>BSBN01000103.1:14906720-16137775 GCA_027924645.1 Cunninghamia lanceolata
GCAAGGGTGACCACCTCTCTCATTTTCTGCTTCGGGGTCAAAATATTCCATCTCTTCTTTGCTATGGCAAGTACTAGATTTGCTGAATTGATCATAAAAAGACCAAAATCGATGAAGCATTCCTGCAAATTTTCAAGTATAATGGCAAAATTCTGTTCTTATTATCAAGATGATAGATAAGGGACTTGAATTGAATCTTAAAAGCATTGGGATTGGGACATTCCTTCCTAATGAAGAGATCTATTTTTAAATCTTTCTAAAGATGATCTTCCATCCTTTCATTCCAGATCTGGTGATTCCTCATTAGGGACATAAATGCCTTAAGCTGGCATTCCCCCACAAAATGATTAAGAATGAAAGTTATATCACTAACACAGAACCCATGTAGGTATAATTCACATAGGAAGTTCTTGTCCTCATCATTACTTCTTGTACACGCTGTCATGAATCCTTCTACTATCTCTGTATCTTCAACTAGGTCAGATAGGACTAAAGAGAATTTCCTCTGTAGGACTCTTTCTTATAAGAACATAGAATAGCTAGCACTTGGAGGTCTGCAGGATAGAATTTCTGAAGAAAGGGAGGCCATTTCAATAATTTTGCCTTCCAGAGTTGCTATTCTCTTTGTTTTGGCAGTGACTACCCTCTGTAACTGCAACATAGGCTTGGAAGCCTCATATTCCCTACACTTCTTCTCTCAATAAAACAGGGCTTTGGGAATGTCAATGGGGATTGGACCCACATATGCATCTATTTGGATTTCCTGTTCATTGGTTGCCCTTGGTCCAGCCAACTCTTGAATATATTCCTCCTGGTCATCGAGTTTGTTGTTGGCCCAAGTTAACTGTCTATCCTGGCTATGTACTTTCTCAATCAATACTGCCATTATTGTGAGGCTATTGTCTCTAGCCATGGTGAGCTCAGAAACACTCTATGCTGCTTCTTTCTCTTTTTCTTCCAACAGTTTGGTTGCCTCAATTTTCTATGCCTCCAACTCTGCCTCTTTCTCAATTCTCTGGGCCTCTAATTCTGCCTCTTTCTCCTGCATGATCTTGTCTTTGCTTTAGAGTTCTGTTTGTAGATTTGCAATGATTTGTTTTTGCTCCATTTCCACCTCTACTCTGACCTTCTTGAGGTCAGTAATAATCAGATTCTTTCCTAGAGTAATCTCTTTAAATTTTTAATTTCTTCCATCAATTGCTGTTCTTTTGAAATTTCCACATCCTCTTGATTAGAGGGATGAGAGAAGGTTTCTGCTTCTGCTTCTACTAGATGATCTTTAGGGTTTTCCATGGCCATTTGCCCTGTACTGCCAGTTGTATCCATTTGCCCTATTTCTTGTTCTTCTTCAGACTGCCTGTCCTAAGGATCCTCTTGGGGTTCCTCTGCTTCTGCTGGCACCAATGAAGGCCCAGCCTTATCCTCACATGTTCTCAAACCCAGGAGTACCTCAGCGAGGAGAGCAGTATCTTTTTCAGCCTGTGAGACCTGTTTCTGTAGTTTGCTTCTTCGGAGCAAGGGTGGGGCAGGTGCCTCCGGAGCAGGTCTCTCATCCTCAGAATCTGAGGAAATAGTAAGAGTCTGTATGTTTTCTGTCTCCGGAGCACATGATGGTTCTGAAATTGGGCTTGACTCTAGATGAATAGATGGTGCTGGGGAAATTTCTCTTTGTTTCCTCTTCCTGACCAGAGGGATCTCATCTGAATCATGAGATGGTTCTTTAGCCCACCAGGTTCCCTCTATTCTCTGTCCTAACCTTCCCTCAGTTAATTCCTTAGGGCAAGATTCCTCAGTTAGAGTCATATTTCTCCTAACTGATCGAGTCATATATAGGGTTTGTTTAGGAGCAGGTTCTTTAATTTCTTTGCCTTTCTTCTTTTTGTCAGGAACAGGGGCTGCAAATGAAGTTGCCTCATGTGAGGACTTCTTTCCTCTGTGAGCAACTGTGGAGGAGGCTGAAGGCTCAGTTTCCTCATCTTGGTGAGTAGGAGAACTCTCACCTCCTGGCTATGCCATTTCTAGTTCTCTGACTTGGGGACTCTGCTCAAGAAAGTTTTGCCATAATTCTTCCCCATTGGCCTGAGATAGGAAGTGGTGTTTGACTACTAGAAAGATGAGGCCATGATGTTTCATGAGACCTTTATTTTATTGATATCTATTTGCAGTTGCTCTGATGGCAGAATATAGGAAATTGGGAATGTTTATGCTAAACTTAGGGTGTGCATTCCCATGTCTTAGATAAATCAGCATTTTCATGATTGGTCCTAAAACTAGAGAGAATTAACCATCACAAGTAAAATATTTCATCAGCCAGGTGGCAACAGACTGCTAAGGGTTTGGAAGGGTAGACCTAAGAATTCCTTTGACTTCATTTTTATTCGAATGTAATTGAATAGCAGGTTAACCACGAACAAAGAAATTCTTAATTAAGTCAGTGTATAAGGTTTTCAAGTGATAAAACCTCTCACTTTGTTTGGGAAGTCTAGAAATGTGGCTGATAGTGGCTGAGGAGAAATTGATTTGAACTCCTTTGACAGCTGTCTGATTGTCCCTTAAATTTTTGAGGAATTCATCCACAACATCTTCCTAAAACCCTTCAAATTTTTCTAGGAAGTCTAACCATCTTGCAACTCTTAGAATGTTTACTGTAGCTTCATCCTGCAGAAGACCTGTGGCACTTTCTGGCTCAGACTTCTTCTTGACCCCCATTGCTGAATTAGTTCCACCTTCTGTGCTTAATTCCTCACCTCCTCAATCTGTAGTCTATCATTTCCTCTTATCTCAGTAGGCTCTAGAGGACTGTTCAATTTGCTTTTTAGGCTCCGGAGGACTATTCAATTTGCTTTGTTCTTCAGGGTACTTTGGAGGTTCAAATGAGGAATGTTTTGTTTCTTAGCTTAGGCTTATGTAGATTAGTTAGAGTACCTAGGTAGTCATAAATGTGACAGAATGACAGGACACTCTGGAGGCAAGGTGGCAGTACAACACGGATGGCAGCATGTGTGAATTTAGGAAAGAAAATGATGGCAGGAGGACGTGTCATAGTGGCGGCACCCAAAAATAGAAAGACAAGACAGTTGCTAATAATGATTAATTAAAGATGGAATTACCTGGATCAGTTTTAATGATGAGGACGATGTACATGGCAGAGATGCTGCATCATTGCTAGAGACTGCATGCGTCGTGGCACATAAACAACTTTTGGTGGCTGGAGATGACATCCATACTCCGTTGGTATGCGACCTACAATCATTTCGCTGAGTGGTTCAAGAATCCACGTTCCTAGGGTGATGTCAACCCCAGCTTTGAATACTCCTACAAATGATATGCGTGCTAATTGAATTTATTTTTGTGATAAAGAAGAGGATGAGTCATGACGACCTCATCATGTGATGTGTCTACTTTACTGCCTGGAGAGGTGGGTCCCCTCCCTTATTATTGAGACTGACTTCTTTATTGATAGAGCTCCGGAGGTGCTCCTAGTTGGAAAGCACCGGAGGTGCTCCTGGTTTGAGAAGCGCCGGAGGTGCATTTGGTTTAAGAAGCACCAGAGGTACATTTGACTAACTCCCGGTACCTGATCACCTCCGTAGCTCGATTGTTTTCAAATGTCCTGAAGAAGGGAACTGCCATTTGCTAGTTTTCAACTCCCCTGGTCGAGAAAGACAACCATTTATTGGTTTTCCATCTTTCTCTATTTTTTTTTATTTAGAAGTTCGCCATTTGCTGGTTTTCAACCTTCCTTTTTTTTCTCTTTTTTTTAGAAGGCAGCCATTTGCTGGTTTTCAACCTTTTTTTTTTAATCAATCCAACACTATGACAGAGGAGGTATCCTCTGTATCAAAACACAAATCATGAAGAAACCCCTCTTTAGTAGATGGCCTTTTATAGAGTCTGATTTAGTGACCATTTACTAAGAATGTGTCTATGCTTCCATCAATAGGTTCCAATAATACAGTTCCGTTTTCAAGAACTTCCCTGATTTGATACAGACCCATCCAGTGAGTTTGCAATTTCCCCTTGAACTCTTTGAATTTAGAATCATAAAGAAGAACCCAATCACCTTGTTGAAATGTCCTCCTCTTGATGTGTTGGTCATGCCATTGCTTCCTCTGGTACTGAACCAGTTCTGTTTGTTGAATGGCCTTTGTCCGAATTTCATCCAACTCATTGAGCTGAAGAATTCTATTCTGCTGAGTTATAGACAATGGTAGACTAACATCCAATATAGTTTTAAGTGTCTAGAGTTCAAATTCTATGGACAAAATAGGCTTTTTCCCATAAACCAATTCATATGGTGAGAACTTTGTTGTGGACTTCCAAGTGGTATTGTAAGCCCAAACTGCTTCAGGTAATCTGCTAGCCCAATCTTTTCTTTTCATTGCTACTGTCCTTGTCAGAATATTTTCAAGTTCCCTATTAGTGACTTCCACCTGTCCATTTGCTTGAGGATGGTAAGGTGAAGATTTTTTGTGCTTGACTTGATATAAATCTGTGAATGCTTTGATTACTTGTGAAGTAAACTGAGGTCCTCTGTCTGAAACTATTGATTTTGGGGCTCCAAATCTTAAGAAAATCTTATTGTAAAGGAAATCAACAACTTTTTCTTCTCTGGAAAATTGTAATGCTTGAACCTCAGCCCACTTAGTAACATAGTCTGTGCATACTAGAATGTACTCCTTGCCTGATGATGGTGCAGAAATTGGTCCCACAAAGTCTAGACCCCACTGCTCAAATGGTTCCATCATGACTTGAGGATGCAGAAACATCTCTTGGGTAAAGGTTGGTTGTCCCATCCTTTGGCATTGGTCACAGTGCTGCACATACTTCTTTGTATCCTTATGAAGAGAGGGCCAGTAGTAACCAGCTCCGAGGATCTTGTGGACTGTCCGGTGGAAAGAGTAATGGCCACCAGATGGTTCATCATGACATGCTCTCAACACATCAAAAATCTCATCAGCCTTTAAACACCTGCGTAGAATGAAATCAGGACCACATTTAAATAGTAAACCATTCAACCATTTGTAAGATAAACTTTCTTTAACTAAACGCTTTCTTTGTTTTGAAGTAAAATGGGATGGATACAAGCCTGTAGCTAAAAGATTAGCTATGTCAGCAAACCAAGGTGCAGTAGAGGATATAGCAAAAAGATGTTCATCTAGGAACTTGTCCTCCACTAGTTAGTTTTCTCCTCCTGTATGCAATCTTGACAGAAAATCAACAACCAAATTAAACTTTCCTGGATTATCAACTATGGCAATATTCATTTCCTGCAATAGTAATAACCATCTGATGATCCTTGCACCCACTACTAGTTTATTCATTAGGTACTTGATGGCTGCATGATCAGTGTGTACAAATATCTTATATCCAGTGATATAATGCCTGAATTTATTTATAGCATAGATGACTGCCAAGAATTCTTTTTCAGTTGTTGTGTAGTTTCTTTTTGCAGAGGTAAGGTTTTTGCTGATGTAATAAATGGCATGCATACTTTCTCCTTCCTTGTTTTGTCCTAAAACTACCCCAATGGACTCATTTGAAGCATCAGTCTGTATGTGAAATGGCAAAGTCTAATTAGGTCCTCTCAAAATTGGTGTGACAGTAAGCTTCTCTTTCAAGGTTTCAAATGCTGATTGACATTCTTCTGTCCACATAAATTCTGTGTCTTTGTTAAGCAGGGTAAACAGGGGAGCAACTATTCTGCTGAAATTTTCTATGAACCTCCTATAGTAGCCTACATGTCCCAGAAAACTTCTAACATCTGTTTGACTTTTGGGTAAAGGCAACTGTGTGATCACTTCTATCTTGTTTTGATCCACTTTGATCCCCTTTTCTGAAATGTGGTGTCCCAAAACAATTCCTTCCTCCACCATCATGAAGCACTTTTCATGGCTAAGGGATAATTGATTTTTCTCACAGCATTTCAGTACTTTCTCAAGGTTTGTGAGAGCTTCTTCAAAATTATTCCCATACACTGTGTTAGCACTCATTTTGACCTAGGGTTGATTTTCATGATCAGGGGGTTTCTTCATTTGAACCCTTTATCTTCTTGCCCATTTTTCCTAAGTATTGGACCTCCTCAGCATTTTTTCAGCTGCAGCATCATATTTTCCTGAGGAGGAGGTCATCCTCATCATCTTGTCTTCGATGATGGTCTGCATTAACATATTTGCTTCGACTTGTTTCTCATCGTCATCATCATAGTTCAATATCGGGTGATGTTTGGTTTTTATCCTAATCCTGCTGATGAGCTACAGTGCGCCCTGATTTGCTTGCGGGGGTGATTTTTCAAGTATCCGGTGATCTCCCATTTATCACCTTGCGCAAACATGATGATGATGTTGCCTCGATATTCTGAAGGGGTTATTCTCTAAGTTGTTCGACCTGACTTGTTCTTTCTTAAGGGTCGTCATCATCATCATATTTCCAGTTATCACCGTGTTGCTTGCGAGGGTCATCATATTTTCTGCCTTCATGATATTTCGCCGGGGTGATATCTTTATCATCGGGTGATCTTGGTTATGATCATCCTGATGATGTTGTTGAAGAGTTCTAAGTGCGACCCGATATTCACTAGGGTCATCATATTTTGAACGTCAGGATGATCTTAGTCAATATCATCCTGATGATGTTGTATCACTTCTTGTTCGTTGTTTTGTCATCCTGATGATGCTGACGTCATCCTTATATCAGGGTGATATCTTTTTCTCTGCCTATCTGCATCATGATATTTCCGAAGGAGGGGGTGATATTTTCATATCACTCAGGTGTATGTTTGTTACAGCGTCATGATGATGCTGATATCAAGGAGATATCCGCCTGCCGGCTTCGTGCATTATCTAGTGGGGGTGATCTTTTCAAGCATCATCATATTCGTCTATCGCCCCGATCTTATAGTGGAGCTACAGTGCAACCTGATATTTGTGCATCAGGATGATATTTCCAAATATCCGGTTGTCTTCCGAATATCATCCTGATGTTAATATGATGATGACGTCATCAAGGTCCTGGGGGGGTCATATTTCTAACACTGATCATCTTGAGGAGATCTCCCGATATTTGCAAACATGATGATGACGTCATCCGGATATGAGGAGGTGCGCAGTAGGCAGATATGATGATGACGTCAGCAGGATATGATGATGATGTCATCAGGATGTTCATAGGCCAGACTTTTGGTATAAGCTCAGCAGGAGGATGTTCCTCCGATGGATCAGGTTGTGCCGATGAAGGCGATTATCATGCAGGTTATATTGCGATATGATGCCGACGTCAGGGTGATTTTTCAAGCAACAGGATATCATGCTGCTGGAGGATGATGATGATGAAGTCTTATACTAGTGTCGTCAGGAGCAAAAGCACCGACATGATATATGCTCATGACCTAGTATATAAAGTGTTAAAAAGGTCATCGCGGGGTGCATGTGGGATAATGTTATCCTGCATATTCGAAATATCATGATGATGAATCTCGGCGGGAAATGGTTGCGATGCAGAATTAATGTTCTTCCCGAGGCCGCGGGTTGGTGCGCCATCAATGGCGATTGTTGCAGAGGTATGGGCGATGGCGTGGGCGGATCTGGTACCCGATGGAAGGTGTACATCAGTGGCGCAGGGCTCGAGAAATCTTCCTGTCTCCTCCCCTACCTGCTGCATTCAAGTTTGGGCGCCAATCTGGTAATGTTTGAGCGCCATCTTTCTGATACTGTGTATCTGGCGGGATTTTTGGTCAACCATGTAATTAATTGCTGAGCACCTACCTGGCTGTTATAAGCAGGTTGTGTTGCTCATTTGTGGTTGTTGAAAGTTGAAGAATTTTGGCTCTGTAATTCATAACAAGCTGATCTGGTTGCTCTGTACAGCTTACCTGTGAGTTTATGTATCTCTTGTTGTATGTTTTTGGCATGAACCCACTGATTTCATGATTAAACTTATATGAGAAATGCTATCTTAGCATGTGTTGTGTTAATTCTGTCTCCAGTATTGCATGTATTCTTCTTCTGAATCTGGATGTTTGAGTAATGTTTAGATTCTAGAGCATAGAATTCCTATGTTGAATGTCTGATCTTTTAACTTCTGCTCAAGGGGTAGATTAAACTGTTTTCAGGTTGAACATTGGGAAGGGTATACTGCAGTAGGGATACCATAAGTAGAGATAACCTAACACTTTGTATTGGGAGATACCTGTAAGGCAGGTATCACATATATCCCCTTGAAATCCAGTTTTAGCTGTTTATGCTGATCATTCACAGGTGTATGTCTACTGACTCCAGGCCCTGGATAGGCACCAATCTTGCTTTGTGTTTGTGTTACAACCATGTCCAGCTTTGCATCCAAACTTAAACTCTAAATCAAAATCTAAAACAACCATTAGGACATTAGAGTTAGTTTTAGGAATCTCAGTCCTCTGCCTACAACTGCAAATAGGCCCAAAGCTAGCCCCTTTGCTCTTATCTTTCAGTTTTGGTCTACTTACAAGAGGACTATCTGCTTTCTGTCAGCATCCCAGCCTTGTATGCATATCCTCATGGATGTTGAGTAGGGAATACCCCCCTAGGTCTTGCAGAGCCTGAAGAAGAAGAGGAGATAAAATATAGAGTCTATCTCTTACACTGTTGGCCCCCTGGCCCAGAGATCCTGTTGATCACTGATGGCTACCTTGTAGGGAAATCTGGGAATAAGCATCCAGTCTGGGAAAAAGTCAACAGAAATTGGCAACTCCGCTGGGGAACCTTGTGAAAGAACCCTGGTTTTCAGAAGAAAACAGTTCCTAGTAATAGGTGGTGACTCCGAAGTAATCTCCCAACCGGTCAAAGTAAAATTTATATGCAGGGGAGAAGATCCCAACAAAATCCTTTATTTGAAGAGTTACCATTAACAAAAAAAATGATGTATAGAAGAAAGGGAACTGTCTCAGTTAGTCATGAGAGCTCCCCCAGAAAAGGTGATGATATACAAGATAACCCTAGGCCATCAGGACAGCATGCGCCTTATTTTTCAAATGCAGAAGCTGATATTCAAGGTGCATATGAAAGGCAACAGGGTGGTAGCATGAGAATGAGGTCAGAGGTGTTCCAAGAACGCCCTTTTCTAGACCCAAGTGAAAGGTTTGAAGAGGCAGAGTCTCTGAGGGATGATGAAGATGATGACCAGAATGGTATGAGACCATCTACCTCCAGACCTAAGGATGAACAATTGGCTGAAGAAATCAGAAGTCTAAGAGCAGAACTAGAATACCTACAAGCCATGAAAATCAGAGATGATATGAAGCAGAAAGTGCAAGCCTTAAGAACTGCCCAAAATGATTCAGTTCCTACCCTAGAGAATGCAAATGTGCAAAGACATCAGCAAAGATATGAAGTGCAACATCAGCATCATGATGAGAGACAAAATGTGAATGATGCTAGGATACCACTGAACCATGCAGGAAACCAGAATGCAAACAGAAATGTTAATGTTAATCAGCCAAACAGACAGCCCATGCAGCTAGATAGATTCAGGCAGCTGGTGTTTGATGGTATTCCTGGGTATCCTAACCCCATTGACAAGCATCTGAGGCTGCAAGTGCCTAAATTTTCAGGAAATAACACAGTGTCAGGAGAAGATCATCTAAAGGCCTTTCAAAATGTCATGGATAATTTTGAGGTTGAGCATGAGGATGTTTTCATGAAGTCATTCATGCAATCCTTAATAGATGAGGCAAGAGAATGGTACAGGAATCTGCCTGACCGGAGTATTTCATCATGGGATGATTTTAAAAGGATGTTCAAGGAGCAATATGGTGATAAAACTGACCCTAGCTTTTTTGTAAATGAGTTCACCAGTATCACCAAAGGGTCAAATGAGCAGGTTGCTGACTTTAATGCAAGATTTACTAAAGTGTTGAACAAATTGCCACATCACATGAGGCCAAATGAACCAATGTGCATAATTTTGTATATCAATGCCTTTGATGCAAAGACTGCATATGGACTAAGAGATAAAGGTCCTGCTACTCTCAGGGATACTTTCAGAATTGCAGTGAATATTGAAAACAATAGGAAAGCATCGGGCAAAACAAATAGAAGGGATGATATAAAAATTCTGCAGAATCCAAACAAGCCTCAGAACACTCAAGGTAGTACGTCTACTCCTGAAGATAAGATAGACAAACTGGCAAATGTCGTTAAGGACCTAAGCTATAGATTAGCTAGAAGTGAAAAAGGGATGGGTCCTGATAGGCAAGTCTATCAAAGGCAGGAAAAGAGGCCATCATTACATGATATGCCTTATAACACCAATTGGCATGATGGTAAGCCTATATTCCCACGTAACAGCACAAATCAGAGGGCTCAACATGTCAAGGAAACTCCTGATCCCCTAAAGAAAACTATAAATATTGCTGATGACGCTCCGTGGTGTATAATTTGTCAGATGCCACATTCACAGTCACAGTGTATGATTGCTCAATCCTTGTATGATAATGCTACATCTTGTAATGAATGCAATGAGCCACATCATGTGCAAGATGATGATGTTAATATGATGTCCATAGGCAATGGATACACTCTTTATGATGCTGATGAGAAGACAGATCATCAAGTTCAGGCCTGCCAACAGTCCCCATATGATGAAGATAATGAAGATAACTATGTGTATGCTCAGAACTCACACAATTTTCTGAGTAACCTACAACGACCTTCTGATGAGGAAATTAGAGCCTTCACAGCTGCAGCAGTTGCTCAAGTCAAAAGCAACTACAATCTCAGAGGTAAAAATCAAGTAGGGAGCCCACATCAGCCAGAAGATATTTCTGCAGGTCAGCTGGTGCATGGTCATAAAGGAACTGAACCACAAAAAAGGCAGTGGGTAAATAATAAACAGAACTTTAGACACAGAACAGGTCATGAATCTCAAGGACCAGAAAACAAAATCCCTCAAGCTGAAGATCAAAGTAGAGGTTCCCAAGATAAGAATGATGATCAGGGAACTATGAAAATGAAAACTAAATCAGCTCAGGATAAAAGCAAGATTGTGGAGCAAGCTACAACTGTTGTACAAAACTGTGCTCCATTTGATATAGCCCAGATCCTCTCTCAGGTAAAGGTCTCTGTTCCACTTATGGAACTCATGAAAGTGGAAGAGATCAAGAATAGGACAATATCCCTAATCTCAGGGGTACCTTTTCAAGCTAAACAAAATGATCAGACCCAGGGTGAGAAACATGTCATGTGTAATGAAGAAGATGAGACTCCTGAAGTCTATTTAGGAATGACCATGACAAAGTGTCCTTCACAAGTGGAACCATTTTATGTTTCCCTGGTTATAAATGGAAAAATAATTAGAAATTGTATGCTTGACTCTGGAGCATCCACAAATGTCATGCCTTTGGCCATCATGCAACAAACTGGATTAAAAATTGACAAGGCATGTGGAAAATGTTATGCAATGGATGCCAGAGAGGTACCAGTCATTGGAATCATGAAGGATGTAGATTTCAAACTGGCAGCATTTCCTGAAAAGAAATATAAAATGAATATAACAGTGGTTGACATCAAGCCACAGTATGGTATGCAGTTGTCAAGAAGATGGGCAGCACTAATTGGTGGAAGTATGCAGCTGGACCTGTCATATGCCATGATTCCAATGAATGGCAGGGATGTCAAGCTAATCAGAGAGCAAAGATCATCAGAGACAGTGGAAGACCAAGAAGCAAATGAACAAGTATGCTTTGTAGACACTGACTGTGATAACTTCAAGGTTGTCTCAGATGATACAGAAGATAAAAAGAAAAATGTCTGCATTGAAGAGCTGGATCAGCAAGGCTTATGGACCATGTTTTTTGATGGAGCTTGTGCAAAAGAAGGCTCTGGAGCAGGAGTTGTTTTCCTGTCTCCAACTGGTAAGCTCCTCAAATTCTCTTTCTTGCTGAGGTTTGATTGCACAAACAATATTGCAGAATATGAGGCTTTACTCTTAGGCCTAAATATTGCTCTCAAACATGGAATTAAGATGTTAAGAGTATTTGGGGATTCTGAGCTGATTGTATCCCAAATCAGAAATAAGTATGCTGCAAAAAATAAAAGATTGAAACAATACAAGCATGCTGTTTGGGATACTATTGAACTTTTTGATGCATTTTCAATTGGCTGGGTAGAAAGGTCAAAGAATGTTATGGCTGATTTCTTAGCCAATGTTGCAATAAGGCCAGATGACATCACTCTGTCAGGTGTTACAAATGTAGAAGTTAAAATTAGGCCTGCAGTGCCAGAAAATATATGCAGTTGGCAAGTGTTTAATGATGATAGGGATTTATTGAAATTCTTGCACTGCATAGATGAATATGAGAATCAACAGATTGATTTCCAAGCTTTTGTAGAGACTGTAGATGGAAAAGAAACTCTTGTGGGAAAAGAGATCATTCAGTTGAGGACTAATAAAATCCCTAGAGGGTTGGTAGCTTTGGAAAGAGTTTTTGACAGTAGAGATAAATTGGTCACAAGGACATCCCCCACAAATAAGGAGGATTTAGAAGAAATAAATTTGGGGACATCTCAGGCCCCTCAGAAGGTATATATTGGTAAACAGCTCAAACCACACATTAGAAGTATGCTGATTGCATTACTGAAAAAATATAAACATGTTTTTGCTTGGTCATATGAGGACCTAAAAGCCTATAGGGAAGACTTATTCCAGCATGAGATCCCATTGAAGCCTGAAGCTAAGCCATTTAGACAAAGGCAAAGACCTATTAATCCTACCTTAGCTCCCAAGATGCAAGAAGAACTCAAAAGGCTCAGGGAAGCTGGAATAATTGTGCCAATCAGACATTCAACTTGGGTGTCTAACCTTGTCCCAGTTAGAAAAAAGAATGGTGATATTAGGCTTTGTGTTGATTTCAGGAACTTGAATGTATCCTCTTTGAAGGATAACTATCCACTGCCTAATATGGAAGCTATGTTGTAGAGAGTGACTGGTTGTGAACTCCTGTCCATGATGGATGGATTTTCAGGATATAATCAGGTGAAGGTAAAGGAATCAGAACAGTATAAAACTGCCTTTACCACTCCATGGGGAACGTATGTGTATGTTAGAATGCCATTTGGACTAACAAATGCAGGTGCTACATTTCAAAGAGCAATGGATGTTGCTTTTGCAGGGTTGATTGATTCAATCCTGGCTGTATATCAGGATGACCTGACTGCTTACTCAAAGAAAGAAGAGCAGCATTGTTTGCATCTGGAGCAGATTTTCATAAGAGCACTAGAATATGGTATTTCTTTAAACCCAAAGAAGTGTGCCTTTGGAGTAGTTGAAGGAAAACTTCTGGGACATATTGTTTCCAAGGATGGAGTCAGGATAGATCCAGAGAGAGTGGCTGCTATTGACAGGATTCAAATGCCAAAAACTATGAAAGGAGTTCAGTCCTTCTTTGGACAGATAAATTTTGTTAGAAGATTTGTTCCCAACTTTGCAGAAACCACAAGGAACATTTCCAAGATGATGAAGAAGGATGCAACTGTCAACTGGGAAAGGGAAGCAATAGAATCATTTCAGAATATCAAAGAGGCTATTAAGATGGCCCCTGTTCTTAAATCTCCTGATTTTTCTAGGCCATTCCAAGTATTTTCATTTGCTTCCTTTCATACTGTTGCTGCATGTTTGTTACAGAAAAACGAAGATGGTTTTGAACAGCCCATCGCTTTCTTCAGTATGTCCCTGCAGGCCTCTGAGTTGAAGTATGATATTATGGAAAAACAGGCATATGCACTAGTTAGAGCCATCAAAAGTTTCAGACCATACTTGGTAGGGTCATATATAATTGCATATGTACCTCATGCAGCAGTCAAAGACATATTCACTCAGCAGGAGGTGACTGGAAGAAGGTGCAGATGGATAAACAAACTGCAGGAGTTCAACATAGACATACAAGTTACTAAGTTGATAAGAGGACAAGGATTAGCCAGGATGATGGCACAGTCAAACTTGGAAGCATGCCAAGTTAATGCAGTCCAAGATGAGAGTGTAAATGTATCAGGATCTGAATGGTATAAGGATATTATCTATTACTTGCAAAATCTGAATTGTCCTTCCCATTTCAGTGACAATCAAAAGAGGACTTTAAAGTTACATGCAATCAGGTATGTTATTGTTCAAGGTGAGCTATACTGGAAAAACCCTGATGGTGTGCTGCTGAGATGTGTGGATGAGGATATGGCTAACAATGTTTTGATTGATATGCATAAAGGATTGTGTGGTGGACATTATACTGCCCAAACAACAGCTCATAAAATTCTCAGGGCAGGATATTGGTGGCCTACTCTCTTTTCAGATGCACAAAGGTTAGTGAGAAAGTGTGACCCTTGCCAAAGATTTTCAGGAAAGCTGAAATATGATGGTGCTTTACCCCTCAGAACTGTACCTGTGGATGCTCCATTCCAGCAATGGGGAATTGACTTCATAGGGGAAATTGCAGACAAATCAAGTGGGGGACACAGTTGGATTTTGGTGGCAACTGATTACTTTACCAAATGGATTGAGGCCATTCCAACTAAGAGAGCTACAAGTAAGGTGGTGACAGATTTCATACTAGAAAACATCATCATCAGGTTTGGAGTACCATTTAAGATAATCACTGATAATGCTATGTGCTTCAGATCAGGTGAATTTGTTGATTTTTGCAACAGGTATGGGATAAATCTGTCATATACATCACCATATCACCCACAAGGAAATGGTCAAGCAGAATCAAGCAATAAGAGCATCATGAAAATTATCAAGAGGATACTGGACAAAAACAAGAGAGCTTGGGACTCAAAGTTGAACTTAGCAGTATGGGCTGACAGAGTGACAGTGAAAAGGGCTATTGGGAAGTCACCTTTTGAGCTAGTATATGGTGCATCAGCTAGACTGCCCATAAACAATCTCCTACCAGTTTACAGATTCATTCAGGAAAATGATGAGGAGATTGAAGATTCCATGACAGAAAGAGTGAATCAGCTGGTTGCATTGGATGAAGACAGAAGGAAAGCCCACCAGATCAATCTCAAAAGACAACAAGATGTGAAATATCAGTTTGACAGGAGAACTACAAAAAGGAAGTTTCAAGTCAATGATCTGGTGCTCATTTGGAATGCTAAAGGTCAGGAAAAGGGTAAACATGGTAAATTTCAACCCTTATGGATGGGCCCATATCAGGTTTGCAATACTCATGGGGAGGATTCTTATTTCCTCCAGGCCCTAGATGGTGAAATTCTGGAATTGCCTGTGCATGGCCAATTCCTTAAGTTCTATTTTGCATAAATGACTGGTTGCTGTGCACATTTGTAAAAATATGTATGTAGTGTAAATGCCTTGTACAGCTCGCGTTTTTTGGCTTTTTGTCTGGTCTGCCCGGAGATCTAGTTCTCGCTGCAGGTTTTCACCTGCACGTCCCCATTCGGAGCCACTGTTAGCACTCATTTTGACCTAGGGTTGATTTTCATGATCAGGGGGTTTCTTCATTTGAACCCTTTATCTTCTTGCCCATTTTTCCTAAGTATTGGACCTCCTCAGCATTTTTTCAGCTGCAACATCATATTTTCTTGAGGAGGAGGTCATCATCATCATCTTGTCTTCGATGATGGTCTGCATTAACATGTTTGCTTCGACTTGTTTCTCATCGTCATCATCATAGTTCAATATCGGGTGATGTTTGGTTTTTATCCTAATCCTGCTGATGAGCTACAGTGCGCCCTGATTTGCTTGCGGGGGTGATTTTTCAAGTATCCGGTGATCTCCCATTTATCACCTTGCGCAAACATGATGATGATGTTGCCCCGATATTCTGAAGGGGTTATTCTCTAAGTTGTTTGACCTGACTTGTTCTTTCTTAAGGGTCGTCATCATCATCATATTTCCAGTTATCACCGTGTTGCTTGCGAGGGTCATCATATTTTCTGCCTTCATGATATTTTGCCGGGGTGATATCTTTATCATCAGGTGATCTTGGTTATGATCATCCTGATGATGTTGTTGAAGAGTTCTAAGTGCGACCCGATATTCACTAGGGTCATCATATTTTGAACGTCAGGATGATCTTAGTCAATATCATCCTGATGATGTTGTATCACTTCTTGTTCGTTGTTTTGTCATCCTGATGATGCTGACGTCATCCTTATATCAGGGTGATATCTTTTTCTCTGCCTATCTGCATCATGATATTTCCGAAGGAGGGGGTGATATTTTCATATCACTCGGGTGTATGTTACAGCGTCATGATGATGCTGATATCAAGGAGATATCCGCCTGCCGGCTTCGTGCATTATCTAGTGGGGGTGATCTTTTCAAGCATCATCATATTCGTCTATCGCCCCGATCTTATAGTGGAGCTACAGTGCAACCTGATATTTGTGCATCAGGATGATATTTCCAAATATCCGGTTGTCTTCTGAATATCATCCTGATGTTAATATGATGATGACGTCATCAAGGTCCCGGGGGGGTCATATTTCTAACACTGATCATCTTGAGGAGATCTCCCGATATTTGCAAACATGATGATGACGTCATCCGGATATGAGGAGGTGCGCAGTAGGCAGATATGATGATGACGTCAGCAGGATATGATGATGATGTCATCAGGATGTTCATAGGCCAGACTTTTGGTATAAGCTCAGCAGGAGGATGTTCCTCCGATGGATCAGGTTGTGCCGATGAAGGCGATTATCATGCAGGTTATATTGCGATATGATGCCGACGTCAGGGTGATTTTTCAAGCAACAGGATATCATGCTGCTGGAGGATGATGATGATGAAGTCTTATACTAGTGTCGTCAGGAGCAAAAGCACCGACATGATATATGCTCATGACCTAGTATATAAAGTGTTAAAAAGGTCATCGCGGGGTGCATGTGGGATAATGTTATCCTGCATACTCGAAATATCATGATGATGAATCTCGGCGGGAAATGGTTGCGATGCAGAATTAATGTTCTTCCCGAGGCCGCGGGTTGGTGCGCCATCAATGGCGATTGTTGCAGAGGTATGGGCGATGGCGTGGGCGGATCTGGTACCTGATGGAAGGTGTACATCAGTGGCACAGGGCTCGAGAAATCTTCCTGTCTCCTCCCCTACCTGCTGCATTCAAGTTTGGGTGCCAATCTGGTAATGTTTGAGCGCCATCTTTCTGATACTGTGTATCTGGCGGGATTTTTGGTCAACCATGTAATTAATTGCTGAGCACCTACCTGGCTGTTATAAGCAGGTTGTGTTGCTCATTTGTGGTTGTTGAAAGTTGAAGAATTTTGGCTCTGTAATTCATAACAAGCTGATCTGGTTGCTCTGTACAGCTTACCTGTGAGTTTATGTATCTCTTGTTGTATGTTTTTGGCATGAACCCACTGATTTCATGATTAAACTTATATGAGAAATGCTATCTTAGCATGTGTTGTGTTAATTCTGTCTCCAGTATTGCATGTATTCTTCTTCTGAATCTGGATGTTTGAGTAATGTTTAGATTCTAGAGCATAGAATTCCTATGTTGAATGTCTGATCTTTTAACTTCTGCTCAAGGGGTAGATTAAACTGTTTTCAGGTTGAACATTGGGAAGGGTATACTGCAGTAGGGATACCATAAGTAGAGATAACCTAACACTTTGTATTGGGAGATACCTATAAGGCAGGTATCACATATATCCCCTTGAAATCCAGTTTTAGCTGTTTATGCTGATCATTCACAGGTGTATGTCTACTGACTCCAGGCCCTGGATAGGCACCAATCTTGCTTTGTGTTTGTGTTACAACCATGTCCAGCTTTGCATCCAAACTTAAACTCCAAATCAAAATCTAAAACAACCATTAGGACATTAGAGTTAGTTTTAGGAACCTCAGTCCTCTGCCTACAACTGCAAATAGGCCCAAAGCTAGCCCCTTTGCTCTTATCTTTCAGTTTTGGTCTACTTACAAGAGGACTATCTGCTTTCTGTCAGCATCCCAGCCTTGTATGCATATCCTCATGGATGTTGAGTAGGGAATACCCCCCTAGGTCTTGCAGAGCCTGAAGAAGAAGAGGAGATAAAATATAGAGTCTATCTCCTACACTGTTGGCCCCCTGGCCCAGAGATCCTGTTGATCACTGATGGCTACCTTGTAGGGAAATCTGGGAATAAGCATCCAGTCTGGGAAAAAGTCAACACACTGTAAAGTCATTCATATAGACCTCCATGCATTCATTAGCTAGTTCAGCAAAAATAGCTAAAACAAGTTTGAAATGTAGCTGGGGCATTGCATAGCCCAAAGGGAAGAACTTTGTAAGCAAAGGTTCCCCAAGAGCATGTGAAGGTGGTTTTGTCCTGGTCTTCAAGTGCTACCTGAATTTGATTATACCCACTGAATCCATCTAGAAAAGAAAAATAGTTTCTCCCAGCAAGGTTGTCTAGAACTTGGTCAATGAATGGTATGTGAAAGTAGTCCTTTTTTGTGGCCTTGTTTAGTTCTCTATAATCAATACACACCCTCCATTTCCCATTCTTTTTAGGCACTATGACAAGGGGTGAGACCCATTTACTGTCTAAAATTGGATATATAAACCCTGCTTGAAGTAATTTCTCTATTTCAGTTTTGACAATGTCCTTTAAAGCAGGATTCAATCTTCTCTGGGGTTGTCTGACAGGTTTAATATCCTCAATGTATATATGATAGGTACAGATCTCAGGAGGTATGCCTTTCATATCTTGGTATTCCAAGGTAAAAGATGTTGAATGGGAAATCAGAAGTTGGATAAGTTTATCTTCCTGATTTGCTATTAATTGAGTATTGATATTAAGTGTTTTCCCTAGTAAAATCATAACCTGTTTTGTGATTTGATCCATAGATGTAGTTAATATGTACATTGGATTCATGGTATTGAGAGGACAAGAATGTGGAACCAACATGTGGAAAGTGGCTAAGTCTGTGTAAAAGGTTTCCCCACAAGGAATGATGTTGGCGAGGGTACAATGAGAAGAAGTAAGAATCTCTCTCTTAGAATCTTAGGCGAGTTCCATCACATCCTTATTGATTAGGATGTGAGTGAAGTCTTTTGTTGTATCATAGTATACTTCTTCTTCTAATTCTCCCAAATGTTCCTTGATGGTTACCATAGCTATTGAGGCACTATTGTCATTGTTCTCTGGCTCATCCATCCATACTCTTCCTATATAATGCATTGATGGTTTAGCTGGAGGATACAGAGATATTTTCTTCAAATCTATTCCATTAGAAATGACCATACCTCTAGTTCGACAATCAATAGATGCTGCTGCTGTAGCCAGCCATGGTCTTCCTAAAATTAGTGGATAAGCATTTCTCTGGTTTCTAGGTTCTAGTATCAGGAAGTCCACTGGAAATTCCCATGAATCTATCACAACTGGTACATCAGTGATTACTCCTTTTGGAACAGCTACTGACTAGTCAGCAAGTTGAAGAATTGTAGTTGTGGATTAGATACTTGATAGAGCTAATTTGTTCATTGTATGAACTGTCATCACATTAATTGCTGCTCCCAGATCAACCAGAACAATTGAAATTTCTACCCTTGATATGAAAACAGTTATGACAGGATTTCTAGGGTCTCCATATTTTGGGAGGAGAATTTCTCCCATCAATAGATCCACTACTTTTCCTTCCACCTGTATTGTGGAGGGAAAGTTTTTCTTCTTGCCCTGCGTTTTGATACAATACTATTTAATGAACTGATTTAGTTCTGGTACATCTCTGATTGCCTGGAGAAGAGGAATTTCAATGTTTAGTTGCTTGATTTCTTGTAAAAGTTCTGATTCCAGGTTGGTTTGGACTTGTTTTTGTAAGATCTTTTTCTAGGGAACATACTATTTAGGCTGTTTTGGATATGGTGTTAGTTTTTCCATCTCCAGAGCATCTCCGGAGCTCTTGTCAGAATTGTTTTTAGGAATGTTCTCCAGAGTCGGTCTTTTAGGAGCAACTCTGGAGTTGTCCAAGGATGATTCTTCTAGCACTTTTTCATTAGTAATCTCCTCCGGGGGTTGAGTGGATGGATTTTTAGGTTCCTCATCATTGGTTACTTCAACTATAGTTGGAGGAGATGGTCTTGGGAATGCTTTCCCATAATGCAGCTGGAGATTATTTGAATATATAGCATTAATTCTAGCCAGATTTTCTTGCTCTGTCATGTAAACAACTACTCCCTATTTATTCTGTGGGTTTGGTATAGGCTGAGCTGGTAAAGGTGGTTGGCTAACTGGTTCATTTTGTGTTTGACCTTGTGTGTTAGAGGGTCCAATTAGTAAAGCTTGTTGTTGAGGTTGGAAACATCTAGGTTGTCCCTGGTATTATTGATTATATCCCTGTTGAGAACCCCATTGAGGTTGCATGTTCTGTGATCCAAACTGTGGTGGCCACTGTTGATTTCCCCAAAGCTGATTTTGCCAATGTTGACTTGGCCAATCCTGCTATCCCCAAGGAGGATTATTTTGAGGCCCATGCCAAGTTGGATTCCACTGGTTATTTCCCCAATTAGAAGGACCCCTGTAAGAAGGCTGGTTTGGATACTGATTATAAGGGAAATTCCTAGTTTGTTTTTGACCCACATAGTTCAATTCCTCTTCTATTACAACATTCTTCTTACTCAATCTTTTCAAGGCTAGAAGTTGACTACATTGACTGGTAGGATGTTCCCTATCACAGATCTGACAAATCTCTGATTTGTCCAAAGGGCATTCTCTCAACAGATGTTTGTTTCTACACCTAGGACAATAGATGGAGAGTGGTTCAGTTGCTCTGTTTTGATCAGTTGTTCTAGTTTTTGCTTGAATCCCATCCAATGTGGTATTTAATTGGACCAAAATGTCTATTTTTAGATTTGCAATCTCCTCCATCAACTGTCCTATTTCATTCTTCCCTTTAAAATTTTTGGATGACCTCACTCCATTTTGGGTTCTGGAATAGTTCCTACAGAGTTCTTCTATATCAGGTATTTCTATTTTGTTGATGTTTCCTTTTCCCATTAGATCTAGTGCCTATTTTGATTCTTTATCCAATCCTTTTACAAACAGGGTTCTGGCCAAGGAGTGATCTACTGGGTTGCCATACCTTCTCAAGGCAAAATTAAACCTATCCACATAGTCCTCTAAGGTCTCTTCCTCCCCCTGCCTAATTTTAAATAATTCTTCATTTTTATTATTGGATCTACAGTAATCTTGGTATTTTTCCAAAAACTCCGTTTCCATCTAATCCCAAGAACAGATAGAATTCTGGGGTAAACCCATAAACCATCTCATCGTAGAATCTTTCAGAGTTGAAGGGAACAGTTTGAGTTTCTGGTTATCTGATCCATAATCATAAGTATAGCAGACTACTTTGAATTCGAATAAAAACTGATCTGGATCCTTAGAAGAAAGTCCTCTAAAATTTGGCAAGTGTGCTGGTGAGATATTCTTCATAGGAGCATTGTCCCCAGTAGCCAAAATAATAGGATATGAGAAGGTTCTGGAGCCTGATTTTCCTCTTCTTCATGATTTTCATTATCCATGTTTAGTGCTGGTTCTTCTCCCTAAGGTTCTAAGAAATTAGGTTCTATCAAAGGATCTGCCTGAAATTTTTGTTGTAATTCTTGGATATAATTGGCAAGTGGAAGATTTGGAGGATCTAAGGAATTGTTGTTTTGAGGTGCAGCTTCCAAAGTAGGTTCTAGGTTTCTCTCCTCAACAAGATCTTGTGCCACCCCACTGCTTTCCCCTATGGCTTGTTGTTGAGGTGTTTGCTTTATATATCTTCCTTTTAAATCTCTAGCTCTAACCATACAGATCTATCCTAAAAACTATTTTAACTAAGTTTCCCTAATTAACACAATACATCCTCGGCAACGGCACCAAAAATGACAAGGTGTCATTGTACCTCATCATTTAATATGTTTTCAGATGTCAAAAATCTAGGGGTTGTGTCCTCAGTTGTCTGCAACTAGGTATTCTACAGTTACCAGTTTCTAGCTAATCCTAACAACTTCTACAAATTTGAAGATATTAATCTATCTACTTACTGAATGAATTTAATGAATGCTGAAGACAGAGTTAAACAAGAAATTTACTCAAAGCAATCTTAAAAAATAGTAACATGCATCTATCTATTAAAATCAGTAAATACTTTTCACAACAAAAATCTAAAGTAATAAAACAGTGGTACTAGCCTCTTGCCTTGGTGGTGAGAGTGGGCCCTTGCTCCACACCCTTGGGGTTGAAGGCTACAGTAGGGAATTAGCACAAAAGAAGATCACAACTAAATTCAAACCAATTCCATATGCTTTGCATTCATGAAAAATACTGCTATTACAGAACTGAGATTACCGAGAATCAGAATAATTCAATCATTGTATATTTCTTCTGCTGTTTCTATAAGTATATATGAAAGTGAGTGATGACATATCACTGATCTTATCTACCAGTTCTTCTATGAGATGACAACCATCTCTTTATTACACTAGCTGTCTAACTATAGAAAATAATCATGCAATAAAAGTAGACTTGAGTGGAACAGAAGTCCACTCAGAATCTAAGTTTGAGTCTTAATACATTTAGGCATTGAGGCCCTAAAAATAAGGATATTGAATTAGTTCCATCCGTAACTCATGCAAAAAATTTGAAAAGATAAAACTCCAGTAGTTTAACTAAAGATGACCCTTCACCACTCAGGTGATGATTTGAGTGAAATGAGGGGTATTATGATCACTGCTGAGAGTGCCTGGTTGGCAGCTTATGCTGGAATATGCCCTGCTCTCAAGAGGCGCCAGAGATATTTGTCCCTGTCTGCAGCTTCGGAGATATGTCTATAGCTCCGGAGATATGTTTGTAGCTCCAGAGATATCTGTAGCTTTCTTTGTTTAGCTCCAGAGATACTCCAGACTCCCGCAGAGCTCTGGAGAGGCTTTCCTCATTTCTTCAAAACTTCAAGTGTCATGGTACTTTGGTATTGTCTCCAGAGATCATTGAAGACTATCTCCGAAGATGCACAAAATTGCTGTTCCTGGCATCTACACCTATTGATTCAAAAGGAGAGAAGTTTTTACATTTTTCCATCAATTCCATGCACATTAGTCACTCAATCAGAAATTATAATCTTAAGTAATCTATCTCAATTAATCATTAAATAGAACGATCTTGCTAGCTTATTTGGGTGCAGACATTAGGAAATATGGACTCAAGAAGGAGAAAAAGAGAGGTAAAAAGATGTATTTCATGATTGCAACTTGGCACTCATCATGTAGTAGGGTGGAGCAACTAATAACCCTTAACACCATTTGTATAACCTACAAATATGCAAGGCCTACTTTACAAATCTTATGCCTTATGTTTCTCTATAGGAACATGCTTAATTTTTAGTTTCTAACAATTCCAAGCTTAAAAAAGAGTGATTCCCTTCAAGGCTCAATGAGGAAAATGGTTGTAGGTATAACAAGCATAGTCAATGGCCTTCACTCAATATTGAGGTGTAAGAGATCTAGAGTGTATCATGTAGTTCACCATTTCCTTCAAAGACCTATTCTTTTCTTCTGCTACACTATTCTGGTAAGGACTGTATGAAACTATTCACTACAAATTAGTCCTCTCTGAAGAAGAAAACTACTCAAAATGATGGCTGACATACTCATCACTATTGTTAGTGTGCAAAAGCTTGATGGATTTCGTTGATTGTTTCTCTACAAAAATTTTGAAGTCTTGAAAGTGCTTAAATACCTTAGACTTTAATTTGAGAAAGTACACCCAAGTATATCTAGAAAAGTCATTGATGAATGTTAAAACATATTTGGCCCTGCTAGAGGAAGGATGTGGAAATGGACCAACCAAATCACCATGAACTCTAGTATCTGAAAAGCTCTCCATGCCTCACCTTTGTCAAAATCCTCTTCTTGGGATGCTTACCAAGGATGTAGCCTTAACAAACAACATCAATAAACCAAACTAAAGGCAACCTTGTAACCATGCTCTACTGGCTAAACTACTGCATGTAGTGGTAGTTAAGATGGCCAAACCACTCATGCCATATCTTAATCATAATGAGTGAGAAAAATAGTCAAAGGAGGATTAGGAATGAAGTATGAAAAGAGAACTTATGTCATGCCCACATTTCCCATGCAGTCACAACATGCATCACACGTGTCATGTCCACATTTGTCATGTGGTCATGACACGAAATATTAAAAATTTTCCCACGCTTCCCTAGAAACCCCCTCACACGCGTAAGCATGCTCGGTGGCATACGCTTAAGGCGTAAACAATATAGTTGTCAGCGGAGTAATATGCACACGTGCGCATACCCAAACGCAAGAAGGCCAATAAGGTGGTCATCGCGACCCGGTTAGCATCGCTACAAGGGTCAAACTTACTAACCTTCTAAACCCTAAATTCTGGAAAATTTCGGTAGCATAACACTTCACGGGCATGAGTGGGGTTTATTACACTAACACTAATCTTGTTCACGGGGTTTCCTGACTTAGGTTAATCTCACTAATTACATTGGTAGTACAGTTGATTAAGTTAATGGGACATTTTTCAACAAAGTTCGATCATCTGTTCTCCTTCACGTTTTCTAAAATTTAATACTAATTAGTTCTCCTAATTTTAGCATTTTTAACAAAGCCCGAACATTTGTTCTCCTTCACGTTATCAAGGTTTTATGATTAATCTGCTCTCCTTCACGTTTTCTATCAATCAGAGTTATCACTGCATCCTTTACATTATTCCTAATTTCTTGGTAGATCAGAACACTTAAACAGGACTTACTAACTTCGCTTGATGAAGTCCCCTAGGTTTCCGCTCTGGTTTAATTCAACGTTGAATTAATTTTGATAATTAATTTGCCCCTAATCAGGATTAACAGAGAGTTAAATCTTACTTAGTTCTCTTAGCCTATTTTAAAAATGCCATGTATCTTCTCCTCTTTGTTTTCACTTTTATCTTTCCTTCTCTTTTTTCACTTTTTTTTTAATTGGATGTTTTCTCAAACTACAGGTTGAGTTTACAATGGCCACATATGAAATGCATATGATGGCTTAATTTTATTTATAAAGATATACATATCTATATAAATACAAATAAGCATATATATATATATATATAAAATGCAAATAAGCATATATATATGTGTGTGTGTGTGTGTGTGTGTGTGTGTGTGTTTATTTGCATTTATATCTCTAGGTTCTCTTTTATTAAAAAAAATATAGGTATATTTTTCTTTTCATTTTCTTGGTATTTCATTTGTGAAAATTATTTAACCACGTAATACAATTTTCCTATAGTTAGAATATATATATATATATATATATATATATATTCATTCATATTAATTAATTGTTATATATATATATATTTTTGTCAAAATTGAATCCCTATTATTATTATTATTATTATTTTTTAAAATGGCTTCTTTTTACAAAATTATCAATAAACAATATATATATATATATATATATATATATATATATATATTATTAAATGGAGTTACAAACTTATTAACAAATAAATTTATATAGATATATATTAGTAATTTATTTTATTATAATATGTTAGATTTTTCTTTATATATCATTTGAATATTGTTTAACTTCCATGTATTTCTTTCTTTTGGATCTCATTGGAGAAACCCTAACACACTTTTCTTTTCTTTTGTATTGGCTGTGCAGGGCAATGGAGAAGGTGGCGGCGCTTGGGCGGAGGCCACGTTTTGGAGGGGCACAGAGGTGGAGAGTCGTAGGGAGCGACGGAAGGGAGGATCGGGCGGTGGAAGGGAGGTGACTCGCGGGGTCTGAGGGTAATGGGGAGAGTGGTGGTTCAGCGGCAGAACGCATAAGCCACGTGGGAGATATGGCCGCGGGGTAGCAGGGTTAGCGGGAGGGGGCAGAGCCCCACCCACATCCCACTTAGTGGGGTGTGGGTGGGGGCTCCGCCCCCTTCCCACACCCTTTGCATAGTAAATGGTGGGGGTTCGAACCCCCACCAATTTGTATGAATTTTTTTTTGTTTATATCATAAAAACTGCTCCCTGTCATTTTTTTTTAAAACACAGTAACATTTAAAATGCAATTTATTAATTATATATATATATATACATACATAAAAATCTCAATTTTAATACAACTCACAATTTAATTTAAAATCTATATATACAGTATATATATATATCTATATTATATTATATAAATATATATTTATATTCAATAATCACTGTCAAAAGATAATTTTGTAAGGCAGAATAAAAAAAAAAAAATTGTATTTGATTTCAATTAACACATATTATCAATTACATCTCATAGTTAAATTTATAATTTCTTTTTTTTTGAACCTTTACACAAGGATAATTAAACCTATTTTCTTCTTTTAAATCAATTCTATTTCAAGTCTATAACTCAATCTAAATATAATAAGCATGTACTTTATGTTTATACTTTTTTTTTGAAGGGAAAATTTAATTGTAATTGCAATTATTTACAAACAAAACTCAATTGCATAACTATAACCAATTTTCTTTCTTTCCCAAATAACAAATTACAACTTTCATATTGTCACAAAAATAACTTCATAACTTATCTAAAATTGCTATTTCCATTAAGTCATTAAATGAAATAAATTATAACAACTTTCTTCATTTCATAAATGGTAAACTTTAAATAAACAAACCATAATTATCAACACAATGAAAGAGGTTTTCTCACAACTTTTGGAAATAAAATTTTACAACAAGAGAGAGAAGTTCTCCTCTTTGAAAACCAACAAGGATGAAATTCCTTAATATGACCAAGCTCTTCTCAAGAGCCTTAAGAGTAAAGGAAAATAAAATATTTTCCCCAAACAAGAAACTTCTTCAACTTCACATTTTGTTCCAAGAAACCTGCATATCACACAAGGGAAAGAAACACCACACATCCTGCTCTCCTCCCTACCGTAGACCCGCAAGAGGGTCACCCCCGAGCTAGGGAGATCATCCACACACCTAGGGAATCCAAATCCACTTCACAACAAGGCAAAACAACATCCAAAAACACAAATACACCCATGGATATTTACAACACACAACCCACCCAAGTGAGTTTAAAAAGGGGTAGGAGAGTGGACACACTCAACTCTAGAGTGCCACCCTTTAAAATATTTCAACACAAATTTCCTCATGGCCTCAAGACAAACATATTAACAAAATTTCCAAGGAGTTCATATTTTGGCTCTCAACCCATGTGACAAATTTACTCAAAAATTACATAAAATGCCCTCAAGGCTTTAAACATCCCAAAAACAAGGCAATGACCTCGAGGAGGATCACTCCTCCCCTACCCCACACTTGATGAGCATTTTCTCCCAAGTGGGAGAGGCTCTTTCAAACAACCTACTAAATATTTCCCACAATAACAAAATACAACACAAGCAAAATATAACTCACACATTCATCATGCAAATAATTAAAATACAAGGGGAAGGCCTTAGCCTTGAAAACCAACCTTAAAAAGCCCTATAATGGAAGAAGTTGATGTAGAACTCCTCTAAAGTCTCCTCCAACCTAAGCCACCAAACTCCCTCTATCCTTTTTCTCAAAAACAATTTCCAATAATAAAAAAATCTCAAAAATTCAACAACCTTTCTCCCTATCCCAAGTGGGATTAAAATACGCCCAATCCATGAGCTTAGAGGAATGGGGAGGTGACACTTCTCACCTCCTCACTCTTCTTCCCCACTACTATTGTGTCCCAAGGGATGGGTGTTGACACATGTCACTCACCCATCCCCAAAGTCTCCCTCACCCCTTACCACATGTCCTCTCTCCAACACATGGGAGAGAAAAGGGGAGTTAAAGAGAGAAAGGGTGACACATGTCTCCCCTTCCTTCCCTCTCATGAAGGACCACACAACTCCATGGGGACTCTCACCAATTGTGAGAGAGACTTGAAGTCAAGTCCTCCATAATTGGTGGATCTTGGAGTCATCTCTAGCCTTGGGAATTGAAAAGGGATGGGCTTAAGTGTTGGTACCACTCATCCTATCCCTCCCATGCCTCCAAATTCGTCACTTAATTTCAGTGTGAAGTTAAGGTGACCATATGGAGGTTAACCAAGGGTTACCCAAGTCAAAAGGGACCCTAGACCCATGGGGTATAACTTAGGGTCAATTTTAACCTAGTAGAACAGCCAGGGTCAAGTTAAAACACAAGAAAAGGGTCTCAAAAATTAAAATTTAAAAAATAAAATTCAAAAACAATTCTTACAACACAAATCATAATTCAATTTAAAAGAGGGTAGCCCTAACCCATTCAACCTCATGCAAATTAACATTACAACATTACATCATACACAGAATTGATCTTGGTTCCTCGTGGAACTAGATCAGTTTCACAAGGGATTACAACATGAGGTGCGGGATGATCTCCAATGTCTGTGGTTTGCTAGCAAAACCTGCGCACTCAATTGCAAAGTTAATTCCACATATAAATATCATAGCCGAAGCAATTTAAAACTTACACTCACATAAGATATCACAAGTCCTCTTAAGCATAAAGGAAATCACATTACAATTTTCTATCTAACATCACCCAATTAGTTTTCCTGTAATGTAAACATTAATCAAACATCACTGAATTAGTTTTCCTATAATATAAACATCTATTTAACATCACCCAATTAGTTTTCCTATAAAATAAACATCTATCTAACATCACTCAATTTGTTTTCTCTTAATACAAGCATCTATCTATCATCACCCAATTAGTTTTCCTTTAACATAATAAGGTCTAACAGTCCCACAAATATAAGAGTGTCAGCAATAGTAAGGTAAATAGTCACATGAACGGAATGAAAAAAGGTAGGCCTCACAACTTAGATGAGATTGATGATATACTCTCCCCACTACAATTGTAGAACCACTATGCACCTCACTGGTAATCATTGGATTGAGAGTGAACTCAACTTGTTTGCCTGAACTTGTGTGAGTGATTTGATAAATTGAGAGGAAATTAGTTGACAATGGGGGCACACAAAGAACACCGTAACATGTTTCATCCTCCACATACAGACCCTCTCCCACACACCTCAATAGTAGTATCATCACCCATGAAAATAGTTAGCATAGAACAAGGTTCCAAATATGCGAATTCATCCTAAGATGAAGACATGGTGTAAAACACCCAAATCAAGAACCCAAATGGATGGTGGAGAAGCAACTACTATGAGGGTCTTGACCTTTCCTTTCCCCTTATTGTTATCTTTTGTCTTGGTAGACCCCTCTGTTAGGAAACGGTTCCATTAACATTTTTGTCGTAGGTTATTTTATGTGTCTCCATATTTCTTGGAAAGTGTTCTTGGACACATAGATACTTGAGGGACAAATTATTTATTAATTATTTCACTTGGACATGTTTTAGTTACATTCTATGTGGTGGGACCCAATATGGGTGCCCACTTTGGAAGTGGAGACCATGGAGACTTAGAGTTGACTTCTTGAAGTCCATGTTGACTTGGAGATACCTCTTAGGAGGTGGGACCCATCAGGGGTGCCCACTTTGCAAGACAATCCAATGTGGACTTGCAGTTAGTTTTTTGTTTTCATGAGTGGATAATGTTGCATATACTTTGCATGAGACTTATGTGGGAGTTAACATTAGAGTTAGAGATGCATGATACTTTTATGTTGCTTGCATGAGCTTGTATGAGCTTGCATGTTGTTGCATGTTGTTGCATGTTACTTGCATGGACTTACATGTTGTTGCATGTCACTTGTATGAGCTTGCATGGACTTGTATGTTGTTGAATGTTACTTGCATGGACTTGCATGTTGTTGCATGTCACTTGTATGAGCTTGCATGGGCATGCATGTTGTTGCATGTGAGTCGCATGTAATTTCATGTGCTTACATGTTGTTGCATTTTAGTTTCATGTACTTGCATGTTAGTTGCATGTACTTATATGGCGATGCATGTGTCTTGCATATCACTCTAACTCATGATTAGCTTTGCAAGACTCTTGCATGATACAAATAGGTTGTTATAGTTTCATATTGGGGAGACCAAGTAATGTAGGCTGTTTGTGTGACATTTGTGTGAGTTGGAGTACTTCAATTGACTGAATTTGATTGGGACTTCTTAGGCACCCATGTTGAGACTTTCAGTTCTACCTTATTGTTGTCACTTAACACTTCTATTGACTGAGTTTGATTGAGACTTCTTGGGTACCCATGTTTGATACTTTCAGTTAAGTGGTGATTTCTGCTATGTGTTAGAATATTTATAATATTTATATTACATCATTGTTTATTCCCCAACTAATAACTATTTCATAGTTATAGTTGGTTGGTTAGTCAGGTATGCCTGACTAAGTGGTTATTCAAACCACTTTTGTATGTATATATTTGCTGCACATATCAGATATCAGATTGCTCATTGCTCTCAATATTTTATCATGGTATCAGATAAAAATATAGATCTGAGCTTGTGTATAAGAAGCAGAATGTTGGAATTAAAAAGAGGTGTATGAAATTGTTGTAAAGAAGAAATAAGCAGCATCCAAATCTAGATGTGTGAAGAGTGGTTGGAGAAGGTGTTTCAATTTTGTGAATGAGAAATGTAGAAATGCTAGTGTAAAGACATAAAAAATGCATTTCAAATTATTTCTTTTTTAAGTTCCTAAATTGCAGATTGAAGACGTTATTATTTGTTGTGAAAATCTAGAATTAGAAGGCCTTGTGAAGGCTATATGATGCTACAAACTGGTGTTGGGCATTTTAGTTCCTTGCTGCACATTGAAGTTTAAAGGAGATACAAGTTGTACATTGAATTGAAGACAAATTTAATTAAAATTTACAACAAAAACTAGAGAAAAAGGCCGTACATTGGAACCGTACGAAGGAAGTACATCAAAGGCTTGGAGGACCGTACAACAAGAAGTTTGAAATCTGATTTCATTTGTCTAGCATTGAAATTTGGATAGAAGTCATTGGAATTCACTTTGAAATCTGCATTCCAAGTTTTTGAAAATGTTTCAAGTGTCAATTTCATCCAGATTTGCAAAGGCCTCTGAGTTTGACATTGTTTGCTGAATTATTCTTGAAGCATGAAATTTGTTGTTGTACAAAGAAGTGTCGGAGTGTTATTGCAAGGTTGAAGATCACTGTGAAGAAGTTGCATTCAAACTTTCTGAAGGTAAAAAATCAATTCCTTGGAGTATGGAGAAAACAAAAGGTGCAAAGTTCTTTATTTTTGAAAGAAGCCCTAAAATTTTGCATGGTTAAACTTTAGAAGTAAAAAGTATTTTATTAATATTTAAAAACTATTCATTATTTTTAAAATAAATTTTATTTTCTATAGTTTATACATTTGAAAATGGAAAAAGGAGCAAATTAATTTAGTTTTTACATTGAAATAAAAAATTTGGAGCTAGAATTATTTTTGAAAGTTAGAATTAAGTTTTGGAAACTCAAAAACCAAAACAAACTAGTAATGTTCCATATTTATGGTGCCTCTAATTCACATTTACGGGTAATGCCATCATGTTGAATTACATCATCTAACGAGTAATATAGTTGCAACAACGATATTTGTGGCATCGGCCCTGTAAAACGTCAGGGAGAAATAAGGGTTACATTAGAGATATATGGACATTCAAAACAACAAAAAATAGCTCCTAGTGCACCTAAGATTATGCTTCCCAACTCTCAACTCTTGAGAGAAGATAAATATGTCGCATGGAAAGTCAAAGTACAAACTTAGTTAGAGTTCGAAGACCTTTAGGATGTAGTCATTGGAACAACAACAAGACCTCAACAAGCAGGTGAGGATCAAAATAAATTTGATAAGGCTAATCAAAAGGAAAAATTGATCATTTTGTTTGGTGTGACTGATGAGGTTGAACCTCACATTCGTATTGCCACCTCTACAAAAGATGCTTGGGATCACCTCAAAACAGTCTATGAGGCTAAAAACCAAAACTAAATCCTCTATTTGTAGCATTAGCTACATTGTCTCCAAATGCAAAATGGTGAGAAGGTAGAGGCATTTTTAAGAAGAGTTGTTGAAATAAGAACAACACTTCAAGCATTAGGGGAAGAAGTCAAAGATGATTCTCTAGTACCCATTGTACTGAGAGCACTACCCCCTTCATTTCAAGTGTTTGTCACATGTTTAATGTGGCTCATAAAACACCCTCATTTGAAGAATTGGTCAACTTGCTTCAACAGGAAGAAGCAATATTTGATGAGACAGACTCTCAATACAATAAGGCCCTAGCAACAAAGCAAAAGGGAAAACAACCTGACTATCAGAGTGGTCCATCAGGACAATGTAAACAAAATCAAGACAACTCTTCTCACAAGAAAAAGAAATGTCAAATTTGTGGTAAAAGAGTCATGAACTCAAAGAGTGCTGGTATAACTCCTAGTGGTGCCTGCATAATCATTCAAGTTTCAAAAAATTTAAATATGCAGGCCCCTTCCCAAAAAATCCAAAAAGTTCCAATGCTTTCAGCCTCTGCAGGAAAAATATGCATCTGCAGGTCAGAAGAGACTATTGGCCCCTGAAAATTGATAAAAAATGGGTCAAATGCATAAAAAATGCATATCGAGTCACTGCTTACCCAGCTACGGTTTCTTGTGTCAAAATGTTTCTAAAAGTGGCTGGGAGGGTCTCATGTTGCCAGTGCCGCAGATCTGCCAAGTGTCGAGCCCCAGTTTATTGCCGTGCTTTTATTTTGAATGTAGCTCTAACGCGGAGTATGCCACGTTGTAGAGGCTATTTCTCTTTTGTTTCTAAGTTACTTGCTGCGGATGGCGCCACGTGTCAGCTTCTGACAGAGTTTCGCCAAAGTTTCAATGAAGTTTCTTTTAAGTTTCTATGTGTGCGCGGGAGGCACCACGTGGAGGAACCCGAAAGAGTCTAATTGTTTCACAGTCTCCACCAAAGTTTCTGATAGACCCTAATAGTTTCTAAAAGGTTTCAGCTTAAGTGTGGAAGGCGCCATGTGTCAAACAGTGGGTGCAGTTTCTTAAAGTTTCTTGGTCATAGTGGAAGATGCCACATGCCCCTGGTTGTGACTGCAGAAGCCGACAAGTGTCGGCCTCCGCGTAGTTTCCTTTTTGTTTCAATGTTTGGCGAAGATGGTGGTGGGACCCTTTCAAAGTTTCTAAGTTGCAGCAGATCTTGCCAAGTGCCAGTCTCCGCCGGTGTTTCAAAGACTCTTTAAATGTTTCTATTATGTTTCAAGTTCCTCCCCGCAGAAGACTCCACGTGTCGTCAGCCGAGACACTCCCTTAAAGTTTCTAAGCAGGGGCAGAGGGCGCCATGTGTCTCTAGTGGTAGCTGCGGAAGCTGACAAGTGTCAGCTTCTGCGTAAGTTTCTTTTTTGTATCCTGCGATGCTAAGTGAAGATGGTGGTGGGTCCCAGTGAGTGTCTCATGTGTCATGGGTGATGACAAATGTCACCTTCTACATAAGTTTCAAAGCGACCCCTTAAAGTTTTTGAGTAGCACAGAACCCGCCAGGTGTCGGCTTCTGTTGAAGTTTCAAGGTAGACTCTTTTGTGTTTCGAGAGGAGCGCAGAGTTTGACAAGTGTTGACACCCGCATGAGTTTCAGAAAGGGTCTCAAAGGTTTCATGTGTTTCTCAAGAGTGACGTAGAAAGTGACATGTGTTGGCTTCCATAGGAGTTTCACGGAGGGTCCTAATGTTTCATGAGAAGGCCGTGGAGCTTGACAAGTGTCAGCCTCTGCGGACTTGCCCCTATTTCTCTCTTATGAAGGCTGCCGCGATGGTTTGTGGGCCCCATTTTCAAAGTGCCTCTAGTTTTAACTGTTGTGGGTTGCAACAGTTGTCACTCGTGGGGGCCACTCAGGTAACACGATACAGTTTTAATAGATGTTGCGGAGCCCGACACGTGGCTGCCTCCGCATAAGTTTCAAAGAATGGGTCTTAGTGTTTCAGAGACACTACAGTTGCCGCCATTGTGTCCCTTTCTCAAAGGCAAAACGGAAGGAGCAATGGCCCAGCAATTGAAACTGCAAGTGTCTATGTGGCACAGTATCATTGGCTGGTGACTTTTTAATGTTTTTGGGGCCATTGATCTCAGCGGCTGGGTTTTTGATCAACAACCACATTTTGAACCTACAGCAAGGGTTTTTTCCTGTGTATCTGCGACTGTTTTCAGGCGGGAGAACTTCAGAGGCTTGCTGCGGCTTCGTTTCCAAAGGATTGTGGGTAGATGAAACAATAATGGTTGTTTGTTGCAGAGGGGATGGGTCGAGTTGATAGCCCAACCACCATTTTTATGGTGCATATCTGGAAACGGTGGCACATCTCCCAATTCTACCTGCCCCTTCCTCTTTGTCCCTCTACTGCAGTTATGATTTTGAGCGCCATTTTTCAGTACTGTGTACATGGCAGAATTTTTGGCCTCCCTTGTAATTAATTTGTTCTGTACACAGTTTTGCTATAAAAGGGCAGACTGTATCACTCTTTAAGTTGGTGGAAAGTTGGACATTCTCTGGCTCTGTAATACAATACAACTGACCTGGTTGCTCTGTGCAGTGGATTTTGTGAGTTTATGAGTCTCATGTCTTATGTTTTGTGCATAAATTCATTGGTTTCATGCCGATTTATATGAGTAATGCTATATTGCATGTGTTTTGTTGTCTGTCTCCTGTATTGAATATGCTTTCCTTTTGAATCTAGATATCTAAGGGGTGTCTTGGGTTCTAGGATATAGGTTTACTATATTGAATGCTTGATCTTTTAACTTCTGTTCAAGGGATAGATTAAACTGTTTGCAGATCAAGTATTGAGGAAAGTATATTGCAGTAAGGATATCATAAGTAGAGATAACTTGATACTCTGTATTGGGAGATATCTGTAAGGCAGATATCATACAAATCCCCTTGAAATCCAATTTTAGTATGTTTATGCTGAACATTTACATGTGTATTTCTATGACTCCAAGCCCTGGATAGGCACCAATCTAGCTCTGTGCTGAAGTTATACACCAGGTCCAGCTCTGCATCCAAACACAAAATCAAAATCAAACTCCAAAACAACCATTAGGACAGTAGAATTAGGTTAGGATCCCAAGTCCTCTGTCTACAACTGAAAATAGGCCCAAAGCTAGCCCCTTTGCTCTTATCTTGTAGTTTTGGTCTACTTACAGGAGGACTTATCTGCTTCATGTCAACATCCCAGCTAATACAAAGATGCATTTCATAGATGTTGAGTAGGGAATACCCCCCTAGGTTTTGCAGAGCCTGAAGAAGAAGAGGAGATAAAAATAGAGTCTATCTCCTATACTGTTGACCCCTGGCCCAGAGATCCTGTTGATCATTGATGGCTACCTTGTAGGGAAATCTAGGAATAAGCATCCAGTCTGGGAAAAAACCAACAACTCCTATGCCAATGGTGAGTCTTGTCACAAAAATCCATAGAAATCGTTTCAAGGGGACAAGAAGAAGCCACCCCATTGGAAAACAAAGCCAAATAAGCAACAAGGCAATGTTGCATCTACAAGTAATTCAGATGATGAAGAATTCATGTATGCTGTAGAAACTAAAACCTCCACATCAAGTAGTTCAGTCTGGAATGTTGATTCTGGTGCATCCAAACATATGATAGGGGAACAAGAATGGTATAGTGATCTCACTCCATCCACCTCCTATGAAAATGTTTCATTGGGTGATGATACCTCATATGATGTTCAAGGAATTCGTGATATCTCCCTTCCACTAAGAACTCACAAATTTTGGCTTACAAAGGTTTTGTATGTACCTGGGCTCACTAAGAACCTAATTTCAGTAAGTTAGTTACTAGAGCAGAATTTGCAAGTTGAATTTGATCAACACAATGGTGAGAAACTTTGTCTTATCAAAGACAAAACTCACAATGGAGCAGTTGTAGCTCGTGCTTCAGGGGTAGGAAAGATGTTCCAACTAATTGATGTTTCAGAAGAAGATCAAGTCCTTGCAGTGAAAACCAATGTATCCACAACTCTTTGGCATGGGAGATCTGGCTACCTCAGTTTTGGTTATCTTCTTGCATTAAGTAAGAGAAATATGGTGAGAGGACTTCCCCCCATTCAGAAAATATAAGTTCTTTGCTCACATTGTCTTTTCGGGAAACAACATAGGGATCCTTTTCCTGCTACAAAAACAAGAGCCTCTAGTCCCTTAGAATTAGTGCACATTGATCTATGTGGATGCCATTCAATCACTAGAATGCCTAGTATTTCCTTCTCTTTGTGGATGATTATACAAGAAAAATGTGGGTCTATTGTTTGGCTCACAAAAATGAAACCTTTGAGAAATTCAAGGAGTTTAGAGCCCTTGCAAAACAGTCATTAGGTTAGACTCTCTGAGCCCTTCGCTCAAATCAAAGGGGGGGGGGAATTCACACGTAAGGAATTTGTAACCTACTTGAAAAAACATGGAATACAACAACAATTGACCACTGCATATACGCCTCAACAAAATGGTGTTGCAGAGAGGCATAATCATACTATAGTGGAAATGGTGTGATGCATGTTGAAGGATGCAAATCTTGCTTTTGCATTCTAGACTGAAGCAGTTCATACTATGTCATATTTGTTGAATCGAGCACCTGCCAAAGTGCTTGATAATATCACACCAGAAGAGGCTTGGACTAGGAAGAAGCCCTCTATTTCTCATTTCAGAGTGTTTGGATGTACTGCCTTCATGCATGTCCCCAAGGTTTAGAGAACAAAATTGGATGATAAGTCTATGAAGTGTATTTTGGGTACAGTTCAGAGTCAAAGAGATATAGTTTTATGGATGCAATAAAAAAGGTGTACATAAACATGGATGCTCTTTTTTATGAGGATTTTGGTTGCATCCCCTCTTCCTCTCCATCACATGTTTATTCCCAAACACCTAGAGTTCTTGATCTTGAAGATGAGGAAGTTGATGATGAAACTCTCGATGAGGTTTTGTTTCTGTTGGATGAGTCTCCCCCTCTATCATCACCTCAATCTTCATCTCATGTACACAAAAAGCTTCCTAAGTGGTATCAAGCCACAATAAAGGATGTTAAAGATGATGCAATTGTAGACACATCTTTCAGAGGGCCTAAGACTTGCAACAAGTCTTGTGAAGAAGTAAACATGACCCTTATGTGTACAGTTATGCAAAGTTCAAAACTTGAGACAGTGCAACAAGCTCTTGAGTCACCACCTTGGAAAGATGCTATGGATGCTGAATATCAAGCACTTCTAAGGAATAATACATGGGAACTTGTTGGTCTTCCACCAAGGAAGAAGGCTATTGGTTGCAAATGGGTTTTCCAAATCAAATATAAGGTAGACTGTAGCACTGGAAAGTATAAGGCCCGACTTGTGGCTAAGGGGTATGCACAAAAGGAAGACAATGATTATGATGAGACTTTTTCCCCTATAGAAAAGATTAAGACTATCCATATGGTATTGGCTATGGCCACGTAGTTTGGGTGGAAAGTTCACCAAATGGATGTCAAGAGTGCCTTCCTTAATGGGGATCTCATGGAAGAAGTCTACATGACTCAACCAGAGGGATACACTGCACCTGGGAAGAAACACAAAGTATGCATACTCATCAAATCCCTCTATGCTCTTAAACAAGCCCCTCGAGCTTGGTAAATACAGATTGATGAGAATCTCCTTAATCATGGATTCACTAGGAATCCATATGATCTCAATCTCTACCTCAAAGAGCAAGGGGAGGAGATTATCATTTTGATTGTTTATGTCGACAATTCGGTCATCACTGGGAGTTCTCCACAGATGATTGATGTAACAAAGAATGATCTCAAATGATCTTTTGAAATGACAAATCTCGGGCTCCTGCATTATTGTCTTGGACTTGAAGTATGGCAACAAAAGAATCAGATCTATGTTTCTTAGATGAAGTATGCCAAGACACTGCTTGAGAAGTTCAACATGGAAGATTGCAAATTGATGTCGACTCCCATGGAGACAAGTTTGCAACTTTCCCGCCATGATCCATCTGCTTAGGTGAACGCTACTCTTTATCAACAGTTGATTAGGAGTCTAATCTACCTGACATATACCAGGCCAGATATCAGCTATGATGTCAGCTATCTTTCTAGGTTCATGTAGGAACCTAAGGTTGTTCATTGGAGAGCAACAAAGAGGGTTTTGAGATACATCCATGGTACAATGGCATATGGCCAGGAATACAAGCAGAATGCAGATTTTTTATTGTGTGGATACACAGATGTAGACTATGTAGGTTCAGTGGATGATAGGAAGTCTACTTCATGCTTCATTTTATTTTTGGGATTTGGTTTGATTTCTTGGGGGAGCAAAAAGCAAACCACTATTTCTCATTCTTCCACTGAGGTAGAATATCATGTCGTAGGGGGGCTGTCTATGAGGTGATATGGTTATGTCACATTTTGAAAGGTATAGGTGTTCCTAATACAGGTCCTACCATTTGTTTTGTGACAATCAGAGTGTGCTAAAGCTTGTTCGCAATCCAGTTTTTCATGAGTGTACCAAGCATATTGAGGTTTAGTGCCATTATATCCATGAGAATGTTCAACAACATAATATTTAGCTCTAGTTTTGTTCAACTCAAGAGCAACGTGCTGACATATTTACAAAATCACTTGCCACCGTGAAGTTCGAAGCTTTCTGGACTTTCATAATTTCGTCTCTTGGGCATATGATGTAATAAGGGGGGTGTTAGAATATTTGTAATATTTATATTACATCATTGTTTATTCCCCAACTAATAACTATTTCATAGTTATAGTTGGTTGGTTAGTTGGGTATGCTCGACTAAGTGGTTATTCAAACCACTTTCTTATGTATATATTTATCGCACATATCATATATTAGATTGCTCATTGCTCTCAATATCGTGTCACTATGCAGCATTATAATTCACAATATGGAGCGTGTTGGTTTTTCTTCTGAATCAGCATTAGGGTTTGCCACTTCTAATGCATAGGCAGATTCAGCCAACTAAATACAGGAGGTTGCGTGAGCTGCCTCCCCTTCACTTCTGGTTTTGCCGCACCAAGGGGGGTATCCCTATAACTCAAGATGTAACCTTGACTAGCTCAAAGATAGAAGGATCTAACTTGACAACAACAGGCAGAATACTCTCATGTATGGACCAAGATCTGCATGATAGATCACAAGGCTGGCAACATTCTTGGACATGATGTCTGGTTGGGTATGAGAGCATGCAGGGGGTTCCTAATCCTACTCCTACAACTAACAGGTGGAAGTATGAAATGTTTTAGTTTGAATTTTGGATGCAAAGCTGGACATGGTGTATAACACAAGAACACAGCATGATTGGTGCCTATCCAGGGCTTGGAGTTGGTAGACATACACCTGTGAATGATCAACATGAATAGCTAAAACTGGATTTCAGGGGGATACACATGATATCTGCCTTACAGATATCTCCCAATAAAGAGTGTTAAGTTATCTCTACTTATGGCATCCCTACTGCAGTATACCCTTCCCAATGTTCAACCTGAAAACAGTTTAATCTACCCCTTGAGTAGAAGTTAAAAGATCAGACATTCAACATAGGAATTCTATGCTCTAGAATCTAAACATTACCCAAATATCCAGATTCAGAAGAAGAATACATGCAATACTGGAGACAGAATTAACACAACACATGCTAAGATAGCATTACTCATATAAGATTAACCATGAAATCAGTGGATTCATGCCAAATCGTACAACAGGAGATACATAAACTCACAAGTTAGATTGTACAGAGCAACCAGATCAGCTGGTTTTGGATTACAGAGCCAAAAATCCTCAACTTTCAACAACCACAAATGAGTAACACTTCCTACTTATAACAGCCAGGTAGTGTACCATAGCAATTAATTACAGGGTTGACCAAAAATCCTGCCAGATACACAGTATCAGGAAAATGGCGCTCAAACACATTACCAGATCGGCGCCCAAACATGAATGCAGCAGGTAGGGGAGGAGACAGGAAGATATCTCGAGCCCTGCGCCACTGTCCGCTGATGTACACCTTCAATCGGGTACCAGATCCGCCCATACCTCTGCAACCTTCGCCATTAATGGTGCACCAACCCGCGGCCTCGAGAAAATGTCAAACAGTCGATCGCAACCATTTCCCGCCGAGATTCATCATCATGATATTTGAAAATGCAGGATATCAATTATCCCACATGCACCCCGCAGCAACCTCATTAAAGACTTCATCATCATCATCCTCCAGCAGCATGATATCCTGTTGCTTGAAATATCACCCTGACGTCAGCATCATATTGCAATATAACTGCATGATAATCGCCTTCATCCGCACAACCGGATCCATCGGAGGAACATCCTCCTGCTGAGCTTATACCAAAAGTCTGGCCGATGAACATCCTGATGACGTCATCATCATATCCTGCTGACGTCATCATCATATCCGCCCCCTGTGCACCTCCTCATATCTAGATGACGTCATCATCATGTTTGCAAATATCGGGGGATCTCCACAAGATGATCAGTGTTAGAAATATGACCCCCTCCGGACCTTGATGACGTCATCATCATATTAACATCAGGATGATATTCGGAAGACAACCGGATATTTGGAAATATCATCCTGATGCACAAATATCATGTTGCACTGTAGCTCCACTATAAGATCGGGGCGATAGATGAATATGATGATGCTTTGAAAAGTTCACCCCCACTAGATAATGCACGAAGCCGGCAGGCGGATATCTCCTTGATATCAGCATCATCATGACGCTGGAACAAACATACACCCGGGTGATATGAAAATATCACCCCCTCCTTCGGAAATATCATGATGCAGATAGGCAGAGAAATAGATATCACCCTGACATAAAAATGACGTCAGCATCATCAGGATGACAAAACAACGAACATGAAGTGATACAACATCATCAGGATGATATTGACTAAGATCATCCTGACGTTCAAAATATGATGACCCCGGTGAATATCGGGTCATACTTAGAACTCTTCAACAACATCATCAGGATGATCATAACCAAGATCACCCGATGATAAGAATATTACCCCGGCGAAATATCATGAAGGCAGAAAATATGATGACCCCCGCAAGCAGCACGGTGATAACTGGAAATATGATGATGATGATGACGACCCTTAAGAAAAAACAAGTCAGGTCGAACAACTCAAAGAATAACCCCTTCAGAAGATCAGGGCAACATCATCATCATGTTAGGGCAAGGTGATAATGGAAGATCACCGGGTACTTGAAAAATCACCCCCGCAAGCAAATCAGGGCGCACTGTAGCTCATCAGCAGGATCAGGATGATAACCAAACATCACCCGATAATAAAATATGATGATGACGATGAGAAACCGGTCGACGGAGAACATGATGATGCTGACCACCATCGAAGAAAATATGATGATGATGATCTCCTCCTCAAAGAAAATATGATGATGCAGCTGAAAAATGCATGAGGAGGCCCAACACTTAGAACTTTTTTGGATTTTTAGGGAAGGTGCCTGCATGAAAATTGCTCAGAAACTGACAGTGAAATCAGGCACCAACAGAGCGCTTGGTTTTTACATGAGGAATATTCTTATGTTATTGGATACAATTCATTGTATTTTGAGATCCATGGATTCTATATAATGATGCCTTTGATTGGTAGAAATTATGACAGGTTTTTGAAGTTGAAGGAGTAATGAAGTGCTGCTAGAATTCAGAGAGAATTGTAGTGTTAATGTAAACTTGATTACAAGAATTAATACAAGCATAAATATCTATTTGGGTGTGGAGTTTTTTCCCACAAGGGTTTCTCCACGTAAATTCTGTGTCAACTTCCTTGATTAATTTTTCATACCTTATTCATTAAATTGGCTAAACACTAATACATCTAAATTGGATAATCTTGGAAGTAATTTTTAGATTTGCAACACCACACATGATTAATTTTCAGATTTGAAAACATTTAAAACCAAAATAGCTGGAATTTTACCTTGTTCACACTTGCTTTTTCTCAACACCCTCATGTGAATTATGTTTTACTAACTCAGGAACATTGATGTTATTCTTCTCCAGACTATGTGTCAAGTGATCTATCTATTTCATCAAACACTTATGTTAATCATGACCAGGCCTTTTGTAATAGGCACATTTGACCTTCTCTTTATTAGGCTTGTTGTCTTTTAAAGAAGAGCTCTTAGAGGTTTTTTATCCTTTTTGTCCTTGTGGTTATTTTTCTATTTCTTATCCTTATTTCTTGATCCTTTCTATTCTTTTGTGTCTTGGTTGGCAACTAGGGCATGTTATTTAAAGGATTTTAGAGTGCCCATTTGGATTATCTTATCCTACTCCCTCATGAGAGAGACAACAAATTCATCTATAGATGACATAGTGAATTAAGTTCCTAAAGCACTCTTGGTAGCATGGAAGGTAGAAATGAAGATTGAATAGTCATAACCAAGTTTAGAGAGAATACTAATGACCAATTTCTCATATTTCTTTTCAATTCTACACTATTTTAACTACAATCTTAATGATTTCAATTTAGTGAAGAAGCCCTGAATAGTGTTAAACTGCTTGGGCTCAAACTAATGCGCTCATTCTCCAACTGATGGCCTCTCATAGAATCTTGATTCCTAAATAGAGTTTCCAAATTGGTCCAAATTTCATTTGGAGAATTCAAGGATTCAACATGAAAGAGAAGATCAAAAGATACAACAAACTCACTGTTCCATAAGCCTCATCAAATTTATTAAACCACTTAGGTTTTTCTACAATTAGAGTTGGTTCTAGTTCTGGACCCATAGTGATTCAATGTAAACCTAATTTTCTTAGGTATATCATCATTTTAGTTTTTTATGTATAGTAGTTGTATGGTGTAAGAAAAGGAACTGAGTTTTGATCCATGATGCAGAAAACAAGAGTACAAAAAAGGTGTGTGAAAAAGAAACAACACAAATACACCCCTATTACTAGTTGTTGAAATGACTCCCCCAACAAGTACGATGTTTGGTACTTTATGATTACTACATTTTATAATGAAATTACTAGATTTGTAGAGATTTATAGGGCCAAAAAGTGGCTGAAATATTGAAACTACAACTTAAGTATAATATGAAGAAAAATAGAGAGCAATAGTGATAAGTACATAGAAAAGTACACACTTTGAAAAAAATAGGACCCAAAAAGGAGTCTGTATGCACAAGTTATGGCCCTCTGAAGGTCTCAAAATGAGATCTATGCAACTAAACTTGTAAGTAAACTCAATTTTTGGAAGGTTGGAGTGTTAAGTCAAAAAATTGAACATACCAATCCAAAGAGCATGAAATTATGCTCAAATAAAAATAAATTATACTAAAAAAGCCTTCAACTGGTTGAGAATAGGCCTCCCTAAGTTGTCCTATAAGTTTGAAAAGCTTAATGGAGAGGGGAAGAAGGTAATGGAGAGGCGAAGAAGGCCTTGATGGTTGGAGGGCGACGATTTAGTGGGGAATAGGCAATGCCATTGGTGGGGGTTTTACTCTGGTTAAGTGCAAACAACACTACAGTGGTTGGACAGGTTGGGTTGCTCAGGGAGTGAATAGGTGGTAGGAGGGTTGAGGTGATGGTGGTAGTGGTGGATCTTGGGAGTGAGCTGGCCACCCAAGCAATGAGTTAGAGGATGGATGGTAGTGGCATATTTGAGGATGCTAAAAGAGGGCTAAGTGGGTTAGAACAGGCCCAAAACTGAGTTGGCTTGGCTGGATGGGGCCCAAATATGGGATGCACCTATTCCAAGGGGTTGTGAGTGGCCAATTTTTATTTTTTAAAATTTATTTATTTTTTAATTTTTCAAATAATATTGTATGGTACGACTTGCATACAGGTCGTACTACTCTTGTAGAATTTTTTCCCTCAAATTTGCCTGAGCTTGATTTTAACAAATTTTATATGGAAATAAAGGTTTTTGGGCATTTTGAATGCAATGATAGGGTCTGTATGGCCTACAAATGCCCCAAAAAATAGTTTTACACTTGATCCACCTTTAAACTCTCATTTGCAAACTGGCTTCTTGAACTTTGATTTGGGTGGAACAAAAGCCAATCTTGACTTTCTTGAGCCTCTTGGATGCCATGGAATAACTAAACTATTGGGAATTAAGGTGTCTCAACCTTGCAATTCCTAGCATTGGTTATTTGATTATTTATTTATTTATTTGCTCAATTTTGTATTTACTTGCACATTTAGTTTTGGCATTTAGTTTGAGGTGGCATTGTGACATGTCATCTTACTTGGAATATACTTTGGATGGTCAAGTCAAACACATGTAGATTTGGGCATCCCATTTGAGGTGACAATAATATGCCATGTGTCGGCATCTTGGATTATGATGGAGGAGTTATTTTGTATGATAGAATCTATGACGCGTAAGAGCTAAGTATAGAGATTCCTATGACAAGTGAAGACAAGTGTCATAAAGTATCTTTGCATGAGAGAAAGGCATCTTTAGGCACCCAAGTTGGGTTATCACATGTTGTAAGAGGAATATGCTATTTTTCGTCATGTATGATGGATTCTCTTACAACATTAAGTGTTGTCATGTTGCAATTTTTTATGACAGTTGTAAGATGCGTAAGAGCGTCTGTCATTGCCTATTTTTAGCCTTGGAGTGCTCCATCTTGGGAAGTCAAATCTGCCATGTTATGACAGATGTAAGAGAGGTGAAAACATGTTGGACAAGTGTCCTTTGAGTGTGTAAATGGCATGTGGCCAAGTTGGACGCCCATCTCTAGAGGCTTCTCAATATTGCCTTGTAACTCTATATAAAGCATTGTTTTGGAGTAGTAGTTGCATAGTGTTTGTACAGGTACTATTATGCTACCAGAATCACTCTAGAAATGACATTTACAGACTCCTAGAAGAAATTGCATTGCAAGTGTATTGTAATCCTTTACAGATTTGTTAATACATTGTGCAGGTTTTGGAGTGTGGGATTTTTTACCTGAAAAGGGTTTCCCCACGATATATCTTATGTCAATCTCTTTCGATGTATTGTGTTGCTGCTATAATCTTTATGTTATGTGTTTAACATTACTGCAATTGTAAGGATTTTAAAGAATTTGCATACTATTCCCCTCATTAGGTTGGTGTAGGAAGTGTGTTCTGTGTACCTTGCTTCCTTTCATAAACATGCTACCAGGGTTACCAAAAATCTATAAACACTTAAATTTTAGAAAAAAATAAGTATGAAACCCTAGAGGTTAAATTTTTCTATCAAACCATTCTAATCCTCTAGATGATCCAAAGATATCATCCAAAGATGCAAGAGAAGAGTATATTGGGTTTTAAGGAAATCTCATGCAAAGTGATTAGCCCCCTAAATCTCTAAAATATGGAAACTAAAGATCCATTCCCAACACCAAAGCTTTGAAACCATGTTAGAATCTGTAAAACAAATGATAATCCAAAAACTAGTGCAAGGAATAAAAATTATAAACACAAATGATTCAAGAAATCAAAATAACATAACATAGTTAGTTTCCATGAAAATAATATAAATTATTAAGTAAAATACCATTAAAAGAGCTCAAAAAAGTAAAAGTAAGAGATACATGAATTGAAAATTAAAAGTTAGGAGAGTGAGTATATATTGACTATACATGAGAGGAAGGAGGTAGAAAATATAATTAATAGGGAGAGTACACCAAAAGCACCTAAAAATAGGAAAGTGTAACTCCCATGGAAGATTTTGATACCTCATTCCACTCACATTAATACCCACTTTATTAATCTAAGAAAGCTTAGATAAAAGTGTAGGAAAAATCTAGATAAAAGGAAAATAAAAACCTACACTAACAACTTTTAGGATGTAGAAATATTCACTTGGTCACTATCGGCTCTGCTTGTATATCGGGCTTGTATGTCAAAACATACATCAGCTACATGCATTGGAAATGTACAATGAAAAATATGCCAAGGGCGCACATACATTTGCTACAGTGCGGTGGAGATGCATTCGGTGGGGCCCGCAGGTATATACAAATGAGTTTTCAAACATTGGAAATATACAAGGATGGAATGAGCATTGAAGATTCCTAGCATATTCTACAGATGTATCAAAGGTTTGCTTGTATGTTGTGTTGTATGTTCGCACAAACATGCATGACATACAAAGGAAAAATGTACAAGGGTAGTTTCAAGGATCATTGACATGACATGCTTCATCGGCAACTCAGTTAGGGGTCCCTCCAATGGCCGATGGTGCATACATTGGGAGTATACAAAGGGTTCCTTCGGCAAGAGAATGGTTATCGGCAGCTCAACAAATTGTCATTTCGATGGCCGATGTATACATTGAAAACATGCAAAGAAAAGATACAAATGGTGGGGCCCACAGACATACAAAGGTGAATGTATGTGAAAGATACATTCACGATATGCAGGAGAAACATGCATTCCTGAGATGCAAAAGCCAGACCCACAAAAGCATGTGATGTAGTTAATTCAAATTTGAGGTCCGCTGTTTGTATATTTGACTTGTATGTTCGCATTGTATATGCGACATACAAGCAAATAGACAAAGGAGCAATATGCAAGCCAGACCCAATGCGAAGATCAAATTCAACAAATTCAGGGTTGGCATCCGCGGCTTGTATGTTTGAGTGCTTGTATATGTGCCGATATACAAGAGGTTAGATACAAGCTGGATTTCAAAGCAATTTCAAAATGCTTCATGAAAATTTGAAATCCATGCCTTGTATGTAAAAGCGATGTATATTCAGATATACATTGAGATGTGTAAGGAATCACATGCAAGGCCCGGACCTGATTTAAAATTCCAATTTGCTCTTTACAGATTTGGGGTCCACCTTGTATGTTAACTGTTGTATGTATATGCATCCTACGATAGAAGCATGAAGTGCCTACATGGCACGTTTTCACTGGTTGGCAACTTTTCAGCGTATTTTGAGGCCGTTAATCTCAAGCAATGGAAAAGTGATCGACAACTATCTTTCAAATAAGTAGCAGCGATGGATTTCTTTGCATCTGAGGCTGTGTTTAGGCGGGAAAGACTTCAAGAGGCATGCTGTTGCTGCGTCTTCAGAGGCTGCGGGTAGCTGAGGCATTGATGGCATAATTACAAAGGCATGAGCGATGGAATGACATACCAACCACCATTTTCAATGGGAAAATCTCTGGTTGGCTGCACGAATCCCCATTTTACCTGCTCCTTCTCCTGTTTCTCACTGCTACATTAATTGTTTTGGGTGCCAATTTGGAGATGCAATGCATCTGGTGATATTTTGATCTGCCTTGTAATTAATTTGCTGAGTACATAGTTTTGCTATAAAATGCAAACTGTGTTATACTCATTTGTGGTTGTTGAAGACTTGGGCATTTTTGTGAAAATAATGACCAACAGAGCATTTCCTGTCTGTTGTATCTCTGTGGAGTTTATGAGTTGCAACTGAATGTACATTGCAGACATTTTCAGTTTCAATGTTGTTTTATATGAAAAATGCTTATTGCATGTGTCTAGCTATCACTCTCCATTTGTTGCATGCATTTCTTCTTCTGAATTTGGTTGCTAAGGGTTCCTCAAATTCTAGAATACAGATTTATGTATTGCATGCTTGATCTTTAGACTTCCACACAAGGAGTGGATTAAATTGTTTTAGGTTAAGTATGAAGAAGGTTGTATGTCAACTGGGATATCTGTAAGTAGAGATAGTTAAGCACCCATTCTTGGGTGATGTTTGTAAGGCAAGCATCAATCTAACCCCTTGAAACTTGAATCCAAAATGCAATCCATTCTTGTGTATACGTCTAGTTGACTCCTTACCCTGAGATAGGCACCGATCTACCCTTGTGCAGTAGTTATGATCCAAAACCCCCTGTCTTGCATCTAAACCATCAAAACAATCATTCGATATTTCCAACCTGTTAGTTGTAGGAGTAGGATTAGGGACCCCCTGCATACTCTCATCCATAACCAGACAAATATGTCCAAGAATGTTGCCAACCTTGTGATTTGTCACACAAATCTTGGTCCTTACATGAGAGTATTCTGCCTGTTATTGCGAAGCTGAATCATTCTGTCATTGGGCGAGTCAAAAAGTAAAATCTTTAGCTAATAGGGATACCCCCTTGGTGCGGCAGAACCAGAAGTGAAGGGGAGGTAGCTCACACAACCTCCTGTATTAGTTGGCCGAATCTACCTGTGCATTGGAACTGGCAAACCCTCTGCTGATTCGGAAGTAAATGCCAACAGACTTTAAGCAAACAACTCCTTGGAAATTTACAAAACTACAAGAATCTTTGGAGAATGTGCTTCAAATCTCATCAAGGGCCAATTTGCTTACACTTCCTCTATACATCCATTAGATCCCATTAAACCATTACTAGAGGCTTTGAGGAACAAACATTTTATAATTTTCATAGAGTTAAAGGTCATTATACTTAATCATGCATGGGTCTTAAACATAAGGTAATGAAAGAAAATAAAAATATTAGATTTAGAAGTGTTTCTTTTGTAGATATGTATATGCTTGAATAGAACAAATTAAAGCTATTTAGATTAAACTAAATAAGCATAATCTAAAACTAATCTAACACATACTAGAGTTGGGATCAACAAAAAATAAGATATACAATTCAAAACACAAATCTAGAAATGGAAACAAAATTAGAGATTAAATAAGAAAAAAATAACTTGCAAGGGGTAAAACTGAAGCTTGTGCACCTTGTTGGTTTTTTCCCGGACTGGATGCTTATTCCTAGATTTCCCTACAAGGTAGCCATCAATGATCAACAGGATCTTTGGGCCAGGGGTCAACAGTATAGGAGATAGACTCTATTTTTATCTCCTCTTCTTCTTCAGGCTCTGCAGAACCTAGGGGGTATTCCCTACTCAACATCTATGAAATGCATCATTGTATTAGCTGGAATGTTGACATGAAGCAAATAAGTCCTCTTGTAAGTAGACCAAAACTGCAAGATAAGAGCAAAGGGGCTAGCTTTGGGCCTATTTTCAGTTGTAGACAGAGGACTTGGGATCCTAAAACTAATTCTACTGTCCTAATGGTTGTTTTGGAGTTTGATTTTGATTTTGTGTTTGGATGCAGAGCTGGACCTAGTGTATAACTTCAACACAGAGCTAGATTGGTGCCTATCCAGGGCTTGGAGTCATAGACATACACATGTAAATGTTCAGCATAAACATACTAAAATTGGATTTCAAGGGGATTTGTATGATATCTGCCTTACAGATATCTCCCAATATAGAATATCAAGTTATCTCTACTTATGATATCCTTACTACAATATACTTCCTCAATACTTGATCTACAAATAGTTTAATCTATCCCTTGAACAAAAGTTAAAAGATCAAGCATTCAATATAGTAAACCTATATCCTAGAACCCAAGACACCCCTTATATATCTAGATTCAAAAGGAAAGCATATTCAATATAGGAGACAGACAACAAAACACATGCAATATAGCATTACTCATCTAAATCGGCATGAAACCAATGAATTTATGCACAAAACATAAGACATGAGACTCATAAACTCACAAAATCCACTGCACAGAGCAACCAGGTCAGTTGTATTGTATTACAGAGCCAGAGAGTGTCCAACTTTCCACCAACTTAAAGAGTGATACAGTTTGCCCTTTTATAGCAAAACTGTGTATAGAACAAATTAATTACAAGGGAGGCCAGAAATCCTGCCATGTACACAGTACTGAAAAATGGTGCTCAAAATCATAACTGCAGTAGAGGGACAAAGAGGAAGGGGCAGGTAGAATTAGGAGATGTGCCACCGTTTCCAGATATGCACCATAAAAATGGTGGTTGGGCTATCAACTCGAGCCATCCCCTCTGCAACAAACAACCATTATTGTTTCATCTACCCACAGTCCTTCAGAAACGCAGCCCCAGCAAGCCTCTGAAGTTCTCCTACCTGAAAACAGTCGTAGATACACAGGAAAAAACCCTTGCTGTAGGTTGAAAATGTGGCCGTTGATCAAAAACCCAGCCGCTGAGATCAACAGCCCCCAAAACATTGAAAAGTCACTAGCCAATGATACCGTGCCACGTAGACACTTGCAGTTTCAATCGCTGGGCCATTGCTCCTTCTGTTTTGCCTTTGAGAAAGGGACACATGGCGGCAACCGCAGTGTCTCTGAAACACTAAGACCCATTCTTTGAAACTTATGCGGAGGCAGCCACGTGTCGGGCTCCGCAACATCTATTAAAACTGTATCGTGTTACCTGAGTGGCCCCCGCGAGTGACAACTGTTGCAACCCGCAACAGTTAAAACTAAAGGCACTTTGAAAATGGGGCCCACAAGCCGTCGCGGCAGCCTTCATAAGAGAGAAACAGGGGCAAGTCCACAGAGGCTAACACTTGTCAAGCTCCGCGGCCTTCTCATGAAACATTAGGACCCTCCATAAAACTCCTGTGGAAGCCAACACATGTTGCTTTCCATGCCACTCTTGAGAAACACATGAAACCTTTGAGATCCTTTCTGAAACTCATGCGGGTGTCAACACTTGTCAAACTCTACGCTCCTCTCGAAACACAAAAGAGTCTACCTTGAAACCTCAATGGAAGCCGACACCTGGCGGGTTCCGCGCTACTCAGAAACTTTAGGGGGCCGCTTTGAAACTTATGCGGAAGGTGACATTTGTCATCACCTATGACACATGAGACACTCACTGGGACCCACCACCATCTTCACTTAGCATTGCGGGATACAAAAAAGAAACTTACGCGAAAGTTGACACTTATTAGCTTCTGCAGCTACCACTAGAGACACATGGCGCCCTCTGCCCCTACTTAGAAACTTTAAGGGAGTGTCTCGGCTGACGACACGTGGAGTCTTCCGCGGGGAGGAACTTGAAACATAATAGAAACATTTAAAGAGTGTTTGAAACACCGGCGGAGACTGGCACTTGGCAAGATCCGCTGCAACTTAGAAACTTTGAAAGGGTCCCACCACCATCTTCACCAAACATTGAAACAAAAAGGAAACTAAGCGGAGGCTGACACTTGTCAGCTTCCGCAGTCACAACCAGGGGCATGTGGCATCTTCCACTGTGACCAAGAAACTTTAAGAAATTTCCCCCGCTGTTCAACACATGGCACCTTCTGCGCTTAAGCTGAAACCTTTTAGAAACTATTAGGGTCTATCAGAAACTTTGGCCGAGACTGTGAAACAATTACTCTTTCGGGTTCCTCCACGTGGTGCCTCCCGCGCACACATAGAAACTTAAAAGAAACTTCATTGAAACTTTGGCGAAACTCTGTCAGAAGCTGACACGTGGTGCCATCCACAGCAAGTAACTTAGAAACAAAAGAGAAACAGCCTCTGCAACGTGGCATACTCCGTGTTAGAGCTACATTCAAAATAAAAGCGCGGCAGTAAACTGGGGCTCGACACTTGGCAGATCCACGGCACTGGCAACATGAGACCCTCCCAGCCACTTTTACAAACATTTTGACACAAGAAACCGTAGCTGGGTAAGCAGTGACCCGATACGCATTTTTTATGCATTTGACCCATTTTTTATCAATTTTCAGGGGCCTATAGTCTCTTCTGACCTGCAGATGCATATTTTTCCTGTAGATGCCGAAAGCATTGGAACTTTTTGGATTTTTCAGGAAGGGGCCTGCATATTTAAATTTTTTGAAACTTGAATGTTTATGCAGGCACCACCAATGGCTCTGTCTGGGGATGCATGCCTCTTGCAGGCATGGCTAGAACCTTAGATCTCTGGGATGCAGACCAGTCCCTTATCCATTGGGCACAGAGTCGAATACTGCACTGACCTGCATCACCAAACACAACTTTAGACATAATCATGGTGGCCCAGGGCCACCAAAAAGGAAAAACCAGAGTTTTCCTTTGTCAAACACCTGATTTTCTTTTGATTTCTTCAAATGAAGCCTAAAAGCATTTAACCACTTGCAGCAACCCTCTCTGCAATTATTTGTGCTGCTGCCCATTTTTCTTTCTTTAACAATTCTACAACTAGCTTCATCAGCATACATCCTTATTAGTTGTAGAATGTCATCATCATATGAGTCACTGATGTTGCTTGGAAAAATAACAGACTCACATGAAACAAATGAATCCACATTAGAATTTTGCCCTTCCTAAAAAAAAAAGAGCTCCTCTATATCAAACATGCAATATTCAGGCACAAGCAACATCTCATAATCAAATTTATCTTCATAAGCATACAGATATCCATCATCATCATGCTTAGCAGTTTTGTCACTAAGGTCTTCCTAAAATGTCTTAAGAGAAGGCATAAAAAGCTCAGAGTGCAGCCCTATTATGAAAGCATCATAGTTACCACTACAACCAACACTACCCCCAACTGTATGAGCACACACATCTGCAACTTGCCCATTCACCTCTGAATAGTGACCTTGTTCCTCTTCACCACTGCACTGATAATCAAAAGAAAATTTTTCAACCTCTGCACTATGAAGGTGGTCAAAATCTTCAAGGAAACATTCATATTCAACATCCAAATATATTTCATCATCTGAAAGGCTCACATATGCATCTGAATGCTGGAAATCACTAGCATATTCACTGCCATCCCTTGAATCAATATTTTCTATATTCAGAGTGAAGCTCTGCATATCCACTTCATATAAATAATCAGGCATAACTGGGATATGCACATTGCTGTAAGACACAACTTCATGTATGTTTCTCATTTGATCAATTGGAGGGCATCTTGTGTCTGTAAGCTTGTCTTCTAGAGGCTGATAACAATCTTTGTTTTCATTATTACAAGATGTGCTTACATTTTCTACAACATTTTCTTCATGCATCACATCATGGCTACACACATTATTCTGAAGTATATTTCCCTCCACAAAATCATCTCTCAATGAACACATTGGGAAAGGAGAAATATATTCACTTTGATAACTGTTTTTACAACTTGCAGCCATGAAGCCTACAGGCATTCCATATTTCTCATTGTTTTCTATATCCATAGCAAATTGGAAAGCTTGGTGAAGTGTGACTGGTTCTTTATCTCTCAATAGATAACTCATTTCTTCATCAAATGCAGCCAAATAAATTGTCAAGCATAATGCATTATTAGGTCTCATATATTCAAGAATTTGCCTGAGCAACTTAATAAATCTAAGATTAAAGGCTGGAACTAGCTCCTCATCTTCCCTTTGGATATTCATAAACTGTATGATCAGTGAGGCCACATCAAACCTTTCACCAAACTGTTCTAGGAATGCAACTTCTAAATCTATCCATGAAGAAACTGAACAAACAGGTAGGCCTGAAAACCATATCCTAGCATCATCTTCTAATGATGGAACAAAGAGTCTCATTACTACATCTTCATCCTCTACCTCATAATCTTCTATTAAATTACAAAATCTTTGCAGATGTTTGTTTGCCGATTCAGAATCTAATCCACAATATCTTGGCAAACATTTCCTAATTTTATTGGGAATAACATTTGGGTAACCATATATCCCTGTGAAATATAGGGCTTTATATCTTTCAATAAAAAATGGTCTTCTCTGAGAGCACAACCAGGTTTACTATTCTAAACTCATCATTTTTAATCAAAGATGAATACCTGGATATATGTTGCAACACTGATAGGTTCTTTCAATAGAGTCACCACCTCTCACAGAGAGGACAAAATATCAACAAGGCACAGTTATAATTCTGGATTCACCACGCCAGCAGAGCACCATATGGTTACTATTTTGCTGCAACAGCTTCACTAGAAACTAGATTTTCCAGCCTTCAAATCACTTGACTCTCTCTCTCTCCAGTAGAGTCACCAATTTTTGTTGCGACTCAGATGGGCCACAAGTATATCACCAAGGATGACTAGATATTACTTTTGATCAATCACCTCCCCAGTAGAGTCACCAATTTCTGTTGGGTTTTTCCCAGACTAGATGCTTATTCCCATATTTCCCTACAAGGTAGCCATCAATGATCAACGGGATCTCTAGGCCAGGGGTCAACAGTATAGGAGATAGACTCTATTTTTATCTCCTCTTCTTCTTCAGGCTTTGCAAAACCTAGGGGGGTATTCCCTACTCAACATCTATGAAATGCATCTTTGTATTAGCTGGGATGTTGACATGAAGTAGATCAGTCCTCCTGTAAGTAGACCAAAACTACAAGATAAGAGCAAAGGGGCTAGCTTTGGGCCTATTTTCAGTTGTAGACAGAGGACTTGGGATCCTAAAACTAATTCTATTGTCCTAATGGTTGTTTTGGAGTTTGATTTTGATTTTGTGTTTGGATGCAGAGTTGGACTTGGTGTATAACTTCAACACAGAGCTAGATTGGTGCCTATCCAGGGCTTGGAGTCATAGACATACACATGTAAATGTTCAGCATAAACATACTAAAACTAGATTTCAAGGGGATTTGTATGATATCTGCCTTACAGATATCTCCCAATACAGAGTATCAGGTTATCTCTACTTATGATATCCTTACTGCAATATACTTTCCTCAATACTTGATCCGCAAACAGTTTAATCTATCCCTTGAACAGAAGTTAAAAGATCAAGCATTCAATATAGTAAACCTATATCCTAGAACCCAAGACACCCCTTAGATATCTAGATTCAAAAGGAAAGCATATTTAATACAGGAGATAGACAACAAAACACATGCAATATAGCATTACTCATCTAAATCGGCATGAAACCAATGAATTTATGCACAAAACATAAGACATGAGACTCATAAACTCACAAAATCCACTGCACAGAGCAACCAGGTCAGTTGTATTGTATTACAGAGCCAGAGAATGTCTAACTTTCCACCAACTTAAAGAGTGATACAGTTTGCCCTTTTATAGCAAAACTATGTACAGAACAAATTAATTACAAGGGAGGCCATAAATCCTGCCATGTACATAGTACTGAAAAATGGCGCTCAAGATCATAACTGCAGCAGAGGGACAAAGAGGAAGGGGCAGGTAGAATTAGGAGATGTGCCGCCGTTTCCAGATATGCACCATAAAAATGGTGGTTGGGCTATCAACTCGACCCATCCCCTCTGCAACAAACAACCATTATTGTTTCATCTACCCACAGTCCTTCAGAAACACAGCCGCAGCAAGCCTCTGAAGTTCTCCTACCTGAAAACAGTCGCAGATACACGGGAAAAAACCCTTGCTGTAGGTTGAAAATGTGGCCGTTGATCAAAAACCCAGCCGCTGAGATCAACGGCCCCAAAAACATTGAAAAGTCACCAGCCAATGATACCGTGCCACGTAGACACTTGCAGTTTCAATCGCTGGGCCATTGCTCCTTCCGTTTTGCCTTTAAGAAAGGGACACATGGCGGCAACCGCAATGTCTTTGAAACACTAAGACCTATTCTTTGAAACTTATGCAGAGGCAGCCACGTGTTGGGCTCCGTAGCATCTATTAAAACTGTATCGTGTTACCTGAGTGGCCCCCGTGAGTGACAACTGTTGCAACTCGCAACAGTTAAAACTAGAGGCACTTTGAAAATGGGGCCCACAAACTGTCGCGGTAGCCTTCATAAGAGAGAAACAGGGGCAAGTCCGCAGAGGCTGACACTTGTCAAGCTCCGCGGCCTTCTCATGAAACATTAGAACCCTCTGTGAAACTCCTGTGGAAGCCAACACATGTCGCTTTCCGTGCCACTCTTGAGAAACACATGAAACCTTTGAGAGCCTTTCTGAAACTCACATGGGTGTCGACACTTGTCGAACTCTGCGCTCCTCTCGAAGCACAAAAGAGTCTACCTTGAAACCTCAACAGAAGCCGACACCTGGCAGGTTCTGCGCTACTCAGAAACTTTAAGGGGCCACTTTGAAACTTATGCGGAAGGTGACATTTGTCATCACCTGCGACACATGAGACACTCACTAGGACCCACCACCATCTTCAGTTAGCATTGCAGGATACAAAAAAGAAACTTACGCGGAAGCTGACACTTGTCAGCTTCCGCAGCTACCACTAGAGACACATGGCGCCCTCTACCCCTGCTTAGAAACTTTAAGGGAGTGTCTTGGCTGATGACACGTGGAGTCTTCTGCGGGGAGGAAATTGAAACATAATAGAAACATTTAAAGAGTCTTTGAAACACCGGTGGAGACTGGCACTTAGCAAGATCTGCTGCAACTTAGAAACATTGAAAGGGTCCCACCACCATCTTCGCCAAACATTAAAACAAAAAGGAAACCACACGGAGGCCGACACTTGTTGGCTTCCGCAGTCACAATCAGGGGCACATGGCATCTTCCGCTGCGACCAAGAAACTTTAAGAAACTGCCCCCGCTATTCGACACATGGCGCCTTCCGCGCTTAAGCTGAAACCTTTTAGAAATTATTAGGCTCTATCAGAAACTTTGGTGGAGACTGTGAAACAATTAGACTCTTTCGGGTTCCTCCACGTGGTGCCTCCCGCGCACACATAGAAACTTAAAAGAAACTTCATTGAAACTTTGGCAGAACTATGTCGGAAGCTGACACGTGGTGCCATCTGCAGCAAGTAACTTAGAAACAAAAGAGAAATAGCCTCTACAACGTGGCCTACTCTGCGTTAGAGGTACATTCAAAATAAAAGTGCGGCAATAAACTAGGGCTCGACACTTGGCAGATCCGTGGCATTGGCAACATGAGACCCTCCCAGCCACTTTTAGAAACATTTTGACACAAGAAACCGTAGCTGGGTAAGTAGTGACCCGATATGCATTTTTTATGCATTTGACCCATTTTTTATCAATTTTCAGGGGCTGATAGTCTCTTCTGACCTGCAGATGCATATTTTTCCTGCAGAGGCCGAAAGCATTGGAACTTTTTGGATTTTTCGGTAAGGGGCCTGCATATTTAAATTTTTTGAAACTTGAATGTTTATGCAGGCACCACCACACCTAATATGGATAGAAAGTCTATGAAACTAAATTTATAGAAATATTGTTAAGAAGTTACAAGAGAAATATGGTATCTCCAAGAGGTGTCCTTTGACAAAGGGGTGAGGCTAGGAACACATATGGAGCATAGATGTGGGTATTGGTGGTCAGATTATAGAAGACTACAACCAAATGGAAATGGAAGTTTCTTTATGTCACATGGGATCTAGAAATAAATATCACTTGTTCAAAAATTACATAGACAAATAGAAATTATGCAAATGAGATGGTCAAAATGTGATAAAAGCATTAGAAATATAAACTCTAAATAGAGAATAAAACATAGTAAAACATGACAAAAATTGGAACTAAAAGCTAAAATTATTAGAGAAGGGAAGAGATGTTTTTAGAGAAGTTTGGTGGTCCAAGGAGTTGTCCTTTGAAAAAGGGGGGAGATTTCCTAATGGGAGTACTCATGGTAACAATGTTTGACACTTTTGAAATACTCAAAAGGTACTCTATGATAGTCTACAAACACTTTTTTCATTATATATACCTAGCATGTATATGCTCCCAAACACCTACAAAACAAGAAAACCCTACAAAAGTAAGAGTTAAAGAGGATCCTACCTTAGTAAACCCCCTTGTGGATTTTCCAACATAAATCAATAAAGCACTAATAATGCAAATAAGGGTATTCAAACTATGGAAATAGATACAAATGACAAGGGTGTAGACAAATAAAACATGGTAGGAAAATACAAGGAGCAAGACTAGAAGATGGAAGTTTGGATATGATGTATTTTGAATAAAATGATGACAAAGAATAGTGAAAGGAAGATGGCATACCAACACAAAAAAGCAATTGGGGATTCTAATGGCTATGGTAGAAGAAAAATGGGTAGCATAATGGCATGGAGAGGGAGAAAGAAAGCCACAAGAGGGCTAGACCAAAGCTCCAAAAGACTCTAGAAGAATAAATATCTAGTGGCTTTAAAGGCTCTAAGCTCTAGAAAGACTCCAATAGCTATAAAACTCCAAAGAAATAATAAATTTGCAAGATCGATAGAATGCAAGGATAGAAAGAATGAGGATGTCAAAATGAGATGGGAAAGGGTCTATTTATAGGTTTTCAAAAGGATTCAAGGAAAGATAATATGATAAATGTATTAGGTGAATCATAAATGAGATTCCACCAGAATTGATTGAAGATCCTTGAAAAAGAAGGGCACACCTCTAAGAGTCACCCTAGGGGGGCAAGTGTCCTAATAGAGGCACTAGTGACATTTAATGTTAGAGCCCTCAAATTTTCTAGGAAGATGCATGAGGATCGTATATGGTGGTGGGAAGTGATTTAAAGTCATTTTGATCTCCAAAATGCAAGAAATAAGGGAAACGAGGCAAAAGGGAATGCTAAATACAAATGAGGAAAAACACAAAAATTAAATGCTAGGTGGGTGGGATAAACATCACATGCAAAAGGATGAATAAATATTACATAAGGGTCAAAAACAAATGAAAAGGGTAACACATAAGCACATAGGGATAAACCAAAATCAACAACATTAGGCTAGGTGTGAAGGAGGAGTAAAACTAGGATTAACTAGGCTAGACAAGGTGTGAACAAGGTTAAAACAAGGCTAGAAACATATACAAGTGGGAACACCTAAAATGATTGCAAGTTATGATTAAAGAACTTGCATAGTATCAAATTTCTATTATTACAAGTACAAGGCCTTATAGATAACAATTTAATCAAATTTGAAGGTTTCAAATATAATGGCAATCCTTAGATTACAACTATAAATCAATGATTATAAATTTACACAAATCCCTTTCCAAATCATATAAATAATGTGGAGGGACATGATACCATAGTAGATGAAGATAGTAATGTTGAGACTAAAGATATATCACATGCACATTATTTTTGGGTCAAATGAAACTATTGCTACATATTCTTTGACTCCTTTTAGTCCATTGATCACATTTTCTAAGAGATTCCACAAAACAACTAGTATGGTCTACAGTGCATACCTCAAAGTCTTAGGGGCTCATCACATGCTCAATTCCTCATTAATCCCACACATCAACAATATATATAGTCAAGAATGTTTTATTTGATAGACATATTAGACATCAATAGTGTGCACATTATAGAATTTTATTGAAATTACTAATGACATAATTAACAAACTTTGGGATGAATTATTTTACAAGACTAGGAACAAAAGAATCATTCATTATATGTCATGTTATACCATCATCAAATGGATTTGGTGTATTACTTGGATGACTCTAGATAGAATAGTGTAAAGTCATTCCTTTTGTTTTCAATCAATGTGTAAATTTTTTACACAAACTAAAGGTAGTTAAATTTGAGAGGGATCATTATGGGCCAATATATGGTGCTTGCCACTTTCTATTGGACATATCTATGAGAAACTAAAGGATGTTCCCTATGGTAGGGATGATCTTATCCATGAATTATACAAAATACACTTGGATTAATATAAATAATTCAAAAGAGGTTGAAATGATAAATCTATCTCCCAAAACGTGAAGAGCCTCAACTTACGATCATTTTCCATATCAAAAGAATTGGTAATAAAAACAAAGAACAAAATAAAGAAACAAAAACAACTACACAAGTAATATAAAAATGTTTCATGTCCAAAATCCTACTTAGATACCAAAGCAAGAAGTTTTGGTGCACAAAATGCCAAATATTCCTCCACAACCACAAGAAATGAGGCAAGAATTTTGGGTAGGAAAAGAAAAGCCTAATGTGACACCAATTGACCATGTTTTTGTGCAAGAACAAAAAATTATAATGAAGAAACACATGTATTAATATAAAAATCAAGCTAAGAGTAGCAATAAGCTCAAATTAATGAATATAAGATGAGGACTTATGTTGGGATGAGGATGATCTTTTGGAAGATGAACATGATCCTCCAAAATATGTTCAATGATACATGAGCATAACTATAGTATATATACCTATATATTTACAGTCTACACTTTTTCTTTTTGCTTATTGATTTACACCTTTAGCCTTTTTTTATTGAGCCTTGTTTGTTGTCTTTTACATACTTATTTAACTTTCTATATCATGTTTCATTATTGCCTGTAGAGACCTAAAAATATCCTCAACTTGCAAATATCATTTTCACACCAATCTCTTCCAAATCACACATTCAACTATTAATTAAATAATTTTTAATTATTTAATTAATTCATTTTCTCATCTCTGACCTATAATTAAATAAATTCTATTTATTTAATTATTTGTCTGTTTTCCTCTATTTTTCCTCTATAATTAAATAATTAATTTTTAATTATTCATGCTCCAATATCCCCTTTACCTAATTAATTTAAATAAATAAACATTTATTTAAATTATAGCCCTTACCTTAATTAAATAAATCTCATTTATTTAATTAAGGGGTTCACATGCATTATCCCACTTCAAATAAATTAAATAAATTGACTAAATTTATTTAATTTAAATTCCCTCACACCTCATCATTCTTTCAAATTTAAAATTCCCTCTTGTCCTTTTGTGAGAGGGAAACCCTAATCAATCTTCACCCTCCATTTCACTCCAAAGTCAACATCAAATATCAACCCTTCATTCAACCCTAGCCTTCTATAAAACCACTCCTCCAGCCTCATTTACACACAACTTTCTACTAGTTGAGCTTGAGCACTATCTCTCTGATTTTTCTAATCATTCCCACTTGAGCTTCTCATTGATATTGCAGGTCTGCAAATGTAAGAACAAAGTACAACAAGGTCAAAGGAAAACAATGGAGGGGGGACACAAGTAACTTAGGGTTTTAGTTATTTGTTTGCATACTTGTTTCCTAAGTTATTTATACTCCATTGGGGAGTTAGGGCTTGCATCAAATGTATTTTTGCATGTTCTAATGTTTTACCCTAGCTTACATTGGTGAACTCAACATGAAACAAATAATTTTTTATCGATTTTGGGAACTTAACTTTTGTAGGTTGCTCCCTGGCCTAAAACAGATCTCACCGTTGAGTTCGGGAGGCCTCACAGGTGAAAAATGACATAACACTTTGTATTTCACTACCAGAAAAAAATTGAATTTTTTTTTGTTTTGGCCCCTTGCAGGGCCGTACCGTACGGATCCGTATGGTCCCATACAACCCTTGCATAGGGACCTCTGATCGAATCTTTGGTTTTCACTAGTTTCAATGGCTAACAGGTTATAGATTTTTGTTTTGTTAACAACATCTATTGCAGGATTGACATCACTGGTTGTAGTTTCAACTTTTGTCTATAGGTTAAATCTTTGTTGTAGGTTTTAAAGAAACCCTAACCTAATGTCACTACTGCTTGCTATAAACCCTAATCGTCACCTAAACTCCCTTCTATTGACTACCATTTCCCAACACTCCTCTTGACCACCGCTCGGTACCTCCTAAAACCCTGCGGCTATCGCTTTCCAAACCCTAGTCTCTACTTGTACTAGACTTCCTTTTGACTTGCTAACACCCCATCGGCCGCCTTGTCCAAATGCCCGTCGACACAGTGAGTAACCCCGTCACCACTCGACATTCCACTGTCACCACCACTAGCAGCGACTGTCTCCACTCAAACCACCCCCTTATTCCTATCGCCTCCCTCTTATTCCAGTCGCCGCTTGCAGATCCATAGGCTTAGCCACTGTTAGGTTTAAACTTTGGTCACTGTTAGGTTTAGCCCTTGGACGCATGCTTAGCCATATGCTTAGTGCGGGGCAAGCTACTATAACCTTTGCCAGCAGCATGTGGTCACATAGGCAACCAGGCCGCTAGCCCCTTTGCTATTTTTTTTGAGGTTCCTTCGCTCCTAGTCACTCCCAGTTTAAACCTAACCGTAGACACTAACCATTATCTTCCAAATCGCCGCATGTGACTGCCTCTGCCAATGATTGTTAGCGGTTAGATATAAACTACCATGCCTGATCTTGTTCATCTTCAAGCCCTAAAAGGGCATTATTTTTCTTTTTGTCATAACTTGGTCATACGGAGGCAAAATTTTATGAAATTTATGGCATTACGAAGCTGATTTGCCTAGCTTCGCTGTGGTAAAAAAATTTAGGTAACTGTGTGATTTTCAGCAAGATTTTTTAGTCAAAGTCAACCTTAGTTTGTAACTTCAAACACACATAACTCTTGCAAATTTGATTAGATTTTTACAAAAAAAAATTCAAACAACTTAGAATTTCATGTACTATTTGATGCCATTGTGCATTCTACTGTGACTGATCATAATTTTTAGATATTTTATAGATTTCCTATTGCAAGTTTCTTGTCCTCTTTTCGTCTTGGTGGCTTTCAAAGGGGGTGTTTTACTTTCTATTTTCTGTTTTGCACATTAGCATCACTAGTACATAAACAACAATATATGATTAAAAAACTACATATAAATGATTAAACATGGTCACATGACCATTAGTAGTTTATTGGCAGTCATTTATAACATGACCGAATTGATGACTAAACCATTTTTAGTCATTTATTGGTTGTTTTGATTGATCGATTTGGTAGTATATTTAGTCGTTAATTTAGTCATTTATTGTTGTAAACTGGTCACTTATTTAGTCATTTTTTATTCACTGATACATTTAGTTGTTAATTTAGTCATTGATTGTTGTTAACTAGTCACTTATTTAGTCATTTTAATTCACTAATTTCCGTCCATTTGTAGTGTATTTAGTCATTAGTTTTAATCATCATTTTGATCAATTTGGTAGTTTATTTAATTATTTTTTTCACTGATTTCTGTCAACTAGTAGTATATTGATACATTGTTTATTAATTGCATAATCATTATATTTAGTCATATATATTCACTGCTCTATCAATTGGTAGTATATTTAGTCAATTGGTAGTTTATTTAATTGTTTTTTTTCACTGATTTCTGCCTAAAAGTGCTGGAAATGAGACAATGCTTTTGAGGTTTAAACATAAAATACAGAAAAACATAATTAATCATTCATTTGTACGTAATGAAACAACTATAATCAATAAGGCAAAATACTAATATTTTATTGAGAAAAGGTATTCTTACAGTAGATACAAGACTTAAATATGTGTCTTTGCTTTGAAAAATGTGTTACAAAGTGTGTTTCTCAGTGCTGTGACTGAGAAAACTGAGTTACAATGCTCTATTTTTTTCTTATACAACTCCAAAACATGAAAGAACTACTTGAAAAATGAAGCCTAAGGGTCATATATCTCATCCCATACATGAAGCCTAAGGGTCCTATGTACATCCTGACTTCCTTCACTCACAAGATGCTCTAAAAATTGTGTCAACAATCGAAGCCAATTCCTAGAATAAACAAAGACAAAACAAGAACTATTAGCTTAATATAAACCTTATGGAAATTGAAAAATAGCTTTGGAGATTTTATACATTACCTTTTTCTCACATTTTCAACAAGTGGTTCAACAGGAAGGAGAGAACGAATAGAAATAATAAGACATTTGATGAAGTCCTCGGGACAATCATCATCAAGCAATCGATGAACAACTAAAGGAGCATTATCAATTTAGTAAAAAAAAACCATCAATTTCAAAGATCATCAAACTTTATAATGTTAAGTACTAAGAACATAATATGCTCATATTCTAAGTGCACCTCTAGCAGCATATCACAACCATAATTAAGATTCTCTTGTTCCAATAGTTTTCCCACTACAACACCCTTGACACTAGCATTGGAAGCAATTATATGTACATGAGACTTTAAAAAATAGAAAAAATGAATGATAAAACATTGAGATGAAGCCTATTTTTAGACATAAACAAAAGAAAGTCTAGTTTAGTAATTTATATCTTCAATGCAACATGAATTATCTAAACTCCAATCTTCTAGTCAAAGTTGGCTATAGGAATTGTATGAAGCTCTTTTGTTGCATAGAGAAGAGCAACACCACCACCTAGATTGTATCTTACAGTAGCAATAGATCTATAACCTTCCTAACAAAAATATTACCATCTCTAATGCTTTAATGAAATTTATGTGAGGCCTACATTTTTCATTTCCGTTCATGTGACTATTTACTTTACTATTGCTGATACTTTTATATTTGTGGTACTGTTGATCCCGGATTTCTAAACTATTAGACTTTATTATGTAAAGGAAAACTAATTGGGTGATGTTAGATAGATGCTTGTATTAAGAGAAAACAAATTGGGTGATGTTAGATAGATGTTTATACTATAGGAAAACTAATTGGGTGATGTTAGATAGATATTTTTATTATAGGAAAACTAATTGGGTGATGTTAGATAGATGCTCTATATTAAAGGAAAACTAATTGGGTGATGTTAGTTAGAAAATTGTAATATGATTTCCTTTATGCTTAAGAGAACTTGTGGTATTTTATAGGAATGCATGTTTTAAATTGCTTTAGCTATGATATTTATATGTGGAATTAACTTTGCAATTGAGTGCGTAGGTATTTCTAACAAACCACAGATACTGGAGATCATCCCACACCTTATGTTGTAATCCCTTGTGAAGCTGATCTGGTTCCACGGGGAACCAAGATCAACTCTGTGTATGACGTAATGTTGTAATGTTAATTTGCATGAGTTTGAATGGGTTAGGTCTACCCTCTTTTAATTTGAATTATGATTTGTGTTGTAATAATTATCTTTGAATTTCATTTTTAAATTTCAATTTTTGGAGACCCTTTTCTTGTGTTTTAACTTGACCCTGGGTGTTCTAACTAGGTTAAAATTGACCTTGGGTTATACCCCATGGGTCTAGGGTCCCTTTTGACTTGGGTAACCCTTGGTAAACCTCTGTATGGTCACCTTAACTTCACACTTAAGTTAAGTGACGAATTTGGAGGCATGGGAGGGATAGGATGAGTGGTACCAACATTCAAGCCCATCCCTTTTCAATTCCCAAGGCTAGAGATGACTCCAAGATCCACCAATTGTGGAGGACTTGACTTCAAGTCTCTCTCACAATTGGTGAGATTCCCCATGGAGTTGTGTGGTCCTTCATGAGAGGAAAGGAAGGGGAGACATGTGTCACCCTTTCCCTCTTTAACTCCCCTTTTCTCTCCCATGTGTTGGAAAGAGGACATGTGGTAAGGGGTGAGGAAGACTTTGGGGATGGGTGAGTGACAAGTGTCAACACCCATCCCTTGGGACACATTTGTAGTGGGGAGGAAGAGTGAGGAGGTGACAAGTGTCACCTCCCCATTCCTCTAAGCTCATGGATTGGGCTTATTTTAATCCCACTTGGGATAGGGAGAAAGGTTGTTGAATTTTTGAGGATTTTTGATTATTGGAAATTGTTTTGGGAAAAAGGAGAGAGGGAGTTTGGTGGCTTAGGTTGGAGGAGACTTTAGAGGAGCTCTACATCAACTTCTTCCATATTAGGGCTTTAAAGGTTGGTTTTCAAGGCTAAGGCCTTCCCCTTGTATTTTAATGTTGCTTGCATGATGAATGTGTGAGATGTATTTTGCTTGTGTTATATCTTGTTATTGTGGGGAATGTTTAGTAGGGTGTTGAAAGAGCCTCTCCCATTTGGGAGAAAATGCTCATCAAGTGTGGGGTAGGGGAGGAGTGGTCCTCCTCGAGTTCATTACCTTGTTTTGGGATGTTGAAAGCCTTGAGGGCATTTTATGTGATTTTGAGTAAATTGTTATATGGCTTGAGAGCCAAAATATGAACTCCTTTAGAAATTTTGTTAACATGCTAGGCTTGAGGCCATGAGAAAAATTGTGTTGAAATATTTTGAAGGAGTGGAACTCTAGAGTTGAGTGTGTCTACTCTTCTACCCCTTTTGAAACTCACTTGGGTTGAGTTTTGTGTGTGTGTAAATATCCATGGGTGTGTTTTCTGTTTTGGGATGTTGTTTTGCCTTGTTGTGAAGTGGATTTGGATTACCTAGGTTTGTGGATGATTTCCCAAGCTCGTGGGTGACCCTCTTGCGGGTCTACAGTAGGGAGGAGAGTAGGATGTGTGGTGTTTTCTTCCCTTGTGTGATATGCAGGTTTCTTGGAGCAAAATGTGAAGTTGAAGAAGTTTTCTTGTTTTGGGAAAATATTTTATTTTCCTTTACTCTTAAGGCTCTTGAGGAGAGCTTGGTCTTATTAAGGAATTTCATCCTTGTTGGTTTTCAAAGAGGAGAACTTCTCTCTCTCTTGTTGTAAAAATTTGTCTTCTTTAGATTGTGAGAAAACCTCTCATTGTATTGATAGATTTAGTTGTTCAAGAAAATTTTACCATTTATGAAATGAAGGTTAGAAATTTTAGTTTACTTGTGTATTATTCAAAAAGGATGAAATGAAGAAAGTTTGTTATAAATTAATTCTTTGTATGACTTAATGGAAATATTAATTTTGATAAGTCATGAAATTGTTGTGACAATATGAAAGTTGTAATTTGTTACTAAGAAAAGAAATGATAATTGGTTATAGTTATGCATTTGAGATTTGTTTGTAATTAATTGCAAATACTATTAAATCTTCCCTTCAAAAAATAAATAAATGTATAAACATAAATCATATGCTTAGTATATTTAAATTGAATTTATTGACTTGAAATAGAATTGAATTAAAAGAAAAATAGATTAATTATCCTTGTGTAATGGTTTAAGAAAAAAAGAAATTTATAATTTTATTTTAGAGGTGCATTTGAAAATATATTTGTATGAAAATCAAATATATCTACTAATTCTTCATTCTGCCTTACAAATTATTTGACAATAATAATTTTATATATATATATATGTATGTATATATATATGTATGTATATATACATGTATGTATATGTATATATATGTATGTATATATACATATACATACATATATATACATATACATACATATATATGTATGTATATGTATATATACATATATATATTCTGTATTTATACAGTTATTTGTTTAATTAATGAAACTATGAATTGGGTTGACTGTGAAATTTTTGTGTATATAAATTTATATATGTATATATATATATATTTTAAATTTTATTAAATATAATAAAATGTGGAAATAAATTTACATTTCGCGGATGTGAAGTATTGAAACACAGTCAAGAGAAATTTGATAGAGTGGTGGGGGGGTTCGAACCCCCCACCATCGCCACAGTTTACAATGGGTGTGGGGAGGGGGCGGAGCCCCCACCCACACCCCACGTCGTGGGATGTGGGTGGGGGCTCCGCCCCCTCCCCACACCCCCAACCACTGCTACCCCTGCGCCCTACGTACCCTGCAACCTCTGCTACACTTCCTGCCGCGACCCGTATTCCCCAACTCTGCCATAGTCTCTGCCACCCGCGACCTCCCTTCGACCACCGCAGTTGATCGTCCCTCTGCCTGTGCCCTCTGCTGCTACCTTCGCCCATGGCCTCCACCTGCGGTTTTCTCCATAGCTGCTTCCTCCATTGACCCTGCACCACCATCACAAAACAAAGAAAAAGTTAGGGCTTTTCAATGAGGTTACAAATAAAATATGGGAATATAACATTTTCATTTGTTATATAAAGAAAATCCAATACATTATAACACAATAAAATATTTATATATATATATATATATATATTAATTATCTATTAATAATTTAGTAAAGGGAAGCCATTTTTTTTAAAAAAATAATAGGGTTTCAATTTTGACAAAAAGATATTTATAACAATCAATTAATAGGAATATATATATATAAATTCTAATTATAGGAAAATTGTGATTTGGGGTTTAACAATTCTCACAAACGAAATGCCAAGAAAATGAAAAGAAAATTATACATTTATTTTAATAAAAGAAAACCTAGAGATATAAATGCAAATAAGCATATATATATATATATATATATATATATATATATGCTTATTTGCATTTATATAGATATGTATATCTTTATAAACAAAATTAAGCCATCATATGCATTTCATATGTGGCCATTGTAAACTCGACTTGTAGATTGAGAAAACATTCAATTGAGAAAAATGAGAGAAAAAGAGAAAGAAAGATAAAAGTGAAAACAAAGAGGAGAAAATGCATGACCTTTCCAGAATAGGGTTAAGAGTACTAATTAAAGATTGAATATTCTATTAAACCTGATTGGGGGCAAATTAATTATTAAAATTAATTCAAAAGTTGAATTAAACCTAGAGCGGGAACCTAGTGGACTTCAACATGCGAAGTTAGTAAGTCCTGTTCAAGTGATCTGATCTACCAAGAAATTAGGAATAATGTAAAGGATGCAGTGATAACTCTGATTGATAGAGAATTGATCTACCAAGAAATTAGGAATAATGTAAAGGATGCAGTGATAACTCTGATTGATAGAGAACTGATCTACCAAGAAATTAGGAATAATGTAAAGGATGCAGTGATAACACTAATTGATAGAGAATGTGAAGGAGAGCAGATTAATCATAAAACCTTGAAAATGGGAAGGACAACAAATGTTCAGGCTTTGTTGAAAATGCTAAATTAGAAGGAGAACAAATTAATATTAAATTTCAGAAAATGTGAAGGATAACAGATGATCGTGCTTTGTTGAAAAATGTTCAATCAACTTAATCAACTATATGAGTGAGACGTAAGAAATTTAGTAATCCAAATCAGGAAACCTCGTGATCAAGATTAGTGTTAATACAATAAACCCCACTCACGCCCGTGAGGCATTATACTGCCAGAATTTCCCAAAATTTAGGGTCTAGAAGGTTAGTAAGTTTAACCCTCATAGCGACGCTAACCGCGTCGCGATGACCCCCTTATTGGCCTTCTTACGTTTGAGTATGCGGACATGTGCGAATTACCCCGCTAACAACTGTATTGTTTATGCCTTAAGTGTACACCACCGAGCATGCTTACGCGTACGAGGGGGTTTCTAGGGAAGCGTGGGAAATTTTTTGATATTTTGTGTCATGACCACATGACAAATGTAGACATGACACGTGTGATGCGTGTCGTGACCGCATGGGAAATGTGGGAATGACAATTTACAAATTTGTTTACTTGGTAAAATGCCCTTCTCTACTACTACTATGTTCATTGCATTCAATACATTAGTTATCTTTTTTCTCTCCAACTTAAAGCTCACTGGCTCCTCCAATCTAAATTAAATAAAAAAGAGCATAAAAAATCTAGATACAATGTATGATCCTAATTTGAAAATATTGAAAATTATCTTCAGACAACTGATCATAGTTTGATTATAAGTTAAACCTTGAGAACAACAACTCCTCCTGATAGCTTTACCAACCTCTCTTGGAGATTTTCTTTGTCATAATCATATGTGCTTGCTTCAATATTAGTACAGATCTGTGACCAAATATTTTGTCAGCCATGCCAAGCATACCAACACAAATCTCTTATTAGCTCTATTGTCACCAAGCATTATAGTATTGCAAAAATGTTATCACGCTTCAATCTAATAAAACTCACCTGCTCACATCTCTCTTCAATTGCTTTTTTGTCACCACCTCCATCAAGAATTATAGTATCATCCTTAGAGATAGTCACCTAGAATAAAGAACAATTAATCTTATCATACAACAAAATGTTAAAATGAAATTTTTTTTTTGAGTAACAACACAAGAAAAACCTTGTTCATGGATGACAGCAACATTATACACCTATATACAAGGATACTACTATGTTTATCTACCTTCTTAACTGTTCCAAGCATGCCAAATTCTCCTTTGTCAAGCTTCATACCAAGATCCTCTTATATGACCTGAAGATAACTACTAGCCATAAATACTTTTCCTTGAGAAATGGAGAAAACAAAATGGAAAAATACATGCAAACTAACTCAATTGAGAAACAAATTTGGTTCAATAGGTGTCACATGAAGAAGCCAAACTTGCATAACAAACAAGAAACTCCAAAGCCAACAAAGAGAGTAGATACATATAAACATAAACCTAACCTGTCCACCAGTAAGTGTAGCAAGATCTTGCAAGTTATTTTTCCTATTTTTACCAAAACCAAGGGCCTTAATAGCACAAACCTAATTCAGACAAAAATATATTTTAAAATGCTAAGGATTTAGAATTTAAAGTTAAAAAATAATTTAAAAAGTAAACATGATTTAAATAGAAAAATCCACCAACCTTCACCCCTGCACAAAGCTTATTCAAGATCAAAGTAGCCAATGCTTCACTCTCTACATCCTCTGCTACAATCAGAAGAGGCCTTTTTATCTATGATAAATGCAACAAGAAATTATGTTATTTGTCCATAATCAAAACATTGACTAAACATAGATAGATATCCTAAGAATCATAAATCAATCCAAGACACCACAAGACCTTTGTCACGTGAATATTGACAAATTCATTCAACCTTCAAGTGTCAATGATCTTAGTTAGAGCATACTACTGTCCAAAGCAAAACACACTCCAAGAACACAGTAATACAATGGCATTATGTAGTACTGTGATTCAATTCTCTTCTCTATGCACAAGTAAATGCAACACAATGATCTTCACACTTATGATAATCATAGACCCTTGACATTACTAAACTCCATTCACATGAACATTTACATAACTTGAGCACTGTTATAGGGGTTTACACAATACATTCACACTCAAACAAACTTCTATCACCTAAACATATTTAGTCCATTGCAAGGAAACCATGAATAATGCAAAAATAGAACCATTATATAACCTTTTCCTTTGTCATTTGAATCTCTCTTAATGTATACACTTGTCAAGAGTATTAGAATATTGGTGATGCTAAATGAAACAATCTAAAAAATAGGATTGCACTATAATAATGTACACTACATCAGATATCTAGTAATAATGAAGGGACATCCATCAAAGCATAACAATAGGGATTTTTTTGTCATATATTGTAGTTACAAGTGCCCTGCTAGACATACATGAAAATGTGGAAGCATAGACAAGGCAAGTGAACTGTTTCAAAAAATGCTTCAAAGAAATGTGATATCATGGAAGGCACTCACTCTCTCGCAAACTCTTCAATTCATGCCAGCGGTGATGCGGGAAAGCCACTGTCACGCCAATGAAACAAAGCAATGAACATCGGATGGCTATCGGTAAGTCAGAGAGACTTAAAACCAAGTCTCTTTGAGATTCTCAAGTCATGCCAATAAGCCCATTCACTAGACACATAGAACACTGAAAGAATTCAAGGTGTAAACCTAAACTCTGTAACTCGATGCCTGACTGTTCATATGTTGAATACACCTCAAACCTGAAGTAGTCCTCCATTCTTAGCAAACTCAAGCTGAACCAACCCTTATTGAAAAGAAACAACTAAAGTTGATGCAAGATTGTGTGTACACCCTGGATGCTCCTGCATTAGAAACTTAAAATAGAATCCAGTTTATAGATTAAAAAGAATTTGCAGTCAAAAACCAAGAAGATGTTTACAATTATAGTTAGCAGACTATCAATATTACTATCCCTTGTTTCAACTGGTTATTGACACTTAAGCAGATATGTTCTCCTGAATGCAAACCAAAATTGTATGATTGCTTCAAAGTGGCTAGCTTTGGAAATTGTTTCACTAGATGGCTTAGAGAACAAGGAACTAAACCCTACTCCTAAAACTAACAAGTTGATTTGTTTTTCTTTTTATGTATATGATTGTCTGATTGTGAGTAATTTGTGAAAATAAGCCCAACTCTGATCGGTGCCAATCCTAGGGTCTAGAGTCAAATCCTTACAAATGCAGATTACTTCTCTTAAGCATCACAAATGTGCAAATTTAGAGGATCTGTTATGTTCCCGTCTTATAGAAAAGAATCCAAGAATGGGTATTTCTAGCAACACTTATTACAAATATCCCTATTGCAAAACACACCTCCCCATATCTGATTTAGAGCATTTTAATCCATTCCTTAAATAGAAGCAATGAATCAGAAATGCAATATAGCAAATGACGTATATTCAAGAATTCAGAAACCCTTAGTATCCTCATTCAAAAGAGAAATGCAAACAACATAGGAGACAATTGATGGAAACACATGCTCAGAGGCATTTTACATATATTGCAATCTGAAACTGATAAAATGCTTATTAAGAACATATATTCAACATGCAAGAAATTAAAACTTACAACTCAGAAATTGGACAACCTCCCAGAACTACTATGTATTTTCATTATCAAAGTTTCCCAAATCTTCCAACAACAACTATACAAAGTAGTACAACATGCTCTTTTATAGACACAAGATCATTTTCCCAAAAACTCGTTACCACATTGTAGGTTACAAAATCTTACATTACAAGCCACCACCCACAGGCATTGGGAAACTAATTCAAATTACATATGCAAGAGAAAAGACAAAAATACAATTTATCTTGGGGATGACAAAAACTATTGGAGATGCTTTATTCTGATGATGTAGAAGACTTATCACATGATTGGACACATACATCCATATTTCTCCACCCATGCTGCACATGACTTCTCCGATGGCCATTGGAAAGGAATCAATTTTGCTATTTTTTCATTGTGCACTATATCTTGCATCTAATAAAATCTTTGATTCCTTGTAGAATATTTCAAAATTCAATTCTAGCACATGTAACCTATCAAGTGTAGAACTTAAAATCTTCATGCTTGGGTCACCGTCTATACAACTTGATGATATAAGTTGGCCAGCTATACTTTCAAAGTTGGCCTTCCATTTATTTAGACTTTTGATTTGTCCATCATCCTCCAATATGCTTGGCATATTCTTTTTGTCTATATTCTCTATTGACTATCTTTTCTCATTCAAAACCTTGTCCAATTTTAGCTGAAAGGCCACCACCTCTTCTAACAAAATTAACATATCCAGAGTCAACTTTATTTCTGTTGGAGCATCAGGGGCAAACCTAGAACATTTGTGAACTTCCTTTATCTCTCCAGTTCTTGGTAGCCACACTCTACACATGTCTTTTAGGCTTTCCTTATCCCTCTCATGTTTGTCCAAGGCTATTTTCAAATTTGAATAAGACATCCATGTGTCATCAACCCTGGTTGTGATCTTGGATAACCTATGATTGATCAAATTTGTAGCCATTTCTCTGATAGTGTTCTTTTTCTCATCCTTTAGCTTCTTCACCTCTTCTTTCAACTCCTTAATTTCTGAGAGCAATGCCTCTCTATTTGTTGGAAATGCTTCTACAGTCTCAACAAGAGCAGGAACACTCTGAGCTGAAGTGTTTGGAGCCAACAACAACTGCTCCTTACATTTATTCAATTCAGACATAGCTTGCCCATACTTCAACAGAAGCTCATCATAGTCGTTTTGTAATTTATTTGTTACAACCTCAACAAATTGGGCTGTGTGAACACTCAAGCTTGTAGCTTGAGGAGAAGGAGTGTCTAACACTCTCTTTATTATTACATCCCCTGTCAATTCTCCTAGACCAACCCTTGGTTTATCATTGTTTGGGGCCAATGCCCATATTGCCAAGGTCTCAAATTTGGGATTAAAACTTGCACTAGAGAGAGCTTTATCCACTTGATCATCAGAGACATTTGTGTCATTCCTTGTGACAGTGTCAAATGCAATTGCATCTACCAAAGTCTAGTGGGGAAGCAATAATAGACCACTCTTCTCCACCAAAGCTCTTCCCTCATCAGGGGTCATCTTGCTAATGTCTTGGCTTACTTCATTCAACACCCTCTGAGTTATCTCTTCATATTTTTATGGATCAACTCCTCTCTTTGCTTCTTCTACTTTCTTCTGAAATTCTTCATTCCTCACCTTCAATACATATCCCTTGAACTCAGGGGTGTTAACAAAGGCATCATCTTCCAAGAATTGGGAGCAAGCAAGTATTTTGATGTCCTCTATATCTATTTGATGACTAGAAATTGACCTTGCCAATTTTTTATCAGGAGAGGCATAAGGCCTTATTCTCACAGGTGAATTCACCTGTTGGGAAATTTCTTGTTCTTGTTCATTTATTTCATCCTCCAAGTCTATCAGCTCTATTTCTTCTTCATTCTCCAAGTCAATGATTTTTACTTTCTTGGCTGGAGGTGAATTAGGTGATTCACTCCTTCTGTATGCCCTACCTAAACTGCTTGGGTCATATGTAGGCCTCTCTTCACCTGGGGGAGCACTTTCAATCAAATCATTTGCATTGGCAAAAATTTTCTAGATCCTTACTATTGGATCATTCTCTTCTGCAAATGCCCCAAGATATGCAAAATTCAAATTCTTTCTCATTCTTTCTCCTTCCATTACTGTTTCCTACCTTTTCCTCAAAAACTGAACCTCTTCCATTGTGGCACTGTTTCTTACTACATCTTCATTAAAAAAAGCCTGGTGGGTAAATTGGGGCCTTCTGATGCCAAGCCTCACTTTATTAATGAATCCTTCTGGGTCAAACAGCCTTGGTTGTTCCAACCCCATCCTAAAAATTGCCAACGCTGAATCAATTTGATCTAGAGCATCTTTATTAGCAACCAAAAAATCACAAAAACCTGATAGAAGTGGGGAAGAAAGATCCCTTCTTTTGCAGTCTTAGATGCTCTTTATCTGACTCATTTAATTTCCTTATGATTTCTAAAAATGCAATTCTCCTCGGTACATATTTTGGAAATATGTATGGGGCAACCCTGCTCCCATAAACTCTGATACAGGTAGTATCAGTATGAAGAAACCAATCACCCTAGTTGTGTTGAATTCCCAACGCATGGGTTCTACTAGTGGTCTTGAAAATCAAGCACATCCCTATGAATTGTTTCACCTTCAAGTTCTAGGAAACCCAATAGGTTTCTGACAAAATGCTCCTCAAAAATTACATAGTCTGCATTTGTACAATGCATGGCTATCATACAAGTCCACATCTAGATAGGGAGCAAAGTACCATCATGATTAACTTCTCTAACATGCAAATCTTTGTGCCACATTCCTGATCCAGCATGTAAAAATATATGGCACATCATTGAATACCAACTAAACTCCACCTTTGCATCCATAGTATACAACTTATTCTTAATTTCAATCAACTGCTTATGCATTTTGTCTGCTATATAAGTTGCATAATCAAAGGGCTCCATGGTTGAAATATCATGTACATTAGTAGCTAGCATCATCATGGAGACTGGCATCTTGTCCAATGCATCTCTTCCCAATACCTGGCACAAAGTATGATATGTCTTCGCAAAATAGTGCATAAACTGTGACACATCAAAATGTTCTTCCTCCTTGTCTAGGATTTTCACCAATTTTCTGTCAATTTACCTCAGTTAGTGCTTGGGCAACTTGAAAGCTCTGTATGCACATCGAACATTTTTATATTCTTCCTTCAGAGAATTGAGATCAAATTTCTTGCTGGAAGGAGGGTGTAAACCAAACACTTTTGTGATACAGGCCTTTGTGGTTCTGATCATGATTACATTATTTCCTGCCAAAACAACCCTAGACTGAGGACAATACCTCTGTGCAACTGTCCTTACAAAATTGGGGTTTATGAACACATTAGGGCACATTAACTTTACCAGGTCAAGGTTCCAGGTGTTACAAATAGGGACTTTGAACTCCCTCCTATTGTACCAATGTTTAAACAAGATCCATCCAGGCATAGGTAATTGAGCATCTCGGCATGCAGAGCATAAGTCTAACAGCTTGTCATTTGGCCCACTAGGACCATGCACATTTACGAGCCTTCTTGAAGACCAAGGCAACTAAATCATCAAGTCTTTGTCTAGACCCCTCTTTGAAGTTGAAGGCTGGCTTGTGTGACTCATCTTTAAAGCAATTTCCTACCAAACTAGGGTTTTTCTCTTCTAGTAATGCTCAAATTTATTAAACAAGACAACAACTTCAATTGAAATAGACACAATTGGAAAAGATTAAACTTACTGGTTTTACTTGTAGAAGCTTGGAATTTCATTATTTCTTTGACCAAGTGCTCACTGCGTGTAGGAATTCTCTTTGTGCTTGTGAAAATGCCATGAAAAACCCTTTCCTTTTTCTTTAATTTAGCTTACAAATTAGGGCTTGCCTCATTACTACAAATTTGTGGCACAGGGGTGGCGCCCAATGTCTATACATAAAATTTGAATTTAGACTGTTGATAAATTCTTTAAACTGTGAGATCAACGACTGTGAATTACCCGCCAGATTTTTAAAATCTAAACTTTTACATTGAAAAGCCAACAAGCAATCACACTTCTCCATCTCAGACACTCCTTTTGCTGACTTTTCTTTCCTTTTTGTCATATGTGGCCACGTGGCATCATTTCGCGGCCACGTAGTAGTAGGTGGGCCACCTTCTTTTGGCGCTGCAGGAGTGCGCTAAGCCTTCCACATGTATCCCCTTCATAAGCCTTTTCCTTCCTTCATAAAATAGACCACATGTCATCATCTCACGGTCGCGCACAGAATCTTTCCTATAGACAAGATCCTTTTACGACACTGCACTACCGTCTAATCCTTATCGGCCCTACCTCTTCGCTTCATCTCTTTTTGTCCTGCGCGACCACGTGGCATCATTATATGGCTACACGGTAGCACGTGGGCCACCTTATGTTGGCTTTGTGGGAGCATGCTAAGCCTTCCACATGTATCCCCTTCATAAGCCTTTTCCTTCCTTCAGAAAATAGACCATGTGTCATCATCTCATGGCCACACACAAAATCTTTCATGCATAGACAAGATCTTTCTACGACACCTTGCTACTGTTTGATCCTTATCGGCCCTACCTCTTTGCTTCATCTTTTGACACCTGGCGCAATCTCCTGCATCATCGATCTTATGGCCATAGGCCATGATATACCTTACACCTGTCCTCATTTCGCAACCATGCAGTGGAGATATGACAGCAGCATCAATAGTTCTGCAGGCTTGCAATATCCTGCCATGTGGCACCTTTGGGCCCCTACAAAGACTTAGGACTTAAGAACTTTATATAGAATATGACTTTGACAAGAAATAATAGGTAAACACTAGGTCTTGGGGCCAGTCACTTGATGACATAATAGACTCAGGGTTATAACTTAGACTACCAGTAACTTAGGCTAGGTAGTCAACAATGGATTATAACATAAAGTAACAACATGACTGCGAGACTTAGGGTTTTAAGGGGAAATAAAGAAGACAATTGATAAAAGTTGACTCAAAACCCTAAAACCTAGATAGGTACCACCACATATAACCAAAGTTTAGGTGAAAAGCTAACCTCTTAAGGTGACAGGCTAGTTAAGGTGACAAAACATCATCATAATCATCTGCATTACTAGCAAGATCAGAATCTTGATCACCCCTATCTGCATCTGCTTGATTTTCTTCCTCATCCTCATCTGTGACATGCAATACATTCTCTCTCCCAATCTCTTCATTGGTAATCAAAATCTCTTCTTCAAACACTCCATCATCATCTTCATCCACTTCTTCGGACGTTTCTTGTAAATTAACATATTGTCGATCAGGCATTATATTGACAACTTCCATGAATTTTTGTTTCGAATGAGACTTTGTTTGAATGACATACCACCATCGTGGGCTTCTTACATCATCAATTAGAAATGATTGGTTAATTTGAAGAGGAGAAACATATGGCTCATTTGTCTCTGATAAAAATTGTCATGTATTTGCATGTACAAATCCATACTCATCAAATTGTACTGCGGATGGTCAGATCCACTTACATTTTAATAATATAGGACTATTTTCACTAAAATCCACTTGAATAATTTCTTGGATGAATCCAACATAAAATTTCTTCTCAGTTTCGTGAAGAAATTCAACACTAATAACACAATAACAATTTGTCTTTCCTTTGTCTTTTTCTTCCACTCTTAAATGACTACCATAGGCCCACATTCCACTAAAATGCATAGCCTATAAATGTGGAGATTATGAAATCTCACTTTCTTCCATTGTTATATCTTGACCTTCTTCCTTTGCATCACTGACTGTATTAGCAATCCATTCTTCAAATTTTGGAAAAGAATCACCTCCAATCAAATCATGACAACTGCGCTTTTGAGGTCAATGTTGCATGCAAGATTGATTCTCTTCTTCATATTTTCTACATAGAATATTAATGTACAAATAGTAAGATTAATAATATAAATGTGTAAATGCAATTGAGTAAATAAATTATTGTGTAAATTTTTTTACCTACGCCACTTATCTAACGAAGATGTTTTTTGAAGAATATAGGCATGTATGACACTTCTTTCTTGATGTGATAGCTTGAAGCGACATCCATTGCCTTCTAATACTTCACCTGCAACTCTCTCATCTTCATCATCATCCCATACACATCGATTGACATTTTTAAAATCCTTCATATATTCTATGCAAAATTCCATGTCCTCTTAAATTGAATATCCCTCAGACATGCTACCTTCTGGTTTTGCCCTAGTACGAACATTTTTTTTTCAAAACCTTCATATATCGTTCTATAGAATACATCCATCTCGTTCTTACTGGGCCACAATGCTCTAGTTCATATTCTAGATGTATCAAAAAGATGCATACAAAAGTTGAATATTGTTGGTGGAAATTCCTATTCCAATAGACAAAGGACTTCAACAACCTCCTCCCTCAAAGTATCAAAGTTTGAAGGATCTAATACATGTAAACTCATTCTCTTTAATATTAGGCCCAACCTTATAATTTCCAATCTTGGCCCCTTTGCCAAACTTGATATATTTACCACAATAGGTAAAATATTCTCGATTATGACATGATAGTCATGGGTCTTGAGGCCTCTTAAGCCATTAATGTTAGTTTGGCTTCTAATACTACTACTTACATATCCAATGGGAAAGTGAGTCTAAGACATCAACTGTAAGAATTGTACACGTTCCTTTGTCCAGACATATAGTAGGTTTTATATATTTTTCATCATCACATTTTTTAACCTAAATATTCTAACGAATCTTTAGTTGTCAAAAGTCTTCACGTGATGAAATAGTATCAAAAGCACCAAAATGAGTTTCTATAATAGCATAGGCTATATTTTTCTCAGTATGCATAAAGTCAACAATATGCCTAATGGCTATATCCTTAAAGTATGGCAACTTATAGAATATGCACAACTGTTTTACACTACTTTCATTACATGGATCATATCTATTATCATCAATCCCATAATTTTCAATAAATGACATTCTTTTTTGTCCATTCTCAACAATGTAATCACCCGTTATTAGAAATGGTGCTTCACGATTCTCTTCTTGACCATTGAAACATGTTTTTTGTTGATGATATGGATGATCCATTTTAAGGTAAGCACAATGTCCATAATAAATACACTTACACAAACTTCTTGAGTGTCTCACAAAATCCTTAAAGTTGCAAGCAGGACATTTGTGGTTTCCATGAGCACTGAGACCAGACAATTTGCCATATGCAGGAAGATCATGAATCGTAAACAATAAGGAAGCTCTTAAAGTGAATTTGATTGAATGACCATCCCTTAAAGATTGAATTGCTTCAATTCCTTTCCACAATTCCATTAGCTCATCATATAATGGCTCTAGATAAGCATCGATTGTATTTGAAGTCACACTTTTCTTTCCTGGTATAATTAATGATAGCATTAAGAAAAATAGTTTAGTTGCTAACCATGGAGGCAAATTATAATTTATTAAAAACACTAGCCAAGTTGACCATTTAGTACTTTGATCTGAGAATGGGTTCACCCCTTTTAGACCCAAACCCAACCTTATACTACGAGGATCTTGAGAAAAATCAGGCCATCTGTTATCAAATTCCATCCACATCTTAGAATCAGGCACATGTTGTTGTTTTCCATCGGTGCTCTTATTTTGGGCATGCCATTACATAAGTTCAGCAATGTCTCTGCACCTATACATTTGGAGTAATCATGGGATTATTAGAAAGTGGCAAATAACCTTTCTAGGAACCACAACTGATTTCAACCCTTGTCTATGCCTCGCTTCATGACATTTCAGACATTCACTCACTTGCAATATTATTGCGAAATAATACACAACCATTTGTTGGCAAGAGACACTACTAGACATGTCAGGTGTTGTCATTGATGGTAACTAAATCTATCTTACACATCTACATTTCATCAGTGGATCATACTGGAAGTTAAATTGCAGATTTGTCTAAGTCTGGATAGACAAGAACAGGGCATATGACAGGGTTCAGCATCCTGGTCCACATTTCTCTATGAGAAATCAGATTGTGCTGCAGATTTGAGGGAATGTTAAGGGATGCCAGGGCTACCTAAATCCAAGATTTTTGCCTCCGGTGATGAAGGGATTGTAAGTTACAAGCATCTGAGTATCAGGTTTTGGTTAGACAGTTCAGTTCGGTGAAGAATAGGTTGACTAAGTGTTTGATCATTGTGTGGATTAAGAAAAGTTGTTGGTTGAGTAATTTGTGAGATCTTGTGGTATTGGCCAACATGTAAGGTGAATCGGATATAGAGGTTCTGGTCCGTATTGGTGTTTGTGCATGGATTCAGCTGACAGAATAGTGTTCTTAAAAAAAGTCTCTAAGTTTTTCTTAAGGTCGACTGTAGTTGATGCAATTTCATGTAGCGGATATATATAATCAATGAGTTTGAGCATTTCATGTGGATGTAGAGTGAATATGATGGAATAAGTGTGAAGTATAGCAGAATTAAGTGTGAAGTGAAGAGATCTAAGCTCTAGATCATGGTAGAGTAGTGAAGTAGGGCAGAGAGAGGTGAAGTGTGCAAAGTCAGTGTTCTGAGCTCAACCGGAACTATAATCTTTCATTGTTAGATGCTATTCCTCAGTTCAAACATTCTAGTGAACTTTTGTAATTAATTTGTAGGTAGTGAGCCTCTTTGAGTAGTGAGCTCTGGATAGTGTGCCAGAAGGCATGTGCCTTCCCATTTTTAATACTTTTAACAGAGTATAAATTCTTGTGGGTTAACCCCCACCATGGTTTTTCCCTTAACCGGGTTTCCACATAAAAATCCTAGTGTTCATGTGTTGTGATTTTGTTGTTTCTGTTCTTGTGTTCATGCTTCTTTATTTTGGATGTATGTGATAAATTAATAAAGGAACAAAGTAATAAGTTTTGCAGAACACTGATTCACCCCCTCTTAGTGTTCCTTAATTTCAACAATTGCTATCATAGCGAGGTTCCTTAGAAGAAGTTTAACAACTTGAGGAAGATCTGGGAAGGTGTTTTCAATGGGTTCATGCAAGTATTCTGATGGCATAAATGAACAACTTAAACTTGCTTTAGAAGATCTTGATCAATCCAGAGCAGAAGTCAAAGAACTGCAAGAGAACCTTAAAGATACTAAAGATTTCATTAAGACCTTAAAAGGACAATTGAGCAAATCTAATGGAAAAAGGAAGGACCTAATTCATTAGCTAGAAAATCAGAATGAAGACAATGATATGAATGAGGCCCTAAAGGAGAAGACAAAGGAATGTGAGAAGCTAGAAAAAGAAGTTGTTGTCCTAAAACATGAGATGGAATCTGGGGTGATGAGACTAACCAAGGAAATTGAGGAAAGGAAGAAGACTGAGAAAAAATTGAATCAATCTCTGAAAGAAAGAACAGAAGAATGTTGTAGATTGGATAGGATAATTGGCCATCTAGAGTCTGATCTACAAGAAACCAGGGACAATGAGGAAGAACTTGAAAACAAATTGGCATTCTCAAACATGACCTAGAAGTTGCAAATGAATATAAAGAGAAATTCAAGATTAGCTCAGCTAAACTTGAGGTGTTGCTTGATAGTCAGAAGAAGGCAGATGATAAGCATGGTCTAGGATTTGAGAAAGGTGAAATCTCTGGATCCGGTCAAAGAAATCCTGAAGCAAGAAATCAAAGAAGGAATCTTAGAAGACCTTTGGTAAGACAACCTAATGCTCAAAGGTATCCATCTTTCAATGGCAATTGTTTCAAATGCAATAAGTATGGTCATAGAGATAATCAATGCAGAAGTCAAGTGAATCAAAATGCATCATCTTTCTCTGGTCAATGCTTTAATTGCAAAAGGATAGGTCATAAGGCTGAGGAATGCAGAAGTGGATCAAGGAATCCTCCTAAGAACAAACAAGTGTTCAATGGAAGATGTTTTACATGCAATAAGTTTGGGCACATTGCAATGCAATGTAGATCTAAACCTATTCCAACATGTAATTGTCAGAAAAATAAGATTGTGTTTCAACTACAACAAATCTGGACACATTGCTAAATTTTGCAGAAGCAAAAAGGAGAACTCACAGGCAGGTAAAGGAAAAACAAAGCAGAAGTTGGACAAAGGCAAGGGCAAAGTTGATGTGAATGAGATCCAGAATGAAATGAACAAAACATGGGTGAAGAAAGGTGAAATGAATGTTGACAATGGATCCATACCAGAATTCAGTGCTGATAATTCCTTCAGGAATTGAATCAAGAGCTCTAGCTTAGGGGGAGCTCCATTGAAAATCTAATTCTCCCTACCAGTAAGTGGGTGCATGTTATGCCCTTACTTCTATAGTGTATATGGTTATGAATAGTCAGTTTGTGGCTATCTTAACTCTTAATTAAGTCATATTATCATTATTATATTGTTATTTAGTTGTTTAGGTCAGCCTAAGGCTTCTATAGGGCTATCTAAGTCGGCCTGGGTGATATCCTAGGCATAAATAGGTGTATATAGGAGGTAGTGAGTCTCATTTCATATATATTGTGTATTGTGTTCTCATTGAAGACTATTGGAGGTATCCCCCTTGAAGTGGATTAGGAGGTTGCCCCCTCAAAGTGGAATATTATTATCAAGTATTTGCAGCATATTTACTATTATATTTAGATATTGTGCAAGTTGTTTCATTACAAGTGGTATCAGAGCATGATCTTGGCACCGTAGAGGCAAGATTTTTTCTCAACATTGGAGGCGATTTTGGGAAGAGCATAACTTTCAGATTTTAGCAAATTTTTTAAAGATTTTTAAAGGGTTTTTGAAGACCATATTAAAGAAGATACAGTCCAGATTTCAGAGGAATTGAACAAAAAATAAGCGAGTTATTGCAAAATTAGGGTTTCCAACAAATTCACTCTCAAGGCAGCAAATTTGCTATTTTTTTGGATTTTTTTCTGGGTACGTGTTATCTTGGCCCTAGTAAGTTACAATTAAAATTTTAGAGAATTTATATTTCATTTGTATGATTTATTTCAAAAATATTGGTTTCCATCATGACGGGGCCTGCAACAAGAGGCAAAAAGAATGCTGCCACACCAGGGAAATCCTCTGATAAGGATGAGGAAACAATAGAGGATAGTAATCCCAATGAGGAAATAAGTAAGTTCAAGGAAGAGTTTAAGAGGGATATGTGTGACCTAAGAGGAGATATATCAGGCATACGAAGCATGTTAAGTACCTTTATGAAGGAACCAAGAAAGGAGGTCTCAAGCAACCAAGAAGAAGAAGAAGAAGAAGAAGAAGAAGAAGAAGAAGAAGAAGAAGCAAGAGAAGAACAAAAAGAAGAAGAAGAAGAAGAAGAAGAAGAAGAAGAAGAAGAAGAAGAAGAACAAAAAGAAGAAGCAGAAGAAGAACAAGAAGAAGAAGAAGAAGAAGAAGGCAATGAAGAAGAAGAAGTGAAAGAAGAAGAAGAACTTCCTAGTCAAGCTATTTAACCAATGCAAGGGTACCATGTACTATTCCTCACCTCTTCCTCTATGGCACATCAAAAGGTTCAAGTAAAGGAAGAACACATTCATCACCATCAAGAGATAGATGCAAAGGGAAGACACATCTTGGAGCTAAAGTTAATTTTCCAAACATTCATGAATAAGCTGAGGACATTAAGGAAATATCTTCTAGTTGAAGTTACCACATGGGATGATGAAGATTATATGAAGAAACTACCACAATTGATCAGCGTTGAGGACAACATGGGATGATGAAGATTATATGAAGAAACTACCACAATTGATCAGCATTGAGGACAACGCTTTTGTAAAGGTGGGGGGCATGTTATGCCCTTACTTCTATAGTGTATATGGTTATGAATAGTCAGCTTGTGGCTATCTTAACTCTTAATTAAGTCATATTATCATTATTATATTGTTATTTAGTTGTTTAGGTCGGCCTAAGGCTTCTATAGGGCTATCTAAGTCAGCCTGGGTGATATCCTAGGCATAAATAGGTATATATAGGAGGTAGTGAGTCTCATTTCATATATATTGTGTATTGTGTTCTCATTGAAGACTATTGGAGGTATCCCACTCGAAGTGGATTAGGAGGTTGCCCCCTCGAAGTGGAATATTATTATCAAGTATTTGCAGCATATTTACTATTATATTCAAATATTGTGCAAGTTGTTTCATTACAGTGCCTGAATCTTGCACGATGAATGAAGATAAAGAAGCCTATTACAGATCTATTGAAGCAAATTCTGGAAGAAAAGAAGCTAATGCGAGTGATTGCGAAGCAATTGAAGATTGACTGTATGCAGAAATAATGTAACCAAATGTATTAGGGTAGAGCATTTATTACAATGGCAAATTAGGTTTTGCGGAGCATTAAAAGTCATTCATTCATTATTTTAATCACTTTGCATTTGAAGAAAATAAGAAGAAGAGCGCTTGAGCTGAGATTCAAAGATTTGAAGTCTAACAGGTGAATTCATCAGCTAACCCTAATCCCGTGGAGAAAAAGGTATTTTTTCTGCGAAGCTTTAAACTTGTGATCTTTTTGAAATGGCTACACCTTTGGTTGTGAATATCACTGAGCAATCTAGGCCAAAGTTCAAGAAGCATCCACACAAGTCAGTAGAGGTCGATCCATTAGGTGCCTTTTCAAGTGTTTCGTATGGTGTGTTGCATGTTGAAGATATTAGGGCTTATATTCATGCTAGCATAGATGCGTTTGGGGATTCAAAGTTAGTAGATTTATTCAAGAATCATCTGAGGGATGAAATTCATGGTCTTAAACCTAAGTATAAGGCACTTCAAGATAAACATTTCATTCAGATTATAGGGTTTCTATCCTTCGATGAAGATGGGTGGGTCCGATATGTGCTGAGTCGGATGCATGATGAGTTTATGTGGTTAATGAAACCTTTCAAGATCACCAAGGACACCATCAAGGCCGTGACAGGGTTGAACTCATTCGGTGGATTGTTAATGTTGAAATCAGTAAAGAATCAAACTATAACTGATGCTACCGGGTCAAGGTTTGACAAAAGGGCAATGGCAATAAATGACATCACTGATCCGGATGTCAAATTTGCATCAATGGTGATTGGATACAAGATGTATCATTCCAATAGGAAGAATTCTATATCTGGTACATCTATCTATGCAGCTTATCAAACGGTGAGAGAGAATGTTGACTATGACTTGTGTGAGTTGCTACAGAACTAGCTGATGGAAAACCTGAACAAGATCAAAAAGGACAAGAAGAATACATTCAAGTATGGTACATTGGTATTATGTTTTTCTTCTGTTTCATGAATGAGTTACCTGACAAGAAAAGCAGGTGTTGGACCAGTGATAAGACTGTTGCCATACAAATAAGAAAGCACTTGAACAAGATTGGTGATTCCAATGCCCAAAGGACTACTCTTTGGGGATATTTCAAGAATTTTCAGAACATGATGCAATCAAGGGAAATAATCCCTACATCTGTGATTGAAAAATACAAGGATACAGTCTATTTTATGGTAGATACAGATCAATGTTTAATGGAAGAAGTTGAACCAAGAACTGTGTGGGTCATGCCCATGGGGTATGAAGTGGATGGAAAGGTACTAGAGTTGTATGCACAACATCTGTTGAGCCAGCCTAGGGATCCAACTGAGGAGAGATTTGGAAAATATAAAGAGATTTCAATAAAACTGCATCTTGAATTCAAGGCTCCTAAAATCAAAAGGAAAGTAAGGAAAGAAGTTGAGCAGTTGGTTGAGAATCTAGGCCTTACTAAGGAAGCTGTGAGACAAAACAGGGAAATGATGGAGAAAGTTGAGAAGAAGAAATAGGACAAAGAATAGAGAAGTGTTCCGGTGGAATCCACTTCTAAAGCAAGGTCTACCAGGAGTTCTAGTTCAACCTATGGTGTGTCACCTTCTCATGCTGCAGAAAAACCTACCAGTAAGGAAGGAAAAAGGACAAAGGTAAAGGGCAAAAGAACATATGTTAGTTTGGAGAAAGTGGATGAAGAAGAAACTGACTCAGATGATGAGGTTAAGGAGTTGAAGGCCTCAAGCACCAAAGATGCTGAAGTGTCTAAGGAGAAGCCCTCCGGAAGCATAAAGTCAAGTAAAAGGCATATGACAGAGGCCTATGTTGAGAAGCCTACTCTTTCTATGGATGACATCATTAAGTCAGTTACTGTAGATGGAAACTTGAAGCCAATGACTGAATTTTATGATCACTACAATGATGCTGATAAGAGAGTTTTGGAGGAAGCAACAATCAAATACCTAAATATCTATAGTAACACTTTATTTGAAGTAACTTTTGAAATTCTAGAAAGCCTTGTAAAAATTCTAGAAATAAGAAAAGAAAATGCAAAAGCTAAAGGCTTTGAGCTCTGGGAACATGTGCTAATAAAATTGTGTCCTCAAATTACTCCGGATCAAAAGAACCTGATATTCAAAGAAGTGAAAGAGGACTTCAGGAGTAAGATCAAAATGAATATGCTCATGTTGGAAGGGATTGATAAGATAGTTGAAGATACTTCAGAGATTCTTCTGAATGCATTGAAAAGGCATAATCTTCCCACTGTTGAAGAAGAAACTGATAATGAAATTGATTCCTCCATTCCAAATGTTGAGGAGTTGAAAGAAAGTGAACAACAAGCTGACATCTTTGCTCCAGAAGATGAAATGCTAAATAAAGGAGATGAAGAGATGGTGAATGAAGTTAATTTTGATGGTGCAGAGGACACTCAAATTCCTTTGGACCAATCTACTAGAGAATAAATAAAGATGAATACAAAAGTAGATGCTCCTGGTGAAGATGACTCTGTGAAGAATAAAGAGCAAGAAGCAAAAGAGGTTAAGGACAAGAATGAACAAGAAGGAGAAACAATTGAGAATATTAAAGAGCAAAAGCAAGATGATAGTACCAACAAGGATCTGAAAGATGGAGCTACATTTTTGGCAAGAGACACTGCAGATGCAGTGAAGAAATTACTTGAGGAAGACAAGCTTGAGTTTGATGAAGCACAACTAATTCAAGGACCTATCAATTTTGACACTCTTTCCCCTCTACAAAAGATGAAGTTAGCATCTGTGGCAAAATAAAAGGCAAGAGAGAAGATTCTAAAAACTCACATTGAGGACAGTGAGTTGCTTGGTCTTGCCTCTGGAATTCTGGAGAAGATTATGCCAACATTTCAAAAGGATTCATCCGACTGAAGAGTCTGATACACTCTGTAAGTACTCATTTTGAAACTTTTGTGAAGTCAACAGAAGTTAAAGTCAAAAATGAATATAATGAGAAGAGATTTGTTGAAATAAGGAAAGTAATTAACTATGATAGATCAATGCTTGATACTAGTGTAAAGAGTATTCAAAATGCTCTCTCTAAAGGTGCATAAATCTATAAGTTTTGTCTAAATTGGTCTAAAGCTGTTGAAGATATTGGGAAGAAGATTAAGGACTTAGACCTTAAACTGTCTAACATTTCTTAGTCCTATAGTCCTTTAACTGAGTCTGTAGAAACCAAAGAATGTCAAGTAGTAAGTTTGCGAAATGAAGTGAGTAATTTGGAGAAGGAAAAGGTCAAAGTCAAGCTGTTGCTGCTACTAGTGATCCTACTGATCTTCAAAATGTAGAATCATAGGCATTTTTATTCAGTGGGTATAGATCCATTTTGGGCAGCATAAAGAAGAACTGGGATAGTGAATTATCATGGTTGAAAAACATTTTTGGTGATATCTTTTTGCTGATGAACAAGGCTTAAGGACTGTGTTTTGACCCATGTACATAAGATTTTTACATGAATTTTGATATGTGGATCCCAGCCTTTGCCATTGATGTCAAAGGGGGAGACGAAAAGCAGTGAAAAATGAAGAATTAATCTAAGAGGAGCATTAGAAATCACAAATGTATATAGTAAGGGGGAGCTATTCTAACACTTAGTCATTTTTCACTAAGTGTTGCCATCATGCCAAAGGGGGAGATTGTTGGAAAGAGACATTGCTAGACATGTCATGTGTTGTCATTGATGGAAACTAAATCTATGTTACACATCTGCATTTCATCAGTGGATCATACTGGAAGTCAGATTGTTGTTTTGTCTAAGTTTGGATAGACAAGAACAGGGCATATGACAGGGTTCAACATCCTAGTCCGCATTTCTCCATAGGAAATTAGATTGTGCTGCGGATCTGAGGGAATATTAAGGGATGTCAGGGCTACCTAAATCCAAGAATTTAGCCTCCGATGATGAATGGATTGTAAGTTACAAGCATCTGAGTATCGGGTTTTGGTTAAATAGTTCAGTCCGGTGAAGAACAGGCCGACTAAGTGTTTGATCATTTTGTGGATTAAAAGAAAAGTTGTTGGTCAAGTAATTTGTGAGATCCAGTAGTATTAGCCGACATGTAAGGTGACTTGGATACAGAGGTTTTGGTCCTCATTGGTGTTTGTGCATGGATTCAACCGACAAAACAATGTTATTAAAAAAGTCTAAGGTTTTCTTAAGGCTGACTGCAGTTGATGCAATTTCATGTAGCAAATATATATAATCAATGAGTTCAAGCATATCATGTGGATGTAGAGAGAATATGATGGAATAAGTGCAAAGTATAGCAGAATCAAGTGCAAAGTGAAGAGATCTAAGCTCTGGATCATGGCAGAGTAGTGAAGCAGGGGCAGAGAGAGATGAAGTGTGCAAAGTTAGTGTACTAAGCTCAACCGGAATTGTAATCTTGCATTGTTAGATGCTATTCCTTAGTTCAAACATTCTAGTGAACTTTTGTAATTAATTTGTAGGCAGTGGTCCTCTTTGAGCAGTGAGCTCTGGGCAATGTGCCCAAAGGCATGTGCCTTCTCATTTGTAATACTTTTAATAGACTAAATTTTTATGGGTGAACCCCCACAGTGGTTTTTCCCTTAACTAGGTTTCCACATAAAAATCCTGGTGTTCATGTGTTGTGATCTTGTTGTTTCTGTTCTTGTGTTCATGCTTCTTTCTTTTGGATGTATGTGATAAATTAATAAAGGAACAAAGTAATAAGTTTTGTAGAACACTGATTCACCCCCCTCTCAGTGTTCCTTAATTTCAACACCGTTCACACATGTGTGGATGTTTTCATACCCTAAGCCTAGCTTAGTGATTTGCTTTTTACATTGACTTTGTTTTGTTGGCAATGTCGAGTCAGGTGGTAACAACAAACTTAATAATACCAATAATTGATCTACACTCTCATTTGTCCAACCAAACACGACTTGCAAGTTAAGAATTTGAAGGATTGTTGTTAAATGACTTAACTTGCAATTTGCATACATAGGCTTTAAAGCATCCTCCATCAACTTGGCCCAATCATCGTTTAGACCCTCATTCAACATTCTATCAACTTCAAACCCTTCGTCTAACATTGTTGCCTCTTCATCTATATTTGGTGCCATTTAATCTATGTTTGTTGCCTCTTCATCTCTCACACTCTGCAATTCTATCATATCTTCATAATAATTGTAATCCCAAGGGCTTATACCACTATGCCCATTTCTTATCATATGTCAATAAATCAGATTTTTTTTTTACCTTTCCACCAAGATAATCATTACATGGACATGGATATTTGTCCATGTCCCTCTCATCGGCTACTCTCTCATCAAATGCATGGTATTGACCCATAGGCAACCTTTGACGTTGATTCATCTGTAATGATCTACACATAGCAACAAAAATCTTTTGGGGAAAAAATCGGCAAACCAAAAGTTCAAGATTTTTTGAAAAAATCGGGAAAAAATCAGATTTAAAAAAAATGTAAAATATTGTAGAGTAAGAGACAAAAACTATTTTTTTTAATTGAAAGGAATTTCCATAGCAATAGAGTTATAGAGAGCAAATAAAATAGAGAGTTTAACTAATGAATTGTAAAAATTAGATCTTTGTATAGTTTATATTCAAATGGCTGATTACATTGCATTGCACATCTTTCAAACTCAAAGCATTACGTCACATTGCATAACTAATAACAAGATGTTGATAGATGACAAATTTTAATTACAATATAGTTTTTACAAAGTCAACCTAAGCAGTTATGCAATTACTTCACATTGCATAACTAATAACTAGGAGCAGCTGCCAATTGCATTTGCTTGTCATGGCATTCCATGGGACCACATTTCTTTGAGGCATTTTTTCAAACAGTTCACTGCATTGTCTATGCTACCACATTTTTCATACATGTCTACCAAAGCATTTTATCAAACAGTTCATTACCTTGTTGCTATGGCTAAAAGCTAAAAGAAGTGCTTTCGAACAAGCTATGTATGCTTGGAAAAAATCTATCAAAGCATAATAGTAAGCAATAGCATAGACAAGGTAGTGAACTGGTTGAAAAAATGCCTCAAAGAAATGTGGTCTCATGGTGATGGAATGCCATGGCAATCCATAACAATTCGCTTGTCATGGCATTTGTCATGGCATTCCATCACCATGAGACCACATTTCTTTGAGACATTTTTTCCAAAGTTCATTTCCTTGTCTATGCTACCACATTTTTCATACATGTCTACCAAAGCATTTTATCATTAAACAGTTCACTACCTTGTTGCTATGGCTGAAAGCCTAAAATAGGCGATTTCAAACAAGCTATGGATGCTTGGAAAAAATCTATCAAAGCATAATAGTAAGCAACAAGCTATAGCCTCATGGTTTTTTTTGGTGTGAAAATCAGCGTGATTTCATTTGCAGGTTTTAAACGCATTTTTTTTTGCAATTTTGCTGTTTGAAATGGGGAAAAATCTTTGTGGTCAATTTTGTGCATTTTTTAATTTTAGGATTCTCATAGTTAGTGAAAAAGGTAGTGTTCATGAAGGAATGGAAAAGATGTGTAGAGCCTTTGAATTATACCCTTATTGTGTAATGACATTGAATCATTTAGCAAACCAATTTTTCTTCACAAGACATCATTTTCTTGTGGAACAGTTGACTAAGATAGTTCTTGTTTCAACTGACCACCCTCTCATGAAATCTCATTCATATTATAATCTTGCACAATCTTATCATAGTAAAGGTGATTATGACGTCGCTGGATGGTACTACATGACATCAGTCAAGGAAAACCAGAGGCCACAAGATTTTGTGTTGCCATACTTTGGGCTGGGATAGGTTCAATTGAAGTTGGGAGATCTTAAGAGTTCTCTCTCAAATTTTGAAAAGGTTCTGAAGGTCCACCCTGAGAACTGTGAGAGATTAAAAGTTGTAGGCCATATATATGCTCAGCAAGGGTAGGAAGAGAAGGCTTTGGAAATTTTAAGAAAGGCAACTCACATAGATCCATGTGATGCCCATTCATTTATCAAGATGGGTGAGTTATTAATATTGTTAGACCTCAATGCAACCTTAGATTCTCTTAAGACGCCAAAGTCTCTTCTGAAGAAGAGCAGAGAATAAGTACCCATTGAATTGTTAAACAACATTGGGGTTCTTCATTTTGAGCACGATGAATTAGAGTTGGCTCAACAAACTTTTATGGAGGCATTAGGAAATGATGTTTTACCTCTACATAAATCTCTGTGGTCAGTTTTATGCATTTTTTACTTGTAGGATTCTCACAGTTAGTGAAAAAGGTAGTGTTCATGAAGGAATGGAAAAGATGAGTAGAGCCTTTGAATTATACCCATACTATGCACAATGGCATTAAATCATTTAGCAAACCATTTTTTCTTCACAGGGCAATATTTTCTCGTGGAACAATTGACTGAGATAGCTCTTGTTTTAACTGACCACCCTCTCATGAAATCTCATTCATATTATAATCTTGCATGATCTTATCATAGCAAAGGTGATTATGACACCATTGGCCGCTAGTACATGGCATCAGTCAAGGAAAGATAGAGGCCACAAGATTTTGTGGACAGGTTCAATTGAAGCTAGGAGATCTTAAGAGTTCTCTCTCAAATTTTGAAAAGGTTCTGGAGGTCCACCCTGAGAACTGTGAGAGCTTAAAATTTGTAGGCCATTTATATGCTTAGCAAGGGTAGGTAGAGAGGGCTTTGGAAATTTTAAGAAAGGCAACTTGCATAGATCCACGTGATGCCCATGCATTTATCAAGATGGGTGAGTTATTAATATCATCAGACCCCAATGCAGCCTTAGATTCTCCTAAGACAACAAAGTCTCTTCTGAAGAAGAGTAGAGAAGAAGTACCCATTGAATTATTAAACAACATTGGGGGTTCTTCATGTTGAGCATGATGAACTAGAGTTGGCTTAACAAAATTTTATGGAGGCATTAGGAAATGGCATTTTGGTTGAAATCATAAATAAGAGCCCTAGTGCCAATTCTACAATTTTTTTTGTGCACTTTAAGGATATGGAATTCTTCCAACGACTAGAAAAAGGTGGTGTTTCAATTGAGTTACAAGTTCAATTCCCATATGCTCCAAAATGTGTAGAGGAAACTAATGAAAAAATAGTCCCCTAAACCCTAAATTGCCTATATGGTTCTATTACTCAGTTGCCTATATACCTACTATAAGTTGCCAATCAGAAAGCTATAGATTTTGTGTTTAATGTAATGAGGGTTTTGAATTACCTTTGAATTCACTATAGAGGGTGTCCCCAAATCTGACTTCACTCCAGAGGGCCTCACCAACTTCAAATTCATTGCAGTAAACTCTAAATTCCTTACCTACCTTTTTAGAAGTCTCCAAGTCCTCTCCAAACAAGCTTTATCACCCATGCAAGTAGCTGCTATAACCCAAAATGCCTCAGTGCCAAGCTAACCAACTAATGAAATGAGGAATTTAATGAATAATGAATCATGCGTAATACACTCCCGCCAATAATTTCCTGAAATGTTTTTTTAAATTTTGTCTAATTTGCATTTGCATGACTAACTATTTAGTCATTTTTATTTGTATGACTAAATATTTTTTTAGTCGACGACCAAATTAGTCATTTATTTACTCATTTATAGCTAAGTTGCAAAAAACTAGTAAAATTTAGTCATTTTTAGTTGTTGTTATTAAAAGTTTTAGTCACGTAGTCATTTATTTGCCAAATTCTACTAGTGGATAAAGAGCTTTATCTGATACTGATATCTGATTTTTAGCATTGTGAAGAATCTTATTTGAAACTACTAACATATTTGTTGTAGGGTTCCATTCATTTTGTTGTTATATGGAGCCTAATCAAACTCGGAGGTTACATTTTCCCAACTTTTATCGGCGTGGTTTCCCCCCAAATTCCTACGGGGTCAAGGGGTAGCACCCCTTGCGAGGGTTTGGGGGCAGCGCCCCTTGCGGGGTCTAGGGGTAGCGCCCTTGGCGCGTTCCCTATCGTGATATAGGGCGGGGTTGAGGGACAGCGCCCTCGCGGGTGCTCGGGGGCAGCGCCCCCAAAACCTCACACGGTTTTTTATTATTTTATAAAGGCACCAGGAGTTATTTTTCATTGACCGACATAAGAAAACCCTATTTTTTGTAACCGACAAAAAGCTTGATAAAAGCGGCTAAGGGTTAGGGTTTTGATATATTGTATTGTAGCATTTTGCAGCAGTATTGAGTTGTAGGGATTGTTGATTGTAATCAGTTTGATTTACTAGATAATAATATTGGACTGTCTGTTTGGTGGATGTAGCCCGAGTTTGGGTGAACCACGTTAAAACTTGTCTCTCGCTGTTATTAATTTTGTGTATTTCCATTTCTCTATTTAATCGATATCTTCTGCCGGCTAACCCTAACAAGTGGTATCAGAGAGGGTTGTGTTCGATTATCGTCTACAGGAAAGTCTCACGGTTGAGTGGGAGCAATGGTGGACGAGGGTAAATTGAAGGTCGATAAATTCAATGGGTAGAACTATCAGTTATGGAAGATGCAAATGGAGGATTACCTCTATCAAAAGGATTTATGGAGGCCATTGGAAGGAGTAGCCAAGAAACTGGCAACAATGTCTGATGAGGATTGGAATCTTCTTGACAGAAAGGCACTGCGAACCATTCGGTTGTGCCTGCACCGTCAGTGGCGTTCAATATAACGGAAGCGAAGACAACAGATGGTCTGATGAAAGTTTTGGCTAAATTGTATGAAAAACCCTCAGCCTCAAATAAGGTATTTCTCATGAAGCGTTTGTTTAATTTGAAAATGGTTGAAGGTGGATCTGTGATAGGTCATTTAAATGAATTTAATACAATTGTCAGTCAATTGACTTTTGTAAATGTAAAATTTGATGAAGAAGTTAGAGCTCTCTTGATATTATGTTCATTGCTTGAAAGCTGGGATAGTTTGGTAATGGCGGTTAGTAACTCTATTTCTGGTTCAAATACCCTGAAATTTGATGATGTTGTTGGTGTTATTCTGAGTGAGGAAATTCATAAGAAAAGCTCAGGTGGATCCACATCAGGCAGTGTTTTGAATACAGAAAGCAGGGGCAGATCAAAGGAGAGAGGAAAAGGTTCTGGAGGTCATGGGAAGTCACTTGGAAAATCAAAAGACAAAAGATCCCAAATCAGAGGACAGAAAGATTGCTGGTACTGTGGGAAACCAGGTCATCTGAAGAAAGATTGCTGGTCTCTGAAAAATAAAGGAGACAAACAAGAAGGCAATAAGGAGACAAATGTGGTAAGCAATAAATTTGAATATGATGCTTTGATTCTTTCCTTAGATAATGCTGATGATTCATGGGTTTTAGATTTAGGGGCCTCATTTCATGCTACACCCCATAGAAGTTATTTTCTTGATTATGTCCACGGAGATTTTGGGCTGGTTTATTTGGGAGATAATGAACCCTGTCAGATTGTTGGAAAGGGAAGAATCAAGATTAAGTTGCAGAATGAGAATCATTGGCTACTACAAAAGGTAAGGCATGTTCCAAGGCTTAGTAGGAATTTAATTTTAGCAGGGCAGCTAACTGAACAAGGTTGCACTGTTACATTTACTGATAAAAATTGGAAGGTTTCAAAAGGTGCCTTAGTAGTAGCAAAAGGTGTGAAAGTAGGCACCTTATATCTTTATACAGGTCATACTATTCCTTCTACTTTAGCTGTTACAGAGAAAAAACAAGCAGGTTCAGGAACAGTTGCTGCAGGTTTGCAGGAAGAGACTGGAAAAGTTGCTGCAGGTTCTGAGACAACACTGTGGCATAACAGACTTGGGCATATGAGTGAAAAAGGTATGAAAGTACTTCATTCTAAGAAAGTTTTACAAGGTCTAAAATGTATTAATATGGATTTATGTGAAAGTTGTGTGTATGGAAAGCAAAAGAGAGTCAGTTTTCTCAGAGATGGGAAACAAAAGAAAAATGAAAAGTTGGAGCTTGTGCATACAGATGTATGGGGACCAGCTCAGGTATCTTTTCTTGGTGGCTCTCGGTATTATGTTACATTCATAGATGATGCAACTAGGAAGGTCTGGATTTATTTCCTTAGATAGAAATCTGATGTATTTGAAACATTTAAGAAATGGAGAAGCTTGGTTGAGAATGAGATAGGTAAAAGATTAAAATGTCTTAGATCTGATAACGGTGGTGAGTATTGCAGTAAAGAATTTGAGGATTATTGTTCTTTTAATGAAATTCATAGGCAGAAAATTATCTCAGGGACTCCACAGGAAAATGGAGTGGTTGAACGCATGAATAGGACAATAATGGAGCGTGCAAGGACCATGAGATTACATGCTGGGCTGCTTTTAAACATGTGGGCAGAGGCTATCAACACTGTTGTATATTTAATTAATAGAGGTCCTTCAGTTCCTTTGGGCTGTGGTATTCCAGAGGAAGCATGGATAGGTAAGAAGGTGAGTTATTCTTTTCTCAAAACTTTTGGATGTGAAGCATTTGCACATGTAGATTCTGAAAATAGAACCAAGCTGGATGCAAAATAAAAAAAGTGTACCTTTGTTGGATATGGCATTGATGAATTTAGTTATAGGCTTTGGGATTTTGAAAATCAGAAAATTGTGAGAAGCAGGGATGTCATATTCAATGAGAAGGTGTTGTACAAAGATCAGTTGCAGCAACATGAGAAGAAAGTAAAAGATTATGTGGTGCTAGATGATACTCCAAATAGTGATGTTCCAGTGGTTCCTCATGCTCGGCAATAGCAACCGGAAATACCACAAACTCCAGTGAATGTTAGACTGTCAACAAGGCTAAGTAGACCTTCTGAAAAGTTTTCTCCCTCTTTGTATTCTATTTTGTTAACAGATGCTGGTGAACCAGAAGGGTATGATGAAGCTATGCAGGTGAATACACAGGTTCAGTGGGAGCTTGCCATGAAAGAAGAAATGGACTCCTTGCTGAAAAATTAGACTTGGAAATTATGTAAGTTACCTATAGGTAAAAAGGCTTTACCAAACAAATGGGTTTACCGGCTAAAAGAGGAAGATGGAGGTAAGAAAAGATTTAAGGCTAGGTTAGTTGTAAAAGGATTTGCACAGAAAAAGGGCATTGATTTTGATGAGATATTTTCTCCAGTTGTCAAGATGACTTCTATTCGTACTGTTTTAAGTTTTGTGGCTACTGAAGATTTGCTTTTGGAACAGCTAGATGTGAAAACTGCCTTTCTCCATGGTAATTTGGAGGAGGAGATATACATGGAACATCACCATGGATTTGAGGTCAAAGGTAAGGAGAAACAGGTGTGCAGATTGAAGAAGAGTTTGTATGGCCTGAAACAAGCACCTCGGCAATGGTATTTGAAATTTGATAGTTTTATGGCTGAGCAAGGCTACAACAGGTGTAATTTTGACCATTGTGTTTATTTTAAGAGGTTGGATAATGACAGCTATATTATTTTATGTTTATATGTTGATGACATGCTTGTAGCTGGGTCTAACATGGATCACATTAGAGAGTTAAAACATCAGTTAGCACAGTCATTTGATATAAAGGATTTTGGGGCAGTAAAACAAATCCTTGGTATGAAAATTTATAGAGATAGGAGGAACAGAAAATTGACTCTATCTCAGGTTGCTTATGTTGAAAAGGTGTTGCAGAGATTCCATATGGAGAATGCAAAAGCTGTCAGCACACCTTTGCCTAGTCATTTGAAATTGACTAAGGAGATGTGTCCAAAGACACAAGAGGAGGAAGAAAAAATGTCCAAGGTACCATATGCTTTAGCTGTAGGAAGTTTAATGTATGCCATGGTATGCACGAGACTGGATATTGCCCATGCTGTCGGAGTCGTTAGCAGGTATATGAGTCATCCCAGATTTGAACATTGGAATGCGGTAAAATGGATTCTCAGATATTTGAGAGGTACATCCAATAAACATTTATGTTTTGGGGGCTCTAATGCTGATTTAGCAGGTTATGTAGACTCAGATTTGGCAGAAGATATTGATACCAGGCGGAGTACTACAGGTTATGTTTTTACTGTAGGTGGAACAACGATGAGTTGGATTTCTAGGTTGCAAAAGGTGGTTGCTTTATCCACCACAGATGCAGAATATGTAGCTGCAATAGAGGCAAGCAAGGAGATGATATGGCTACAATCTTTCATGGAAGAATTGGGCAAACAACAGGTTAATTATTATTTGTATACAGACAGCCAGAGTGCCATACATCTTGCAAAGAATTCTGCCTTGCATTCAAAGACCAAACACATACAGTTGAGGTATCATTTCATTCGGTCAGTGTTGGATGATGGACAATTATAGTTGGAAAAGATACATATAGATGATAATCCAGCGGATATGTTTACAAAGGCAGTGACAAGAGAGAAGTTGAGCTCCTCTTCAGCTTCGGTTGGTCTTCTCAACTGAAAACAACAAAAATAGAACAGCAGAGTCTAGGGTGCTTATTTCCAGTGGGAGCTATAAGGTCAGTGGTGTTATGATCAGTCTCCAAGTGGGAGATGATATGGTGTGGAGTCTGATTAGTCTCCAAGTGGGAGATTGTTGTTATATGGAGCCTAATCAGACTCAGAGGTTACATTTTCCCCACTTTTATCAGCGCGGTTTCCCCCCAAATTCCTACGGGGTCATGGGACAGCGCCCCTTGTGGGGTCCAAGGGCAGCGCCCTTGGCGCGTTCCCTATCGCGATACAGGGCGAGGTCAAGGGGCAGTGCCCTCGCAAGGGCTCGGGGGCAGTGCCCCCAAAACCTCACACGGTTTTTTATTATTTTATAAAGGCACCAGGAGTTATTTTTCATTGACCGACATAAGAAAACCCTATTTTTTGTAACCAACAAAAAGCTTTATAAAAGCGGCTAAGGGTTAGGGTTTTGATATATTGTATTGTAGCATTTTGCAGTGGTATTGAGTTGCAGGGATTGCTGATTGTAATTAGTTTGATTTACTGGATAATAATATTGGACTCTCTGTTTGGTGGATGTAGCCCGAGTTTGGGTGAACCACGTTAAAACTTGTCTCTCGCTGTTATTAATTTTGTGTATTTCCATTTCTCTATTTAATCTTTATTTGCATTTAATTGATATCTTCTGCCGGCTAACCCTAACACATTCAAGTGTGTGTGTTTTCTTATCATAGGAACACTTGGTTTGGTGCATATAATGAACATTGTGTGTGCTTAACTTAGGAACATTTCAATTTGGTGCATTAAAAAGAACAAAAACTTACATTATCACACTCATTGGGATTAAAAAGAACAACAACTTACATGATCAGACTCATTGGGATTAAAAAGAACAAGAAGTTGCATGATCACACTCATTGGGATTAAAACAGACAACAACTTGCATGTTCTCACTCATTTCAATCTAAAAAGAATCATTGTCTTCCTTGTCTTGTGACCTTTCTTGTGTTTTGAGGTGTGTATACTCTTACCTCGCACTTTATGTGATCTTGGGAATCAAAAACACTTCTCAACACTTTCATGTCACACCACATATATGGTTTTCTAAAGGTTAATGAACTCTTACTAGTGTGATCAAGTAACATGTGTATGCTCTCTCCTCACATCTTTGTATGACCTTGGAGTTCAAAAGCATTTTCTATCACTTTTGTATAACCCTTTAGATAGGGCCTTCTTTTGAGACACATCCATAGAAAGAACTCATTGTAGACCCAAAGTGGTTTTTCCCTCAGGCCGCTATATAAAAAGATTAGGTGAAAGCCAAGTCTAAACTGCCATTATCTGTCACTGTATAGTGCCCATCTAAAAGTACAAGCTACCCACATTTACGTGAGGTATTTTTAGTAACACTAGTGGGATTGGTCAAAGCCTTAAGTGGCTTGCTAGATGCTCGTGAGGTGGTAAGTCCCTGAGTTGTGACTAAAAGAAAAACTAGTTAGAGGCCCACCCTTATTGATTGAGTTTTATTGGCATCACTCTCGGTGCAAGGGATGTGTATCATGCCCTGAAAGTTACCCACCATATGAACTCCCTTGAGATGAGATGGAAATCCCTGGCTTAGCATAAGCTACACATAGCTTTCTGAGGAGAGGGTGATTGGGTTATCCTTCCAGACGTGGAGGCCCCTATCCATCCTCACTCGAAAGACAAAAGTGTACACACCCCCTTTTAGGGTGTTCCTACATTTGTGTCAAAGGAGATTCCAAGTAAGTGGGCCCAAGCGTCGCTCCATTGGCCAATGCCCTTAGGGATAGGAAGTGTTTTATGTGTGTGAACTGTCTTCAAATTGTGTTAGACTCATGGAAATTGGGGTGGATAACCCTTGAACATACACATACGTTTACAAAGTCAAGAGTCACTAAAGCAGCCAATCTGAGTGCCAAGTGTTTTCTATGTTTGATGTGTTTTCTCTTTTTCCAAACAAACTGCCAAAACAGACATAGAAAAACTAATTTTTAGGCTACAATCAAATAATACACCGCAATGATAGGGAGATCTTTGAGTACCTATCTTCCTTATCAAACTGCAACTATGTCAACATACCTAAGACTTGCATATTTTGTTCGACCATCCATTTCATTCCCTTAAGTTTAGGTTCCATCCTATAGGTAGGTCATACCATCCATTGCATTCTCTAGGATTATATCAAAGCCCATAGATAGTATTATATCATAGATAACACATTTCAATCCATTGCATTAGTATAGTTTACCTCACATATTGAAATCAACCCATCTCATTTCTAGGATACCATTAGTTTCAGTTTTCTTTGAGGTTGAGAAATAGGAGAAATCATCATACTTGACCCCAATCATAGATACAAACTTGGATTATACAAGACCTTGTCACCTATTTCCATAATCAACCAAACAAGTTGGGCCTAGTACTCACAAGTCTGGTCTAGGTTCATCTTTTTCGAATAAGCAAGTGTGTCTCAACTCATAAGTCTAGTTTGAGCACACTTCAATCACCATTCTTCAACATTATCATTTCAAGGTCTTGATAAATCCAACTAGTACGTTGATAAGGTCATAGTTTGACATTAGTATCCCTTTGATCAAACTTCTCAAAAATTGAAATCTATTGGCTTCTAGCTTTAGTCTCACTCATCACCTTAGGCCTAGTTGTATTCTTGTCATCCCCATATTCCAAAAATTCCCAAAAACATTAGCATAGAACATCTTCACTTTGCATTGCCAACTTTAGTTACATTTACCCCCACACCTCCATAAACATTAGCATAGTGCACCCTCACTTTGCATTACCAACCTTGGTTACATCAATATATTACCAAAAATACCAAAACATAACATAAGGCATAGTTACGTCATATTGCCACCCTTAGTTGCATTTAACAAATCTTATCCCAAAAATACCTAAAATATAGCATAGTGCATAACCACTTTGTATTTCCATCCCTAGGTCATCCCCATTTCCATCATCTAACAAGTCTTATATGGTAGAAACATGGTTGCAAAAAAAAGAAAGGGAGAGGAATTCTTAGATCGTCCCCTCGACAATCCTACTAACACTATAAGATTTGGAGCCCCTTCCAATGAACAAACCAAGTCACACATGGGCAACCCCTTTGAGAACTATACTGTATATCGAAAAATTTGGATTTATAAATGGAAATGATCAAACAATTGAAATGCATAACCTAAACCCAAATAATTCAATACCTCGAAGATGCAAAATGAGCTTGATTGATTGATCGCTTTGTTGTGTTGATTGCTCGATTCCACAACATAACGTTGATAAGGAGATAGATGATGGATGCAAAGGCTCTAATGATATTTCAACAGCATGTGGATACTTGAGGATTAATGCCCTTTTAGAAAATTTGACAGAATAAGGGTGCTTAAGGCTCAATGCATGCTAATGGCTTGTGAGGGGGTTGATTTATAGGAAAGGCTTGGTTCCAATGGATGGCTAGGATCAATTAGGGCTTTAGGTGAAATGGATGGATAGGATTAAGTTAGGTTTCCTTGCACATCAAGAAATTGTAGTCATATGACATGTGGCAAAGGAGGATGAGGCTTAGGTGTGCTTGTGTAGATAAATACTAAAATTAGGTCCCATTAGTTGTGCATGTGAAAGATAAAAGTTGTAACACATGATTAACTAGACAAGTGTTGGAATGTGATGAAAGATGAGTGTTTAATTCAAATAAAATATTTGAATTAGTTGGAATATGAGTTGGATATTAATTAAATAAATAAAATTTATTTAATTAATTGAGAAGTTGAATAGGATGAGATAAGATATGATGTGGAAATTAATTAAATAAATAAAATTTATTTAATTAATTGGGATGGGGATAAGATAAATGGGATTATGCATGTGAAATTAATTAAATAAATAAAATTTATTTAATTAATTGGCTAAGTAGGATGAGGATGAGATTGAATGGGATTTTAATTAAATAAATAAAATTTATTTAATTAATTGGCTAATGGATAAATGGGATTAAGAGTGGGATTTAGGACAAAAATGGCTTATGATGTTTAGGATAATGTTTTAATAAGGTGTTGTAGGACATGGACAAAGTTGGGACAAATTTGGGTGTCTACATTTTGCCCCTCTTTGAGATGATGTTCGGGATGATAAGATTTGTGTCGAGTAACATCATTTCAAAGAAGCCAAGGTATGGATAGAGGAAAATGATAGTGATGATGGAAAGATATGATGAGGATGATGATGGTGGAAAGATAGGATGAAATGGGATGATGATGCCCCCTCGAGAGGTTAGGCGGGTTGGACAAACACGGGTAGGCTCTCGAAAAGAAATGGCTTGGCTGCAAAAAGAAAGATAAGGGGATAGATAGAAGAAATGATGATGCGTTATGCTGCAATGAAGGTGAGCAACCATGATGTTTGATATAGCACTAGACGTTATGCACCAAGGTATAAGGACCAGGGTGACGATGTGTCTTGTGCCCCAGCGTAATACAACCTTGTCTAACATATGAGGAAGAAAACTTAGAGCATTGAAGTCCTACTACACAAAAGGTATGATATGACCTTAGATGCAAAGGATAGTGCAAAAAGCTATTCCAACATACACAAGATATGAATATTAGCTGGAATGATATAGATGTGATACAAATGCAAGATAAAAAGATAACACACACAAGCAAGCAAGCAAGCACAAATGATTCAAAAACAAACAAGGTATTGCCCCTGTCAAGCTGTAAACCAATGATTAATTGCTGATTGTTGATAGTTGAGAGTGTTGTCATTGCAGGGAAAGCTATATCCCTAGATCAACACAAGGTTGTTTGCTGAGTTGGTTGGCTAGTTGATTGATTGATTTGGCTTACAACAAGGCTAGGATCAAGACCATGGATTGCGTTTGGATAACTTGGCTTGATTAATTAACATGATTGGTATGGATTAAGGATGGGCTTGCATTTGGATCTTTGTTTGTAATGGTTGGAAGATGATGAAATGTTGATTAGATTGATTTGATGAAGGATGGATGATTTGTGGTGGATTGAGCTTCTTTTGACTTGCTGAAGTGATTGGATTTGTTTTGATGGCTAGATTGATGTGCTTGAGTTGATTTGCTTTAGTGTTAATGTTGATGATTGATAGGATTTATTTTGATGGTTGGATTGATGTGCTTTGAGTTGATTTTCTTTGGTGTTAATGCTGATGATTGATAGGATTTGTTGTGATGGTTGGCTTGATGTGCTTTGGTTGTGATGGTTGCTATTGCTGGGTTGATTGTTTTGATGATTGGATTTGTTTAGAATGATGATAGTGATGGTGTGATGATAAGAGTGTCCACTCAATCTAAGTATAAGCAAGTGTTCTTAGTGTGCACAAAGGATATAAAATAAACAAGGTATTGCCCTTGTCAAGTCATAAACCAATGATTGATTGTTTCATTGATAAAGATAGATAGTGTTGTCATTGTGGGGAAAGCTATATCCCTAGATCAACACAAGGATGTGGGAACGCTATATCCCATTGATGATGATTGATGATGATTGATTGGGCTCATGACAAGATTAGGATCAAAACCTGTTGATTTGATTGGATAATGTTCCTTGATTCATTAGCTTGCTTGATATGGATTAGTGTGACATGGATTTAAGATCATTGCTTAGATTGATTTGATTGATATGACTGGAAGAAGTGATTGATTGAAATGGATGAATGAATGTTATTGATAAGAAGAATTGATGATGATAATTTTGATTTTGATTGATGTTGATGGAGTGGATTGTTTTGGATGATGATTGAATTGATCTTATTGCTTGGATTTTTTGTTGGATATTTGATTTTTTTGGATTTTTTGACATATTTGATTTTTTTTTGTAGTTTTTTGAAATGTTTTGGGATGTCAATGGATTTACAATTTAGGTAGTTGTTGTGCTAGATACCAATGACAAGGGAAAACCAAGTCTAGGTGCAAAGATGGATGAATGGGATTGGATGGATAAAAGGATGGGCTCATAGTAAATGGGATGAAAGGCTCATGAGAATTGGATGGATAGATAAGAGGATTGGCCATATAAGGGATGGATGTGTGCCTCATAATAAACGGATAGTTAGCTTATAGAGGAAAGCTTCATGATAAATGGATGGGGATAAGCTATAAGATGGAAAGCTCGTGATAAGGATACACCATAGTGGATGGATCATAAGGGAGCTAGGATGTGATCTTCAAAGATTGTCGCATAGGAAGAATAACTTGCCCCATTCTAGGTGGTAATGCTTAGGATTTTTACATGACAAAGTTCATGACCATGGGATGACATGATAGGTTTTACATGAAAAGGTGTATGATAGGTGGATAATGATAATATGGATTGATGAGGAAGGTATGAGGTATACCAAGAGATATCCAAAGCATGTTTCAAGATTTTGCCCCTATGTCTTCATCAAAATTAAAAGGCAGAAGGATGGATGAATGGATAAATGGGTTCAATAGGATAGGCTTGTTTATGTAATGGCTAAGGATGGTAGGATGGTAAATGATATAATGGGATAGATAGTTTGGAAATGGATAGGTTGGATAAGACAATGTGCCCCCAAGTGTAAGTGACATAGAAGATCAACCTACACATGACGCCTGTTTGCCAGGTTTTCATCATGGTACTTATCCAAGGCGCCTGTTTACCAAGTTTTCACCATTGGACGAAGGGCTTTCTCTTTACTTTTTTGATTTTTTTGATTTTCTTTCTTTTTTTTTTTTTTGCTTTTAGATGGGTTCACAATTACACATGGCGCCTGTTTGCCAGGTTTTCACCATGGTAATAGATAGGAGGGACTCAAGTGGCTAGTGCTATGAGAGATGATATTGTCCCTTTAGAGATGGATGATGTCTTCGCATGGACCATGTCATTATGCTCATAGATGTTGATAAGGGATTGCATGGATAGGAGATGGATTAGGTAGATAGTGGATTATGAAGGGAATGATGGTAGGGTAGGCTAGTCGCTTATGATGTGGATTTATATAGGCTTATGGAATGAAGATGGATGAAAAGTTTATGCCAAAGCATGGACCATAGGGTTAGCATGGGGGAGATATGTAGGATAATGGATGGAAGATGGGGAGATGTAGTTGTGTAGAGGTGCTGTGGAGTGGAAGGGAACCATGACCAACGGCTGCACACAGCGTGATAAACATTGAAGCTTTTGATTGGATGGTGGTGTAGGAAGCAATGGGGATGTTTGCTTAGGAGATGGTTGATGAAGTGATTTAAGAACCCACATAGATTTAGTATTTTTAGTGGTTTTGCTTTGCTTGTGGGATTTTTGAAGGGAATGGAAGTTTTGGATGGATATAGGTGATTGGGATTCTTGAGATGTGGAGGAGGTTGCTTCATTTGCTTTGCTAGTTATTTGCTTAGGAACCCAAACCATTTTGCTTTTGGGCTTTGCTTTTGGAGGTAAGGGTTTGGATGGTTGCTTAGATGTGGGTGAGGATGCCTCATTCGCTTTGCTAGCTATTTGCCTAGGAACCCAAACCATTTTGCTTTTGGGCTTTGCTTTTGGAGGTATGGGCTTGGATAGCTTTTTGGATTGCTTTGATTTGGTTCTTTGCATTGATTTTTCATGTTTGTGCCCTAAGGCATGATAGTTCTTTGGATTTTTGGTAGGACTTCTAGCTTTATAGGTAGAGGCATCAAAATTTTTGCTTTTGAATCCCATGGCATGGGTGGAGTGGATGAAATGATTGGAAGCTTTATGCTTAGGTGATGTGTGCTTTTGTTGGCCATGATTAGGGATGTAAGGATACTTATGAATGATATGTATGTTAGGTGTTGGAAGCAATGGTGGCAAGGTGGATGGAGGGATATTTGGAGTTGGTAAAAGTGGAGGCAAGGTGGATGGCGGAAGGTGTATGGTCACATGCTTTTGACATTTATAGGATGATGGAGATGGAATGGCTACATATGTGTTGGGTATATGATATGGTTTGTAATGGAAAGTGGGCTTAGGATGGATGGAGCAATTACCAACATCTTTAGCTTGTTTAGCTTGGGGTGTGTATCCAAGGCCATATGAGCATGAAGAAACTTTGACATGGTTTGGCTCCAAAATAACTTGTTTGGGAAGGCCTAGACCTTTGCCTTGGTAGTTCATGTTTTGGAGTATGCGATGGACAATGGGACTAGCTCTGGTTTGAACACTAGACTTGAGCTCTTTATTGGATGGAGAAGGTGAAGTGGATAGAGGTTGTTTTTGTCCTAAGGAAGAACATTCATGGACAAAGGTGGTAAAACCACTAGGACATGATAGTGGATTTGAAGTGAAATCGATGGTGGATGTGGAAGGAGGATCATTAGGATCTTGATTAGCATTGTGTTCACTAAGATCCAAGTTATTTGTTTGATCTTTTATGCTTACTTGGGGGACAAGTGTCTCATCATGACAAGTGGATGTTTTCTCATTATGGATAGGGCTAGATGGCAGATGACTAGGAGCAATTTGGATATCTTGCTCATGGATAGCTTCTTCATAGGTATCATCTTGATCATAAAGAAGGTAAATGTTATGGATGGGTTGCATGGAAGTGTTTTGATCTTGAGTTGGACTAGGGCTTAATGTTTCCACATGTTTAGGATTAAACCTTTGACATACCTCTTGGGTTGCTTGAATGTAGGTAGATGACTCTTGGTCAACAACATGAGAACATGATGACTCTTGACTTGGATTCACAATAAGAGACTCTTGAATAGGCTTGATGTCTTGTAGGTCACATGATGGGCTTAAAGGGCTAGGTATGTTAATGGAAGCCTCTTGAAGAGGCTCAAGGATATGTGAACCACATGATGAGATTATAGGATTGGACATGACCTTTGGAAGTTCATTGGTAGGCTCATGAATTGGTGTTTGACATAGGGGTAGTCTATTCCTAGCTAGTAGCCAATGGATCACATCCTTTGCAAGTGTATGGGTGGATGGAAAATATAATGGATGTATGATAATGGTAGTTGGTGTTGGATTAGGATTAGGACTAGGATTAGGTTGAGACCTAATTGGATTGGATGGATTAGGATTTGGACTAGATGGGGGTGATGATGTGGCACGATTTCCCATTATAGGTGGGTACACCTTGTAAACAATTGAGACAAATATTAGACATTGATTTGTATTATGGCCTTTGGTCCTATGGTATGCACAATAATCATGTTCATCATATGGACTTTCTTCACATGGTTTGACTTTAGGAAGTTCAATGAGTTTTGCTTCAAGCATCCTTTGTAAAACTCTCTCAGCCGCATCCTTTGGTGAACGATTAGAATGATATGGTGAGGAAGGTAATGAGGGGCTTGGTGGTTTGGAAGGTAAAGGGATCAATGGACTATGATTGGGATCACATGGTGGTGTTGGGATAGGATTAGTTGGCTCATGTGTTGGCGGGTGATTAGATGATGAAGGCCACTCATAAGATGCATTTGCTAGATTGGTATCTCCTTTGTCAAAGGTAATTAAGTCTTGCATAGGATAACTTGGGCTTGTTTGATTTATGTACAAGGGATTACTTGGACTTGGATGTGCTTCTTGTTGCAAAGGTGGACTTAGGTCTATCAATGGTGCTTGGTGGTCTTGTTGGAAAGGCGTACTTGGACCTGATTGATTTATGTACAAAGGGCTATTTGGACTTGCATGTTGTTCTTGTGATATCACTTGATTGCATTGTGGATGGGCTTGGTAGTGCATTGGAATGCTGGTATGAGGGATTGGATAAGCTTGAGGTGGAGGTTGATAGGTTGATGTGGCATTGACTTGGTGGATAGGTGGATTAAGTTGATAGGAAGTGGATGGATATGACATGTGGCTATAAGGTGGATTAGGTTGATAGGAAGTGGCTAAGGATTGTTGTACTTGTCGAGCTTGACTAGTGGCTAAAAGGTGTTGGACTTGGGCTATGGAGTGTTGTAGTTGAGGTGATTGGCTTGCGCGGGGTTGAGCTTTTTGGATGAAGAATTGTAATATTTCAATGGCGTCTTGGTTTAGGGGTTGTAATCCTTGATAAAGATTTTGGAGGAATCTTTAGAATTTGATTTCTAGGTCCTCTAGTGTAGACATGTTGTCACCACGTGTTTGTCTTAAGTCCTTTTAGCAAGTGCTTGCTTAGGGATTTGGATGATGATGTGGAATGTTTAGATGATGTGTTTAGATTGATTTGTTTATGTGTTTGGATGTTTAGAGCTTGATATGGCAATATTCAAACAAATGATTATGCATATACACACATGAATCACTCACGCAAGACACATAAGCAAGTTGTTGACTTTGAAAATGAAATGTGATGATTATGCAAGCACATATGGAAGACACATCAACAAGCCTAATGTGTAGTCAAGTGGGTATAGCCAATTAGGTCTTAGGCTATCTATTGCACAAGGTTGACTATGGAATTGAAAGTGAAATCCTGCCACACAGCCAGGAGAAAGGGGTAAACCACCCTTCACCTTCACTTCCCAAAGGTATAAAGTTCTTTGGGGCTTAGCCAAGAGTGACAAAATTCCAACTCCCAATGAGGGTGTCTTTCGATTCAGCCTCGATTGAGGTCGTCCCTTGGAGTGGTGTGTCTCCAAGCAGGCCTCCTAAGAAGGGTATGACAAAAGCAAACCAAGTGAGCTGTCACTTGATTCACACTCGCAGTTGTTAATTTCCCCTTAGAAACTTGAAATGTGTAACAAACAGTTCAAGCACTTGTTCTTTTTAGACCCAAATCTAAATGTGATGGAAGACAATGGTTTGTTTTAGCCCAATTTTTTGATGTGAATTTGCAAACAATTGTTTATTTTAAAGCCCAAATCCAAGTGTGATGACAAACAAGTTGTTTGTTTTATGCCCAAAATCTAAATGTGTGATCAAATAATGATTAGAGATGAGAGATTAGAATGAGTGCACCTCATAAAAATTGCTTTCCAAGTTGCTATTATGATTGATCCAAATGTTGCTCCAGCTCCTTTGATTCACTTACAAGTCACTGCAAAAAATAAAATGTGATTTGGTTCACTAGATTGGAAGATATGATTTTTTTTTCTAAAAGTCGCGCATCAAAAATTTCTGAAAAATTAGAATCGCAGGGTCAACTTCAAATTGCCATAACTCTTTGAATACTGAGCCAAATTTTTAATGTAACCACTTTTTGGAAAGCTCTCGAAGTCCTCTTTCCAACAAATCTAAGATCTCTTTTTTCCAGGACCTGTGCAAAACAGAAAACCCTCTGCAACAGATCTGGTCATAAATAAAAAAAATCAGCAAAAAGTCGCGCGTCAAAAATTTCTGAAAAATCAGAATCACAGGGTCAACTTCAAATCATCATAACTCTTTGAATACTGAGCCAAATCTTTAATGTAACCACTTTTCGGAAAGCTCTTGAAGTCCTCTTTCCAACGAATCTAAGATCTCTTTTTTTTCAGGACCTGTGTAAAACAAAAAACCCTCTGCAACAAATTTGGTCATAAATAAAAAAAATCAGCAAAAAGTCACGCGTCAAAATTTTTTGAAAAATTAGAATTGCAGGGTCAACTTCAAATCGTCATAACTCTTTGAATACTGAGCCAAATCTTTAATGTAACCACTTTTCGGAAAGCTCTCGAAGTCCTCTTTCCAACAAATCTAAGATCTCCTTTTTGCAGGACCTGTGTAAAACAAAAAACCCTCTGCAACAGATCTGGTCCTAAAATAAAAAAAATCAGCAATATAAAATATCTTCAACCTACAAATCAAAGTGCATAAACATGCAAAAATGAATGATTGATGCTCCAAGAAATCTGATCTTCACAAAAACAACTCAAACAAGAGGGTTAATCAGGGACGTGAGTCCCACCGGGCGTGCCAAAATGTATATCGAAAAATTTGGATTTATAAATGGAAATGATCAAACAATTGAAATGCATAACCTAAACCCAAATAATTCAATACCTCGAAGATGCAAAATGAGCTTGATTGATTGATCGCTTTGTTGTGTTGATTGCTCGATTCCGCAACATAACGTTGATAAGGAGATAGATGATGGATGCAAAGGCTCTAATGATATTTCAACAGCATGTGGATACTTGAGGATTAATGCCCTTTTAGAAAATTTGACAGAATAAGGGTGCTTAAGGCTCAATGCATGCTAATGGCTTGTGAGGGGGTTGATTTATAGGAAAGGCTTGGTTCCAATGGATGGCTAGGATCAATTAGGGCTTTAGGTGAAATGGATGGATAGGATTAAGTTAGGTTTCCTTGCACATCAAGAAATTGTAGTCATATGACATGTGGCAAAGGAGGATGAGGCTTAGGTGTGCTTGTGTAGATAAATACTAAAATTAGGTCCCATTAGTTGTGCATGTGAAAGATAAAAGTTGTAACACATGATTGACTAGACAAGTGTTGGAATGTGATGAAAGATGAGTGTTTAATTCAAATAAAATATTTGAATTAGTTGGAATATGAGTTGGATATTAATTAAATAAATAAAATTTATTTAATTAATTGAGAAGTTGAATAGGATGAGATAAGATATGATGTGGAAATTAATTAAATAAATAAAATTTATTTACTTAATTGGGATGGGGATAAGATAAATGGGATTATGCATGTGAAATTAATTAAATAAATAAAATTTATTTAATTAATTGGCTAAGTAGGATGAGGATGGGATTGAATGGGATTTTAATTAAATAAATAAAATTTATTTAATTAATTGGCTAATGGATAAATGGGATTAAGAGTGGGATTTAGGACAAAAATGGCTTATGATGTTTAGGATAATGTTTTAATAAGGTGTTGTAGGACATGGACAAAGTTGGGACAAATTTGGGTGTCTATATATACCTTGCAAGAAAATGAACAAGGGGTGGCACAACAAGAAATTGAAGAAGCGTCCCAAGATCATAGGTTGTTAAGAATCTTAGATGAAATGATTGTGGCAAATCCCCAAAGTTATCTTATGTGTCTCTTGCAAAATAGTATTAAACTTCCCCTAGGAGTAGACATCAATATGATTGTAGGATCATCACCAAATAATGTCTCACAAAGTCAAGGTCATGCCTCATCTTCTACTAGCCACACAAATCCAACACAAGAACATGCCAACATTCCCATGGGAGAAATGTCACAAGATTCCACAACAACCCATGTACCTCTCCCATTTGACACCAACAATGCGAATGCCATGTCACAACCTTTGAATTTTGTGAATCCATTTGTTTTGATGATGAACATAGGTCTATTTTATATGAAAAGGGGGATGATGGAATGTGGTTGTTTTAGTTTGAATCCTCCTTTCCACAAAACATTCCAAGGGCTTTTCAACCGAGTGCTTCTCCTATCAAGAGGAGATTGTCTATCAGATTGGGTTGCCACTTAGTTTTCTGCTGGAAATTTCAGAAGTTATCACACAATGTTACTAATTAATGCTTTAATGCTCTTGAAACCCTAATTTAAGAAAAATGGTAATCAAATATGCAAATTATGACAAATGCTACGAGAATTAGACAAAGGGTAGAGAACCTTAACTCACTATTTTTCGCAGTCTGAAAAACATAAATATCAGGGACAATGGTGATGGCACCCTAGTCCAAGGTACAAATTTTTCTATGGATTCTTGATCTCCTTTCGACATTGATCTCTGTTGTATCTTCAGTTTCTGGTGATGTGACAGTGGAGGTCAATGTTGATGGTGCCCTTGTCCTGAAATCCTGCACAGTGTTCGCTTCTTTTCAGATCCTGAATCTTCAATGTCCACTTATCTTCCCTGCAATTCCACTTTCTCTATATCTGATACCTATAACCTACAATCACAAGGAGTGTGGGAAGGGGTTGTGGTGTTTAGAGGCTTGCCTCAGTCAATCCCTAGAGAGACATTCAAGTCTTTCGAACATCGTTGTCAGAGAGAGAGTGCGTATCCTTGTGGGATAGAGGCAAAAATCCAAATGATAATGATGATAAAACACAATAGATGTCACCTTGATGAAGAAGCTCTCATGGAAGGAAGAAGCTGTTCAATGCCATGAGGAGAAGATGTAATCCAACTTGCAAAAACAAACACAATAACAATGCTATGTTGTGCAACACAATGAAAGTCACAAGTATGCCAATAGCTTTTGAAACATAAACATCCTCTAGTTTGCAAATGATAACCTAAACATGCTTATATATACAACTACTAAGATTCTTGCCAAGAATTTCATACTTGAAACTATGATGTCAGCCTGGAAACCAAATAAAGGTCATATACCCGACTTTTAAATTTAGGGCAGACCCAAAATAGGGCTAGACTAGGGTGCTAGCGACCTTGTCCACCCCCTGTCTTTGTTTCAGGATCATCAACATAGCACCCCCTAGGCCCTATTTGTCATAAGACCTAAGGGTTTTCTCATCGGGAGTCCAAGTTAACATGCAAGATGCTCTAAATGCAATCTAAAGACCCAGGAGCTAAACCTTAAAGGAAAAAGCCCCCAAGGGTTCATTTTTCTGACATAACATTTAGACCCCACTTTAATGTATGTATAAATGCAAGACCAATACATGCATGAAAGTAAGGTCAACAAACACAGCAAACACGCCAAGCATGGAGAAGACACGCCAAACACATTGAAGACAATAACAGGCATGCATAACACAGAGAAGACAGTTACAGTCACACAAAACACGGAGAATACAACATTGAAGACACGTAGAGCATAAAGAATGTAATGAATGCAGTGATTATTTTCTTTTTTGATTTTTCCATATGAAATGCAAAATACAAGTACAAGGAAAGTAAACAAACAAATCCCAAAAAGTGTAGAGGAGCTGTTCACCACTGGTCTTGCAATTTTTGAGAACAGACACACCAAACAAAATCCCAAGGTGTAGAGGAGTTGTTCACCACCGGTTTTGTACCTTGAGAATAAACATGCCAAACAAATCCCAAAGTGTAGAGGAGCTCATCGCCACTAGTCTTGCACTTTGAGAACAAGCATGTCATACACACACACATGGAAGACACGGAGAAAACACGACAGACAAGCAATGGAGTGAAATTATTGCTAGGTTCATCACCATATCAGGCACATTACATGCACACACCGATGATTTGTGCTTCGCCACAACAACCACCAAAAAAATGCTTAAGGGTTGAGTTAGTCAGAGAACCGCTCCCCACCTCGTGATGAGGACTTTTAAAAATGACAGGATAATGTAATCTCTCTGAGAAATACACCAACCCCACCTCATGATGAGGGCTTAAGATAAAAGGATATGCTTGATATCCCACCTCCATGGAGGGCTTAAATGATTTTGATTGATTTTTAGATTGTTCAAACACGCTTTACTATCATCTAAAGAAGACAACTTACCTTATATATGCCCCCACCTTAAGGTGGTTGATATCATGTACTAATATCAAGCACGTTAAGGTAGGAAGAAAACACACAAGGGAATACAAGCTCCTGTAAAGCCCATGCCCCCCAGAGGTGACATGTACTTTACGATCACTAAATGTTCCCACAAACACATCCCTACAAGAAAAGTGTTAGTGTCCAAAAAATCAAGATAAGCAACAATGTATATGATCAACTACATGAAAGAGCCAAGCAAGGCGATATCCATGATAAACAAAGTACACAAAGTAGAATTATTGTTAAAGTGTTGTTAGCAAGATAAGATAACATCGACATCAAAATCAAGATAGAGAAATCACACGGAGTGAGTTCACTAGCCAAGCGTCAGATAATATGTTACAACCCCGTTGTCATGTATGGACTAGGTCCATTTTTTGATTACTCATGAAAGGGACACTAGGTCTGCATTAGTATAATATGTTTTTCGTCATCCGCCAGATAGGTGGAAACACTAGAGGAAGGTAAACAATAAATCAGAGAGGAGAACAAGTGTCTTAGGGACAGTCACGTAGGAGGGTACCCCCAATTCACCAACCGCAACGCTATGTCCGTAAGACACAACACACAAAAATGAAATCAGAGGAGAGGAGATATAGAAGAATGATGATACAAATAGAAGAAGGTCACAACAGAGGCGGTCTCCTAGTATCCTTGACCTTACAAGAGAATCAAGGGTCATCCTAGGAGGCCTAACAATACATAACACATCACGGGGAAAGCACAACACGAGAGATAAAGGGTTAGAAATACTTAACTATAGAGAGGTCCATGCTAGAAGTCATCATCGAGGAGGTCATTATCCTCCTAGTCTCAAATTGTAGAGGGGAGAGTTGTAGGTTGTTCCATTTATCTTTTTGATATATGTTGATTATCTCCTGATCCTTGAAGGGATAATGGAGGTGGGACCTCAGAGTAAATACCTTTTCCTCGTGGACGAAGTAATACTTCAGTACTTTCCTTAGCCACTTCTATTAGACCAATTGTTTCATTTTAGTTCAGATAGTTATCTTCATCGCCGTCATAAATAGAATGGTCTTCTAATATGAGTTGTTCTTTGAGATTTCTTTCCTCATCCACTAATACTTTATCTTGGTTAGGGAGAGTATTGGGATGAAAGAAAGGTAAATTGTTGTCTAGATCATATAGAGGCATAAGATTAGTTTGTATAATGTGTGCTAAACCTCCAATTATGTTAACACCATCTTGTCCTTCTTTTATCAATTCTCTTATATTATGAATAACAGGTATAGCTTCTTCCGCTATCCGTTCATTTTCCATGAATGCTTGAAATTCGGCTAGCTCTTTATCAAGTTTGTCTATTTACTCATTAGTTACATATGCTATCACATCAATAGGGTCCTCAACATCAAGAAATATTTGTTCTTCTATTGTAGTTGTAGGAGGCATGATGTCTTGCAAAAGTTGTGTCTCTCCTGTTGTAGGGAAAGTGTCATTGATTTCATCATTTTGTGCTAGCATATCCTTATGGGAAAAATCATTTTTGAAAGAATGATTAGAGGACAAGTTTATGTCATCATCACTTGTAGTAGATACTAAATGAATAGGGGAAGTGATATCACAATTATCTTTTCCATTGCTACTCATGGAGATTAACTCATTTAAGCTTTCTAATATCGTAGGATGCTCACTCATGAGGGTTAAAAATTGTTCAAAATCAAGATCCTTGACAAATACATGTAAAGATACAATAGAAAAAATTACATGAAGGTGCCATGTGTAAGGTGTCAAATGAGTTTCAAATAATATTTTAAAGATCTTCAAAACTTATGCAAAAGGTGAATGCAAAAGTGATGTCGAAATGCTCTAAAATGCTTGTTTTTTCAACTTTTCTCAATGCAAATGAATGAAAGAAGAGGTGTTGTAAAGATTTTTAAAAGGGATAGAAAATGATATGACTAATAAAAGTCCACTAATGAAAAAATACCTTTCACAACATGCTTTTGAAGCAACTCTAGAAAGTCGATAAGCCAAAACTTAGTGAAAATAGGCCAAAATATGCGATTTTTCACCAAATCTCAATGCACAAGAGTAGGACAATGGGTGTTGTAAGGAAAATGATTACGGAAATAAACTTATAACAGTAATAACAGCCACCTAATGACAAAAAATTGTTACAACACGCCTATAATGCCACTGTAGATCAAACCCTAGTGCAAAAATAGCAAAAATATGCAAATTTTCACAAATATTTCAATGCAAAATCCCAAAAGAAAGGGTGTTGTAAGGAAATTGAGAAGGGGAACCAGATCATAATTCCAATAACAGCCAATTAGTGCAATAAAATCCCTTACAACATGCTTGGAGTCCAAATCTAGCAAGACAGTAAGGCCAAATATAGTGAAAAATGCAAGTTTTCAAACCCTAGGCATGAAATTTCACAAGGAGGCCACTATGATGCAAAAATAAAATTAGAAATCAGACTTAATGAGTGTTTTAACAAGGTAGTAAAATCTGAAACAAGATTTTGACTACAACCCTAGCTCATGCAGAACTAGGTTTTCATGAAAAATGCAAAATTTTAATCAATTTCTAACAAAGCAAGCATGCAAATGCAATGCAAATGAGTTGTAAATGATGAATTTATATATTTTGGATCATATATAATGCTAATAACATAAATTAGTTTAAATTAGATGCCAATTGATTCAAATTTTACAAAAATGCAAGCCTAATATGCCAATTTTCCAAATTTTTCAAATTTTTTTGTAATTTTTCAAATGCAATATTGAAAATAATGAATTAAATGATAATGAATTTCAGATCTGATGTAAAAATTAGAGAATTAATTAAATACAATTGAATGAATGAAAACTATGTCAACAATCAAACCCTAGAATGCAATTTTTTTTAATTTCTTTCAAATATATCATTTTTTTTTGTAAATTTTCAAATGCAATGAAATGAATGAATGTAAATCTATGAAACAACACTCAACAAGGTGCCAAAAAGTTCAAAATACGGGTTCACCAAAATGTTTTATATGAAAAGGGGGATGATGGAATGTGGTTGTTTTACTTTGAATCCTCCTTTCCACAAAACATTCCAAGGGCTTTTCAACCGAGTGCTTCTCCTATTGAGAGGAGAGTCATCTATAAGATTGGGTTTCCACTTGGTTTTCTGCTGGGAAATTCAAAATTTATCACACAATGTTACTAATTAATGTTTTAATGCTCTTGAAACCCTAATTTAAGCAAAATGGTAATCAAATCTACAAATTATGACAAATGCTACAGGAATTAGACAAAGGGAAGAGAACCTTAACTCACTATTTTTCGTAGTCTGGAAAATAGAAATATCAGGGACAATGGTGATGGCACCCTAGTCCAAGGTACAACTTTTTCTGTGGATTCCTGATCTCCTTCTGACACTGCTCTCTATTGTATCTTTAGTTTCTGGTGATGTGACAGTGGAGGGCAATGTTGATGGTGCCCTTGTCCTGAAATCCCACACAATGTCTGTTTCTTTTCGAATCCTGAATCTTCAATGTCCATTTATCTTCCCTGCAACTCCACTTTCTCCAAATCTAATACCTGTAACCTATAATCACAAGGAGTGTGGGAGGGGGTTGTGGTGTTTAGAGGCTTTACTCAGTCAAGCCCCAGAGAGACATTCAAGTCTTCTGAACACTATTTTCAGAGAGAAAGTGCATATCCTTTTGGGATAGAGGCAAAAATCCAAATGAAAATGATGATAAAACACAATAGATGTCACCTTGATGATGAAGTTCTCATGGAAGGAAGAATCTCTTCAATGCCATGAGGAGAAGATGTAATCCTACCTGCAAAAATAAACATAATAATAATGATATGCTCTGCAACACAATGAAACTCACAAGTATACCAATAGCTTTTGAAACATAAACATCCTCTAGTTTGTAAATGATAACCTAAACATGCTTATATATGCAAGTACTAAGATTCCTGCCAAAAATTTCATATTTGAAACTTATGATGTCAGCCTGGAAACCAAATAACGGTCACAGACCTGACATTTAAATTTAGGGAAAACCCAAAATAGGGCTGGACTAGGGCGCTACCACCCTTGTCCACCCCCTGTCTTTCTTCCAAGATCATCAACATAGCACCCCCTAGGCCCTATTTATCACAAGACCCAAGGGTTGTCTCATCGAGAGTCCAAGTTAACATGCAAGATGCTCTAAATGCAATCTAAAGACCTGGAAACTAAACCTTAAAGGAAAATGCCCCCAAGGGTGCATTTTTCCAACATAACAAGGTCAAAACAAAAGAACATGAAGAATACACATAGTGACCTTGCAAGCAAAAACACAAGGGGTTAATGCTACACCTAATTCAAACATGAACCTTGGGTCCCAACCTAGTAATAACTTGAACAATCTCAACCCTTTAGCCAAAACAACAATGTGTCTAACCAAGGTACTATTGCACCCCATGTCAATCCCATACAGCAACAAGTAGATCCCAACATCTATCTCCAAAATCAATAACTACAAATGTCTCACCGCATTATCGATACATAAATCCTAACATCTCTTTCATAGAAAACAATCAAAATCAAAATTCAACACCATTACACACTCCCCTCAACATAAACACCAACCCACTTGTTGCCAATATGGGATCTCATAACGCACCTATTACAAATGTAGTAAATCCCTATCAAAATGCAGTTGCAAATGCGACAAACACATCATTGACACCCATAGAGGTCCTCGCCCATGAAATGCATGCCTTAAAGCAACAATTTTCTAGTATGCAAGTCTCAGGGACTAAAAAGGCATATTCTATGGAAGACTTGTGCCCTTACCCTTTCGATAGGAGCATTTACATGCCTCCTTTTCTACCTAACTTCACTGTGCCCAATTCCAATAAATACAGAGTGAAAGGTAATCCTATTGAACACGTGAGATAATTCTACACGCCATGCCTAGAGCTTGCTTTTGATCACACTTACCTAATGATATTATTCCCACGGAGCCTTGCAGGCCAAGCACTTGAATGGTTCGCACATCTCCCTATAGGAATTAAAACATGGACTGAACTAGCCAATAAGTTCATAGCTCACTTCTCATATAACATTGAAACAAACGTAAATGTCTCAACCTTATGTCACACAAAACAAGATGATGTATAGACCTTCCTCTCTTTCTTTCAAAGATGGAGAAGTCTAGCTAGTAAATGCCCATGCCACATATCAGAAAATTAACTAGTTCCAATCTTTGTCAAGAATTTAAATGCAGAACTTATGCATCAATTACAAATACATTGTTGCACTACGTTTGGTGAGGTTGTTGAGAAAGGAACTACCATTGAGAAAGCCCTAATCACTAAGGGCACAATCAAGATCTTCAACAAAAATTCAAAACAACACGAACCCTTCCTATGATAAGAGCAAATTCTAGTCTAGGAATAAAAATGTCACAAATGATGGGGTTGTAGATGCCAAAGCAATAAACAAAGCTGGCCCCATCCTTACACTCAAATCACCACCACCACCTAATCTACAACCCATTCTGTAAAAAATGACAAACACTATCCAAAACAATCAAAGACAGTCTCCACCTAGGACTAATCCTACATGACGAACTTACACACCCTTACCAGAACCCATTGAGTCCATGTTGAAGAAGTTGCTACAAGCCCATTTGATTCAACTACTAGAGGTGAAACAATACGACCCCACCTTTAACCTCCCTCATGGAATGATAATGAATTCTGTGAATATCACTGTATAAAAGGACACAAAACCTTGAATTGCTATAAATTGAAGAACATTATCCAAGACCTTATTGAGTGAGGAGATATAACCTTAGACAATCCACAAGGGACCTCCAATACTGAACACACTATCTTTATAAATCCTTTATAGGATCATGGATCATGAAAAACCTCCACTTTAGGAACTAAGACAAATGAACAACCAATCTATAATCATGTCGCCTACGAGTACACGGTCAACAACATCTGTGCATGTGAAAGTAATGTGTCCATGATAACCATCAAGTCTCGACCTGAATGTGCCGTCACCACTCAAAGAACAAAGCTAACCTTACAAGGTGTTGGAGTTTTTTCCCAAATTGGATACTTCCCAGTTATCCCTACAAGGTAGCCATCATTGATCAACAGGATTTCTGGGCCAGGGGCCAATAGTACAGGAGATAGACTCTATAAATATCTCCTCTCCTTCTTTAGGCTTTGCAGAACCAAGGGGGGTATTCCCTATTCAACACCCATAAAATATGCTTGTGAACTTATTGGGATGTTGACACAAAGCAGATAAATCCTCTCTTATGCAGACCAAAACTGTGAAATAAGTGCAAAGGGGCTAGCTTTGGGCCTATGCTCAATTGTGAGATAGAGGATTTTGGTCCTAAAACTACTTCTAATGTCCTAAAGGTTTATATTTGAAGTTTGAATTTGTATTTTGTATTTGGATGCAAGATTGGGACCTTGGGTTGTAACCTCGATACAAGACTAGACTGGTACCTATCAGGGTTCAGAGTCAATAGACATACACATGTGAATGATTATCATAAATTTGAGTCAATAACTAAGTTTCAAGGGGGAATTTTTTAGTGTCTGCCTTACAGATATTTCCCAAGACTAAGTATTTAGTCATTCATACTTAATGATATCCCTGTTGCAGCATACCTTTCCCAATGGTTAACCTAAAATATTTAATTTGTTCCTTGAACAAAGATAAGAGATTAAGCATTCAACATAGAAAGTCCATGTTCCTAAATCCCAAATAACCCTTAGCTATTTAGATTCAAAAGAAAAGATGCCCACAACCTGGAGACAAACAACTAAACACATGCAATGATGCTTTCTTCATATAAAAACAACATGAAACCAACAAAACTATGCATAAAACATACAACATATGATTCAAAAACTCACAAGGCACTAAACAAAGCCACCAGCAAAACTGTATCTTATTACTCCACCAAAATTTTGCCAAGTCTTCAACCACCGAAAAATGAGTAACACAGTTCTGATATACCCAGAACGTGTACTCAGCAATCAAGTATAATGGTCAACTCAAAATGCTGCCAGATACATTGCACCATCAGAATGGCACCCAAAACATTCAATGCAGTCGAGAAGAAAAGAGGGAAAGAGTAGGTGAGATTGGGGGATGTGTAGCCGTTCGAAGATTGTTCATTAAAATGGTAGCTGGCTTGTCATTTTGACCCATACCTCTATAATTTTGCCATAAATGCCAACCTACCCACAGCCTCAAGATGCAACAATGGTTCACGTGCTTTGAAGCTTCTTTCCTATTTGAAATGCAACTGCGAACACAAGAAATTCCCCACTCTAAAAATTTTGAACAAAGGTCGTCGATTTCTTCCTTCTCGCCGAGATCTGTGACTTCAAATCATGTTGACTGGTCCATAACCAATGAAAACGTGCCACACAAGCAGCTTTTTCCTTTTTAACTTTTCGCAGCACAAACATACATTTTCCATTTCGCCCATTTTGCCTTTTCTGCCTTCAAATTTTTTGTATATGCAAAAGCATATACATACAACTACTTTTGGACACGTGGCAGCCGCTAATTTGATCTCCATCGCTGAAAAATTTGCATCTCTATCGGTCATCAGAAAGACCCTAAAATGAGCCGCTGATATACTAAGCCTCACCGAGATCCCCTTTGCATGCAACCCTTTGTATATCTGATTGTACATGCAAACATACAATCGCAAATATACATACAAAGTGGAACTCAAAAGATTATCGGCCACATTGGACTTTGGAACAGGTCTGGCTTGTATGTTTTACCTTTGTATATCAGCCTTGTATATCACATATACAATGCGAAATATACAACCCGTGGACCCCAACCACTTGTAAAACAAATTGCAATCACTATCGGGTCCGGGCTTTGTATCCTCCCCTTTGCTTGTTACCTTGTACATTGCATATATACAATACGCAATATACAACTAGTGGACGCCAGCCTGAAATCTGCCATAACACATTCTTCATTCACGTTCGGATTGTATATGTGCTTTTGTATATTGCATTTGTATATAACACATACATACAATCTGGGACATACAACTGCACGGGCCCCACCAGGTTCCTGAAGACCGTTGACTTTGACCACTCCCACCTTGCATATTTCGTTGTATTTGCTTGTTGTATGTCTGATTGTATATTGGGAACATACAATCCCATTATACAACTGCAAATTTCACCTTTTTCACAAATGCATTTTATACTTCGGTTGCGTCCGCCCTTTGCACCTTCTTGCTTGCATGTTAACTTTGTATATGCATCAGGCCTTTGTATCTTTGCGATGTACATTTCCTTTTTATATGTGCCTTGTACATCGCCTTTGTATGTGCCATTTGTATGTCAGAGATACATGCAACCTGATATACAAAAGAAAACCTTTAACTTTTCAACTCTACACATGTATGCATCTGCCAGCCAGGCCTGATTTGATAAACTTTGACATCTGGGACTTGTATATTCTGCATTGTATTTTTGCATTGTATCTGTTACATACATACAATCCCCTTTGATACACCTGCAGGCCTGACCACTGTTCACAACCTGATTTGAAAATCTTTGAGATCCGCCACTTGTATATACCCGTTGTATATTGAATATACAACACAATATACATGCAATCTTTTACATACAAGCATGGAATCTAACCTAGAATATGCCACATACAACCCAATATGCATATAAAAATGCATACAACAGATTTCACCGCTGCGTAAAGGGATTTTGGACTTAGCATTTCTCCTTTTTTTAGCGCAACAGGAGAAAGCGGTAATGCAATGCAAAGAGGCTGGTCAACCTACAAGTGCTAAGGCATGAAAATGTAACTTAAGTGATTGATGACCCGCTACAAGAGGTCAACGACAAAATAGAAGATACAATGCAGGAGGCTGAGGGGAAATAAAACCTAAGGCATTAAGAGTTTGAGAGAATAAAAAATATAAGCTTGCAGACTCGACTCAAAATCCTAACCCTAGGTGGGCACCAACACAAGGTCCTAAAACTGACCCACAACCCGCATCCCAATATAACCTTTTGGACCATTTGAAGAAAACACCAGCACAAATATCTATTTTCAAATTGCTTCACCTATCCCTGGATTATAAAACCATCCTAGATAAAGCTCTCCTTGAATCATCCATCCCTACTGACCTAAATGTCAACCAATTTCAGGTCATGGTAGGACATTTGGCTACAACCAATCATGTCACTTTCACTAAATGTGACTTACCCTCTAATTGACCTAATCACACCAATCCATTACACCTTTTGGTCTTCATCAACAAGCATAAGATTAGATGAGTCTTGGTAGACAGTGGAGCCGGATTAAACATATGTCCTTTGAAGCTTGTCATGATATTGGGATACTATAAAGCTTGTGTAGATCCCACCAAAAGAATTGTGATTAAGGCTTACGATGCCATAGAATGCTCCTCAAAGGGTGTGATTTCTCTTCCTGTGAGAGTTGGGCCCGCTACATTGAATACTGTACTCCATGTCTTGGATCTGGAACTTCCGTACAACCTTATCCTCAGCTAACCTTGGATCCATGCCATGAAATCCATATCATCCACTTATCATCAATGCATCAAATTCCCCTATAATGGCATGGAAGTCACTATACTTGGTGATCTCGATGCCTTCCAATATTGCAGCCATATGAGAGAAGTACCTCAATACCAAGTACCTATCAATAGGGGAATACTGCCTCCTGTTTCCTCCCACTACATAGATCCTACAACTCTTTCAAAGTCCCCTGCCATATTCATTCCCCCCGCCGAACCTAAGATCTGGATCCATGACAAAGGGTGTGGAGAATACAAGATAAGTAGCTCATACTGCATCAAAAAGCTACCATTGTCACCAAAATCCCATGGCAAACAAGCTCCAATCAAACCTAAGGATACTATTCAAGCTACCCCTACCACCTTTACCAAATGGGGTGAACTAAGTGTTGGTTGTTTTAAATTCCCAACCTGATCTCAAGGAAAAAATACGTAGATCTATAGGATAGCCATTCTTGAATAACTAACCTGCTTTGAGGGATTGGCCAACGAATAGGAAACAGGGGTTTTCAATCCCTCTTTCCTCTGCACTTTAGGCTCTATGAAACCAAGGAGGGTGCTCCTATTCTTTGGATATCCTTCCCTATTGGGTAAGATAGTGTTCTATTCAAATGGATGGGGGCTCATGAAATATTTGCTCAATAACACTACTCCAATGACAGATATGTTCCTTTAAGACTGCTTAAAGAATGTTTGATAAAGTAAAGAGATGGGTTAATTCCTTAAGCTTTTATTTTGTTTCTTCACAGAGGAACATGTAAAACAAACAACCTCAAGTGTAAATATAGAAATTTAAAACCATTCTTCAAATGAAATGATCGGGGAGGTTTAAGTGAAGACAATAACTATCAAAAGATCAGTGCCTAAATCCGAGGTCACAGAGTCAAAGGATGAATACAAATGAACTTGGTATCAAAGATGTATATATAACTCTATTTAGAATAATGTAATGATGCCTTACATCGCCACATTTTGAAATTAGATCAAACCATTCATTCTTACTTATCCCTGCATACATCTACTATATTTAATATCCTCCTTGAAGCATTTAAATCTACTCTTTGAGTAAAAGCCTTTTGGAATGGATATTCTTACATAGGAAAAACTGTGAAGATGAATAATATTGATAGTTTATCAATACATTCAAAAGTATAACAAAAGATACAACTGTAGGAGACAATAAGGTCTAAGCCTCAACAATATATTCAAAAATGTTGAGTTTAACACAACTTTATACCAATGATTGCAAATAAAAATGACTTTATCCTTTAAAAAACACACCTAAAAAATAAAGACTACTTAATATGATAATGTACTGTTCTCATAGAAAATTTCTCCAAGATCCCCATAACTAGGTCCTGAATTCCCTTTTATAGAAAACAAGGGAGCAAACCAAGCTTAAGATCTAGAAACAAATGTCATCCTTCCATTAGAAAAAATTATGCACTTAGTTCAGAAACAGAGGTAACTGATTTTACGTAGATAACCCTCACAAGAGCAAAAGTTGTTAGAAGTATGTCCACAAGATAAGTTATACTTGGGAGTTGTGCCTTTGGAAGAAAATGCAACAAACTATGCCGACTTGCTTTTTACCGACATTTTGGGAATAAGAAGATTCCACTATTACTACTCTTAAATATCAGGCAACTCATTATATCTTTTATCCCAAGTTTGATATTGATCCTTGGTGGGGCACTAGAAACTGATGAGATTATCCACACAAGATAGATATTTATTTTTGTATTTGGTCAAAACTGACTTAGCTTCCCTTGTAAAATCAACAGCTAGTTGACAAGAATCGCACAGTTTGTTGATACTAGTTTTGAACAAGGAAATATCTATCTTATTATCCTAACAGATGAAGAAAGAGATGACAGGAACAATATTGTTAAATTGGAGAATCCATGATTGGGATGGCTTGATGTCATGACTTTCAGTTTTTATGGTAGGAATTATTCCAACCTTATCATTATCAAAACCCTAAACTAATTTTAATGCCTTTTCTTCAAGACAGTTTATAAATGACCAAGATTCTCCTACTTCTTTGGCTGCTATATAAACTTGCTTTACATTCATGGGAGCATTGGGATTATGATTATCTCCCTTACAGATACCTACCAGAGAAACAATCCTAAGGATCCATTTATCGAACAGAGGCACCGTTCGCTCCTTATCATCTACAATCTTCTTAATAACTTGTGATAAATCATAATAACATTTGTGGATCCCAACTACCTGGCTTGATATTTTGTCCATTAACAATTCTAGAATACCTAAGACAATAGACCAATTATCTTCTTGTTGCCTGTCAAAAGAATTTGTAAAGATATCCTCAAATGAATCAATTTGTCACCTTAACTCCTCATTTTCCTTTTCAAGAACATACTTTGATGAAGAAGAAGGAAGATTATAAAAAATGAAACTAGGATCCTTGACTATCAAAGCTACATGTGATGAGGACAATGTTGAGGCCTATTGCTACCATTGTATTTTTTTTTCCTTCAATCTGTTGTATTTTGGCAACATGCCCATATACTCCTTTAACAAATCATCATATTTTTTTTGGAGAGTACTGGTGGCTGCTTTACTAAACTTTACAACCTCTACTACCATTTCAGATGCTTCTTTAGCAGGGCTCTCAGAGACTCTCTTTATTATCAAGCCACCCTTAAAATCCCTGTCAAGATCAGCAACTAGAGGCTTGTTAGTGTTAGGAGCCAAAGCCCATATGGCTAAGGTTTCCCACTTTGGGTTAAGTTTAGCACCCGTTAGTGCAGCCTCAGCCTCATCTTCTGTGGAGAAAATCTATTTGTCTTGCCTTCTTGCAATGTCCAGAACAATAGCAGAAGCTATATCCTATTCAGGAAGCAATAAGATTCCACTATCTCTAATCATTTGTTTGCCTTGATTTGGAGAAATGTCCTTGACTTCCTCCTTCATTTGTGAGAGTATCCTGATAACATCCTCAGGAAAGAAAACCTAATAGGGGGTGTAAGACCTATTAATACCCTTCCTGATTTCATTGATGAATCCTTCAGGATCAAAGAATCTAGCCTTCTCTTGTCTCATCTTGAGAGGCAACAATTTTATATTTAACTTGGCAAATCCATCTTTATTCATCTTGAAGTCAGAGAACACGATTAAGAAAGGAAAGAAAGATTCCTTCTTCTGTCCTGCTAGGTGAGCTCTATCTATTTTAGTCAATTGCCAAATTATTTCCAAGAAACCAACCCTTAATGGCACATACTTAGGTAAAACGTGGGGACCGACAGGGGTGCCATATACTCTAAAAATTGTGTCCTCTTCATGGGGGATAAAATCACCCCAATTGTGCTTGATGTCTAAAGGAGGGAGCCTCACTGCAGGTATGAGGAAGTTCAACAATGGTTCCAGAATCCTAGGTATGTCTAGCTAGAAATGCATTAATATAGTGACTACAAAATAATCCCTAAAGAATCTATAACTAGAATTGGGTTCATGTCTGTCACATATATGGGTCTAACATTGGACATGCAACATATCCCCCATGTTATCAACATGATTAACCCCTAGTTTAGGGTGCCAAATCATCTTTGTTCTCCCATAAAATAGAAACATATGGTAAAGCAATGAAAACCACCTGAACTTAATTGCTCCTTATTTTCCTTAATGTTTACTAGCCCTTGATGTATATGCTTTGCTAAATATGAAGCAAAGTCAAATTGAACATTCTGAGAAGATGCTGGATATTAGCAGCCATATACATAAAATCAATGGGGATGCATTCCTTCTTGTCCTCCCCTATCACTTCACAGAGAGCAAAGTAGGTGTTAGCAAAATAATCTTCAAAAGTGGTTAACTTGAAAGGCTCTTGCTCACTTTGGGGAATTTTTATTGATCTACCATTTGGTCCCTTTTCCCTGAACCTAGGCAAGTATATAGTTCTATAACTGCACTTGTCCTTCATATATAGGGCTTTAAATCTGTTTGTATCAATCTCTGTGGAAGCGGCCAAGTTCAACCCAAAGACCATGGCAATTGCTTCTCTACTAATTTCTACCAGAACTTCCCCTTTCATGCTCTCAATGTCCTCAAACACATTAGTGACTACTAACTTTCCTAGATCACTTTCCCATACATATGATAGTAGCGCATGAGCATTCCTTTTGCCCCACCAGTGGTAAAATAGTGACCAGCCATGAACAGGGATCTCTACATCTCGACAATCAGCAAATTTATCAACCAATCCCTCCTTTCCTTCAAGGCCCATTACTCGTACCCTTTGTGCACCAAAGCTAGGGATTTGTTTCACTATGTCTTCATGCAAGGCTCATTTTTAGGAAATGGAGGAAACCTGGGCTTCAGGTGGGGTCATTCTTTTAATGGTGAATTAGGGTGAGGAGTTTCTCTCTGAATTTTCAGGGGTTAGCTCAAGTCACACCGCAGAAGTTTTTCTTATGAACAGAGGGAAATAGGAAAAATCCTAATGGAAAAGTAAAGTATAGTAAGAGGAATAGACAACTCACTAGATTGATCCTGCACAATCACCTTGAGCTTGGCACCAGAGGTATGGTAGCAACTTTTAGCTTTATTGTTCCAACACTTTAATGTATCTTGGAATAGTACGTATGGAAGAGATTTGAGGTGCAAATTACATTAATATCATTTATCTAGGACTGGGATTAGTCACTTCCATCTTCACTTCATCTCGGGTGAACTAGATATGCAAGATCATACACTATGGGAAGTTTGAAAATTAACCATCAAATTTTATGATGTTGGTAGAGATTTGAAGGCCATGATCAATCCTGAGAGCTTGATGATGTGCGACACATCCAAACCTTTTTCTAAACCAATCAAGAAGTTATCCTTCATTATTTTCTAGTTTATTGCTAGAACAGACAAACCATAGATATTATGCCACTTTTATTACGTGGAAATCTTCCATCATTCCGTAATTCAGTGAGGCCCACAAATTGATATCTCAACAGAATGACGGAGGAACAAAAATTGTAGCATCAGAACATGCCTCTTCCTAGTTAGAACCCTTCTTGAGCCATAGTAGTTGCATGTCAAACTTCTGCCTTTCCGTAGACATTAGCTGGGGTTGTGAATAAAGCTTAGCGGAATGGCAGAAACATTTAAAATTGTCTTGACTCCTGACAGGACCCACCACCATTCCCTTCGCAATAATTGGAAATAGTTTTCTATGGGCTAGTGCCTTATTCCGTGATTCCATGATCATTCAAAGTGTCCTCTTGGTGAAGTATGGCAGAATGGTGAAAATGTAAAGAAACCCTTTTGCTTCTTGTTCTGGGTCCACCATCCTGTCATCCTCAAGAGTCACCAACCAGCTGTCACTCCTTCCGTAATTCCACAGGCACTGATTTTATCAATATTTTATTGCCGACAAAATGGCAGAAATAAAACCATATACTGCCACCTGTCAAAAAAGAGTTAGTAGGACCGGACCTTGGTGTCTAAAAAATAAATATTTTCAGGGTGTGGTCTAGTAAAGGTAATTACTTAGCGAGGGGCCAGTTAGACAATGTTTCAAGGGGGACATCGGGAGTGACTTAAAACATAGGTAACGGGAGACAAGAGGTCACTAATGAAATATAATGATTTTGACCATCACATTTAACTTTGGCATGGGGCTTAGGGTTTAGTGTTTCCTTCAGTATGAAAAGAACCCTAAGTATGGAAATCCATCAACCTAATGACATGAGCTTGAAGAAAAACATTAGAACCTATGAAAAATTTAGTATGGTTCCATCACTAAGTAAAGAAGATGTTGACGACGATGTCTCCAAGTGGCTCTACAAAGATGAAGAAGAGGTCAAACATGTACAACTGTTCGTGGAACAATATCGAAAAGGATACGAATTTGTAAAACAACAAGGATACGACGAGCACAACAGACTTGGGCCTAACGAGATTGGAAGGATAGAGCCCCTTCAACTAACCATGTTACCAAAAAACAAAGGGCTAGGGTATACATCACAAAAAGGAAATACTCCTAGTACTAAGTTACTTTTGGGTAGGGACGTGAGTACTTCCAAAGACATCAAGACATCAAGGGAACCTCCCAAACCCAAGCCTAAATCTTCCCAACCTGACCTACCTGACAACGCCTCCATATGCACCTTGACTCCCATATCCCTAAGCTACATGAATGTCGAAGATGACCTACCATTAGTCCATCCCCAACTCATTGACTGGGACCAACAAACACTGCCAAGTCTCAATTTATTTGAGAACAATGAAGCTATTGCTGAGTTCATGGGTCTCCATGAAGGCATTCCAAACAGGGATCATAAGGTTGGATACATCATGGACCTTAAGAATTCAACATACTTTGGAGAGTCCACTCCACCCTCTAGTCGCAAAAATGAACAAGAAAATTAAAAAAGGTCTTTAGGTGAAAACTGAAAGGCATCTCTTGACCATAAAAAAGTAAAAATAAAGGATGTATTTGAGGGTGAAAACCTCTCTGAGGTGCCCAAGAATGGAGTGTTGGAAGTGCTTCCTATCACATAAGAGAGATCACCATTGCTAGTGGAAAAATTTGTTGAGACCAACATTGGTACAAAAGATAATCCCAGTATCATTCATTTTGCTGAGTTATTGACAGAACAAGAGAAGCTAAAATTTACAGCTTTCTTCTTAGCAAGGCAAGTCAATTTAGACTGGTCATATGTTGACATGCCATGGCTTGATCCACAACTAGTTCTCAATCATTTTCCATTGCTACCAAATGCCAAACAAGTAAAGCAAAAGTTGACAAAAATGCATCCACAAATAGTGCTATTGGTCAAAGCAGAATTGAAAAACTACTAGATGTGAGTTTTATTCAATCGATAGACTATTTGGAATAGGTTTCTTACCTAGTACCAGTAATAAAACCTAACAGCCAAATCAGGATCTATGAGGACTTTCAAGATCTGAACAAAGCATGTCTAAAAGATGATTTTCTGCTGCCAAACATAGATATTATAGTTGATCTCATGGCAGGATACGAAATGCTCTCACTTATGGATGACTTCTCAGGCTGTAATCAGATAAGGATGGCTCCCGAAAATCAGCACAAAACTACTTTTACATGTCCATGGGGCACATACTGCTAGAATATTATGCCCTTTGGCCTAAAAAATGCCAGAGTGACATACCAACGAGCAATGACAACAATCTTTCATGATTACATGCATGCATTTATGGAAGATTCTGTGGACAACCTGTCAGCCAAATAAGTTACACTAGACACTCATTTGGATGTATTGGATAAAGTTGTCACACGACTTGAAGAATACAAGGTTCGGTTAAACCCTAAGAAATGTGTTTTTGGGGTCACATCAGGCAAGTTGTTGGGCTATATTGTTTCTCACTGAGGCATAGAGGTCGACCCTACCAAAGTTAAAGCTATCATGGACATGCCTTCACCAACGACTCTTAAACAACTCCATAGCTTACAAGGGAAACTTCAAGCAATCTGTAGGTTCATTGCATAGCTGGTCGACAAGTGTCATCCATTCCAACATCTACTTCGTAAAGGAGTGCCTTTTTATGGACAGAATGGTGTCAAGAGGCCTTTCAAAAAATCAAAGATTACCTGCTAACTCCACCAATCCTCATGCTTCCAATACCAGGAAAACCCCTTCTATTGTACATATCAACAACGTCTTTAGCATTGGGGGCACTACTAGCTCAAAATGATGAAGAAGGGAAGGAATGGCCAATCTATTACATCAACAGGACATTGGTAGGATATGAGGTAAATTATAGTCCCATTGAACGTGCTTGCCTTGCCATAGTTTTTTCCATTCAAAAGCTGTGACATTATATGTTGAATCATCAAACAAAATTAAGTGGAAAGATTGACCCCCTGAAGTACCTACTTAACAAGGCAACATTGATAGGTTGTTTGGCTAAATGGGTCATGATATTGAGAAAATACGACATAGAGTACATCAACCAAAAATCCATAAAGGGACAAGCAATTGCAGACTAACTGGCAGAGGCACCAACTATAGTGGATCAGCCCTTGGTCACAGATTTTTCAGATGAAGCAATTTTTGTATTAGAAGCTCCAAAGATATAGACATTGTGCTTCGATTGTTCTTGCACACATCATGGTTCAAGAGCTGGGATTCTCTTTGTCACACTTCAAGGAGATGCTATCCCTAAGTCTTTTAGGATTGCATTTTCTTGCACAAACAACATAGTAGAATATGAAGCATTACTTACTAGATTACGAATGACCCAATTAGAAAATTAAGATTTTACAAGTCTTTGGCAATTCCTAACTTGTAATCAAGCAAATCAACAATGAATATGACACAAAAGATGAGAATTTAATGCCCTACAAGAGAATGGTCAATAGCATTAAACTCTACTCCAACACAGTTGTCTTCAATCAAATCCCTAGAGTATAGAACAAGGCTACCAATGGAATGGCTACAATAGGATCTCTCTTGGATATCCTAAAAAATGTTCCTCAATTTGAGTTCTTGGTTGAACAACTACTGATCCCTGCCTTCAACATCACTGAATAAAAGCTAGTGTGTGAAATTGTTGGTCCTATGTCTCCATGGTATAATGACATCTATACATACTTGCATGACCAAACCCTTCCCGCCGACCTATCCTCTAATCAATGCAAATACTTCATTCACCAAGCTACTAAATATGTCATCATCAACGACACCCTTTACCGTCGACCCTCCTGTGATGTCTCGATACTGAGGAAGCACAAATGACCTTATGCGTGGTACACAAAGTTATATTCAGAGCTCACTGTAGTGTTCCCACTCTAGACAAAAAAGATCATAAGAGTTGGATACTATTAGCCCAGCATGGAGAAAGATGTATACCACTTCGCTAAGAAATGTAGACAATGTCAAATACATGGAGATCTGGTGCATGCACCCGCCCAGAACCTTCAACCACTCACATCTCCATGGCCATTCTCCCAATGGGGACTCAACCTCATGGGAAAAATCCATCCCACCTCCACCAATAGCCATAAATTCATCATCACCATCATCAAGTATGTCACAAACTAGATCGAGGCAATTCCCATGACATACATTACCAGTAAACAGATTGCTAAATTCATTCTCAATTACCTCATATGCGAGTATGATGTCCCTCAGTCTATTGTAACAAATAATGGTCTCCCTTTCAAAAATCAAGATGTCTGAGAACTATGTGAAAGATTCCATATCGAACACCACTTCGCCACTCCATATTACCCCCAAGGTAACGGTCAAGCCGAGGCATCAAATAAGACCATTATAAAAATTCTCAAAAAGATCGTTAATGACGTTGGCTGTGACTGGCATATCAAGCTCAATCTTGCCTTATGGGTCTCTGCACACCCACAGGAGCCACTCCATACTCACTCATCCATGGTTTTGAATCCATCTTGCCCATCGAGGTTGAGTTACCTTCTCTGAGAGTATCACTGAAACAATTTGTGGATGATGAATATAGAGTATCTAGGTTACATGAGTTGGAGTTACTAAATGAAAGAAGAAAAAATGTACTGGTTCATCTGCAAGCATATCAAATCATCTCCGCTGCAGTTACAATAAGAAACTTAAGGTCTGACAATTTAATATTGGAGACTTAGTCCTAAAAGAGAATCCCAAAAATTAGTTGGAATGAGAGAAACCGGGAAAATTTGAGCCAAATTGGCTGGGTTCATATGTTATCATGGCTCCATATGGATCTGGGGCATATCAAATTGCCACCCCCAAGGGTGAACCGCTACCAGAGCTGATCAACAACATGCACCTTCACAGATATTATACCTAAAAAATCAAAAAAATCAAAAATTAAAAAAAAAAAGAAAAACAAAAAAATAGTAAAGAGAGATAATTCATCCAAAAGTGAAAACCACTTCGGTGGTGCTTTGGATAAGTACCATGGTGAAAACCTGGCAAACAAGTGCCATGTGTAGTCAATCTTGGCTCCATTGTCTACCATCATTCTATCTTGTCTTTCGCTTTCCACAATCAAACCTACACAGTCTCTCTCATAATCCATGTCATAATCTGTACTAAACCATATCATCCTTCTCATGGCCTAAAAATAAATTAACATTCAGTGTCTCCCCTACTTTCTTAATAGTTTGTCATCATCCCATCTCGTCTTGGTAATAACTTTGTCCTATACCTGATTGGGTGCAAATCCTGATCCTAAAAATCAGTATTGGAGGACACCTTCCGTATATTCTCAAAAAATCCAAAAACATCAAATATTCTCAAAAATCCAAAAACATCAAATATTCTCAAAAATCTAAAAACATCAAATATTCCCAAAAATCCAAAAACATCAAAAACATCAAAAACTCACAAAAAAATCAAATAACCAACCAAAAAACCCCAAGCAATAAACTGTGTCAAAACCACTTCGTCAAGCTACGTCGCCTCTGAGCTTTCAACTAGGCAAGGTCATCTTTGATGAGCCCCCGAGGCTTCCCACCCCTAGGTCTTAGGTCACACATAGTCCAAATGGTCGAACTACATTGTCTTCGAGCTTTCATGTAGGCAAGGCCATCTGCGATGAGCCCCCGAGACATTAGGTCAGTCCCCTAGGGCCTATTGGGGCAAGCCTCATAATAAATGGTCCCTTTGCTATAATGGACACCTTTGATCAGACGAAGACAGGTAAATATTTTACAAGAAATATGCACTTGAAGCTAATCACAAAATCAACAAGACAAGCTATCCAATCAGCCAAACCAGTCATTGAAAAAATATAATGATTTTGACCATCACATTTTACTTTACATGGGGGCTTAGGGTTTAGTGTTTCCTTGAGTATGAAAAGAACCCTAAGTATGGAAATCCATCAATCTAATGACATGAGCTTGAAGAAAAACATTAGAACCTATCAAAAATTTAATATGGTTCCATCACTAAGTAAAGAAGATGTGGACGACAATGTCTCCAAGTGGCTCTACAAAGATGAAAAAGAGGTCAAACATGTACAACTATCCATGGAACAATATGGAAAAGGATACGAGTTTGTAAAACAACAAGGATATGATGGGCACAACGGACTTGGGCCTAACGAGATTAGAAGGACAGAGCCCCTTCAACTAACCATGTTACCAAAAAACAAAGGGCTAGGGTATACATCACAAAAAGGAAATACTCCTAGTACTAAGTTACTTTTGGGTAGGGATGCAAGTACTTCCAAAGACGTCGAGACATCAAGGGAACCTCCCAAACCCAAGCCTGAATCTACCCAACCTGACCTACCTGACAGCTCCACATGGATCAACATGTTATGGGATCCTGACAACGCCTCCATATGCACCTTGACTCCCATATCCCTAAGCTACATGAATGCCGATGATGACCTACCATTAGTCCATCCCCAACTCATTGACTGGGACCAACAAACACTGCCAAGTCTCAATTTATTTGAGAACAACGAAGCTATTGCTGAGTTCATGGGTCTCCATGAAGGCATTCCAAACAAGGATCATAAGGTTGGATACATCATGGACCTTAACAATTCAACATACTTTGGAGAGTCCACTCCACCCTCCAGTCGCAAAAATGAACAAGAAAATTAAAAAAGGTCTTTAGGTGAAAACTGAAAGGCACCTCTTGACCATAAAAAGGTAAAAATAAAGGACGTATCTAAGGGTGAAAACCTCTCTGAGGTGCCCAAGAATGGAGGGTTGGAAGTGCTTCCTATGCCATAAGAGAGATCACCAATGCTAGTGGAAAAAACTGTTGAGACCAACATTGGTACAAAAGATAATCCCAGTATCGTTCATTTTGTTGAGTTACTGATAGAACAAGAGAAGCCAAAATTTACAGCTTTCTTCTCAGCACAAATCAATTTAGACTCGTCATATGTTGACATGCTAGGGCTTGATCCACAACTAGTTCTCAATCATTTGCCATTGCTACCAAATGCCAAACCAGTAAAGCAAAAGTTGAGAAAAATGCATCCACAAATAGTGCTATTGGTTGAAGCAGAATTGAAAAACTACTAGATGTGAGTTTTATTCAGTCGATAGACTAGTTGGAATAGGTTTCTTACCTAGTACTAGTAACAAAACCTAACGGCCAAATCAGGATTTGAACAAAGCATGTCCAAAAGATGATTTTCTGCTGTCAAACATAGATATTATAGTTGATCTCATGGCAGGATATGAAATGCTCTCGCTTATGGATGACTTCTCAGGCTATAATCAGATAAGGATGGCTGCCGAAGATCAGTACAAAACTACTTTTACATGTCCATGGGGCACATACTGCTTGAATATTATGCCCTTTGGCCTAAAAAATGCCAGAGTGACATGACAACAATCTTTCATGATTACATGCATGCATTTATGGAAGATTATGTGGACAACCTATTGTCCAAATAAGTTACACTAGACACTCATTTGGATGTATTGGATAAAGTTGTCACACGACTTGAAGAATACAAGGTTCGGTTAAACACTAAGAAATGTGTTTTTGGGGTCACATCAGGCAAGTTGTTTGGGCTATATTGTTTCTCACCGAGGCATAGAGGTCGACCCTGCCAAAGTTAAAGCTATCATGGACGTGCCTCCACCAACGAATCTTAAACAACTCCATAGCTTACAAGGGAAACTTCAAGAAATCCATAGGTTCATCGCATAGCTGGTTGACAAGTGTCATCCATTCCAACATCTGCTTCGTAAAGGAGTGCCTTTTTATAGACAGAATGGTGTCAAGAGGCCTTTCAACAAATCAAAGATTACCTACTAACTCCACCAATCCTCATGCCTCCAATACCAGGAAAACCCATTCTATTGTACGTATCAACAACATCTTTAGCACTGGGGGCACTACTAGCTCAAAATGATGAAGAAGGGAAGGAATGGCCAATCTATTACATCAATAGGACATTGGTAGGATATGAGTTAAATTATAGTCCCATTGAACATGCTTGCCTTGCCATAGTTTTTTCCTTTCAAAAGTTGTGACATTATATGTTGAATCATCAGACAAAATTAAATGCAAAGATTGACCCCCTGAAGTACCTACTTAACAAGGCAACATTGATAGGTTGTTTGGCTAAATGGGTCATTTATTGAGTGAATACGACATAGAGTACATCGACTAAAAATCCATAAAGAGACAAGTAATTGCAGACTGGTTGGTAGAGGCACCAACTATAGTGGATCACCCCTTGGTCACAGATTTTTCAGATGAAGCAATTTTTGTATTAGAAGCTCCAAAGATATAGACATTGTGCTTCGATCATTCTTGGACACATCATGGTTCAGGAGCTGGGATTCTCTTTGTCACACTTCAAGGAGATGCTATCCCTAAGTCTTTTAGGATTGCATTTTCTTGCACAAACAACATAGTAGAATATGAGGCATTATTTATTGGATTACGAATGACCCAATTGGAAAATTAAGATTTTACAAGTCTTTGGCAATTCCTAACTTGTAATCAAGCAAGTCAACAATGAATATGACACAAAAGATGAGAATTTAATGCCCTACAAGAGAATGGTTGATAGCATTAAACTCTACTTCAACACAGTTGTCTTCAATCAAATCCCCAGAGTATAGAACAAGGCTGCCAATGCAATGGCTACAATAGGATCTCTCTTGGATATCCTAAAAAATGCTCCTCAATTTGAGTTCTTGGTTGAACAACTACTAATTCCTGCCTTCGACATCCCTGAATCGAAGCTAGTGTGTGAAATTGTTGGTCTTATGTCTCCATGGTATAATGACATCTATACATACTTGCATGACGAACCCTTCCCGCCGACCTATCCTCTAATCAATGCAAATCCTTCATTCACCAAGCTACTAAATATGTCATCATCAACGATACCCTTTACTGTCAACCCTCCTGTGATGTCTCGATACTGAGGAAGCACAAACAACCTTATGTGAGGTTCACAAAGGTATATGTAGAGCTCACTCTAGTGTTCCCACTTTAGACAAAAAGATCATAAGATTTGGATACTATTGGCCCACCATGGAGAAAGATGCATACCACTTCACTAAGAAATGTAGACAATGTCAAATACATGGAGATTTGGTACATATAGCCGCCCAGGACCTTCAACCACTCACATCTCCATGGTCATTTTCCCAATGGAGACTCAACCTCATGGGAAAAATCCATCCCACCTCCACTAATGGCCATAAATTCATCATCACCACCATCAAGTATTTCACAAACTGGATCGAGGCAATTCCCATGACATACATTACCAGTAAACAGATTGCTAAATTCATTCTCAATTACATCATATGCCAGTATGATGTCCCTCAATCTATTGTAACAAATAATGGTCTCCCTTTCAAAAATCAAGATGTCTGAGAACTATGTGAAAGATTCCATATCCAACACCACTTTGCCACTCCATATTACCCCCAAGGTAAGGGTCAAGCCGAGGTGTCAAATAAGACCATTATAAAAATTCTCAAAAAGATCATTAATGACATTGGCCATGACTGGCATATCTAGCTCAATCCCACCTTATGGGTCTCCGCACACCCACAAGAGCCACTCCATACTCACTCATATATGGTTCTGAATCCATCTTGCCCATCGAGGTCGAGTTACCTTCTCTGAGAGTATCACTGAAACAATTTGTGGATGATGAATATAGAGTATCCAGGTTACATGAGTTGGAGTTGCTAAATGAAAGAAAAAAAAATATACTGGTTCATCTGCAAGCATATCAAATCATCTCAGCTGCAGTTACAATAAGAAACTTAAGGTCTAACAATTTAATATTGGAGACTTCGTCCTAAAAGAGAATCCCAAAAATTAGTTGGAATGAGAGAAACTGCGAAAATTTGAACCAAATTAGCTGGGTCCTTATGTTATCACAACTGCATATGGATCTGGGGCATATCAAATTGCCACCCCCAAGGGTGAACCGCTACCAGAGCTGATCAACAACATGCACCTTCGTAGATATTATACCTAAAAAATCAAAAAAATAAAAAAATAAAAAAAATAAGAAAAGCAAAAAAATAGTAAAGAGAAATAATTCGTCCAAAAGTGAAAACCACTTCGGTGGTGCTTTTGATAAGTACCATGGTGAAAACCTGGCAAACAAGTGCCATGTGTAGTCAATCTTGGCTTGATTGTCTACCATCATTCTATCTTGTCTTTCGCTTTCCACAATCAAACTTGCACAGTCTCTCTCATAATCCATGTTATAATCTGCAATAAACCATATCATCCTTCTCATGGCCTAAAAATAAATTGGCATTTAGCGTCTCCCCTACTTTCCTAACACTTCATCATCATCCCATCTCGTCTTGGTAATAACTTTGTCCTATACTTGATTGGGGGCAAATCCTGATCCCAAAAATTAGTATTGGAGGACACCTTTCGTATATTCTCAAAAAATCCAAAAACATCAAATATTCTCAAAAATCCAAAAACATCAAATATTCTCAAAAATCTAAAAACATCAAATATTCCCAAAAATCCAAAAACATCAAAAACTCACAAAAAAATCAAATAACCAACCAAAAAACCCCAAGCAATAAACTGTGTCAAAACCACTTTGTCAAACTACGTCACCTCTGAGCTTTTAGGTAGGCAAGGCCATCTTTGATGAGCCCCCGAGGCTTCCCACCCCTAGGTCTTAGGTCACACACAGTCCAAATGGTCGAACTACATTGTCTTCGAGCTTTCATGTAGGCAAGGCCATCTGCGATGAGCCCCCGAGACATTAGGTCAATCCCTTAGGGCCTGTTGGGGCAAGTCTCATAATAAATGGTCCCTTTGCTATAATGGACACCTTTGATCAAACCAAGACAGGTAAATATTTTACAAGAAATATGCACTTGAAGCCAATCACAAAATCAACAAGACAAGCTATCCAATCAGCCAAACCAATCAATCACCTAGTGAGGATTGTACGTCACTATCAACTATCACATATATCTTACATGGAATGGGGCATTGTCGAAACCAAGATTCTATGGCTTATACAACATGTGTCATTTCTGAAATCAGACATTAACAATCATCACATGCCAATCATCTAACAACTTGTGGCATCCTCGAAACTAGACCACATGTCTTATACAAAATGTCACAATCCTGTCACTTGCCTTATACAGGTGGTCGCATTGCCAAAACTAGACTTAACATCTTATACCACATGCTTCCTATCCTAAAACCATCCCTACTCATCCATTCACAATCAAACAAATCAAACACACACACTTGGCAAAAGATCCAAATGGATGTTGACTCTGCTAAGTCTAGTCTGTCTTATTTAACTGGATTGTTTTATGGTCTTGTTCTTATGCTTCTCAAGGTAGTCCCTAAGCGATGAAGAGATGAAATGATAGATCAGGACCTTTTTCTTTGATTTTTGTTTGTGGTTTGTCTTGGCAAAATGACTGGGGCAACTGGTTTCCTTGCACGTGATCAGGATTCCATTGGGTGTGAATCAAAGACATCCTATGCATGGGAAAGAATAAATTCTTCCTTGCATAAGGACTTGCATACCTCAAGGTTATCTCATCACATTTTTTGACAAGGTACCATGATTACTAGTATGAGTCAAACACTTCTTGTCTGTTACGTGTCTATTTCGCAAAGGACCACACTTTACACTTTGGCTTATGACTTGCCACTATGTTTGTAGTCCCTTGGCATAATAAGTTCTATGATGATAAGTAGAAATTGCAATTAAGAAGCTCAAAAATATATCAAAGCAAAATCTCACTCCATTGCTCTAGTCATTCTTCATTCCTCGACCATCTCTCTCTCGCATCTCCATTCCTTCTTTTCATTCCATTATCTTTTCAAGAAATTTCCCAAATTTTTTGAAAATTTTTTAGAAATTTTGAAAAATTTCCCGAGGGGGCATAAGGTTATCCTACCTCATCTAGGGCATTTCTAGAGCATATTTTCAAATTTTTCTTTGACACAACATCAGAATTGACATTGTATCAAAGAGGGGCAAAATGTAGACACCTAAAAATGTCAACTTGCAAACACCATTTTCACACCAATCTCTTCCAAATCCCACATTCAGCTATTAATTAAATAATTTTTAAATATTTAATTAATTCATTTTCTCATCTCTGACCTATAATTAAATAAATTTTATTTATTTAATTATTTGTCTATTTTCCTCTATAATTAAATAATTACTTTTTAATTATTTAATAATTCATGCTCCAATATCCCATTTACCCAATTAACTTAAATAAATAAACATTTATTTAAATTATAGCCCTTACCTTAATTAAATAAATCTCATTTATTTAATTAAAGGGTTCACATGCATTATCCCACTTCAAATAAATTAAATAAATTGACTAAATTTATTTAATTTAAATTCCCTCACACCTCATCATTCTTTCAAATTTAAAATTCCCTCTTTTCCTTTTGTGAGAGGGAAACCCTAATCAATCTTCACCCTTCATTTCACTCCAAAGTCAACATCAAATCTCAGCCCTTCATTCAACCCTAGCCTTCTATAAAACCACTCCTCTAGCCTCATTTACACAACTTTCTACTAGCTGTGCTTGAGTACTATCTCTCTAATTTTGCTAATCATTCCCACTTGAGCTTCTCATTGATATTGCAGGTCTGCAAATCTGAGAACAAAGTACAACAAGGTCAAATAGAAACAATGGAGGGAGGACACAAGTAACTTAGGGTTTTAGTTCTTTTGTTTGCATACTTGTTTCCTAGGTTATTTATACTCCATTGAGTTAGGGCTTGCATGAAATGTATTTTTGCATGTTCTAATGTTTTACCCTAGCTTACATTACCTTCTCCCACTTGGGAAGCATTTTACTTCCTCTTTACTTGACTTATCTTACTTGTTCACATATTCCTTTGATGGAGATTGATTATCATTGATGTTAAAAAGGTATTGTGTTGATCATCATGTTTATGTTAGGACATCAGGAGGTCAGTGGTTCTTGTGTTTGGTCTTCATATGATAGGTCATTCTACTTCAATTGTAGTTTCATCATAATCTTCATGGTTGAGGAGAATTAAGGTGAGTTTACATGCTTCACATTATGTCAAGAAATTGCTCATATGATGTTGAGTATCTATATCAGGAGAATGTTGAGTTGAATTCATGGATGTTGGATGGTGTTTAGCTTATAGGACTGCATCATGGCATACAAGATTTCATGAAGTATCATCACATTGTATGTGGTAGTTGATCAGGACTTTGATGTTTTATCTCCTTGTATGTTGTAACACCCAAATTAGTTTTCACCCTAAAACTACGTTCAACCAAAGGTAATTTTTTTAAAAGTTTAAAAGCAGAAAATGATAAATTATTTTTCATTTTAAAACAAAGAAGTTCATTCATCGACTAATTCATAATCATGAAATTATAAGTTACACAAAGGGGTCTATCCATCTACAACATTAAACAATATGATGATTAAAGTTATTAAGAACATTTTCAAAATAGAAACTTACCAAAGTCATTACATCTCAATTGTTGACCATCCAAATTCAAGTCTTGGCAAGCCTCTAGAATATAGAAGAGAAAGTATCTTCAAGAAGCTTAACCTCCAACCACAGACCGTCGGTCTCCTGCACTCCTTCCTACCCGGAAGTGGCCCTACCCTACTTGAGGAGGATAGACTTAGGATAACCAATGGTGTTAGCCATCTGAGTACTGGTGTTGTGACCTACGTAACTTGTTATCATGCAATCCCCTAGATACCCTCTAGTCAAGCATGACCACTCCACAAGCTACGCCGTCTAGTCATGGTGAACTATTAATGCACTAGAGGCAGGTGCACTACCTTGGCCAAAGGATTTGAATATATTTAGCGTTGTGTCAAAGCAAGTAGTAAGTTCACCCACCCCAACTTGACTTGAATTAATCGCAATCCTACAGTTGCCTATGTATAAGTATAATATAACAACCATGATAACCTCTTGGTGTTTCAACTCATCATGCTTTAACACATGGCAGTTAGGTTTATTTCTCACTTCTAGCTCTTGGAGACATTTCTGTCCATATGTTAAAGGAATGCGATTCTAGCTTACCGGTTAATCGGTTAATACTATTAGTTTATCGGTTGATCTTTAAGTTGCTCTTCTACTTAAAATTATCCTATCTAGAGAGGACACTAAACTAACAAAATAAGCTCAGAAGAGGTTTAACAATAAACTAGTTATTGAGTTCAAGTAATCGAAGACCCAGAGTTAAAGTTTAAGTACTCTTACAAGTCTACTTCGACCTATCAAATCCTCAACATAGCTTAATCTTTATATGATACTAAGCATTTAACTATCCTAACTTATGTTTCTATTTGGAAGAAGAATGCATGTATGTTTTAATTAAACACTTAACTATTGACCCATTGTGTCTGCTCTAAAACTTCATTACCTAAAATGTTTGATAGTTTTGGTCCAACAATGTTTCTAAAACCCACTTTCGGTGACACATCAGTATGAATGATTTTAAGGCAGAAAGAATTATATACAATATAAAGATGGTCTAAAACTAGATATCTTTCGCAGCATGAAATGAATAACTCTAAGTTCAACCAGCTAATATAGATTCTTAACTTGTTGAAGACTGAGTAGTTACACAACATACAACATATATTTCACACCATTGTTTCCCATTTTATTTTGTCGTCGGGTACACATTCTTTAAGTCTTTCATAAAACTAGTTGCTTTTGGATATAACACAACCAAATATATATAGTCGGTAGTACAACCAGTGATGCTTCTAACTTTGACAAACAATAGACAACTGCAGCTGAAGATATCTTTCTTGCTGACAATCGACCAAGATTCAAACTACAATGTGCTCACCACATATCCCATTTATTTCTTATGACAAGTGGACATAGCTACAAGGTTTTAGTTGACCATCGTAAGATGCTCCGGGGAAACAAGTATGTTACTACTGTGAAGTTTAAGACTATGGTGTTGCTCAAGGATTTAGCATTGTTTTTGTTTTAAAAGAAGTGTAAAACACAAGTCTTTAAGTGCATAACCAGACCACACATTACATCATCAGTAAAACATTACATTCCTTCTTATTACATGATGGTGCCATTCCTATTATGGCATTCCAGTTTAATCATGACAGCGTGGTAAGAGAGAAGAGATGGAACTTGAAGGAAAGCTTCAGTGACTATTTAAAACTGGTCCAAATCTCATACACTCCTCACCCGATCACATGCTCTTTCCTCTCGGCCTCCTATTAGCTTCTCTTCCCCATTCTATATCCCAAAAACCATCTTTCTTTTACTCTTTTTGATAGTCCAAAAAGAAAACTAACTTCTCTCTAACTAATCCGTGCCCTATCAACTTGGTAACTACCAAGCATGGCTATCCATCTACCTCCTATCCGTGACCACTAACACAGAATTGGTTTTATCTTCCACTAACTTCGCAGCTAATCTGCAAGGTGGAGCTAACAATTGGTGAGGTGGTGGTTTCTATTTTGGACATAATGCCACACTAACTCTAACAAACTCTTGGGCTTAGATCGATTGCATGACTTGGGATAATTACTGAGCTGACGACCAATCATTTAAGTTTGAAGCTTGAGAATGAATAAAATGTTATGGGATTAAAGACATTATAAATAGGGACTTGAGTGAAACCCTTTGAGCTATTGCTCGTTTACTAGCACCATTAAAGAATATAAGAATTGTTCCTTAATAACTATTTAAATATAAATATGATTTTATATATTACCCTTACCACATGACCCATGGTATTACACTTGATGATTTCAAAGATTTAAAACATTATTTAAACCTTTTATTATACTACGATAACTCACAACACAAATAATTCTACATCCTACGAAATCCGTAATTAAATGTTTACATCATATGCTTGTAGAGCTTTATGACAATGACGACGATTGGAGCATAAACACAATATGAGGTTTGGGGTTGACTTTATGCACTACTTTCAACTTTTATGCAGAACCACTAAACAAGACACAACATACAACTCATTCTCAAGTGTATACATTTATATTTATAATATATATCAGTCGTCCATATTTGGCGACATGATTCAGAGTATTATGACACAGATGTCGATTACCCATACTCATCATGACAACTACGAAAGGAAGAGTGATCTATTCTTATAAACCTTGACATTCTCATCCAAAATTGACTTAACCCAAAATCAATACTTATCTCAAGGCAACCAGGTTTATCTACTTGATGTTCATTTTTAGTGGCAAACACCCATTGATTATTCCAGAGTCTATTCTCTCTTTCTCAAAGATACTTTCTCTTCTTCTTGCTTCTTGGTGAACATGTTCCATCTATTCCTGCCATTAACAATCTCACATACATTTTGTGGTCAGAGTACCAATGTTCTAATTAAAACACATTTACATCAATCATTTCATTTTCATATCAAAAAGACATTTTAATTCATAACATCAGATTGATCATAATCAAGTAAAAATCCATGATTTCATAAAATTAATCTTTTCTAATCATATCATCATTTTCTGTGATGTTAAACATATTCACATGACTACACTATTTAAGAAAAAGTAAATAGTAATACTGAATCCAAAAAGAGGATGTAACATATCCTTCCCCTATAGAATCATCGTCCCCGATGATTGAGTTTATCAAGCAAAATTTTAACATAAAAACAAGCTTTTATAGTTTAACTAATGTTTTTGAAAAGATAAGGAAATCTTTGGTGGATGTCATTATAGTCTTCCCAAGTGGCGCTATCCTCGCCATATTGGTCCCACTGAATTTTGCATTGTAAAACCTCTCGATTACGCAAATGGAGTTTACACATTTTGAGTACCTTGAGTGGATCAATCACAACCACTCCTGGCTCTTGTATTTATAAACAATTCCATTTAAGAATGTGGTCATTACCTACAAAATATTTCTTTAGGTAAGAAACATGAAAAACATTATGCATTTTAGACAAGGCTGGAGGTAGAGCAATTTTGTAGGCCACTGGATTGATAATCTCAAGGACTTCAAAAGGTCTAACATATTGGGGAGCCAACTTTGATGATTTACCAAACTTGATTGAGCTTTTATGGGGTTTCACTCGCAAAAGAACTTTCTCTTTAATAGAAAATTGTCTAGGCACTCGTTTGCGATCTACATAACTTTTTTGCCTGTCGTTGGCTTTTGCCAACCTTTTCCTAATCATTTTCACCCTTTCCTCCATATCTGCTAGCATTTTTGGTCCAATGCTTATCCTGTCTTCCATCTTGTTCCAGCTTATAGGAGTTCTGTATTTCCTTCCATATAATGCTTCAAATGGTGCCATTTTAATGGCAGAATGATAGGAATTATTATAGGCAAATTCAACAAGAGGTAAATATTCCTCCCATTTGTATTGCTGGTCCATGCAATACATTCTTAATAGATCCTTTAGGACCTGGTTAACCCTTTCTATTTGTCCATCAGTTTCAGGATGATAAGCGGTGCTCACATTGAGTTTAGTCCCTAGTGCTGAAAATAAAGTTTGCCAAAATCGGGAGGTTATTCAAGCATCTCTATCGGATATAATCTTTTCAGATACCCCATGCAATCTAAATATTTCTTGAACAAACTTACAGGCCAAAATATGAGCTTCATTCATCAAATTTCTAGGAATGAAGTGTGCTACTTTGGTTAGTTTGTCTACTACAACCAAAATTGCATCATGTCTATTCTTGGACATTGGTAACCCTTGAACAAAATCCATACTAACAACCTGCCATTTCCATTTTGGAATATCATGCGGGTATAACAATCTGGCAGGATGTTGGTGTTCTGCCTTCACTCTTTGACATTCCAAGCAACTTGCCACAAACCTTGCAGCGTCGCTTTTCATTCCTTTCTAGAAGTATAATGGTTTGACATCAGCTAAAAGTTTTGTTACTCCTGGGTGTCCAAAATAAGGTGCACAATGAACTTCCTTCCATACAAGGTTTCTTAATTCTACAGAATTAGGAACGTAGATTCTTACCTTAAATCTCATTAATCCGTCTGACTCAAAATGGAATCAATCATATCTTGGATCTTTGGGGTTTATTTGCAGAGCTTGCTTCACCTATTCATAATATTTGTCTCCAGGTAAACTTTGCAATACTAGATCTTTAAAATTAGCATGAATAAGATTATAGAAGCTATGTGTCTTCTTCTGCTTAAAGCATCAGCTGCTCAGTTTTCTTTACCTTTTATGTAACTAATCTCAAAATCGTAATCTGATATTAGTTCTAACCACCTCCTTTGTCTTGCATTGAGATGAGGTTGTGTAAATATGTAACGAAGACTTTGATGATCAGTTTTTAGTATAAAAGTCTTTCCCAACAAATAGTGTCGCCACATTTGAAGGGCGTGAATCACTGCCGCTAGTTCTAAATCATGAGGAGCATAATTTTGCTCATAGTTTTTCAACTTTCTAGATTCATAGGTTATTACACGCCCATTTTGCATAAGCACTCCTCCTAACCCTTCTCGAGAGGCATCGGTAATAACCTCAAATTGCCCTTCAGGATTGGGGACTTTCAGAATTAGTGATGTTGTTAACTTTTCTTTTAATAAATCGAATGCCTTTTAACATTCACCTGTCCATACAAACCACTTTCCTTTTCTCTGCAAAGAAGTGATTGGGCTAGCAATACTTGAAAAATTTAGAACAAATTTCTTGTAATACCTGGCCAAACCCATAAAACTTCGTACTTCCAAAACATTGGAAGGTACATGCTATTCCATAATAGCTTTATTTTAGTTGGGTCAACTGATATCCCTTCTGCTGATATAGTGTGTCCCAAATACTGCACTTCTTTCTGAAAGAAAGTGCATTTCGAGAGTTTCGCATACAACTTGTGTTCTCTTAAACATTGTAAAACAATTTGAAGATGTTGTCTATGCTTCTCCTCATTTTTGGAATATATCAGAATATCATCTAAGAAAACTAGGACAAACTTATCAAGGCAGTCTCTGAAAACACTATTCATGAGATTCATGAAAGTGGCTAGTGCATTGGTCAACCCAAATGGTAACACAGTAAACTCATAATGACCATATCTTGTTCTAAAAGTAGTCTTGTGAATATCCTCATCTTTTAACCTCAACTGATGGTATCTAGATCTCAAATCTATCTTAGAAAATACAGCTGCACCATGCATTTGGTCGAATAAATCATCAATACGTGGTAGTGGATACTTATTCTTTATTGTTGCCTTATTTAGCATTTGATAATCTATACACAATCTAAGGGTTGTATCCTTCTTCTTGACGAAAATAACCGGAGCTCCCCATGGTGATACAATTGGCCTAATTAGACCTTTAGTCAGTAGCTCCTGCAGTTGAGCCTTCAATTCCATAAGTTCAGTAGTGGTCATTCTGTACGGAGCTTTAGATACTGGCTCAGTTCTTAGTTTAATATCTTTGACAAAGTCAAAGGTTCTTTTTGGAGGCAAGCCTGGCAGTTCCTTAGAAAATACATCTCTAAAATTGTGAAGATAAGGGTATTTTTCCTTAAAAGTTTGCTTCTCTAAAGCTTCCTCTACTAGGTCCATTTTGACTGCAAAAGTTGACATCCCTTATGCCTAGCCCATTTTAATTGTTTTGATGAAATAGACCTGATCTTTATTTCCCTTTGAATACCCTAAAAATTAACTTTGTTTCCTTTATCATCCAAACATTCAATTGTTTTATAAAAACAATCCACCTTGGCCCTATGTCTTCACAACCAATTCATTCCTAAAATGACGTCATAGGACCCTAAAGGTGCCACATATAAATTTACATCGGTGGAAAAGTTTGAAATATCAATCTTAGCTTCGAACAAACATTGCTCTACCTGAGCCTTTGAGTGATTTGCATATTCAACTGTCCATAGTTTTGACATAGAACCAGCTCTTCTAGGAAATTTACTTAAGACTCTAGATGACACAAAATTTTCTGTTGCACCAGTATCAATCAGAATAGAAATAGGGACTCCAAATAAAGTACCTGTCATCTTAATGGGAGTAATCTGATACTCAGCTTGTCAATTGTCAAGGGCGGCATGAATCCTTTGCTGGAATGCTTCCTATTGCGAAGGAAGTACCATGTTCCTATGCTGCCCATTCTACTTTTTATTAGGACAATGGTTGGCATAATGATCTCTACTTACTTAAAGTGTATAGTTTCATTACATGCATTACATGAGCTTCAAGTCTTGATGAAATACCTCCTTGTCATCTCTACAATGAAGGAATCTTTATAATAGGAGCCTGTTGTTTAAATTTCTTAATGTCCTAAGAATGATCTCTATTTTGAGCCTCTAAGAGTTCTATCCTAAAATCCTAGTGCTATCTTCTAAACTCTAAGTCCTTTATACAATTTCAAGCCCATCATCTAAAGAGGCACTTTATGTTTTAATTTTATGTTGACTTGGTATTACAGGTCACTTCACTTAATGGTAACTTGCTGGAGTATGGAGAGGTCATGGGCAACTGGTCCCTTTATCTTTTTTGTTGATCAGTCTCCTTTTTATATGCATTGAGTGCAAAAAAAAAGAAGGGTTTTATTTTAATATGTGTTGGGAGCATGAATAAGTGTTGGTTTTTAATTTTAAAAACTTTATTTTTATCCCCTAGTTTATCAGCCCCTAAATGTCATCAAAGAAAGTGAATTTTATATGCATTGAGTGGTAAAAGGTGATAAAAGGTCATGTGGTACGAATTTGGTAGAAAGCTATAAAAGATGTTTTAAGACTATTTTTAGTCTTTTTAAAAAGGAGATTTTTTAAGGAAATTTCAATGCATATCTTTGTGGAATCTTTGAGAAGATTTCATGAAGCTTTTTCTTTCTATTTTTAAACTCTCCTTTGTGGCAGGAAGAATATCAAGGAGAACTTTATTTTTTAAAAGAAGGAAAGTTATTTTTTTTGAGAGATATTTTTTATTTGATGAGAAGGTTAGGAGATTTGTGTGGAGAATCCTTTTATTTTTTTTGTAGAGGGTTTTTGGAGAAAAGGAAGATTGAACATCATTGGATAAATATTTTTGAAGTTTTTTTTATAATCTAATTTTTTTTGTGAAGATGGTTTGTGCAAGAAGAGATGTGTTTTGGAATATGGAAGGATTGAAGATTGTTGAAGGTAGATTGTTTTCTCATTGAAGTTTTTGCAGATTGAAGGAGAAGAAGTTGAAGGGTTTTGAGATGAAGAAAATGAAAAACAAAAATAAAGGAGATGAATTTGTTATCAGATGGAAGAGGAATATGAAGGGTTTTGAAGAAGATTTGTATGATTTATTTTTGCAGGTTCTAGATTGATGGGTATGTGTGTGTCATGAAATATGCAGAGATGAATCATGATATTGTGAGATTATGTTTTGCAGAGAGTACAAGAAAATTGCAGAGATGGCTTCAAGAATATTGCAGAGATGACTTATTTTGCAAGGATGAATTATTTTGTAGAGATAATTTGTATTTATGATGTGTTTCTTTTGCAGAGATGGTCTTTTTGCAAACATTGAAATTGTGACCAAGAATACATTGAAGAAATTATTGAAGGATTGTGCAGATATCTGATGGTGATTTAGTGATTTAGTTAACATCAAAGATGACATCAATTTGTTTATTTTGCAGAGGTTGAATAATATAATTTTTGAAATGAATTTGTTGTGAAAATAAAAAAGGGGAGGTATAAGGTTTAGTACTTGATTGAAACAGGGTAATCCCTTGATAAAATTTGTATGTGCACCCAAAGTGTTTGTGAGAAGTCAGTGAAACTTTCTATATGCTAGTGAGGCCTTGTATCAGCCAGTGAGGCATCTTGTAAAGCTAGTGAAGCTTTCTTGGTTAGTGAGACCTTTGTGTAACCAGTGAGGTTTTGAATAAGCCAGTGAGGCAATTTTTGAGTGGTTTTTCTACCCCAGGAGCGTTTTCCACTCGTGAAAAGCTTGTGTCATGATTCTTGTTAATTTCCTCTATGTGTGTATATTAATACTTTACTCATGAGGTTTTTGTTTACATCTTTCATTATCAGTCTTGTGAATATATGTTTAACAAATCATTGATGTCTTCCTCCCTCTTTTGTCTTGTAAGATAAAGTTTGCAAAAAGTTAAGAGATTATACAACACTGATTTACCCTCCCCTCTTAGTGTTGTCCTGGACTCCAACAAGTGGTATCAGAGCGTAAGTTCCCTATAGAAGCCTAATCAGCTTGGGTAGGTCCTGTGTGTGGAGTACCATGGGTAAGTGCAAAAGAAATAAAGAAAGGAAAAATGTGAAGTCTCAAACTAGTCAAAAGACTCCATCTTTATCAAATTCAAATATTGATATAGTACCAATTGATAGAAATGTCTCACAAGTTGAATCTTATATTGAATTAGAGGAAAAGGTTTCAGGAACTCCTTTCTTTGATGGTTTAGATTTCTCAGTTTGGTATGTTAGAATGCAAGTATATTTATCCTCTTTAGGATATGGTGTTTTGATGTCAGTTGAGAATGGGTATTATGTTACTACAAATAACAAAGAAGCTCTTGAATGTAATCATATTGCAAAGAAGGCCATATTATCTACTCTATCTAATGATATTTCTTGTAAAGTTATGCACTGTGTAACAGCTCAGGATGTGTGGAAGGAGTTGATAAGAATCTATCAAGGTGATGATAAAGAAGAGGATAGGTTGGTGTGTGAAGAAAGTAGCAGTGATAGGAGACTTTCATATGAAGAAGATGAGGCCAATCCAATTTAGAAGAAGATCATATTATAAGTGGTGATGAACAAGAGTTTGAAGTTGATATAGAAGGAGAGCTCATGTGTGTTTTGAGTGAACTCAAGAGATATAAAAAGGAGAACTAGAAATTAGAATTGTAGCTGCAACAAGAAAGAGACTTAAAAGACAAAGCACTTTCAGATCTTAAAGATACTAGAAGTCTGATTATGGATTTGATGAATCATGTAAGTGAATTAGATAAATTAATTATCAATCTGAAGATAGAGGTTGAGGAAGCTAAGAGGATAGCTGATATAACAAAGTCTAAGTTGGAAGCTAAATTAGTTGAATGCTAAAATCTTGAAGGAGAAATAGTTTCTTTAAGAAAAGATCTTGAGGATGTTAGGAAGCAGTTGGAAAAGAATCTGAAGTTTGAAGAGAGCACAGGCAAGTTGCATGAGATGCTTGGTAAACAAAAACAACATAGGGACACCACTGGACTTGGTTATGAGAAAGGAGAATGTTCCAAGATAAGAGAAACTCCAAGAAAGAAGATTGATTTAAATTATCATGTTGTTGCTCCTGAAGGAAAAATGCATAATTTCAAGAGATCTTCTCCAATAAGACAAGCATTTATGTATAGATATAATTATTCATTTAATGGCTATTGTTATACCTGTAATCATTCTGGACATAAAGCAGTTGATTGCAGAAGGAATACTAACCTTGTATGTTACAAGTGCAATAATGCTGGTCACATACAAAGAAATTGTCAAATGCATAGAAGATATGATCTTGCATGGAATCATAACATAAGTGCTCAAGGGATGTCAAAAAGGTATTATCAGTCATTTGATTATGATTACAACATAATTTGTTATGATTGCAACTCTCTTGGTCATAAAGCACACAGTTGTAGGAAAGCATCACCTGATTTGAAAAAGTGGAAAAGAAAGAAGGTGAAAAGGTTTGGAGAAAGAAAGAACCTGTGAAAGCTTGGAAGTAGAAACAAAGTCAAGAGAAGAAAAATCCTAAACTTGTGCATCTTGCACAAGTCACTTCATCAGTTGCATAATAGATGGCATGAAGTTAGGGGGAGTTGTTCATGTTTTATCAATTATCTCCAAGAAGTTTCAGGAGGAGATGGTGATTTTGTTTTGTTTATCATGCTATTGGATTCTTGTCTGATAATGTTTGAAATGAAGTTCATAATGGAGTTGATAACTATGTTTGTCTTCAGTGTATGTTAGTGATGCAAGTGATCAGTGGTTCATGTTGCATACAAGATGTTGATAAGATGTTCAGGGATTCAATGCACAGAGAGTTTGATGATGTTGAGTGACTTGGTTTATAAATATCTTCTTATATCATGTTCATAACTTGTTGGTACTTACAAAGGTCGAGTTGTCATGATGTTGCAGTTCAAATGTTCTTGATATTAATCTTCATGTATTTTGATCACATTATTTGATCTATGTGTGAGAATTGAAGCTTTCAGGTGGATTGGAGATGGTGTCAAAAGAAGATGGTGGACTAAATAGTCATGCTTATATGGGAGTGTTCTTGATGTGATAATTTTAAATGTTACTTTGATGGCCTTCATCATTTATATGTTTCAAGAAGGTATGTGCAAATTGTGTGCTTCTAGTTATGAAGTGGTATCAGGTATGTGCTTCAAGCTATGACAATCTAGAGATGCTTATGACATTGATGGTGAGCCTTGTATTTCATCAAATCAGAGGCAAGTAAAGGTCTTGGATCAGTAATGGCAGATGATAATGATAATGTTCAAGTACTAGTTGGTATTGTATCTTCTCTATTTCCTTTCTGAGGGATTGAGTGATCTTGTTGTCTCTATCATGAAAGATTTGAAAAGGTCTTATCAAAAGTGGTCATCATGCCATCTTGTGTTGGGAATTGTGTAATGAGAAGTCTTCATGATTTTTGCTTGCAATGTTATTCATCATGAGTGTTGATGTGTTTATGACATCTTTGCATAGAGTTCAAGTTCATATGTGTCATATCAAAGGAGTTGGTATTTGTTTGCAGAGATATGCCAGGTTTTCATCTTCATATTGGTATTATGTCAAGAAGTGAGATTGACATACATGTTTCATTCTAGCAGGATAGTACTTTTTGTGCAGATGGTGTAACAGTGATATTTATGAGCAGTGATTTGTTTGTGGACTTCAACACAGGGGGAGCAAATGAATTTGAGTCTTTGTCATCAGATGTCAAAAAGGGGGAGATAGAGAAAATGCATCATATAGTTTTGCTATCAATGACAAAGGGGGAGATTGATGGAGATTGATTGTCATTGATGTCAAAAAGGTATTGTGTTGATCATCACGTTTATGTCAGGACATCATGAGGTCAGTGGTTCTTGTGTTTGGTCTTCATATGATAGGTCATTCTACTTCAATTGTAGTTTCATCATAATCTTCATGGTTGAGGAGAATTCAGGTGAGTTTACATACTTCACATTATGTCAGGAAATTGCTCATATGATGTTGAGTATCTATATCAGGAGAATGTTGAGTTGAATTCATGGATGTTGGATGGTGTTTAGCTTACAGGACTGCATCATGGCATACAAGATTTCATGAAGTATCATCACATTGTATGTGGTAGTTGATCAGGACTTTGATGTTTTATCTCCTTGTATGTGGTTATCAAAAACATCATGTTGAGTTTGATGGTAAGGCATCATTATGAAGTTGATAATGTTAAGAATGGTGCATACATCATGATAAGATTGTCAAAAAGGATGTGTGTGCTTCATGATAACCTTCATAGTAACTTGTTGATGACACTGACTTTATGCTCTCAAGTTGAAGAAGTTGAAGGCACTGATTTTTACTTAAGGAGTTCATAATGGCAGTATTGCATAATGAGTCTACTTGCTTAAAGTGTATAGCTTCATTACATGCATTACATGAGCTTCAAGTCTTGATGAAATACCTCCTTGTCATCTCTACAATGAAGGAATCTTTATAATAGGAGCCAGCTGTTTAAATTTCTTAATGTCCTAAGAATGATCTCTATTTTGAGCCTCTAAGAGTTCTATCCTACAATCCTAGTACTATCTTCTAAACTCTAAGTCCTTTATACCATTTCAAGCCCATCATCTAAAGAGACACTTTATGTTTTAATTTTATGTTGACTTTGTATTACAGGTCACTTCACTTAATAGCAACCTGCTGGAGTATGGAGAGGTTGTGGGCAACTAGTCCCTTTATCTTTTTTGTTGATCGTTCTCCTTTTTATATGCATTGAGTGCCAAAAAAAGGGCTTTATTATAATGTGTTGGGAGCATGAATAAGTCTTAGTTTTTAATTTTAAAAACTTTCTTTTTATCCCCTAGTTTATCGGCCCCTAAATGTCATCAAAGAAAGTGAATTTTATATGCATTGAGTGGTAAAAAGTGATAAAAGGTCATGTGGTACGAATTTGGTAGAAAACTATAAAAGATTTTTTAAGACTAGTTTTAGTCTTTTTAAAAAGGAGATTTTTTAAGGAAATTTCAATGCATATCTTTGTGGAATCTTTGAGAAGATTTCGTGAAGCTTTTTCTTTCTATTTTTAAACTCTCCTTTGTGGCAGGAAGAATATCAAGGAGAAGTTTATTTTTTAAAAGAAAGAAAGTTATTTTTTTTTTTAGAGATATTTCTTATTTGATGAGAAGGTTAAGAGATTTGTGTGGAGAATCCTTTTATATTTTTTGAAGAGGGTTTTTGGAGAAAAGGAAGATTGAACATCATTGGATAAATATTTTTGAAGTTTTTTTTTATAATCTATTTTTTTTTGTGAAGATGGTTTGTGCAGAGAAGAGATGTGTTTTAGAATATGAAAGGATTGAAGATTGTTGAAGGTAGATTGTTTTTTCATTGAAGTTTTTGCAGATTGGAGGAGAAGAAGTTGAAGGGTTTTGAGATGAAGAAAATGAAAAACAAAAATAAAGGAGATGAATTTGTAATCAGATGGAAGAGGAATATGAAGGGTTTTGAAGAAGATTTGTATGATTTATTTTTGCAGGTTCTAGATTGATGGGTGTGTGTGTGTCATGAAATATGCAAAGATGAATCATGATATTGTGAGATTATGTTTTACAGAGAGTACAAGAAAATTGTAGAGATGGCTTCAAGAATATTACAGAGATGACTTATTTTGCAAGGATGAATTATTTTGTAGAGATAATTTGTATTTATGATGTGTTTCTTTTGCAGAGATGGTCTTTTTGCAAACATTGAAATTGTGACCAAGAATACATTGAAGAAATTATTGAAGGATTGTGCAAATATCTGATGGTGATTTGGTGATTTAGTTAACATCAAAGATGACATCAATTTATTTATTTTACAGAGGTTGAAGACTATAATTTTTTAAATGAATTTGTTGTGAAAATAAAAAAGGGGAGGTATAAGGTTTTGTACTTGATTGAAACAGGGTAATCCTCTAATAAAATTTGTATGTGCACCCAAAGTGTTTGTGAGAAGTCAGTGAGACTTTTTGTATGCCAATGAGGCCTTGTATCAGCCAGTGAGGCATCTTGTAAAGCTAGTGAAGCTTTCTTGGTCAGTGAGACCTTTGTGTAACCAGTGAGGTTTTGAATAAGCCAGTGAGGCAATTTTTGAGTGGTTTTTCTACCCCAGGAGGGTTTTCCACTCGTGAAAAACTTGTGTCATGATTCTTGTTAATTTCCTCTGTGTGTGTATATTAATACTTTGCTCATGAGGTTTTTGTTTACATCTTTCATTATCAGTCTTGTGCATATATGTTTAATAAATCATTGATGTCTTCCTCCCTCTTTCATCTTGTAAGATAAAGTTTGCAAAAATTTAAGAGTTTATACAACACTGATTCACCCCCCCTCTCATTGTTGTCCTGGACTCCAACATCCTTATTGTCCTTGCACACCACATGTTTATGTTTTTTCATTGGATTTTCATGTTTTATGATTGTTATGCATCCTTATGCTTACTTTTTTACCTTGACTATTTGATCATTACACCATTTTTTATGATGCTTATATCCTACTTTGATTACTTTATGAGTATACATATGACCTTTTACTATACTGGGATCACATGGTTATGTTATCTTTTTATTTGAGTCCTATCATTACCTTGTTCCTAGATCATCCTTATGTGCCTATTCTTATTGCTTACATCTTATGTGACCATCTTTTGCCTTCATTTCTTGATCATCTTGTCACTTTGAGGGGCATAATGCTTCCCTCTTATGCACTAAATTTTCTTTATCTTTCTTCTAGAGCTATCCTTTTAGACTAGGGGCACCTTGTTTTCCCCATTTTCCATTTTGTTAAAATTTTCTTAGTGCGAGTTATCCTAATACATTAGGGAGGCACCATGCCTTCCTCCACTTCATACCATATCTAAATATACTCAATTATGATGCTAGACCTATGTTACCACTAGGAACCTATTGCCTTACCTGAACCATTGTGTGTTTGTGCACTTGGATGTCATAATGGAGGCATATGCCTAGCCTAGTGTCTTATGTACTTATATGGGTGTTTATGACCAATGAGGGTTGCATCACTATTTTCACTTGCCTATATTGGGGGAAAGTTGCATTCCTTCATTCCCATCTCTATCCCATGTGCACATCATGCCTATCATTTGAGATGGTTTACTTGAGCACTTGTTACATGATGCATTTATTATAGTCACTACTTTACATGATTCTTATTGTCACAACCCTCAATCAATCTCTAGGCAATGTTAAAATAATTTTTAATTTATTTATCACTAGTTCGTTAATTTATTGAATTGTAGTAGATAAATAAATTTTAAATGGATAGGAGGTATTAAATTAATAAATATTAAATAAACTGTAATTGTTAGAAGTAACCCAACACTGGTAAGTATTTAATAATTAAGCACCTCTTAATTAATAAATATAAGAGAAAAAATACATATACGTTTAATTCATATTCATAAATTAAAATAACTAAGTAATAATTTATGAAATAAAGTAAAGAGGGTTTTGAATTGTTATAAATGTAAGTATTTAACTAATTTAAATATAAATAAGTTATAAAAATTAAGTGAATTAAATTAAACTAAAAGTTAGTAATGAAATAAAAACAAACCTTAATTAATCCATAAACTAAGTTAAGAGAATTAAATTAAGTTAAATTTTAATAATGAAATAAAAACAATAAACTAAGCTAGTTGCCTAAAAAAAATAAGGCATGCATTTGTTCACAGATGGAGTTGCTTTTTGTTAGCTAGGTATCTTTATGAGAAGAGAAAACTCCTCTGGCTCCTTAGAAATTATGAAGAAGGTTTCTCCCGTGATTGGGGAAATTAGGGTTTAAATACTTGGGGTGAATGTTGGAAGAGGGAGCAGGAAATTGGTGGGAGAAATCTGGATTGGGAGCTATCCGTTGATTGAAGGATCGGAAAAATGGGCATAGGATCTTAAGTGGTTTTTGCATTTTACAAGGTTTATATTTTGTCTTTTTATACATGCAAGTACATGCATACAGTTTTACAGGGGTTGTCTTTTGTGTTTTTATACATGCATGTAGTTTAATAGGGTTTAAATGTGGAAAAGTTGAAGAGGTTTTGAATAAATATATATAATAACACACACACACAATATAGTTTTATATATTAGGGTTTTTTTGGATTGAAGATCTATCACAATTATATTCATCAAAATAAGATTACATCATGGGTGATCAAGGTGACCACCATACATCAGTCTATATATAGAACTACAATCCAAAAAGGAACTGATTTTTTTGGATTTAGAATCTAGCACTAATTGTATTCAAAATAAATGTTTGATTACATCATTGTGGTTAAGAAAACCACATCAAAATTGTGTTGCAACTTCAATCAATCCAAAAAAAGACATAAATTCAAGTGTAATACATATGGTCAGTTTTGCCATATTTCAAAACTAAAGTATATACTAGAGAGTCTATATATGTAAAACCTATTTAACAATAAACATTCAAATAAGTAAGTATTTCTTTTAAACTCCTTTCCAAATTTCACTTGCTCATTTTATCCTCTGTTTCTATGATCAGCTCATCACTTTCATTGCCTCTTTCTGTTTCTTTCTCACTAATGACATTTCCTATGGCTCTACCCTATTATGTAGCCTTTTCTTCATCTACATCTCTATACCTTTCAGTTGCTAATCCTTCTCTTTCCATTTCTACATATTGATAATAAAGACCTTGACTGTCGTCTAATTCTGTTCCACATTTTTCTTTTTCTGGGCTTAGCTTCCTGAATTCCCACCTTGCATCTTCAAAGTATTCTATTTCATGGTCACAAATATGCAGCCTGTTGTCACTTCCAGATTCCATACAGAGAAGGCCTTTATTGCTTGGTGTAAACCTCAATTGTTCAGTACACAGGCTAAAGTTCTCTCCTGTACTCTCCCATTGTTTCTGCAGCTCACTTTTTTCTATCTCTCTCTGCTTTTGTTTAGCATATAGTGCCTAAAAATCTGTATACTCATTGTAGAAGCTTGGGTCAAATTTCCTCATATCTCTAGCACAAAAATCTATCTCTTTTATATCTTCTTTGTAAACCATGGTGCCAGTCTCCATCAACTCCTTGAACTTTTCTATAGAAAACTCCATAGCAATTGTTACCTATTCAAAGAAATTGTAAGAAGTGAGACTAATGAAAGTCCCAGTGAGTGTTCTCTCCCTACCCTAGAACCTTTCTTCATTCATGTTTTTTCCAAATGAACCACATGATTTTAGTTAACATGACAAACCAAAAAATGTTAGCATTAAGTTTAAGACCATCAATGAAACCACATAGAATTTCTTTTCTAATTGAGACCTCAGTCGGATTCCACATATAAATGTTTCCTATAAAGAAAGACCAAATCTTTTTAGCATACAAACACTTAAAAAAAAATGAGTCATTGACTCTGAGAAATTACATAGAGGACACAAAACATTGTCTATAGCAGAACACGATTTATTTAAGACTAGCAACCATCTGAAACAAGCTTTTTTTGGCTCTAATATTTTGGACCATAACAGCTTAAAAAATTTGGATGAAACATGGTGCCCCATGGTGTCCCCCAAAGTCACCAGTATATGCTGGAAGATGCCTTGAGAATCGGAGAGCATATTATATATCATTTTAGGTTTCACATTTAGAAAACTGGTCCCATTCGCTTATTTTAACTTTTCAATGCTCTCTTCACCTACTAAAGATACCTTCGACTGAATTTTTCTTAACAATACTTTATTTAGTGTGGAATATGTTCTGAACTAACTATTGTTAAGATGAAGCTCTTCTTTTATTTTAAGCCATGTTTTGGGATAGCCTTCAATAAAAAGATCTTTTAGGTTGATGAGGCCTTTTTCATTACACAGTCTAGCAGAACATCCTTGCAATAAGGCAAGATATTTATCCTTATGCTTCACATTCCACCAAATGGATCTTTGGCCCCAAACTTTGCATTCCCTCATATTAATAGCATCTTTGTCCTCAATAAGCACTTTGGCACATTCCCAAGTTTTCCATATACTCCCAAACACTGCAGATCCCCCAGGCTTAGACCTGAAATGCCCTAATAAGGCATCTTGGAAGTGAAGTTTCGCCCAATTCTTCTTGTTCCTTAGAGTAGCTGACTAAGACTTTCCAGGGCTCATCACCCAATAAGGAATTGACTATCCACTTTGTTGCTAGAGAAACACCCTGCATCTTCAAGTCCTTGAGTCCAAGCCCACCTAAGTCTTTACTGAGACATCGCTACTCCCATCTTACCAAATGCTTTTTGCTTTTCCCCTTTCCATCTGACCACAAAAATCTTCTAATCAATTTATGAATGACCTCAACCTGATAGTTGGCAAAAATCCACATTGAAGAATAAAAAATGGAATACATGCAGAAAGGATCTTTTGGCAAACTTGCACCCTACCTGCTAGAGAAAGATGCATCCTATCCTAGTTTAAAATTTTCCTTTTAGTTTTAGTAAAAAGCCAATCCCACATTTGCTTCAGAGATGGGCAAATGAGAAAAGGGATCCCAAGAAACCTAACCTGTTTCGTTGGGCACCCCCACTGCAATTTGCTAGAATCAAGCCAATCTTGTTGAGACTGATTCCAAGTTAGAAGTATATATTTAGTAGAGGAGATTTTAGCACCAGAGGCTAAGCAAAAAATCTCTAGCCTCCTATCTAGTTCATCCAATTCCTGCTCATTAACTATAGGAAAAAGAGCAGTGTCATCTGCAAATTGCACATTTAATAACCTATCTCCATTAGGCAAGGAAATTCCTTCAATTTTGCCTTCAATAAGATCTATTCTTAAAATATAGTGGAGGGGTTCTGAAGCTATCACAAACAAGGAGGGGGCAAGGGGGCATCCTTGTCTAATGGATCTACCCATGCTAAAAGGAGCAAATAGCTCACCATTTACTTTAGGAATAACATTTCTACCATCTTAGAAAAGACTTTAGGAAAACCATTAGCTCTTAGAATTTTAAAGATAAAAGACCATTCCACCAGGTCATAAACCTTTTCAAAATCAAGGAGGAGAATACCAACTTTTTTCTTGGTCTCATTTGCCCAATGTAGAGCTTCCCAACTTGTAATAATATTCTCCAAAATGTATCTACCTTTATGAACCCTATCTAGGTTGTATTAACAATCTTAGGCAAAATGTCTCTTACTCTTAGAGCCAAAACCTTGGCTATAATTTTATAGGACACATTTAATAGTGTAATGGGTCTCCAGTTCTTATTTTCAGTTTTGTCTCCACCCTTAGGTAGGAGTTTGATATTCCTTTATTTATCTCCTTGCCTAAAGTACCTTTATTTATAGCCTCCTTGTAAAGTTCCAACAGATCATCCACTATCTAATCCAAGTTGGCCTTATAAAACTCAACAGGAAGGTCATCAGCCCCAGGGGACTTCCCATTACTCATAGGTCTGATTGCCTTTTCAATTTCCTCTTTTGAGAGTTCTTTTTCTAAATTCTTCTTCATCTCATGATTTTTTTTTTGTTACAGATTTTGCAGCAAAACTCTTGGGCATCCCAACATTTCGGGTGATTATCTTCAGCTTCAAACAACTTTTTATAGAACTCCCTAAAAGCATCTAGGATTTCCCCTTATTTCCTCAAGCAATCTCCATTGACCAATACTGCTTCTAAGTTTTCTTTAATGTTTTTCTATTTGAGAAGGTTGAAGAAGTACTTTGTACCTTTATCTCCATCTTCTAGCCAATTCAATTTCATTCTAATTTTTGCCCCTTGAGCTCTTATAACCTGACATTTTTTTAACCTGTGTTTGATCTTCAACAATTCTTCAATTAGATGTTCATCCTTTGGATTGTCCTAAAGTTTTCCTTCAACATGGAGAAAAATGTCCTACAGCAAGGTTTCTTCTCTTTTCCTGTCTAGAGGGTACTTTTCCCCCACTATTTGGAAGACTAATTTGCATGATTCTATCAACCTTTTCCAGTATAGGGACTTTTGTTGATTTCTATAGAGGGACTTACATATTTTTCTCAAGGTTTTAACACCATTCATACTGTCATGATCTTTTAGTAGCTCACAATTAAGCTTAAAAAAACCGCTTTTATTTGTCCTGGCCATTTGCTCTTGATTTTTTATTAGAATTACTGTCTTAATAGGATGATGGTCTGATAAAGTATTGGGGATTACTTGGACTTTGTTTCTTTCCTTCACATTCTGAATTAAAAACGTATCCTTCTCCACATAAAATCTATCTAATTTGCAATATATCCTTCTATTAGCTTTTTGAAAGTTAGACCTAGAGTACCATATTCCCTTATTGTTTTTCTAATCTCCCTCTAGAGGGTCTACTAATTTCAAAGATTTTTTTAACCTTTGCTAGAACAATTTTTCATTACCTTTCCACTCCATGGGATTGCCACCTTTTTTATCTTCCATATGCTCTATCATGTTAAAATCTCTCCATTATTAATGGCACTTTAGGTAGTTCTAAGGCCATCCAATTCCAGAGTTTAGCCCTCTTAAGATAATCATTAGGGGCATAGATTGAGTAAATGCCCACAACCATGCCCCCCACATCTAGGGTTAGCCAAATACACACATTACAAGGTGAATGGCTAGAGTCTCTAAGAAGGTTTTCCCATTTCCTGTTCAATAAGATGGCAATACCACCTTTGCCTCTTTCATGTTTGGTGGCAAAAGCTAAAGCCTCTCTCCACACAAATATTAATGTGTTCTCCATCATAAACCCTACAGCTTTCACTTCTTGAATCATTAGTATGTCCATATCTTTATTTTTATTATAGAAGTCTCTAACAACATATTTACTGTCAGGAGACTCTAGTCCTCTTACATTCCAACTGAAATAGTGAATGCTTTTCATTTGAGTCTCTAATTAGGTGTTTTAGGGTTCTCCCCTCTCCTAATGCTGTCAAAGAACTTAGGAATAAGATCATCCTTTCCCTTATTTCTTGGTTTCACTGAGCTATTAGTTCTGCTCATATTTTTTCTTTTTTTCCTTCCTCTTCTGATTTGTCTTCTTCTTGAGTGTAGTTCCTTCTATCCAGTCTTCCTTGAGAGGCACTCTTGTCTCCGTCAAGGGCAAATGCCACTTTCAAGTTGCCTTGTTTGGGTATTACAGAGTCTACACCTCGGGGATCTACTTCCTTCCTATTTTTAAGGAACTCCTCCTTCAGATTATCTAACTTATTTTTTTGTTTAGCTACTTCTCTAATCTTGTCTAGGGCCAACTGCTAGGCATTTTTCCTCCTCCTCACATTGATAAAACCATTATAAGAGTTATAGCGTTGAATGTTATTATCTGGTTCTTTGGGTTTCTCATCATTTGCTACATCCTCTTCCTCCCCAGAGATGGTAAGATGTTGAGTTTCTTCTATTTGGGATACGAAAGATGGATCCTCTTCCATCAAACTTTCATTATCAAATCCATCCATGGAGAATGTACTAAGACTGCCTTTTCGAGTGCTATCAGAATCCCCATCATCTTTGGTATCATTGCCCAGCACAATAGAATCTAAGACCTGCTTGTTTAAGATTAATACGTTTGTTGGGTTTATTATTCAAAGATTCAGGGGGGAAATCCCTAAAAGCCCTATCTTTATCCCTCAAATCCCCTGCTTCACCATGATTGGGGATTTTCTTTTCTTTGGGTTCAAAACCCAAGTTATCTTTTTTTACTCTCTTGTTTAAGATAGGGCAGTCTCTCATTTGATGACCATCTATTTTGCACAAGAAACATGAATTTAGCCCTCTTAGCCCCACAATTTCACATTGAGCAATTTTGTTTGCCTAGTTTATTTCGACAATGTTTGGTATTTGAGTCCCTGTATTAAAGGCAACTAGCAATCTTCCATCTAAATGTGGAAGAGTAGATCTGGTTTCATCTATCTTAAGAATTTTCCCAAAAGGTTTGATAATCTGGGGTAGAAAGTTCCAGAATTGAACTGGAACATTTTTCACCAATACCCATCTAGGTATCGAGAAAAATTGAATCTCCTTATGTGTAGTGTTCAGGGACCAAGCAAAGGCTTTAAATAAAGATGACCCAATATTCCAAAAAAAAATTTCTACTACCCTCTTCTACATGTTATGATTTTTAAAGAATATAACAAAGATGCCCAGTTGAATCATGCTACAGAAGGAGTAGTGAATGCTATGTTTTTTGCCCCATACCGAGATTAACTAATTGTCAAAAAACTTCCTTAAAGGCAATTTTTCAAGATTTGTGCAAGTAAAGAAAACCACTACATTTCTCAATCTAGTTTCTTCATTTTTCATTGCTTTAACCATATCATCATTCGGACATAAAGAAACTTTCCTTGGCAGGGTCGAGGACTCACCTTTTCCTTGCTCCACATTCTCATTTCCTGCAACCTCTTCCTTAGGGATTCCACCATTGCTTCTGAGTAGAGAATCAACCAAGAAGCCCGCATTTTCAGGTGGAGTTTCGACATTCTCAGCACTTACTATTTCTCTGTAAGATTTGGATTGGCCTTTTTAGTTATCTTTGTTCCTATCAGATATGTTCTCCATCTCACATTAATTTCAAGCATTAAATTCCGTAGCCAGCCAGTACCTTCCCCGCCGGCACTCTCCCATCAACTTGCTTAGGTGACCATAGGGTGACACCACAGGCAGGGTAGGAAAAAAAGACTTTAAAAATACAAAAAGCAATAATTACAAAGGATAAAAAATAAAGAAGCCAAAAACAAGACTATGTGACTAGAGACACAGAATAACAAACTATGACTACCAATGAAATCTGAATATCCACTATGAAATCTATAATGCTTCCAACACAGGGAGAGATCCCCAAACAGGATGCACACCAGGGTTTATAGATAGACCCTCGTGCAACCTCTGGGAACCCTCTCCAATAAAAAAGGAACCTATTATAAGAATATGCTTACATAATAGGTTCAAAGAGTAGTACCACTCAAAAGTAATGATTACATATATGAGGAGCTGCATATATAAGAGCTGTAATAGTATGTATTTGAAACTATTCTATTATAAAACAAATTACTATTGTTCCATTGCATCAAACCCATCTATGTTAAGTTCTTCATGTCTGTCCAGCACTACATTTTGGTAAATCCATTCTCCTTCAATCTCTCTAAAGCTCCCAAAGGTCTCTACAACTCTATCTTGCTATGGAGAGGATGTCGGCAGGTCTTCTTTATCAATTGTCTCATCTAAGTCTGTACCATAATACTCCAGATTAGTCTTAATGAACTTTTTCTTTACTTTTTTCTTCTTCTCTTGTACCATATTGTCCTGTCCCCTCCTACAGTCTCTGTTGTCACTAATTTTGAAGGATTCCACACCTTTAGTTATCTTCAAAGGCTGAGCCACTTCAAGAGCCCTACTTCTTACCTTGAAGTGATCTCCATGAACCTTTTGTCTTGATTATTTGACCAATCAACCTGGTGCAGTCTACAGTAATCAATTTGAAAGTCTATATACTCTCTATGGAAGCTATCATTCATCTTCCTCTAGCTCTGTAACCCAAAGTTTGCATTCTGGATGTCCTCTTTGTAAAGCATTGCTCCTTCATCCATTATCTCTTTGTATTTGTCCACTGGTATCTCCACAGTCATCATTACCTATTCAATAAATTTCAAGTTTGTGAGTTTAAAAGATAACTCAGTGAGAGACCTCTCCTTACCTTGAAACCTCTCATCATTTTTCATCTTCCACAAAAACCATAGGATCTCTGTAGATAAGGCTAGCTAGAAATTGTTAAGTTTCCTATTTAACCCATTGACAAAGCTGCATAGTATTTCTTTCCAACTTGTAACATTCCCAGGTTCCTAGTTAGCCACATTACCCATAAAAATAGCCCAAGTGGTTTTAGCATAGACACAGTCAAAGAACACATGTTGACAGTTGTCATTTACATTTCACAAAGGACAGACATAGTTATCCAATCCTAAAGCAATTTTTTTAGTAAAAGTAACCATCTAAAACTCCCCTTTTTGGGTTCTATTCTTCTAGACTAGAAACATTCAAAGGCTTTGGACAATGTTTTAAGTTCTAACTTATGATCCCAGACAGAGTTTATATGCTCAAGGACCGGTAGAGGGTTAGTCAGCATTTTGTACATTTCTTTGAGTTGACCTCTTGAATATTAGTTACATCCTTCCACTTGATCTTTCTAATGCACTCCACCCCAAGAAAAGATACTTCCTAGGGGAGCCTACACAAGAAAGAGCATGATATTATACAAAATGTCCTTTTTTATTCCAATTAGGCTAAACTCTTGTTCAATTTGTTCCTAATTTTTGGCTCTATTTTCATCAAACAAGTGTCTAAGAATCCTTAAACCTTTACCATCCCATTTCTTAGTTGATCACCCTTGCAGAAGGGCCAGTGGTTTGTCTTTATGAAAAATGTTCCACCAAATTGATTTGTGCCCTATGCTTATACCCCTTTCAATATCAAATGCCCTGCCATTTTCAATTATAGTTCTAGCTTGCTCCCAAGATTTCCAGATGCTATTAAAGATAGTAGATCCCATAGGTTTGACTTTGAAAGTCCCAAACAAGAATTCATGCCAATGAAGACCATTCCAGGTTTTAGCCTTGAGAGGTACACCATTACAAATATTATTTCTAACCAAGATTTTCCATGGTTCTTCTCCCTCTAAAGACCTAACTATCCATTTTGTAGCCAAGGCTATACCCTAAATTTTTAGGTCTTTTAATCGCAGACCTCCTTGCTCTTTCCCTAAACAACACCACTCCCATTTAACTACATGCTTCTTCTTAGCACCTTTTCCATCAGACCAGAGAAACTGTCTGATAGTTTTTTGAATAACATTGGACTGGTAATGGGGATGACCCTTTGATGAAATGGTGGGGCTTCTTGCCTGTAGAGCCAACAACCAAGGTTCAAACCCAATGGGGTTGCCCTCTACCGTGTCAAAAATTGAGGTTGCTTACCCTCCAAGAGGGGAGACTCTGTGGTGAAATGGTGGGGCTTCAACCTGTAGAGCAAACAACCTAGATTCAAACCTCCTGGTAAGTTTTATTTGGTAAAATTTCCTGCTCTGCAACTTTCCCTCTCTAAATAGTGTTTCAACCTGCTTCGCTTATGGATTTCGTCAGCCTAGGGGGGGGCCTGCCACCCCTTTGGGCCTGCAGGAGATTCCTATTGATGTTGGTTCTACCTCAGTCAGTACTAATGAGCCCATTTCCCAAGCCTCGGGCTTAGACCTCAAGGCTTGGAAATAGGCCCTGCTAGGGGAGTCTAGTAGGCCTGTAGAAGCTTCTAAAGACTTGATGCAATCAGAACTTGAGAATGGAACGGACTTCCAGATCCTAGACCAGATGATAGACAAATTAACTTCCTCCTTGGAACTCTCCCTGGTTGGTAAGTTCCAAGCTCTAAGGCCCAACATCAACATGGTTAGACGTTGGGTGACCGCTAGATGGCAACTAAAAGGTAGCATCCTGAATAGTGCCATGTCGGGTGGCCTGTTCCTCTTTAAGTTCAAAGCTAGAGAAGATTTAGTCACGATATTGGCAGGAGGGCCATGGATGTATAGAAAACATAGCCTCTACCTAGGGCACTGGAAATCAAGCTTTGATGCAGCAATGGAGCTTAGTAGGTTGGCTCCAGTTTGGGTCAGACTCCCTAGACTTCCCCTGGAGTTTTGGGATGAGGAGATTTTTACTTGGATTGGCAACTCTTTTGTGTGATTTATCACTCTGGACAGCACCACCAAACACAAAACCAGGTTGGTATTTGCTAGATTCTGTGTTAGTGTAGATGTTCATAAGACTCTACCAATACTATTAAGCTAAAGTCTAAATACGGGTGCTGGGAGCAACAGCTAACGTATGAAAACTCTACTACCTTTGGCCAAAATTGCTCTAAAAAGGGGCACCTTATTAATGAATGTAAAAAACCAAAGCCTCAGAAAAATAAATAGGTCATGGAAGACAAGAATGCGGTGGAAGATTACCCATTCAAAGAGGACTTTCTTGAAATTATTAAGTCCCTCATCAACACTACGGTTCAGGATGGGAACCAGGGACTGGGTGACTTGGTGGAAGTGCCTCTGGCTCCTCCCAGCGAGCCCCATCAGCCCGAGTTACAACAGGATCTCGAAGTAGAACCACAGGAGCAGTTGAAGGACTCCCCCTGGACTCAGACGAGACTGAAGATGGAAAAATCATAACCCCCAACAAGAAAACCCCTCCTTTTTCTGGAGGAGAAAGGGCTGATAAGGGAAAGTTAGCTGGTCTGGAGGCTTTCAGGATGGTAGGAACTGAAACTACTATCCAGGGAAGTACATAGAAGTCTATTCTATCACCCGACATGGTTCTTTCCCCAGGGGCTAGTACTAGTAACCAAGAGGGATGGATCACTTCCAAGAAGAAAGGGAAAGGACACGATAAGAAATTTGTAGATGTGGGGACTGAAGGAAGGGTAGGGAGGTTATCCTTGCAAGAAACTAGAACTAGGGAAGCGACCAAGGAAATCACCTATGGGAGACAAAGCACTCTAGAGGCTATCTCCAGAAGACCCCACAAATGAAGATTATCACCTGGAATGTGAGAGGGCTCAACAACCCCCATAAACAACTCATGATAAGGAGCTGTATCTTTGATAATAAGGTGGATTTCATTTTTCTTCAAGAAGTTAAAATGTCTGAGGAAAACTTTAGAAAAATAGCTAATAACATCTGGCCTATGGATGACTACATTATCAGTCCCTCTACAGGAGCTTCTAGAGGTTTGGTTACCATGTAGAATAAATACAACTCTTCGGGGTGCTACTGCTCGCACAGTAAGTATAGCCTAGAAATTGAATGCACAATGAACAAGAAAACTTGGAAATTGATCAACATTTATGCCCCAAACACTAGAAATGCCAGGAAGGAACTATGGGAAGGTCTGAGCTCCAAAATAAATGATGAGAGAAGGACTTTGTGGATGTTAGGGGGAGATTTCAACACCCCACTTTACCCCTCAGAAAAATCAGGGGGCAATATAGACTACTCTGACAACATGGTGGACTTGGCAGACTTCCTAAGGTAGACTGGGCTTATGGATTTGGAGGTTAATAACCATCCCTATTCTTGGAGCAATATAAGAAAGGGAGATCAACTAATTCAGGTAGAGCTGGATAGGATGTTGGTTTCTTCTAACTGGGATTTGGTTCAAAACTCTACCGTCTCAGCTCTTCCTCGCACCATTTCTAATCATAATGCCCTCCTTTTTTCCTGGACTGAAGGTGGCCCAAAGGGTCCTTTCCCTTTCAAGTAGGAAATAATGTGGGCCTCTCACCCTGACTTTAAAAATTGCATTGCAGAATGGTGGAGAATCCCGGTTCATGGATCTCCTTTGTTTAGACTCACCCAAAAGCTTATTTATTTCAAAAACAAAGTTAAAGAGTGGAACAAATTCTGCTTTGGCAATGTGTTGCACTAGAAAAAACACATCACTGAAGGCCTTATGGAAGTCCAAGATAAGATGGCTAAGGGGGACAGGAGTGAGGACACGTATAACACTAAAGAGAAGTTAATCAAAAACCTCAAGGACATTATTAGTAAGGAAGAAATCTTCTTGAAATAGAAGACTAGGGTGTAATGGCTTAAGGAGGGAGATAGGAAATTGACCTTCTTTCACCAGTCAGCTATGAAACACAGAAAGAGGAATAAAATCACTAAGCTTTGTGATGAAAATAACAGGGAAGTTGATGATGATAGAGAACTGGGTTATCTTGCATCCAATTACTTTCGTAACTTCCTAGCGGAGCAAAGAAATAGAACTGATAGTATACAGGAAAAAAATCTTCTGGGCAGTATTCCCTCTATCCTTTCGGAGGAAGACAACAAGGGGCTGCTGAAGCCTATTACTAAGGACGGAGTCAGGACGGTTGTATTCTTAATGGGGGATTTCAAAGTGCTGGGGCTTGATGGGTTCCCCCTTCCTTCTTCCAAGAATTCTGGGAGACAGTGGGGTACGATGTCACGATTGCTATCAAGGACTTTTTTAAAACTAGTAAAATTCTCAAACAGATTAATGCCACATTCATTGCATTGATTCCCAAGAAAAGTAACACTAAAACTATGGCTGATTTCTGCCCCATTAGCCTATGCAATACCATATATAAAATTATCACCAAGACTTTGGTCCTAAGACTTCAACCTCTACTGGATAGTCTCATCTCAGATTGCTAGAAAGGCTTTGTCCTAGGAAGACAGATTATGGATGCTACCATCTTGACCGATGAGATCATCCACTCCATGGAAAGAAGTAACAGTCTAAGTATGGATCTTAAACTAGACATATCCAAAGCCTATTACAGAATCTCCTGGGACTTCCTACTCAAAGTCCTTAGGAAGTTTGGGTTCAATGACAGAATTCTCAACTTGGTTAAAGAATGTGTCACCACTGTCAAGTATTTGGTTTTAGTGAATGGTGCTCCTTGGGGCTTTCTTGAAGCTGGTAGGGGTATTAGACAGGGAGACCCCCTTTCCCCCTATCTATTCATAATGTTGGCCAAAGTTCTGGGAAGAAACATCCTTGCCCAACTGGATAGTCACACCCTCTCTCATGTCAAAGTGGCGTCCACCTTAAGACCATTGAATGTCCAATAGTTCGTTGATGATACTATGATTTTTGGGTTGGCTTCAGTGGTGGAGGCCACAAGATGGAAGAACTTGCTAAACACTTATGTAGAGGTATCAGGGCAATGCATTAATTATGAAAAAAGTAATGTGTTTTTGTTCAACACTAAGTTGGATCTACAAGTTAAGGTGAGAAATATTCTTTAGTTCAACCAGGCTGCCCTCCTAGCCACTTACCTGGGTTTACCCCTCATGGTCAAGGATGTGACCCTGATCTTCTAGAATACTGTTCTAGAGTGTATCCAAAAGAAAATGGAGGGGTGGAAAGGTAAACTTCTTAGCCAAGCTAGTAAACATCAACTTTTAAAGGCTTCCTTGCAAGGCATCCCCACCTATTTTCTTTCCCTGTTTAAAATTCCTAGATACATGGCAGAAAAATTAGAAAGGATCCAGAGAACCTTCCTATGGACTAGTGTGGAGGAAAAGAAGAGAATTTCACTGGTTGGTTGGGACAGAGTTTGTCTGCCCAAGATGCAAAGGGGACTGGGAATCAGAAAAATTTAGGGAATGAATAAAGCTTTACTTACCAAAATTGGATGGACTTTCCTTAAGGAGGAGAAAGACTAGGATCATATTATGAAAGATAAATACCTACAAAATGGCCCTAATCTAGGTATTCTAGATAGAGATGGCCTTCCCAAAGGTTCTATCATTTGGAACAAAATGACCAAAACCAGGAATATGCTTTCCCAAGGCATCAAATGGAAGTTGGGTAAGGGAGATAAAATTAGGTTCTGGGAGGATAACTAGTTAAGGGATGGCCCTCTGTCTGATGGAAAGAACAGGACCACTAAGGAGAGAGTGATTAGTTTTTTTGGCAGCTTGGTTTACAACTACATCTCTAGCTAGTCCCATAGACAAAGAAGATGGAAGAACCTCTTGGATTGCTGTAATACCCAAGCTAAGAAGTTGGAGTTCAGATTCTACAAAATGAGCTGGACAAGCACAGAATTCCAATTTTTCAAAGGGAGGATGAAATGCTATGGGGTTAGGATCAAAAAGGAAAATTCTTGGTAAAATTGGCTTACCACCTACTGACAAACAGTGGACTAGAGAGTCAGTTCTGGAAGAGTGCCTGGAATAATAAATTGTTACCTAAAGTCAACTTCTTCTAGTGGGCTATGGCTCACAATAAAGTTCTATCCATTGATAATCTCAATAAAAGGGGCTTCTAATTGGTTAATAGATGTGTTCCATTTCTTAAAGAGAAAGAGACTATGCAACACCTTCTCTTCCACTGTGAGTTTTCTAAAGAATTATGGGGGAAAACTCTTGAGAATCTCAACCTGGAATGGGTTTTCTAGGAAAACTTAATGGACTTCACAAAAAGCTGGAGCTCACCCTTCTCTCACCCTAGGATAAGGGAGCTCTGGAGACAAATACCCCCCACTTCAGATGGAGTGTTTGGAAGGAGAGAAATAATAGTATCTTTAGAGACAAAACTCGATCTGCTAATTAGGTTTTTTTCTCCTTTTGTAGGGTGGTGGCTGAGAACTTGCCCTCCTGCACTCTACACATGGCTGAGAATCCCCCTACCCCGGTGGAAATCCAGATTGCCAAGAATTGGTGACTGAATGCTAACATAAACAAGGTGGACAATTCCAAAAAGATGGCTAGATTCAACACTCTTTGGAAACCCCCTCTTAGAGATTGGATCAAACTCAATTTCGATGGTGTAGAAAAAAAGAATACCAAGCTGGCTAGCGGTGGAGAGATTTTCAGAGACTGCCATGGAGCCTTCACTGCGGCTTATATGGAAGGTTTGGGTATCCAATCTAATAATGTTGCTAAGGGAGTGACTTTGTTAAAGGGCCTAAAAATTGCCCACTCTATGGGAATAGACAATCTGCAAGTGGAAGGGGACTCAAAAATCATTATAGATGTGACCCTTAGAGGGTCTATCAGTGGTTGGAAAATGAAAAACATTATGAAGATATTATCTACTTACTTTCTGGATTCAAATAGAGGGAGGTTGGGCATGTGTACCGTGAAGGAAATAAAATGACAGATGGTCTGGCTAACCAGGGACATAACATGGACACTTGGTGTTGCTAGAGAATTAAGAATAACCTACCATAGTAGATTCAAAATCTTATTGACAAGGAGCTATGTCCTACTCTTAGTCACCCATGTTTATAAACTCATATCCTAGGGGGAGCTTGGGGGCCAGCTGGATTCCTGTTTCAACTACCAGCTAGACCCACATTCCAAAGATCGGGGTGCCACGAATTTGTTGTGCCAAATCACTCTTTCCATGGATGTGTCATGTCTTCATCATAAAGCAAGCTTGGATGGCCAGTGGGAAATCTGTATTAATTGCCAGCTGGACTAGCGGCTTAGAAGTCAGGGTGCCAAGAGGTTGGTGGGCTAGATCAATATTGTCAGTATGGGATTTTGTCTCCATAATAAATGTCTCATTATAAGTATGCTACCTACAATGTGAGAAGGGACGCGATTATCATTTATTTGAGATTTATTAGTAAAGTGAGGGAGTTGAGCTTCATTGCTAAGTTTAGAACTGCTATCTGCATTGCTAAGTAATTTTCTACTTCCTACATTTCTATTTCAAATCAGAGCCACTGGTGTAATATGGGGGGAGATAGGTCACGCACGAAGCCAGAAACTTGTGATGAATTCAAAAGAAACTAGACTCTTTGGCATATTTGCCAAGAGGGTGGGGTTGCTTCTTACTTGGAGTATTTACAAGGCCATGATGAGAGCCTTTCTATTTAGTTTCTATGCTCCTAAGAGGATAGGAAGGTCAAGATCGGAGCTATGAGTTTTGATATTTTGGAAGAAGTGATTGGGTTAGTGATGGGGATGCCCATTGATGGAACTAAACACCCTAGGAAAAGTAAAGTGTTTGACACTGAAGGTATGATGGCTTTTCTCAAGCCTGGGGAGGTTCTGCATAGCCTTCAGGGGGGATTCGACACACAACAACTACCTCAACCATGGGATGTGGTATGCTATATGATCATGAAGTACTTTACTTTAGAGGGAAGATTTAGGAGATTCTTCCATTACCATTTCAAGCTGCTGAATCATTTCAGGCATAACAAACTCATAACCTTTTCTTTTTATTCACTCTCATCTCTGGAAACTTCCATTGTGACTACTAAAGAACAACATGTTATGGATTCTAGCAAGCTTGAGATCCTGCTCCACCAGGGGCTTATAATGAGACTTTACAAATTCTATCTCGCTCTCTGCCCTCCTAAAGCCCTCACTCCTATTAGGGTTGAAACCCCTCAATCACCTAATTCTGCCTAGGGGAAGGTTAAACCAGTTATAATAACAGAAGTCACTCTTTCTACTTATGCCACCTCCATAAAGACTGGCAAGAAAAAGTCTACCATGGCCAAAAGCCTTGAACCCACCATGGAAGACATCATTCCCAAATCTCCTATGATGACCCCTACTAAAAGAAAAATTTTACAAGGTAACCCTACCCAGGCAACTCCTCAGAAGAAGAAGAGGGCTAGCCTTGAGGAAGAGAGTGGCACTGACAATGGGATTAAGACTACTAAGGCTACTATGGTGGTGGAGGAACTCAGCTCAGAGGAGGGTAGCGAGGGTTCGGATAGCGCTGGTGATGAGGACTATACTATCACTAATTGCAAACCTAGAGTGTCATCGACCATGAGGTTGAAAAGACTCGCAACCAAGCCTACCTCTACTCCCCAGAGGAGGGCTACCTCGGCAGTGGAAGTTGATATGGTTGAGCCGCAGGTTGAGGAATAGTCTAAAGGAAATAACAAGTAGGATTCGGTGGAGCTACAGAGGGATAAAGGTTCTGAGGATGAAAATAAGATGGTTTATGTTGAGCAACAGGGTGTGGATTCGGAAGGTAACAACAAAATGGATACGGTGGTGGCTAAAATGGAACAAATGGGAGGAGAATTCTTGGTGAACAAGGAAAACAAAAATGATAATATGGAGGTAGACGATGAGAGTCCCAGCAATTTCCCTGAGTTCAATGTTCAACGTTCAGATTCCATCAGCTTTGAAAAGGGCAAAAAAGGAATAGGTAAAAAGAAAAAAGGTCAAAAGAAGACTAGTAAAGACAAAGAAATTGAAACCCTTTTAGCTAGACTCAGCGATCTGGAGTGGAAGTTCAACATTTTGACTAAGTTCTCAGCTAAAGTGATGCATAGGTCTACCACCACTCTGGCAGTTCTTCAAGGTGAGGAGCTTATAAGCCAAGGGAAGAAGGACAAAAAACTAAAAGAGTACCAGGATGTTTTCCAGTTCCTGGTGGATGATTGGGATAAGATGTTCAGTTAGCCTTTGGAGGCTTGGTCTGTTGTCAGTCTATTGTCTTTTTTCTATGTCTGTGGTTTCCTATTGTTTTTTGTCTTTATGTTTTATTTGCTTAAACTATGATGGTTTTGCTTAAACTGTAATAGTTTTTGGTGTGCCTTTTTGGTTGTTCTGTATTGGGATCGACACCTTTTATGCCGCTTATCTTATCAAAAACATTGGACTGGTAATTTTGGAAAATCCACATAGAAGAATAATAAATAGAGTATACTGATAGGATCTTTTGGAAAACCTGAACCCTCCCAGCTAAGATCAGGAAGTGTCTATTCCAATTGTTCAATTTATTTTCAATTTTTGAGTAGAGCCATTCCCACATACATTTTAAAGATGGAAGAACTGCAAAAGGAATACCCAAGTATCTAACTTGCTTAGAGGGACCTCCCCAACTCCATTTACTTTTGTCTCACCACTTCAGATGCTCATCAATCTAGCTTAGCATAATAGACTTGAGGAAGAAATTTTTGCTCCAGAAGCTAGACATAAGGCCTCTAATCTATTCTCTAGGTTCCTCATATTCTCCTCCTCAATCCTTGGGAATAAAGTAGTATCATCTGCAAATTGAACATTCAATAACATATCTTTATTGGGTAGAACTATCCGTTCCACTTGACTTATCAATCTATCAGTTCTCAACAAATAATATAAAGCTTCAAAAGCAATTACAAATAATGCAGGGGCCAGGGGACAACCTTGGCTAATGTATCTGTCCATTTCAAAGGGTAGGGATAGTGATCCATTTACCTCCACTTGAGCAAAGGCATCCATGAATAGTATCTTAACAATCTCATAAAAATATGGTGGAAATCCAATTATTTCTAGCATCATTATGAAGAAAGACCATTCCATTCTATCATAAGCCTTTTCAAAGTCAAGAGGAAGAATACCCGCCTCTTGTCCAGATTCTCTAGCCCAATGTAGAGCTTCCTAGCTTGTAATGAGATTCTCAAGAATATATCTATTCTTGATAAAGCCTGTCTGGGTACATTTAATAATCTTGGGTAGAATATCTCTCAATCTTAAAGCTAATACTTTGGCCAAGACTTTGTATGACACATTCAACAAGGTGAAAGGTCTCCAGTTTCTCATGTTAGTTCTCTCCCCATCTTTAGGTAGAAGCCTTATAATGCCTCTATTAATCTCTTTACCTAGAGACCCTTTCTTTATTGCCTCTTGATAGACATCAAATAGGTCATCTAGCTCCTAATGCAAATTTTCCTTGTAAAACTCCACAAGTAGCCCATTATCCCCAAGAGACCTGTCATTCCCCATGGAATTGATGGCAACCTCAATTTCTGATTTAGTTATCCTAGCCTCTAAGTTTTTCTGCTTACCAACATCTATTTTCTTTTTACAAATCCTTTTGCATAGATCCTGAGCCTCTCTACAACCTTCCTTGTTATCTTCTGCTTTAAAAATATTCTCATAGAAGCTCCTAAAGATATCTTGTATTTCACTATCAGTTTTCCATAGAGTGCCTCCTTCTAGGATTGGGCGGATATTTTCTTTCATATTTTTATATTTAAGCTACTCAAAGAAGTATTCGGTACCCCTATCCCCACCTTCTAGCCAGTTTAACTTAGCTCTTACCTTAGCTCCCTGGGCCTTCTTGACTTGAAACTGTCTCAATCTGTGCTTAACATCTACCAATTTATCTGCTAACTTTGGTAGGTTGGGCTCCATCTGAATCTCCTCCTCAATTTTTAGAAAGTTCTCTTGGAGCCTAAGTTCCCTCCTCCTATCTAGGGCATACTTTTTACCAACTATTTGAAACAAATTTTTGCAAGAATTAATCAAATTATTCCAATAAGCAATTGTACTTTCTTTTCTATCAAGGGCTTTACTGATCTTCCTTAGAGATCTAATATCATCCAAACAATCCTTATCATGCAAAAGCTCACAATTAAGCTTGAAATTAGAATCCCTCTTAGCTTTTACTGAAAAGCATTGGTTTTTCAATGAGATAACTGTTTTAATATGGTGATGATCTGATAGGGCATTTGGAATAATTTTAACTACATTATCATGATCAGAAGATAGAAATTGAAAATAATCTTTATTTGCATAAAATATGTCTAACCTACAGTATATTCTCCTATTTTCTCTTTGACTATTACACTAGGAGAACCAAATACCAGAACTAAATTCCTTTTGTCCAGCTAATGGATCATATAGGTTTAGTAGTTTCTTCATTCTATCCCAAAAGAATTTTTCATTCCCTTTCCATTCATGCCTAATACCCCCTAATTTATCATCTCTGTGCTCTATCATATTGAAGTCACCACCCAAAATCCAAGGAATTTTGGGTAGCTCATTTGCCATCCACTTCCATAATTCTACCTTATTCCCATACTAATTTGTTGTATAGATTGAACAGACCCCAATTTTAACATCATCAATATCAAGCATGACCCACAGACATCTATTGCAAGGGGAACACCCATGCAAGGAAATATACTTATTCCACTTTCTATTTATTAGCATGGCAATTCCCCCTTTCCCCTTATCATGTTTAGAGGAAAGGATAATTGAATCTTTCCAAATAAATCTTAAATTATTTTCCAACTGAAAACCCACTGCTTTAACTTCTTGTAACATTAGAACATCTATCTTTTTATTGTTCTTACAAAAATCTATGACTACATATTTTCTATCAGAGGATTCAAGCCCTCTCACATTCCAACTATAGCAGAACATCTATAGCATTGGTATTAAGTTTACTCAAAGTTGGGTTTATTCCCTTTGTATAGGTTATCAAAACATTTGGGCATTTGTTCATCCTTGCCCTTTTTCCCTGGCTTGGCAGAGCTGTTAGTTTTGCTATATTGTTTTCTCTTTTTAACTTCCTCTTCCTTCTTAGGGAATGCCTCTTTGTTTTTGTAACTAATAGTGTCTTCAGGCTCAATGTCCAATCTAGAGTCACAACCCTCTGCTAAAACCAGACTACTTGTTCCAGGGCTACTCACTGTTAACCCCAGAGGATCTACTGTCTTCTTTTCACTGAATTTTTCTTTTAATATATCAAGCTTCCTCATTTGATCCTTTGCTATATTATCTCTTATTTTATCAAGTGCTAGTTCTTGAGCATTTTTTTTATAACCAGCCTTGCTTTTATTCATCTCATTCTTGTCAATTGGATTATCACAGTCACCTTTGCGATCCTTTGTGTGGCAGTTCCCACTATTAATACTGTGAGAGTTAGGTAATTTGTTCTCTTTTTCTTTTTCAAAACTTGGGTTCTCAAGCATAATAATGTCATTTCCCAATAGGGAAGTTTTATTAGGGTTTGGAGCATCAACTAGAACTGCCTCAAGGCAGGAAACATTATCATTATTTTCATCTTTCGAGGTATCAATTTCTTCCATTGAACTGACTTTAAGGGAGTTTAAAGTAGACTTATTAGCCAGAACAACTATAGAATCATTCTCTGCAACACTACCCTTATTAAGATTGTTAGAATCATTATGCCCACTACCAAGTTGCATAAGAAAATCCATATTAGATAGAAGGTTATCCAAACCCGATGAGTGAGTATAGTGTATGTCTTCATGATTTTCTAAGTCAGGTGGGAACCCCACCATTTTCAGGGGAAGAAATAGTTTCGCCAATACTATTCTTGTTAACCTCATTATCAGACATATTAACATCAAATTGGCCCCCCTTCTTTAAATTTTCTTTTGATTAAGACTGGACAGTCTTTTTTTTGGTGCCCTTCCATTTTGCATAGAAAATAGGATTTCAAACCCCCTAGGCCGATAAGTTCACATTGAAATCTTTTATCTTTCCAACAAATTTCAATTATTTTTTGAATAATAGTACCAGTTTTCAAAGAAATTAAAACTCTCGCATTCATATGAGGAAGGGAAACCCTAGTCTCATCAACTCTCAAGATTTTCCCAATGGGTTCCATCATCTGTAGCAGAAAACTCCAAAGTTGTTCAGGCACATTTTTAATAAGAAATCATTTTGGGGCTGTGTAAAACATGATTTCATTATGGGTTACATTTGGTGCCTAAGGAAAGGCCTTAAACAAAGTTTGGCGAATATTCCAAAAACTTCTCTCCAATAATGCAATGTCCCCTTTCTAGTTTTAGTATTATTCTATTATTAGGGTCCCATAGACTAACAGTTTGGGTAGGGATCCATGGTTGGTTTGGCTGTGGAGGTGTTTGTTTGTGGTGGAGTTATGGTTCAAGGTTAGTGGATCCATTTGGCACCCTTTGAGTTGGCTCTGTTGCTCTTGACCGTTACTTACTATTTTTATTAAGTTCGGGTTTGGTGTCGGATTGGGATTTTTAGAGTGGGGTTGTGTTCGTCTTGTTGAGACCTTTCTAGAGAGCTCTAGATCATGGCATTCTGACATCATCTGGACATTTATTTTAAAGTTTGAAAGTTATTATATTTATTTAAAGGGACTTTATAAATATTAAGCAGTGACTTAGGAAAAAAAGGCAAATATTAAAAGGTCACTTAATGGGGACATGGGCACCCATCCCAAGGGGGATTAAAAAGTAATTTTAAAATACAAATTCCCTCCTAAAAGGCCAATGCCATCATGGGGAAGGAAAATCAAAGTCATTTGTCATGCTATGTTTTATGATATTACTCTTATTGAGCTCTGCTACGGTTTGTTCTTGAGAAGGGTTTGAGGATTTGAACCAGAGGCTCTTGGAGACGAAAACCTCCATGGGTAACAACATTCTATAGGTGTGGAAGATCAATCAAAGGTGTCATTAGAGGTGGATACACTCAGTGTTCATAGTTGTGTCGAAATGGAGTTCGTGGAATGAAATTTCAAGGGTTCATTGTTCATATCACTTGCAGATTGTGAAGTTCAGCTAATTGTAAAGGATTTAAGATAGAATTTGTTGAGTTTGAGGGGAGATTAAAGGCTATTGCATAATCCTCTTACTAGTCGTACTATACCTAGCCAGCTGTACCACATAAGGAGGGCATTTTGGAGGTGTTTGAGTGCAGATTTCTACTCCATACTTGTTCACCTAGCCCTGTAGACAACATACAGTCCTTTACAGAGGTATTTTGGAGGCTACTCAACATTATTGTTGCTGATATCTACTTCCAGCCATGGTCATACACATCTAAGAGTGATGTGGGGGTCTTTGAGCCTTGTTTCTCTTTGTGGGCAGTGAGTATTCTACCTTGTATGAGGCATCTAGAGCCTATTGTACTGCTGATATCATTGTGTATATCAAAAAATTTGGATTTATAAATGGAAATGATCAATAATAAAATGCATAACCTAAACCCAAATAATTCAATACCTCGAAGATGCAAGATGAGCTAGATTGATTGATTGCTTTGTTGTGTTGATTATGTTGGTTTTTTCCCAGACTGGATGCTTATTCCCAGATTTCCCTACAAGGTAGCCATCAGTGATCAACAGGATCTCTAGGCCAAGGGCCAACAGTGTAGGAGATAGACTCTATATTTTATCTCCTCTTCTTCTTCAGGCTCTGCAAGACCTAGGGGGGTATTCCCTACTCAACATCCATGAGATACGCATACAAGGATTGGGATGCTATCAGAAAGCAGATAAGTCCTCCTGTAAGTAGACCAAAACTGAAAGATAAGAGCAAAGGGGCTAGCTTTGGGCCTATTTGTAGCTATAGACAGAGGACTAAGGATCCTAAAACTAATTCTAATGTCCTAATGGTTGTTTTAGAGTTTGATTATGATTTTAAGTTTGGATGCAAAGCTGGACATGGTTGTAACACAAACACAAAGCAAGATTGGTGCCTATCCAGGGCCTGGAGTCAGTAGACATACACCTGTGAATGATCAGCATGAACAGCTAAAACTGGATTTCAGGGGGATATATATGATACCTGCCTTACAGATATCTCCCAATATAGAGTGTAAAGTTATCTCTACTTATGGCATCCCTACTGCAGTATACCCTTCCCAATGTTCAACCTGAAAACAGTTTAATCTACCTTTGAGCAGAAGTTAAAAGATCAGACATTCAACACAGGAATTCTATGTTCTAGAGTCTCAACATTCCTTAAATACCCAGACTCAGAAGAAAGATACATGCAATACTGGAGACAGAATTAACAAAACACATGCTAACATAGCATTTCTCATATAAATTTAACCATGAAATCAGTGGATTCATACAAAAACATACAACAGGAGATACATAAACTCACAAGTTTATTGTGGATAGAGCAGCCAAAACCAGCTGTCTTGTATCACAGAGCCAAAATGTTCAACTTTCAACAACCTGAAAAATGGTAACACAGTCTGCTTATATCAGCCAGAAAGTGTACCACACCAATTAATTACATGATTATAACAAAAAATCTGCCAGATACATTCCTCAGAAGGAATGGCACTCAAAATTTATTACAGCAACAGACAGAGGAACCTCGAGCCACGCGCCACTATCTGGAAGTCTTCATGTCAAAAATCCGGTACCTGACTGTGCAACAACTCGCCCATGCCCCAGCACAGTCGCCATTAAGGGTCTCAACCACCCGTTGTCACTTAAAAAACCGTCGCTGCATACAAAAAAGATTTCCCGCCAAAACACATTCAACCGTGGGTTCAAAATATACAAGGGAATAATCCCACATTCACGGTGAAGAGATCACTCCAGCGCTTTAAAAGCATAACCGCATTCAAACAAAGTGTTGAGCGCTTTTGCCGCGCTCAACACACATGCCTTCGCCCACAGCCCATCGGCCAAACTTCTACCATCAGCAGATCAAAACAATGCTAGCCCGATATACCATCTCACTTCGATGGCATTGCTGTCGCCAAGACAATCCTCCCCGTCACCCCGATGCCAACTCCACACCCCTTGTCACCGAGACAAAGACCATCAGGGCAACCAAAAGCACTTCCGCCGATCATAATAGTCTCGCCGACGGTCCTTCACTTCCCACCTCCGTCGGTGAGACATACACCATCGGCACCACAAAAAACCCTTAGGCCGACAATATTACTCACTCCGATAGACATCCTCCATTACACCAATGGCACCAACAAACTATACTCTGTCGGCGAGACCTCAAGCGTCGGTGAACCTGAAAACTCTCTCACCGATAGCATTACTCCTGCCGACGACCACCTTGATCATCCCTCATCGGCCAGACTACCAACTGTCAGCCCAACCAAAAACTCACCTGCCGACATCACTTGTTACGCCGATACAGCTCCATCGGCCAGAGTACCCCTGTCGGCCCAACAGGAAACTCCCTCGCCGATAGCACAAAGTCACGGCGATATACAAATAACACACCATGCTACTGAAATGATCGCCAAGACACATGCAAACTCATGCCGATAACACTTGAGGTACCCCCATCGGCACGACCAACATTGTTGGCAGAACCACAATATCCTTCGCCGATAGACCAAGCTCTTGCCGATGAATAGGAACACCTAGGGTTTGAAGGAAGAAACCCTCCAACAAACAAGCTCAACCTCCAGGTCAAAACGAGTGCCAACAGATTGCTCGATTCCGCAGCATAATGTTGATAGAGAGATAGATGATGGATGATTGGTGGTTGATAGATGCAAGCTAGATGGATAAAAGAGGATAGATAATGGCTTGAGATGAAAAGAAGAATCCTGAATTCTCCTCTAATGGCTCAAGAGAGGCTTGTTTTATAGGATTGGCTTGGTTCAAATGGATGGCTAGGATCAATTAGGGCTTTAGGTGAAATGGATGGATAGGATTAAGTTAGGTTTCCTTGCACATTAAGAAATTGTAGTCAATTGACATGTGGCAAGGGAAGATAAGGCTTAGGTGTGCTTGTGTAGATAAATACTAAAATTAGGTCCCATTAGTTGTGCATGTGAAGAATTTTAAATGAAAGTTGTATTACAACACATGATTGACTGGACAAGTGTTGGAATGTGATGAAAGGTGAGTAGTTAATTCAAATAAAATATTTGAATTAGTTGGGATATGAGTTGGATATTAACTAAATAAATAAAATAATGAATGGGAAATTAATTAAATAAATAACATTTATTTAATTAATTGGCTAAGTGGGATAAGGATGGGATTTAATTAAATAAATAAAATTTATTTAATTAATTGGCTAATGGATTTTAATTAAATACATGAAATTTATTTAATTAATTAGAGAGTGGGATTAGGACAAAATGCTAAATGATGTCTAGGATAATGTTTTTGACAAGGTGTTGCTAGACATGAACAATTTTGGGACAAATTTGGGTGTCTACACATTGTATGCATAACACTTTGTGTTTCTTGGTGATTTGGAGCAAATCTGTAATACCCAACTACTGGTCTGGCTACAACATACAATTGAAGTTGTAAATAGTGATATGGGTATTCATCTATAAGTGATTTAGAGGTATTCCTTGATCTGGGTTGTTATTTTACTCTAAATCTTTATACTTTTTTCTAGGTTTCCATTCTATGCTCTATATTGTATGCTACGGCAACACATTTACAGGAAAACTGAAACCCCCTTCTGCATCTTCTGTCTAGTCTATAAGAACACAAAAAAAATAAAAATAACACATAAAAAGATCTTTAAAAAATACAAACAGGTACGTCACATTACAGTGGTATTAGAACTGGTTTTCCTGCCAGCCTGTGAAATACATATCTACAGTTGCATGTTGGTGTTCTTCAATTGCATGTCAATTTTGATGGCTGGACAATGATTTGGTGTAAAAAACTATGACAGGTAGTGCAAGAGAACAGAGATATTTGGAAAGAGTTCGTAGACGTGAAGCTAAATAGGAATAGTGGGAAGAGTGGCCTTCAAAACTAGAAGAGCAACCTTTAGTCCTTTACAGTGAGCCTTCGGAGCACAAGGAACAACCAGTACCATTTTTTGGTGAAGAGGAAAATATTGCAAAAAACATGGGAGATAGAGTGGGTAGGTCAAATAGAGACCCATTCAGTGATGACAGGACATATACGAATAGCATGCCGCATGCTATTAATGGTTTGGTGAGAGGACAACGAGAGATGCTCGAAAGGATGGATAGATCTCAAAAAGAGTTGACACAGATTTTAGTCCGATTGATACTTGGTAATAATAATGGAGGAGCTGAAAATAATGCATGGGGTAACAATGAGAATAATCAAAATAAGGGCAACAATGGGAAACATTCAGTGAATGATAGAGCTACCCTATAGCGTACATTTGTAGGTTCAACCAACACAAGACTATTAATGCCTCAGTTCTTACGAGAGGATAACCCACCTGAGGGAGCACCTGAACCAAATGATATAGCTTGACATGCACAATATTGTCGGGATTGGAGAGCGATGGATATTGGGTTCCGTATTGATATGCCTTTCCAAGCTTATTTGACATTCAGGGAATGCAGTAGGCCACAAGGTGATACAGGAGCAAGACCACATAACCAAGACCTCTAGAAGAAGAAAGGAAAGATGAACATTCCTAATTTTGATGGATCAGGGAAGACATCAGCTAGGCCATGGGTCTAGAAGGTGGATACATATTTACACCTTAATCCTTCTACCGAATGGGATGCCATAGAATATGCAACTTTGCATTTAAATGGTGAGGCGCATGAGTGGTGGTATCATGGATTAGTTACACTGGGCCATGATCAAATTCTCTCTTATGTAGAGTTTACAGAGAGGTTGATTGATAGATTTGACAAGGGAGATCCTGAGTTACACTTTAAGGAGTTAGTGCAGCTTAGACAGTATGGTGGAGTAGATGCATATATCTCTGACTTCCAAAGATTATCAGTTAAGGTCATAGATATTTATGAGCGTAGGCTCATTTTGCTCTTTGTTGATTGTCTAGCTGAGCCTTTAAGGGGTTAGATCAAGGGGTTTAATCCACCTTCTTTACAGGAAGCCATCAAAAAGGCTAAGGACATGGAATATTCCTCCTACAAGAGTAAGTTTTATTATAAGGGGTTCTAGCATAGGAGAGATAAGGAGAAGGACAAAAGACCCTTCCAGAAAGATTCTGGACAACAACATAAGAATTCTTCTAGGTTGGATAAGGACTAGTTGAATGACCTTAGGAGGAAGAAACTATGTTTTCACTATTGAGAGCCTTGGGATCCTAAGACCAGTGTGCTGCCTAGGGTAAAGCAAATCAGTTGGAATACTTTTCAGCAGATAAGTTTATGGAGTCCAATCATCATTCGGAGTAGAAATCAGAAGATAATGACTCAGGGACAGATGGTGCATCTGAGACTTTAAATAAGGAAGAGGAGACTACCCTACCAACAACACATCTCTCGAGTATTTAGAGAGAGGGATCTTTCAGGATAAGAGGATTACTAGGTGGATAGTGATGCATTACACTTCTTGACAGAGGTGCCACTCATAACTTCATAGATGAGGACTTGGTCGCAAAAAGAGGGCTAAAAACTAAAGAGTTTGAAAAATTTAAGGTGAGGTAGCTAATGGATTTGTACTCACCTATACTAGGAGGATACCTAATTTATCCATCCAGCTAAATAGCTATACTTGCCAGTCAAAATTTTATGTAGTCAGCATGGGGGATAAGGATGTTGTGTTGGGTATGAAATGGTTGCATGATATTGGGGAGTTCACACTCAACTTGAGGACCATGGAGATGAAGTTTGAGGTGAATGGAGTTTGGCATGTGCTCAGGGGTATTTCAGACGGTGGGTTGAGAGTGGTTTCTCTCAAGCAAATGGAGAGACTGATTTGTCATGATCAGGTGCAGTGGCCAGTAGAGGTGATGGTGATGCCGGTAGTAACAGAACATCAAAAATAGGAGTATCCACCTGACATACAGTCTCTCTTGACTAAACACACCAAAGTGTTTAGTGACATACCACTAGGTAAACCTCTTGATAGGGGTATTGAGCACATGATTGAGTTGGAGGAGGGTGCTAAACCAGTGATTACTACACCGTACAGGCACCTGAAGAGATACAAGGATAAAATCGAGAAGGCTATCAAAGAGCTTCTTGAGATGGGTCACATAAGGCCTAGAAAAAGCCCATTTGCATCATTAGTGGTCTTGGTGAAAAAGAAAGATGGAACTCTCAGAATGTACATCAATTATAGAGAGTTAAACAAGAAGACCATTAAGAACAGGTACCCTATACCTCACATTGATGAGCTGATAGATGAGTTGCACGAGGCCTGTTACTTCTCCAAGATAGACTTGAGATCTGGATATCACCAGATTCAGGTTAGGGATGAGGATGTGGAGAAGACAGATTTCATGTGCCATTATGGGCACTTTGAGTTCCTGGTCATGCCATTTGGTTTGACCAATGCACTAGCCACCTTCCAATCCTCTATGAACAGGGTGTTCAGCGAGTAGCTGAGGAGATTTGTGCTGATATTTTTTGATGATATATTGATTTATAGTAGGACTTGGGAGGAACACCTAGAACACATTGACATTGTTCTGAGCATCTTAGAGAGGGATTCATTGTATGCAAAGATGTCAAAGTGTGAGTTTAGGATGACTGAGTTGTTGTACTTGGGTCATATCATCAGTGCTGGTAGTGTGAAGTTAGACCCGAAGAAGATTCAGGCAATTGTGGACTGGCCACCACTGAAGAATCTCACATCTTAAGGGATTCCTTGGTCTTTGTGGATACTATCACCATTTCGTGAAGGGGTTTTCATAGTCAGCTGCCCCCTCATAGACTTGACTCGGAAGGATGCTTTCAGTTGGTCGGGTAGAGCACATGAGTGTTTTGACAAGTTTAAGGAGATCATGAGTACATGTCCTGTGTTAGCTATTCCTGGTTTCAGCAAACTTTTTGAGTTACAGTGTGATGCCTCAGGGGAAGGCATTGGTGCGGTGATCATCCAGGACAAACACCCCATAGCATTTGAGAGCAGGAAGTTGAGGGGTGTAGAATGCAACTATAGTATATATGACAAGGAGATGTTAGCCATCATGCATGCAATGGCTAAATACAACAAATTTGTAGTGAAGATAGATCACAACAATCTAAAACATTTCCTTGGCCACAAAAACCTGAATGAGAGGTAGCAAAATGGGTTAGCAAGCTTGTGGCCTATGACTTTGACATTGTTTATGTCAAAGGCAAGAAAAATATTGTTGCTGACGCCTTATCCAAGAGGCCCCATTTGTGTGCACTAGGTGCTATCTCAAATGATTGGAGAGATATGATATCAGTAGAATATGCTAAGGATGAATGGGCTACTGGGATAATAGATGGCACTACTAAGGATGGCAGGTACACAGTGGTAAATGATTTAATCATTTACAAGGACATGATGTTCTTAGTGCCAGGATCAGAGATGAAGTAGAAGATTTTGAGGGCATTCCATGACTTGCCTATGGTAGGGCATCTAGGGTACTTCAAAACTTACAGGCAGGTCAGAGAGAGGTTCACTTGGAAGGGCCTCAAAACAAAAGTTAGGCAGCATGTGAGAGAGTGTCCAATATGCCAGTAGAACAAACATGAGCACTCTTTCCTAGGAGGATTATTGCAGCCCCTGCCCATTCCTGAGAGGAAGTGGGATAGCATTTCTATGGACTTTATCATAGGCCTACCCAAAGTCCAAGGCAGGGATTGTATTTATGTGGTAGTGGATAGATTGACGAAGTATGCACACTTCTTTGCCATTCCTACCACCTTCACTACAACTCAAGTTGCAAAGTTGTTCTTTTGTGAGGTATTCCACCTTCATGGGTTGCCATGGAGCATTGTCAGTGATAGGGACATCAGGTTCCTTAGTAATTTTTGGCAGGAGCTCTTCAGGTTGATAGGGGAAGAGCTCACCCCCAGTACGAGCTCTCACCCACAGATCGATGGCCAGACAGAGATTGTCAATAAATGGGTGGAAGGATACCTCTAGAATTATGTATCAGGGCAGAAAAAGGCATGGATTAAGTGGCTTCACATAGGAGAATACTGTTATAATTCCACTTATCACATGTCCATCTAGATGTCACCCTTCATGGCTTTGCATGGGTATAAGGCATCGAGCTTTGTTGATTTATTGTTTGGTGATAGCAGAGTGCCTAAGACCAAAGACCTTCTTCAGGAGAGTTAGGATAGCATGAGGTCATTGAAGGAGAATATACAGAAAGCTCAAAATTAGCAAAAATAGTATGCAGATCAGTAGAGGACTGAGCGATCATTTGAGGTCGGTGACATAGTATACTTAATGTTGCAGCCCTATAGGTAGTCCACTCTCAAGAAGAGTGGGTTAGAGAAGATTAATCCATGGTACTATGGACCTTTTAGGATCTCCAAGAAGATTGGAGAAGTGGCTTATGAGTTGGAATTGCTAGTAGGTAGCAGGGTACACAATGCATTTCACATGTCACATCTTAAAAAGGCTTTGGGACATAATGCGACACCATCAGAAGAGTTACCTCCTCTTGATGAAGAGGGGAAGTTGATTTTGGTACCCAAAGAAATAATTAACACCAGGGAATGTACCTTGAGGAGGATAACAATCAGAGAGTACCTAGTAAAATAGAAAAACCTGCTAGTGGAGGATGCTACTTGGGAAAATGAGTAGATATTGGTGCATCCTGATTTGAGATTGCTTGAGGCAAGCAATCTTAGGGAGGGCGGACTGTAATGTCCCCTTTCTAGTTTTATTGTTAGGCTATTATTGGGGTCCCATAGAATGACATTTTGGGTAGGGATCCATGGTTGGTTTGGCCATGGAGGTGTTTGTTTGTGGTGGAGTTATGGTTCGAGGTTAGTGGATCTAGTTGGCACCCTCTGAGTTGGCTCTGCTGTTCTTTGCTATTACTTACTATTTTTAGTAAGTTCAGGTTTGGTGTCGGATCAAGATTTTCAAACTGGAGTTGTGTTTGTCTCATCGAGACCTTTCTAGTGAGCTATAGATCATGGCATTCTGACATCATCTGGGCATTTATTTTAAAGTCCAAAAGTTATAATATTTATTTAAAGGGACTTTATAAATATTAAGTAGTGACTTAGGAAAAAAGGCAAATATTAAAAGGTCACTTAAGGGGGACATGGGTGCCCATCCCAAGGGGGATTAAAAAGCAATTTTACAATACAAATTCCCTCCTAAAAGGTCAATGCCCTCATGGGAAAAAAAAAAAGCAGGAAAAGCAAAGTCGTTTGGCATGCTATGTTTTATGATATTACTCTTATTGAGCTCTGCTAGGGTTTGTTCTTGAGAAGGGTTTGAGGATTCAAACCAGAGGCTCTTGAAGACAAAAAACTCCATGAGTAATGGCATTCTCCAAGTGTGGAAGATCACCCAAAGGTGCCATTAGAGGTGGATACACTCAGTGTTCATAGTTGTGCCAAAATGGAGTTTGTGGAATGAAATTTCAAGGGTTCATTGTTCATATCACTTGCAGATTGTGAAGTTCAAATGATTGCAAAGGAGTTAAGACAAATTTTGTTGCATTTGAGGGGAGATTAAAGGTTGTTGTATAATCCTTGCTAGTCATACTATACCCAGCTAGTCGTACCACATAAGGAGGGCACTTTGGAGGTGTTTGAGTGCAGATTTCTACTCCATACTTGGTCGCCTAGCCCTATAGATAGTATACAGTCCTTTGCAAAGGTATTTTGGAGGCTGCTTGACATTATTGTTGATGATATCTACTTCCAGCCATGGCCGTACACATCTAGGAGTAGCATGGGGGTCTTTGAGCCTTGTTTCTCTTTGGGGACAGCAACTATTATGCCTTGTATGAGGCGTCTAGAGCCTATTATACTGTTGATATCATTGTATGCATAACACTTTGTGTTTCTTGGTGATTTGGAGCAAATCTGTAATACCCAGCTGTTGGTCTGGCTACAACATACAATCAAAGTTGCAAATCTTGATATGGGTATTCATCTATAATTGATTTAGAGGTATTCCTTGATCTGGGTTGTTGTTATTTTACTCTAAATCTTTGTACTTTTTTCTAGGTTTCCATTCTATGCTCTATATTGTATGCTACAACAACACATCTGTAGGAAAATTGAAACCCCTTTCTACATCTTCTGTCTAGTCTATAAGAACAAACAAATAATAAAAATAACACATAAAAAGATCTTTAAAAATTACAAACAAGAACGACACATTACAGCTCTCCTCTACATGTTATGGGATTGCAAGAAAATGACAAACAATCCAAGTTTAATCATTCTACAAAATGAAATCTGAATCCCCAATTTTCTCCCCCATACTAAGCCCAACCAATTGTCAAAAAACATTCTTGAAGGGATTTTATCAACATTTAAACAAGCAAAGAGGATTGTGACATTCTTAAGCCTAGATTCTTTGGCAGTTAAAGCTTTTTGCATATCATCATTCAGATTAAGCAAGAGGATCCTAGGTAAATAGAGATCCTCACCTTTTTTTCCACCATCTCCTTCACATTTATCCTTCTCACAGTTAGAGACTCCACTATCTCTTCTGAATGTATTGTTGATCTCAAAGCTTGCATTTTGATGCGATGCTTCGGCATCCTAATTGTGCAAGGCTTCTCTATAGGATTTAGAGCTTTCTTCCAACCCATCAAACGTATTGGAGTTATGAGCCTCTGGCTCCTCCATTACTCCAAATCAAATTAGCAATAACTCCTAAGGTACCTGAGATGTTCTCCCTCTGGTGGTCTGAGGGCATTGGGAAATGAGGACTACGACTGGTGATGTCAGACTTTCAGGCAGGAAAGAGTGTTATTCAATATTCAAAAATTTTAAAACTTTGGGTAATAGCATATCATAATCAAATAGAAAACAAATAACAATAAACCCAAAACCAACCAAATCTAACAATTCTAGCTAGTTATTACAAAGATCAATATGGTCAAATGTAGTAGATTTAACAAATGAAAGGATTCGAAGCAAGGAGAAGCCACTACCAATGAATCATGGAGGATCAAAACCCTCATATATTAGGGTTTTGTTATAAAAGTAAAAAAATTTAAATAAAGAAAATAAATAATGTTAAACCTTTCTTTATTTTTCCATGGCAGCCACAACCTACTCAAGTAGGCCGCCCCTCTAAAGGGGGGCCATGGCTTGCTTGGTAGGTCATCGCCTTTAGTAGGGGCTGTGGTCACCAAGGAGCCAGCTGGTGACCTACGGATGCAGTCTGCTTGTGGGTCCCTGTATCCGTAGGCCGTCAGATCGACCTAGGGGTTGGCTCAAAATCTTAAGGCTAAATCTTTTTTAATTATTTATTTTTATTCTATTTATTATTTAAACAAAAAAAAGAATTTCATTCTTTTATATCTTAAATTTATATTAATAAATTTGAAAAAGTGTATAATGTGTGTGTGTGTGAGAGAGAGAGAGAGAGAGATTTACATTAGTGGAATTTATTAAAGTTGCGAAATAATTTTTAAATTAGTGGATTGCTATTTTATTTAGATGGACTAATTTACAAATTATTTATTCAATTTAATTAGAATGATCTTCAATTATTTTATTAGTTTGACTAATGCCATTATTTATTTGGTTTAATCAGGCTGATCCTTAATTATGGTTTTATTTAGCTGGACTAATGCCATCAATTATTTGGTTTAATCAGAATGATGTTTAATTATTTTATTTAGTTGGGCTAATACCATTTGATTTACAAGTTAATTATTTAGTTTAATTAGAATGATCTTCAATTATTTTATTTAGTTGGACTAATGCAATTTGATTTACAAGTTATTTACTTAGGTTAATTAGAATGATCTTTGATAATCAATTACTTTATTTAGTTGGGGTTAATGCAATATTTGATTTACAATAATTGATCTACAATTTAATCATTTAGTTTAATTAGACAAATGCAATATTGATTTACAAATTATTCACTTAGTTTAAATTGGACAATTGCAAATCCATCTATTTACAAATAATTCATTTAATTTAATTAGGATGGACAAATGAAACCTTTGTTATTCAAATTATCTTATTTTGGATTAGTTCACTTAGGATGGACCAATGAAATTATTGATTAAAATTTACTTAGTTTTATTAAGGAGGGACAAAATGCAATCTCTTGTTTTTTATAAGTTGTTATCTAGTTTAAAGAGTTCACTAATCAATTGATTTATAAATTATTTCATAAATTGTATCATTGTTTTAGGCATTTTATTTTGTTCAACTTGTCTAATTCACAATTGTCAACTTAGTAGGAGGAACATACTCTTTCATTTGTTTAAGACTACACATCTAATTTAGAAGACTCTATGGTTGGACAAATTTACAAAAGAGGACAATGAGTAAAATTAATAGGAGTAAAGTAGATCTCAACCTATAGTCTTAGCCTAACAACCACTATCTCAAATTCTTTTTAGGGTTTTAATTGCAAATTTCAAATTACAACTCCTAAGTAGGAACTCTCTTTCAAAGTTATTAATTAGGGGTAAACATGATTATTTACTTCCACTGCAATGGTGCATTCAACTTTCTTGTGATCAACAATTGTTAAATGTATAATGATAGTACAATGGTTTCTTTCACACAATTCAAGAAAATTAATAAAAAGGAAAACCCAAAGCACATTGCAGTGTTCGATGAATAAAGGGTACCTCTAGTTCACACTTACAGGTCAAGCCGTTATGATCAACTACTGTGCCCGTGGCCTAATATAGCTGCAACAATAGCATCTGGACATCATCCCTATAAACTATCAGGGATTGATAAGGATCATCTTGTCAAATTAAAGTACAAGGGGCAGGGTAATCCCCCTCGTATGCATTACTAAAAGGATAAAGCTGTAAAGAACCCGCTAAGTAAACTTTTCCCTTCTCTTGGCTAAATAAAAGGATCTAGGAGTGCTTGTTAGAACTTCTACTTTTACAAAGGAAATACTTTAGTAGGGGAAAGAGGGTCTTTTCTTGAGACATGTAGTTGTAATTCTATTCCTAGTAAACTAGGAAGGGGTCCCTGCATTGTTAATAATAATATTTACCTAGTGTATCCTTAGTAGCATTTTTGTGCGAGTTTCCAATTTAGAAAGCCATAAACGCATTTTATGAAATTAGTCATACTCTTGTTTCATGTGACTCTTATGATATTGGTTAAGCTTAAGCTTGGGTATTAATCTTTTAATCATTGTTTTTCAGTCTCTCTTTCGATATTAGTAATTAGCATTCTATTGAGGGATAACACTAGGTGTTGTGGCTTCTTGTGTATCATGATATTTCTTAGTATGTACTTAATTCATTCAACCAATCTATAAAATATGTAAGTTAAGAAGTATATAGGGGAACTAAACATGATTGACCAAATTCTCGACGACGGTAAGATTATCATAAAAGTATCAAAGGTAACTAAATAGTTCTATGATTTAATTATTGAATGTGTTCCCTTGAACATGAGAACCTAGGTACTTGATATAGTAGGAGTTAAATTAAGTTTTAGTTATGGGTGTAAAGTTCTTGAATCCCTCTTTTGGTAGAATTGATTATTAAGATACAACACATACCTAGAAAAGAATTGTGATTCACACATCCTTTTAGGGTTAGTTGACCCTTTTTGGCTACCTTCTTATCTTACCTTTCTAAAGAATTAATAGTTCTATAATATATTGGTATGGTGGACTTCCATAGATAACCTAATTCTCTTCTTTTAAGTCTTAGTTTTCTAATTTTGGACATTGTAGTAATTAGAAAATGATACCAAATCTCTTGAGAAATGTTTGTACCACCGTATCTTGTCATTAAAATAGAATGATCTCTTGGAAAGAGTTTGTCATTGGTTAACTTAAAATGTCAACTAAAACACTTCATGTCAAACACCTCTATTAGGTGTTTTCTTATAGTTGTTCTTTAGGCTTTGTCCCTGTTTCACCTGAGTGGGTGGTAGATGACGAAGAACTATCTAGGGAAACTGGACCCTAGAAAGGGTTGCATACCCGCTCATACAATTACATAAACCTAGTACAAATAGAACTACATATCTCGTGAGTTCGTTCAAATTCTCTTGTGGCCTTGATCCTGTGGATATAGGGTATGTAGGCAGTTTGTGCAACGAAAGAAGTACCCAGTACTCAGGCCTTGAGAATATAGTTCAAAAGTTTTAAATTGTGAGGACTCTTTGACTTTAAAATTTTGAATTTTTGGGATGGGTCTCTACATGTGGTATTAGAGCACAAGTTGAAAACTTGGGCCTATGTGTCTGCCTTGTAGAAATGGTTAGAAATAGTTGTCATTGTGTTTATCAAACCTAATCTGATGATGATGCTTTTGAATGTAGAAATGAGAAAATTGAAGGCTAAGAAGAAGAGTAGGAAGGCAAAGAAAACCAAACAATCTTAGAACCAAATTAATGAAGAAGGGAATCCAAGTTATGAGGGAGGGGCTTGTATCTCCAATTCTGAGACTTTCTCTATTTCTATTAAGTGAATCAAGCTTGAAAGGGAGGAGTGCATGAAGGCCCCGACTACCAAAATTATAACCCTTGTAGTTAAATCAGGGAAACCCTAGGCAAACTATTTCATTCCCTTTGGGTGTGGGTGAAGTGCACCTCCTATGAGTAGAGAAAATATAGAAGAGTGCCTATGGGCACACCCTACCCCCAAATTTGTGTTGTTAGACTCAGATGGGGAAGAGGAGCCTGAAGAAATCTCTCTTTCTAAAAGTGACTTATGATCAGGAAGCTAGTAAAAATTAAATAAGGATGTTTAAATCCATTTCTTACCATTGCACCATAATAATCATGAAAACATTGGTGCATGATGACCATTTTCTTTCATTCTTACCATTACACTTATATTTTGTGTACCTATTATGATTTCATGAAATTGACCCTTCTCATTAATATGTCTAGCATGATTCTTCTAGTAATTCTTGTTATAGAATGATAGCGTTAACATTTGAGTTAGTTAGGAAAGGATAATATGAATATAGTTCCAAATTAATGACAAATTATGTTCATGTTGTTTGAATTGTCCTATGATTGTTAAGAGGGATAGATAATCCAAAAGAAATCATTAGAAATTATATAGATACCTCTATAAGAGCTTACATTAAGGAAGGATTAGTTCGTATAGTTAAATCAATCATAATGTATGCTTACCTTGGAATCTTGTAATTAGATGGTGTTTCATGGTTCTTCTGATTAAATAGCATAGGACTTGTATGACAAGAACAATAAGAACTATATGTTATGGCTTTATTTTGACATCTTCCTTACGATGCTATAAGTATATCTGACTGGTGATTTTCTTAAAAGATCCCTCACCTGGTCTATTTTGAAGTATCATGTGCACCTTGTAGTCAACTTGTTACCTTATAAAAAGGCTCTATTTATTTTGGTCTTAAGCATGTCATATTGTCAAAACTGATTCACTTATGCTTGGAGGTTCTTAAGCCCCTTTGTGCCTTGTTTATAAATAGTATTTCTATTATTAATGGTTGTAAGTGATCCTTTAACGTAGATATTCTTAATGGGTGTTGATGATTTTGATGATTTAGAGCTGGAATTTTCTCATACCATTATGTGATGATACATTGATTTAATGTTTAAAACATCTTATTTTAAGTTGTTGACCCTAGTGACCTGGTATTGAAACCACTCTTTCTTTGAAATATTGATCCTTCTTGATGAAAAGAGCATTGAGGATAGTAAGATGGTTATGAATTCAAGATTGACATTATTTTTGTATTTAATGCTTTAAAGTAATAATAATTTATGTAAGTCACTGGTACTTAGAAGAATCCTTGGAGTGGATTACTTGTACCGGCCATAGGTTGAAAACTGAGGTGTATAATTTTTTTATATATTTATTCCCTGTAAGACACCCTTAGCACAGTTCTTGTTTGGGTAGACTGTGGTCTATAGGAAGTGACATTGGACCTGTATTGGTCCTGAAGGGGTCAAAAGTCTCTGGCCAGAGCACCCTTTATAATTCATGTCCTTAAGCCCATATGGCAAAATATGATCCCTATCCTGTTAGGATAGAAGAGCCCATTTGGCTATAGGTAAAAGATGTCACGTATGGACAAGAAAGTCCACTAGACAGAAGAGCCCGAATTGGCTATTCCAAATTTAACAAATGGCCCGTATTGGCTAATTCCTGAGTATCCAGATTGGCTAAAATATCATCATTTTTCTTTCCTAACCTAGAATAGTGTATCATTCTCTTTGGATCTTAACAGGCAGTAGTGAAGCTTGGACATGATTGGGAAAATGGAGAATGCATTCCAGATACTCGATATCTAAGTCCGGAAGGCAATCTGCACAGAAGAATTTAAAACATGTATGCAAATCCCATTTTGGAACAACCTTTCTGTGTGCAATGTTTGCATCGGCATGATGCAAAGTTCTAGGGGGAAGTATGTCACAACCCTCAATCAATCTCTAGGCAATGTTAAAATAATTTTTAATTTTATTTATCACTAGTTCATTAATTCATTGAATTGTAGCAGATAAATAAATTTTAAATGGATAGGAGGTATTAAATTAATAAATATTAAATAAATTGTAAATGTTAGAAGTAACCCAACATTGGTAAGTGTTTAATAATTAAGCACTTCTTAATTAATAAATCTAAGAGAAAAATTACATATACATTTAATTCATATTTATAAATTCAAATAACTAAGTAATAATTAATTAAATAAAGTAAAGAGGGTTTTGAATTGTTATATATGTATGTATTTAAAACTAATTTAAATATAAATAAGTTATAAAAATTAAGTGAATTAAATTAAATTAAAAGTTAGTAATGAAATAAAAACAAACCTTAATTAATCCATAAACTAAGTTAAGAGAATTAAATTAAGCTAAATTTTAATAATGAAATAAAAACAATAAACTAAATCAATTGCCTAAAAAAATTAAGGCATGCATTTGTTCATGGATGGAATTGATTTTTGTTAGTGAGGTAGCTTTATGAGAGGAGAAAACTCCTTTGTATCCTCAGAAATTATGGAGAAGGTTTCTCCCGTGAATGAGGAATTAGGGTTTAAATACTTGGGGTGAATGTTGGAAGGGGAAGTAGGAAATTGGTAGGAGAAATCTGGATTGGGAGCTCTTCGTTGGTTGAAGGATCAGAAGGTAAAAGTTATAAAATTCCTCGATGTTTTTGTGGCTTCATTTCTAGTTTTCCTATTATTCTCCTTTTTCCAAGAATGTTCTAACTAGTTTGTGGAAGAATGGGCACAGGATCTCAAGTGGTTTTTCCATTTTACAGGGTTTGTCTTTTGTATTTTTATACATGCAGGCACATGCATATAGTTTTACAGGGTTGTCTTTTATGTTTTTATACATGCATGCAGTTTTATAGGGTTCAAATGTGGAAAAGTTGAAGAGGGTTTGAATAAATATATATAATAATACACACACACATATATATATGTATGTATGTATGTGTGTATATGTATATAAATGTGTATATATATATATATATATATATTGTCATGCCCACATTTCCCATGCAATCCCGACACACAATACACGTGTCATGTCCACATTTGCCATGTGGTCATGACACGAATTACTAAAAAAATTTCTACCTGTCCCTAGGAACCCCCTTGCACGTGTCTACGTGCTCGGTGGCAATACGCATAAGGCGTAAACATGTCAACCAACCGCGATGATGAGAGCCATCTAGGGGGTATACGACACGAAGTGTGTCACTTTTAGGGTTAGATTGATTTAAATATGAACCCCTAGTTTCCTAGGTGTGAAGATGTTTTTGCCAGCTTCGAGCCTATCTTAAACTCAGGTCAAAAGAATAGAAATAACGATTGAGTAAAGTGGTATGATGGATGCATGATTAAAGTGGAGTGATGGAAAATAAGTAATAAAATAACGTAAAATTTAAACCCTAGAAATCTAGGAAAAATCCGACAGCATAATGCGTTTTTAATAAACGCAAGGTAAAATTTAAAATAAATCACAAATAAGGAATCAAATAAGATTTAAGAAAATTAAATTAAAACTTAAGGACAATTCAAAATGATTTAAAATAAAACAATAAAATAGTAGTAAACGTCAAATTGGATTTCAAACTTGAATCCGTTAATAAATATAATTTCAACATTACATTTATTAACGAACTCAGAATTAAGAGGAGGAAGGAGGTTAAAATATCCTTCTCGTAAAATAATAATAAAATAGATAATTAGATACAAGGAAAGAAAATCTCACCAGAGAAAAATAAAATAAATAGCCCCATTAAAGCAAATTTAAATGCAAGGGAAAAATACTCTTTCCCAATTAAAATAAAATCAATTCCCCAAAACAAGTTTAACTAACAAGGCAATAAAAAAAAATGTCAAAATCCCACTTGAATTAGGCAAAACTAAAAGGAATACCAAAATGAGATAAAAGTAGAGTATAAAGGAGGATTAAAAATGAGAAATAAAATAAACACTCAAAGAAAAACTTCTTGCCCTAACTCATTTTTTTGAAAATTGGTTTATAAAAATGGAAAAGGCTTAACTCCTATTTAAAATTGTTTTCTATTTTCTATGTTGCCCTAATCTCATTTACTCCTTTCTTGTTTCCTCTTGTTTGTTTTGTCTTCTATTTTGTAGGTTAGGGTTTGCAAGGCCAATGGAGGCCATGAATGAAGTTTGCTCCTTCATCTCACAGAGGTAAAACCATAGTGACAGTGTTAAATACCATTTTTTTAAATTTTATTTAACACACACACACACACACACACACACACATATATGTATACAAATGCTGAATGAGTTTTGGATAATGTTAAATGTTGCAGAGTGTTGAAGGGAAGGGCCGCCGCCAAGGAGAAGCATAGAGGGAGGTTCGAAAGGGAGGTGGAGTGTGTAGAGGGTGGCGTAGTGCAGGGTCCGTGGAGGAGGTTGGGCGGAGGAGCCGCTGTGGGAAATGCGGCGGTGAGGGGAGCCGAAGGGGAGCTATCGTGAGGAGTCTATGGGGGGGCATGTAGAGTAGGCAGTAGGAGTTTCAGGAGTAGGGGGGTGTGGGGGGAGGTACGGTCCCCTCCCCACACCAACAAACAAAGCATAACAGGGGCGGCGACGGTTGGGCTGTCGCCCCCTTGTTTCTTTTTTTTTTAAAATAAACTCCAAATAATTATGGTGTTAGGGTTTCAACCCAGCTCCTTCAGTAGCAGTTTCATTTTATTATTATTATTTAAATTACAGTTAAATATAATAAATATATATATCTGTATATATATATATATCTATATATATATGTATATATCTATATATACATATATACGCTCAGGTCTGTGCTTAGTATAAACAATATCATTTCAGCAGATATACATTTTTTTTATATATACATTTTGATATAAGTATACAAGTATATACACTTATATATATATATATATATGTATATATATATACCGCTATATACATAGCAAGTTGTATTATAATTATTTTCTCCTATATATTTTTTTTAGTGCACACAGAGGTAAAGAATAATAAAGTGGCAGCAATAGATTCCTACAAGAATGAAACAACTAAGCAAAATTGTATGTTTATACAAAAGCGTAAATATATACATTTCCATAGCATTCATTTCTTCAACAAGGTTTAAAACCAGAATACTAACTTGCAAATTTTAACATGTATAAACCAATAGCACTTCTCTTCCTATTTTTTTTAAAGGCATAAATATATTTACAGAATATATTATAATTTTTTTTTTGATGCAACAATAAAATAGAAACTACAATTTCCTATGAATATTATTACAACTCTTTTCTTTTCTTTTCTGAATCAAAATGAATAGATATATGAGTATTAACCCCTTTTGTTTTTGAAACATACAATGGAAATATATACTTTCCTTTCTTTTTTTCTTTGTGGAAACAGTAAAAAAAATACACAGAATGCATTATTTTTCTTTTGAAACAACAATAAGGTAGAAAATACATTCTAGTCTAAATTTTGCTTTCTTTCCAACAATGACTAATATAGTGGAACTTTCAACACAAACAGATAACAGATTTCAAGTTTTCTCTTTCTTGTTCAAAATGCATTCCATATAACAGCACACACACACACACACACACACACACACACACACACATATATATAAGGGAAAAACATGGCAGCAACAAAAATATTTTCACATGCATTTCACAAGCTACAAACTCCCTCTTAGAGAATCAACATCATATTAATAAAATAACAAGAATATTTCTCATACAACATTTAATATAGCCATCCCCATGGTAAAATATCTTGACAAACTTTTACAAAAATAAAATACAATAAGGCCACAATGGCCATGGCTTCAACAACCAAAAGAAAACACTACTAAGCCACCCAAAAATGAGCTCCACAACAACTCCATTTCTTCACTCAAAACCTGCAAATAAACACAATAAAGGAACAACCTAGCCACTTTGAAATGCCCTCCTCCCTATTGTAGATCCACAAGAGGGTCACCCCCAAGCTAGGGAGGTAGGGATTCACATGGGTGCAAACATTCCACAACAAGAATCAACAACAACACAAAAATAGCCCAAAGGTTTAACACAACTCAACTCATTAAAATGTGTTTGATGAGGGTAGGGAATGGACCCCTCTACTTCAAAGGCCACCCAAAATCTAAAATACCAATCTCATGGCCTCAAGCCAAAAATCTCCAAAACCACCACTCTCCACAAAATCACAAAATAATCTCCATGGCACTCTTGCCATTCAAATAATCTCCTCAACAAGTAAAAGCCCTCAAGGCATAAATAGCACAATATGGGAGTGACCTCAAGGAGGTTGCTTTCCCCTACCCAAACAAGTTGAGCATTACCTCCAAATGGAGGTGCTCTCACCATACTCCCATCCCACACAAAAATAAAGAAATAATAGCCAACAAACAACACAAACACATCACAATATATATAAGCAAGGGTGAAGAAAAATAGTTTAAGAGGCTTACCTTCAAAGCCCTATAATGGAAGCACATTTGGCCAAGAGCTCCAAGCTTTCCCAAACCTTCCAATCTCCAAGAATTCCTCCAACTTTCCCAAATTCCTCTAAAATAGAAAGAAACTCCAAAATGCCAGAACCCACACTCCTCAATAAGAGGAGATATTATAGGCCATCAATTTGGCCTTGAGGAATGAGAATGTGACACTTGTCACCTTCTCCTTCCTCCTCCAATGCCACTTGCAAGGGAGAGGAAATGTGAGGATGACAAGTGTCATCCTCCCATTCCATCTCAATCCTCACCTTATCCACTTGTGCTCTCACACATGTGTGAGAGGACAAGTGGTGAGGTGGCATTTCCACTCAAACCTCCAAGAGGATAAGGGATGCCATATGGCATCCTCTTCTTCTCTCAAAGAGTCATCTCCCTCCAAGATGCTCTCACACGTGTGTGAGAGTCCTGGAGGAAGCTCCCACACACTTGGGAGTCTTGGAGACCTCCCAAGTCTTCCTTGGGAAAGGATTCCCAAATTTTGGGAAGGGAGATGAGTCTTTCCCAAAGCATGACTCATCTCCCACCTTTCCTAATTTAAAATTTCGTCACTTTGACTAAACCATAGTTTAGAGTGACCAAAAGTGAGTTAATTCAAGGGTTAGTTGGTCAAAATTGACCCTAAACCTATGGGTAACCAACTAGGGTAACTTTTGGGACACTAAGGTTCACCAAGGGGGTCATAAATCCACTTTAAATGGCCTCAAAAATTAAAACAAATACCAAGTGGTGTAAGTCAAATAAAATTATACAACACTTAATATTAATAAATTAACAAAGGGTATTGGGCCAAAATGATAAAATTAAATCAAACACTTAAATCACATTCAATTTCAAACATGATCCTCATTCCTCTTGGGAATGGATCAGTTTTACAGGGAATAGCATAGTGTGAATTCTACCTCTAATTTCCCGTGGCTTGGGAATGTAAACCTGCACATCTTGATCAAGTGTCAATCATATCATGATAATCATAGCCAAAGCAACTAGAATTAAATTCACGCCATAGAATACAACAATAATCATCAATAACGTAATTCTGAATTAACTACATTTCTCAATCACATGTTAAATAGTCAACATCACATAAATGACTAGAATCTCATCACAAAGCATCATCAAATATATATCACATGTGCCGAATCATGAAATAGCATAAAATATGATCACATCAAATCCCATATGTGTAATCAATGTCCTATCATAATCAGGAGATATAAGCAAGTCTGCATAATGAAACATAGTCTCGAAAAAGTCTGATAATGCCATCAACTGAAATGAATAACGATCAAAATAAGGAAGGAAAAATAATTGGCCTCACATGCCCCCCCTAAGACTAAACTTCCTCTTGGAAGTCAAAAAAAAGATGAGGATAGAGTGCCCTCAAACTAGCTGCATCCTCCCAAGTCGCTGTGACCTCATCATAACAATCCCACTAGACCCTAATCTGGTCCAGCTCTCGACCTTGAAGGCCCAGCATTCAATGAGCCAATATGTGAATTGGCTCCAAAGCCAATTACCCATCTGTGTCTACCTGTAGACCACTCCAGTCCAGTACGTGAGATAAATTAGATATATATCGCTTCAATACAGAAATATGAAAGACATTGTGGATACGTGACAGGCTAGGTGGCAACGCTAGACGATAGGCAACTAGTCCTATGCGCTCCAAAATCTCAAAGGGTCCTACAAACTGTGGTGCGAGCTTAGAGCCCTTTCCATAACAGATAGGACTCTTGTGTGGCTGCACTCTAAGGAATACCCTGTCACCCACTGAGAAGCTCCGATCAATCCTCTTAGCATCAGCATACTTCTTCTATCTATCTTGTGCCTCCTGTAACCTCTACCTAATCAGTGTGACCTACTGATCCATATCCTAAACTAGCTCTGGACCAATGGCAACTCTATCCTCTATCCGATCCCAAATCAATGGTGTCCTGCATGGTCTATCGTATAAAGCCTAAAAGGGAGGCATACCCAACGAGCTGTGATACCCATTATTGTAGGCAAACTCAACCAGATACAGATACTCCTCCCATCTAGACTGATGGTCCATAACATACATCTAAAGCATGTCCTCTAACACTTGATTCACCCACTCTATCTGTCCATCTGTCTTGGGATGATAAGCAGAGCTAAAGTTGAGATGTTTTCCCAACGCCTGCTGCAAGGCTCTCTAGAATACTGAAGTGAATACAAAATCTCTGTCTAAAATGATGCAGTGAGGTACTCCATGTAATCTCACAATGTCATCTAAGAATACTCTTGCCACTGCTAGTGCATTGTACGTTGTGCGTATAGGTGAGAAATGCACCACCTTGGTCAACTTGTCGACTGTCACCATGATGGCATCATGGCGATGCGAAGACATAGGAAGACCAATAATAAAATCCATGGAAATGGTGTCCCATTTCCACTTAGGTATATCATGTGGGTATAGAAGACCCGTTGGATGTTGATGCTCAGCCTTGACCCTCTGGAACTCAAGGCATCAAGCAACAAACTCTGCTATATCTTACCTCATACCCACCCAATGGTATAGCTATCGTAGATCGGCATGCATCTTCTTCACCCCCGGATGTGCGGCATATGGTGCTCTGTGAGCCTCTGATAACACTACAGTACATAGGTCGCCTGCCCGGGGTACATAGATGCACTGTCGATGACAAAGTAACCCATCTGCCTCAAGTGAATACCCTACAAACTTGCCCACAAGGGCCCTCTATGAACTGATCTCCTGCTGTACCTCAAGAAACCACTCATCCTCTAGCAGATGCTAAATAATGCGACCTCTCAAGTCCACACTCAGAGTCAAGGTCAAGAGCTTGTGGTGCCTCTGACTCAATGCGTCAGCAACCACGTTCTCCTTCCCTTTGATGTAGTGGACATCAAGGTCATACTCGCAAAAGGAACTCCATCCAATGCCACTGACGGGCGTTCAGATTTGGCTGCGTAAAGATATACTGAAGACTATGGTGATCTGAATGGAGCTCAAAGCGATGACCCAATAAGAAATGTCTCTAACGAACTAGAGCATGAACCACTGCCACTAACTCCAAGTCATGTGTGGGGTAGTTTAGCTCATGGGTCTTGATATTTCGTGACTCATATGCGATCGCTCTACCACCCTGCATAAGTACGGCTCCCAATCCCTCAAGTGATGCATCCGTGCAAACCATAAAATCTACTATAGGATCAGGAACCACTAAAATGGGAGCGCTGGTAAGATGCTCCTTGAGGACCCTGAAGGCCCTCTCACACTGCTCAATCCATAGAAAGCTCTTCCCTTTCCGTTGAAGGGAAGTGATGGGGTGCGCTATCCGAGAAAAACCCTCAACAAAGCGACGGTAATAACCAACTAACCCCATAAAACTTTTGACCTCTGTCACACTAGTGGGTGCTAGCCAATCCCTGATAGCCCTAATCTTCGATGGATCTATTGAGATTCCATCGCCAGATAGGATATGCCCCAGATACTGAACCTTTGTCCTGAAAAATGCACACTTCACCAAGTTCCCATAAAGATTCTGCTCCCTCAAACACTGTAGAACCTGACAAAGGTGCTCCTCATGCTCCTCCTCGATCCATGAATAGATCAAAATGTCATCGAGGAAAATGATCACGAACTGATCTAAATAGGTACGGAACACCCCATTCATGAGACTCATGAACACTGTAGGGGCGTTCGTCAAGCCAAAGGAAACCACCGTGAACTCATAGTGGCCATATCAAGTCTAGAAGGCAGTCTTATGGATATCTGCCTTTGTGATACATAGCTGATGATAACTGGACTTCAGGTCTATCTTAAAGAACACCCTGGCTCCCTGCATCTGATCAAAAAGATCATCAATCCTGGGTAGAGGATAACAGTTCTTCACCGTCACCTTATTCAATTACCTGTAGTCCATGCACAAATGAAGAGACCCATACTTCTTCACGAAGATGACAAGAGTGCCCCAAGGTGAAACGCTCGGTCGGATGTGCCCCTTCTCGAGAAAGTCCTCCAACTATAACTTGAGCTCTATGAGCTCATGTGTGGTCATCCTATAGGGTGCATGAGACATTGGCTCAACACCCGGCACTAGGTCAATGTGAAAGTCTACCTCACGTCAGGGTGGCATCCCCGGTAACTCTGATGGAAACACATCGGCAAACTCTCTAAGGATGGGATGATCATCCAAAGATGCCTCAGGCTCATCATCTGATATGTCACTCACTGTGATGGTGAACATCTGACATCCCTTCCGCATGCAGTGCTTAAGATGTTAAGAGGATATCATACGTACTGTTTTGGGCTTCTGAATGCCCATTATCTCAACTGATGTACCGTGATCATCTAAACAACTAATCACCTTTCAACAACAATCTAGCTTGGCTCGGTGAGCCGCAAGCCAATCCATACCCAACACCACATCATAGGATCCTAATGTCTTGACTCTAAGGTCACATACTGTGGCGAAGGGTCCCGAAGAAATCTCACAGTCATGGACTAAGGCATCTACTGTCATCTTGGCTCCTGAGGCCAACTCAACCACCCACCTATCACCCTACCTAGAGGCCACTAGCCTGCAACGCTCCACTAATGATGGAGATATGTAAGAGTCAGTAGCACCAGAATCAAAGAGAATAGAAATGGGGTTTCCCCTATCATACCTGACATCTCAATCACTAACGCCTAAAAATTAGCCTGGCGGTTATCAACCGCCATGAACATACAGTGGGATCTACCCACGTCACCAACAGTCTGCTCAGATCCTCCTGTACGAGGCTATCCCCCTGCTATAAAACCCTGTGGACACTCTCTAGCTAGGTGTCTAGCTCCACCACAGACATAACAAGGGCCCCTAGCCTGCACCTGTCCAGTCTGAGTCCTACTCGACTGCAGCTGTCCTGATATACCAGTAGACCCCTGTGAGCCCCTATAAGATTGCGGCAACCTCGCAGGTCTCACAAACTGTCCCTAATGCCTCTGATCTCTACGCGGGCCCTGCTACTGCCAACCTCTATTATGTCCCCCATGTGCCCTCTACTGTGTCCTAGCTCTCTGCTACTGCTACTGTGGGGGCTTAGGAGGTAAGGGTGCAGAACTAAATCCTCCCTTATGAGGTGGCTGTGATGGTCTGTGGAAACTCTGCTGATGCTGCTGCTGTCCACGATCCTAAAATTGAGGGCATGAACTCTGCCCTTGTCCCTGAATCTCCTTAGCGATATATGCCTTCTCGGAAGCATCACTCAAAGTCTGGGGGTCTACCATACGAACAGGCCCTGCTATACTGTGGTTCAGTCCTCTGATAAACTTATGCACCAGGAGTTTCTCGTCATGGAGATACTCTGCATAACAGGATAACTCGGTAAATCTACCCTCATACTATGCCACTATAAGTCCCCTTTGTTGAAGGTCATGGAACTCGTCTATATGATGCTGCCTGTAATGGTCTGATAGGTATCGCACATTGAAGTGCTCAATAAAGGTCTCCCATGTGAGAGTGTCTAATAAAAGGTGACGCTTGCACTCCTCAGTATGCCACCAGGTAGGTGTTGCATCTCACAACAGGTGTACTACTACAGGATCCTTCGTGTTTCCCTCGTAAGGATGCAACGCGAAGCATCTGTCTAGTTGATGAGCTAGGCCTCTGCCTCAACTCCCTCTGTGGTCCTGACGAATGTAGGAGGGTTCAGCCTCAATATATCTCTAATGGGATCTCCTCTATCTTTATACCTCCTGATAGGCTCATCTGTGTAATAATCATAAGGTCTGTGAACAATGTGCTCTACTCGTACTGCCTCATCATGCCTATCATGACATGGAGGGCTCCTGCTACGGGCCCTGTCGGTCGAACCAACCTCCTCTGTCTTTGGTACCTCAACATAAGGCTCCACACGTGGTGCCCCTCGCGGCTCAACGTGGGGCTCCACACGTGGCTCGACACGGGACTCAGCTCGTGGCTCCACACGTGGCTCCTCTCGCGGATCCTCATGGGGCTCAACACGTGGCTCTATGCGTAGCTCAACTACAACCAGTGGAAGCCTATCTAAAACTACCTCTAAAGCCTGTAATATCTGTGGCTTTATATCTAGTAGGGCCGGTGGTGCATGCAGTGCCTATAAGTCTGGCTGTGGCTGTAGGACTGGCTGATCCGGTCCCTCAGCTGAAGAGTCAGTGTGCACCTCGGTGGGTGGAGTGTGGCGGGACTACGCTCGCCAAACTTGTCGGGGAGGCATCCTACAAAAATGAAGTAACCACAAATTAATCAAAGTTGTAGAAATAATAATGTGCCCAAAACAAGCCCAGTGTTTAAACTTAGGTTTTGATACCAAATGTCATGCCCGCATTTCCCATGCGGTCATGACATACAACACACGTGTCATGTCCACATTTACCATGTGGTCATGACACAAATTACAAAAAAAAATTCTACCTGTCCCTAGGAACCCCCTCGCACGCGTCTGCTTGCTCGGTGGCAATATGCATAAGGCATAAACATGTCAACCAACCGCGATGATGAGAGTCATCTAGGGGGTATACGACACGAAGTGTGTTACTTTTAGGGTTAGATTGATTTAAATCTGAACCCCTAGTTTCCTAGGTGTGAAGATGTTTTCACCAGCTTCAAACCTATCCTAAACTCAGGTCAAAAGAATCAAAATAACAATTGAGTAAAGTGGCATGATGGACGCATGATTAAAGTGGAGTGATGAAAAATAAGTAATAAAATAATGTAAAATTTAAACCCCAGAAATCTAGGAAAAATTCGACAGCATAACGCATTTTTAATAAACACAAGGTAAAATTTAAAATAAATCACCAATAAGGAATTAAATAAGATTTAAGAAAATTAAATTAAAACTTAAGGACAATTAAAAATGATTTAAAATAAAACAATAAAATAGTAGTAAACGTCAAATTGGATTTCAAACTTTAATCCGTTAATAAATATAATTTCAACATTACATTTACTAATGAACTCAGAATTAAGAAGAGGAAGGAGGTTAAAATATCCTTCTTGTAAAATAATAATAAAATAGATAATTAGATACAAGAAAAGAAAATCTCACCAGGGAAAAATAAAATAAATAGCCCCATTAAAGAAAATTTAAATGCAAGGGAAAAATACTCTTTCCCAATTAAAATAAAATCAATTCCCCAAAACAAGTTTAACTAACAAGGCAATAAACAAAAAGTGCCAAAATCCCACTTGAATTAGGCAAAACTAAAAGGAATACCAAAATGAGATAAAAGTAGAGTATAAAGGAGGATTAAAAATGAGAAATAAAATAAACACTCAAAGAAAAACTTCTTACCCTAACTCATTTTTTTGAAAATTGTTTTATAAAAATGGAAAAGCCTGAACTCCTATTTAAAATTGTTTTCTATTTTCTATGTTGCCCTAATCTCATTTACTTCTCCTATCTTGTTTCCTCTTGTTTGTTTTGTCTTCTATTTTGTAGGTTAGCATTTACAAGGCCAATGGAGGCCATGAATGAAGTTTGCTCCTTCATCTCACAGAGGTAAAACCATAGTGACAGTGTTAAATACCATTTTTTTTAATTTTGTTTAAAACACACACACACACACACACACACACACACACACACACACACACATATATATATATAAATGCTGAATGAGTTTTGGCTAATGTTAAATGTTGCAGAGTGCTGAAAGGAAGGGTCGCCGCCGAGGAGAACCACAAAGGGAGGTTTGAAAGGGAGGTGGAGTGTGTAGAGGGTGGCGTAGTGCAGGGTCTGCGAAGGAGGTTGGGCGGAGGAGCCGCTGTGGGAAATGCGGTGGTGAGGGGAGCTGAAGGGGAGCTACCTTGAGGAATCTGTGGGGGGGGCGTGTGGAGTAGGCAGCGGGAGTTTCGGGAGTAGGGGGGTATGGGGAGGGGGCCGTGCCTCACCCCACACCCACAGGTGTGGGGGGAGGCACAACCCCCTCCCCACACCAACAAACATAGCAGAATAGGGGCGACGACAGCTGGGCCGTCACCCCCTTGTTTCTTTTTTTTTTTAAAATAAACTCCAAATAATTATGGCATTAGGGTTTTGACCCAGCACCTTCAGTAGCAGTTTCATTATTATTATTTTTTTAAATTTCAATTAAATATAATATATATATACATATATACGCTTAGGTCTGTGCTTAGTGTAAATAATATCATTTCAGCAGATATACATTTTTTTATATATACATTTTGATATAAGTATACAATTATATATATATATATATATATATATCGCTATATACACATCAAGTTGTACTATAATTATTTTCTCCTATATTTTTTTTAAGTGCACACAGAGGTAAAGAACAATAAAGTGGTAGCAATAGATTCCTACAAGAATGAAGCAACTAAGTAAAATTGTATGTTTATACAAAAGCGTAAATATATTAGCATTCATTTCTTCAACAAAGTTTAAAACCAGAATACTAACTTGCAAATTTTAACATGTATAAACCAATAACACTTCTCTTCCTTTTTTTTTTGGAAAGGCATAAATATATTTATAGAATATATTATATTTTTTTTTATGCAACAATAAAACAGAAACTACAATTTCCTATGAATATTATTACAACTCTTTTCTTTTCTTTTCTGAATCAAAATGAATAGATATATGAGTATTAACCCCCTTTGTTTTTGAAACATACAATAACGGAAATATATACTTTCCTTTCTTTTTTTCTTTGTTGAAACAGTAAAAAAAATACACATAATGCATTATTTTTCTTTTGAAATAGCAATAAGGTAGAAAATACATTCTAGTCTAAATTTTGCTTTCTTTCCAACAATGACTAATACAGTGGAACTTTCAACACAAACAAATAACAGATTTCAAGTTTTCTCTTTCTTGTTCAAAATACATTCCATATAATAGCGCGCACACACACACACACACACACACACACACACATATTTGAAGGGAAAAACATGGCAGCAACAAAAATATTTTCACATGCATTTCACAAACTACAAACTCCCTCTTAGAGAATACACATCATTTTAATAAAATAACAAGAATATTTCTCATACAACATTTAATATAGCCATCCCCATGGCAAAATATCTTGACAAACTTTTACAAAAAATAAAATACAATAAGGCCACAATGGCCATGGCTTCAACAACCAAAAGAAAACACTACTAAGCCACCCAAAAATGAGCTCCACAACACTCCATTTCTTCACTCAAAACCTGCAAATAAATACAACAAAGAAACAACCCAGCCACATCAAAATGCCCTCCTCCCTACCATAGACCCGCAAGAGGGTCACCCCGGAGCTAGGGAGGTAGGGATTCACATGGGTGCAAACATTCCACAACAAGAATCAACAACAACAACACAAAAACAGCCCAAAGGTTTAACACATAACTCAATTCATAAAAATGAGTTTGATGAGGGTAGGGAATGGACCCCTCTACTTCAAAGGCCACCCAAAAGATAAAATACCAATCTCATGGCCTCAAGCCAAAAATCTCCAAAACCACCACTCTCCACAAAATCACAAAATAATCTTCATGGTACTCTTGCCATTCAAATAATCTCCTCAACAAGTAAAAGCCCTCAAGGTATAAATAGCACAATATGGGAGTGACCTCAAGGAGGTTCCTTTCCCCTACCCAAACAAGTTGAGCATTACCTCCAAATGGAGGTGCTCTCACCATACTCCCATCCCACACAAAAATAAAGAAATAACAGCCAACAAACAACACAAACACATCACAATATATATAAGCAAGGGTGAAGAAACATAGTTTAAGAGGCTTACCTTCAAAGCCCTATAATGGAAACACGTTTGGGGAAGAGCTCCAAGCTTTCCTAAACCTTCCGATCTCCAAGAATTCCTCCAACTTTCCCAAATTCCTCTAAAATAGAAAGAAACTCCAAAATGCCAGAACCCCACACTCCTCAACAAGAGGAGATATTATAGGCCATCAATTTGTCCTTGAGGAATGAGAAGGTGACACTTGTCACCTTCTCCTTCCTCCTCCAATGCCACTTGCAAGGGAGAGGAAGTGTGAGGATGACAAGTGTCGTCCTCCCATTCCATCTCAATCCTCACCTTATCCACTTGTGCTCTCACACATGTGTGAGAGGACAAGTGGTGAGGTGGCATTTCCACTCAAACCTCCAAGAGGATAAGGGATGCCATATGGCATCCTCTTATTCTCTCAAAGAGCCATCTCTCTCCAAGATGCTCTCACACATGTGTGAGAGTCTTGGAGGAAGCTCCCACACACTTGGGAGTCTTGGAGACCTCCCAAGTCTTCCTTGGGAAAGGATTCCCAAACTTTGGGAAGGGAGATGAGTCTTTCCCAAAGCATGACTCATCTCCCACCTTTCCTAATTTAAAATTTCATCACTTTGACTAAACCATAGTTTAGAGTGACCAAAAGTGAGTTAATTCAAGGGTTGGTCAAAATTGACCCTAAACCCATGGGTAATGAACTAGGGTAACTTTTGGGACACTAAGGTTCACCAAGGGGGTCATAAATCCACTTTAAATGGCCTCAAACATTAAAACAAATACCAAGTGGTGTAAGTCAAATAAAATTATACAACACTTAATATTAATAAATTAACAAAGGGTACTGGGCCAAAATGATAAAATTAAATCAAGCACTTAAATCACATTCAATTTCAAACGTGATCCTCATCCCTCTTGGGAATGGATCGATTTTACAGGGAATAACATAGTGTGAATTCTACCTCTAATTTCCTGTGGCTTGGGAATGTAAACCTGCACATCTCGATCAAGTGTCAATCATATCATGATAATCATAGCCGAAGCAACTAGAATTAAATTCACGCCATAGAATACAACAATAATCATCAATAACGTAATTCTGAATTAACTACATTGCTCAATCACATGTCAAATAGTCAACATCACATAAATGACTAGAATCTCATCACAAAGCATCATCAAATATATATCGCATGTGCCGTTTCACAAAATAGCATAAAATATGATCACATCAAATCCCATATGTGTAATCAATGTCCTATCATAATCACGAGATATAAGCAAGTCTGCATAATGAAGCATAGTCTCAAAAAGTCTGATAATATCATCATCTAAAATGCATAACGATCAAAATAAGGAAGGAAAAATAATCGGCCTCACACACACACACATATATAACAAAAAAAGAAATTTTAAATACAGAAAAATAAAAAAAATGTTAAACCTCTTTTTATTTTGCCATGATGGCCACAACCTGCTCAAGTAGGCTACCCCTCTAAGGTGGGGGCCACGGCCTACTAGGTAGGCCATCGCCTTTAATAGGGGTCACGACTGCCAAGGAGCCACCCAGTGACCTGTGGATGTAGGCCGCCCATGGGTGCTTGCATCGGCGGGTTGGCCTAGGGCTTGGCTCAAAATGTCAAGGCTAAAACTTTCTTTATTATTTATTTTTATTCTATTTATTATTTAAACCAAAAAAAAGAATGGACCATTCTTTTATATTTTAAATTTATATTAATAAATTTACTTATAGCATATTATATATATATATATGTATATCTCTCTGTGTGTGTGTGTTATTTACATTAGTGGAATTTATTAGAGTTGTGAAATGATTTTTAAATTAGTGGATTATTATTTTATTTAGATGGACTAATTTACAAATTATTTATTCAGTTTAATTAGAATCATCTTCAATTATTCTAATAGTTGTACTAATGCCATTATTTATTTGGTTTAATTAGGATGAACCTGAAGACTAATGCCATCAATTATTTGGTTTAATCAGAATGATTTTTAACTATTTTATTTAGTTGGGCTAATACCATTTGATTTACAAGTTAATTATTTAGTTTAATTCTAATGATCTTCAATTATTTTATTTAGTTGGACTAATGTAATTTGATTTACAAGTTATTTACTTAGGTTAATTAGAATGATATCTAATAATCAATTACTTTATTCAATTGGGGTTAATGCAATATTCGATTTACAATAATTGATGTACAATTTAATCATTTAGTTTAATTAGACAAATGCAATATTGGTTTACCAATTATTCACTTAGTTTAAATTGGACAATTTCAAATCCATGTGTTTACAAATAATTCATTTGGTTTAATTAGGATGGACAAACACAACCTTTGTTATTCAAATTATCTTATTTTGGATTAGTTCACTAAGGATGGACCAATGAAATTAGTGATTACAGTTTACTTAGTTTATTAAGGAGGGACAAAATGCAACCTCTTGTTTTTTATCAGTTGTTATCTAGATTAAATAGTTCACTAAACAATTTATTTACAAATTATTTCACAAATTCTATCATTGTTTTAGGCATTTCATTTTATTCAACTTGTTTAATTCACAATTGTCCATGTAGTTTAATTAGGAGGAACAAACTCTTTCATTTTTTTTAAGATTAGGCATCTAATTTAGAAGACACTATGGTTGGACAAATTTACAAAAGAGGACAATGAGTAAAATTAATAGGAGTAAAGTAGATCTCAACCTATAGTCTTAGTCTAACAACTATATGCCAAATTATTTATAGGGTTCTAATTGTAAATTTGAAATTACAACTCCTAAGTAGGAACTCTCTTTCAAAGTTATTAATTAAGGGTAAACATGATTATTTACTTCCATTGCAATGGTTCGTTCAACTTTCTTGTGATCAACAATTGTTAAATGTATAATGATAGTACAATTTTTTCTTTCACACAATTCAAGCAAATTAATAAAAGGGAAAACCTAAAACACATCGTAGTGTTTAGTGAATAAAGGGTACCTCTGTTTCACACTTATAGGTCAAGCCGTTGTGATGAACTACTATGCCCATGGCCTAATATAGCTGCAACAATGGCATCTGGGCATCATCCCTATAAACCGCAGGGGAGTGATAAGGATCATCTTGTCAAATTAAAGTACAAGGGGTAGGTAATCCCCCTCGTACGATTTATTAAAAAGATAAAACAATAAAGAACCCACTAAGTAAAATTTTCCCTTCTGTTGGTTAAATAAAAAGATCTAGGAGCATTTGTCAGAACTTCTACTTTTACAAAGGAAATACTTTTGTAGGAGAAAGAGGGTCTTTTCTTGAGACAGTTTCAATTCTATTCCTAGTAAACTAGGAAGGGGTCCCTGCATTGTTAATAATTATATTTACGTAGTGTACCCTTAGTAGCATTTTTAGAAAACCATAAACACATTTTATGAAATTAGTCATACTCTTGTTTCATGTGACTCTTATGATATTGGTTAAGCTTAGGCTTGGATGTTAATTGTAGACACCCAAAATTGACCTAATTATCATTAGTATCAAATATCACATTATCTATCATCTACATTTGTCTAGCACACTTGAGCAATTTATCTATTTTCTTTAAATCACTTATTTCTTCTATTAATTAAATAAATTTATATTTATTTAATTAATTCATTATCTATTTCTTCTAATCTATAATTAAATAATCTTTAATTATTTAATTATCTTCATTCTATCTATTTTAATTAAATAAATCTTATTTATTCAATTAAAATTCCCATCCTAATCCCACTTTCCAATTAATTAAATAAATTTTATTTATTTAATTAATTTCTCTTATCATTTATCATCACAAGCCGACATGTGTGCATTTTTTATTTAAAAAACTTGTGTGGTACTACATTTTTTATTTAATATCTTTCACACACGTAGTACTTTTTTATGTACACAATCACACATGAGCCTTATCTTCCCTCCACTTGTCATTTACACATTCACCTATGACTATCCTTTCATCTCAGTTGTTCACATAGCCACCAAATCCCTACCGTTGATTGATTTTGGTTGAAGTATATATAAACAACCTCTCATTTCATACTAGATCTATCCATCATTCTCATATAGCATCTACATTATCATCTTAAGCATTTGAGCTTCCATCGCATCCATCTAGCATATTATCATTATTATCCATCCATCATGGCAGCTTTTATCTTCATGATTGTTCATTGTTGAGAAGCAATCCACATCACAAACAAGGAATCATACAATCTAGGTGATATTGTTCTTGAATTGCATGCTTTTGATTTCACTTGGATTCGATTCTTTGATGGTGGTAGGATTAGGTTGTCATTTGTTATGCTTGATCTTATTAACCTAGTTTTTACCTATCACATTTTGGCATGCCCGGTGGGACTCAAGTCCTTGATTAACTTTGCTGTTTGAAGTTGTTTTTTGTGAAGTTCATATTTTCCGAGTGCTTATAGCAAATCGCGGTTGCTTATAAGTGTAAACCAGTCGCCTACAAAACCTTTGCATCACTTTTAAGCTACCAATTACCGCTTTTAGCCTTTTTGGGATTGCTTTTAAGCTAATAGCGGTCACTTTTAGTCTTTTATGTATTGCTTCTAAGCCAATAGTGGTCACGTCTATCATTATTTGCATCACTTATAATCCAAAACTAGTCGCTTCTGGCTGTCTGGGTCACTTTCTGTAACTTAGGGTTTTTTTGCTAACATCAGATTTTTACAAGATTTTATGCATCTGGCAGGAATAGATCACCTTTTATCCTTAACAATTCACATCTGGGTTTTCGGCATCGCTAATGAGTAGTAACAGTTTGCATCTAGAAGAATTCAGATCACCTTTGAGCAGCAGTCAGTCACCTCTGGTAACTATGTATCACTTTCAGTTTTATCATTCACAGTTGGGTTTTCTTGGTTATTAGTCATTTCTTTGTGCAACATCTTATCGATTGTCTAAGAAAAGGAGGTTGTGAAACTACTAACATATCTGTTGCAGCTTCGATTGGTCCAAGACATTGCATTTTATCACTAATTTAGAAACATTTGGGCTTGGTGCTTAAAAAGAATCATTATTTGCTCCGTGATTGATTTATCTTTTTTGGATTGATTGTTGTGCATGTTTGTAACCTAAATTTACTAGCAAAAGTATCCTCTCTCCTTGCCTATCAAATGGATCTTGGGTGCATGAGAACTTGTTATTATCTTTAGAGGGCCTGCCTTCCTGGTGTGAGAAGGGGTACGACCCAAGTGATAATGGGCTAAAGCCAAGTCCTTCCAAACCACTATATAAGAAAAGTGTGTTGAAAGCCACAAACAACAGATGTTGTGTTATACTGACAGCCAACCTCCCCCCAAACCCCTCCAAGGTGTAACCTTTGAAGGCCGAAGACTCCATAACGAAGAGTAGTGATATCGCACGTATAACCACCCGAACAGATGTCCTTACTAGCAACCTTGTGTAGTAGCCAAAATCCTTCTATATGTTGACACAAAAGGTGGGACCTTTGAAGCCGCCCTGATTCTCATGGTTCTTAGTAGAGATAGCAGGGACAATCCTAAGGTTTGGTGGGGGGACAAGCCTTGGGAAACCTAGATCTTGGTATGTGTGAGAAGTGAGTGCCATGGAGGGGAGCCGGTGCTACCAAGATCCTAAAGCTATCCATTTTGAATAAGCATGGCAAGGGGACTCAACAAATATAGTCCTTTCCTAGCCTAGGTTGTACAAGTTTGTGATTGTTGTGAGTGTGAGTGACTGAAATCACTATTTTCTTGTCAAAAATATCATTCAAACACATCCTCTGTCAAACACAAACCACTTTTGAACCATAACTGCTCGCCTTTAGCCAAACCAAATCGCCTTTAAACAACAGTAATTTACATTTTGCAAAATATGAATCCCTTTTAACCAACAGTTCGTCGCATTTGGCAAAGTTTGCGTCACCTTTAAACCAACACTGATCGCTTCTAGAAAACCTAGTTGCCTCCGGTTAACAATGTAGCCTGTCACCTGTAACAAAACCAGATCACTTTTGATCTATTACCCATCACTTTTGGCATCTTTCGAGTCGCTCCTAAGTTATTCTTGTCACTTCCTGTCACATATCAGCAATTAGTATCAACCCAGCCAAATTAGTTACATTTTTAGACTTTCCTAGCTCTGTTATCAGCTTTCAGACAGTCCTCTGAGCATCTACAGTCACCTGAGCATTATCTCCTATCTTGAGCATATCAATCCATTGGACTTTTAAGCTTTTATCCTTTTGAGACCCCAAAACAGCAACCAACCAACTATTAGTTTCAAGACAAACAACTAAGAGGGGGCTGAATTAGTTGTCTCAAAACTTTCCTTTTATTAACCACTTAAATCCTTCTTGTAATTCAGCAGCATAATAATAAATCAATCATGGAAAAATAATGCAATAATTCAAGAGTAGAAACACATTAACACATATGACACCAAGATTTTAACGTGGAAAACCCAGTTAAGGGAAAAACCATGGGGTGACTAACCCAAGATTATATTCTCTATTAAAAGAATACAAGGAACAAAATGGCACATGCCAATTGGGGCTCACTGCCCGAGCACACTACTCATAAGAGGCCCACTGCCTACAGGAGACACACTGTCTACAGAATAATAAATATTGCATACTTGAACTGAAGATTAGCATCTTCACCATGCTTGAGTCAGTTCCATTTAAGCTCAATACTTTTGCTCTACCTTTCACTTTTCTCCTTTCTACCACACTCTCGTCTTCTTAATACTTTGAAATGACTTCACAACTCTTATTTATATAAGACATCGACTTTGGGATAATCATCAAAGTCGGCATACTTTACTTTATTACAGAGCAAATATACAAATGCCACTTGACTTATTACAAAAGACTTCATGTGAATCACTACTCTGTTAGCCACACAGATCTGGGACTTCAATCTTCTTTGAGGAACATGCCATGCTTCGCAGAACATCTTCAAGATCATCTGCAAGATGTGTAAATCATCCGGTCGGCCAAGTTTAGGAAGAACATCATCATCTGAAAGTAATTCTTCAATTACGAGCTCAATCTTCAATGCGGACCACTAACATGAACTGGACATAATCTAGAGACCCCCACAAGCTTGCCTGAATCACCAAGACCATCCACACTACTTCTGCTTACTGAAATCATTCTCTTCATCTGGAACCTCAAGAACACAGTCTGTCATCACTGTCATATTGGAATAGATGCTTGCGGACCTCCAGACCATGAACCAATTGAGTTGTCAATTCACATTGACTTCCTGAACACTCCACCAAATCCATAGAATAATATATTGCATTTCTGGATCTCACCAAACCTATTTGTGTCACTCTGTCACCTCTAAACATTAGCCAAAACCAGTTTTACTCATATGGCCATAACTTCTTCGAATCTTCATGTGGACCTCTCAAATCTTGACTGGATCATATTTAGACACATATCTACAAACCCTTTGATGTGCATCTTTTGATCTTCATCTTAGCTAGGATCTTCACTTTATAGATCTTCACTGTGTTCACTATTCTTCTTTATTTTTGATAGGACTAATTTTCTCAATATCCTTAGCACACAACTCATTCAATCCTTGACATCAATGCAACAGGAGTATGTTGACATCAATGACAACACAGGTTACATCCATACTTGCAACAATCTCCCCCTTTGTCATTGATGGCAACATATGATGTGAAAAATTGTTTTAACCATCAAGACAAATACTTCTCCTCACTGACTGACATAACTCCCCCTATCAACAACAACCATTCACATGTCTTCTCTTCCTTTACTACTTCCCCTTTAATCAGCAATCACTTTTTGTTTTTCACATGTCTTCTCTCCCCCTTTGACTTCAATGGCAAAGGGCACATACTTGCATCACTCAGAATCATACAGACTGCTTCCCCCGAGTAGCAACTTCCTATCATCAATCTAGACCACAAGATATGACTGTGAGATCCACGGGACTGATGCACATCAATGCGCCTTCATTTAGAACTGGAGGGGTAATAACCCCTAACTTCTCCTTGAGATACTCAAAAGAGTCCTTAGGTAGAGGTTTAGTAAAAATGTCTACAATCTGATCTTTAGAGGGCACAAACTCCAAGTTGACTTCATTCTTGTTCGCCTGCTCTCTCAAAAAGTGAAACTTGGTTGATATATGTTTTGTCTTTGAATGCAACACTGGATTTTTTGATATATGTATTGCACTTGAATTATCACAGAAGATTGTGATAGGTTCCTCATACTCCACTCTGATGTCTCTTAGCATTTGCTTCATCCACAATACTTGAGTGCAACTACCTGCTGCTGCAATATATTCTACTTCTGTAGTGGACAGAGATATTGCCTCTTGTTTCTTGCTCAGCCAAGAAACCAATTTTTTCCCTAAAAAGAATGCTCCACCACTGGTACTCTTCCAGTCATCCACATCTCCTACCCAGTCTGCATCTGTATATGCATGAAGAGAGAAATCATGATCTATAGGATACCATAAACCATACTCAACTATTCCTTTTAGATATTTGAAAATCCTCTTGATTGCCACGACATGAGATTCTCTAGGATCATCTTGGAATCTGGCAACAAGACCAACAACATTCATAATGTCAGGTCTAGTTTGAGTAAGATACATTAGTCCTCCAATCATTGACCTGTACTTTTTCTAATCAGCATTAGGAGAGTCATCATCTTTGCTTAGTTTACATTCAGCTTCCATGGGAGTATTCATTGGTTTTGAGTCTTCCATCCCAAGTTTCTTCAACAATTCTTTCACATATTTGGTCTGTGAAATGAAGATTCCTTTCTTTATTTGAGTGATTTGTAGACCCAAGAAGAAATTCATTTCCCCAAACATGGACATCTCAAATTCACTTTTCATTTGATTTGCAAAAGTTTTGCACATACTATCTCTTCCTCCAAAAATGATATTATCAACAAATACTTCAACAATCAAGATATTTTCATGATCAATTTTGAAGTACAAGTTACTGTCAGCAGTACCTTTGTTGAAACCAATCTTCAAAAGATGCTTATCCAGTCTTTCACACTAGGCTCTTGGGGCTTGTTTGAGTCCATATAGTGCTTTCTTAAACTTGCAGACCATATCACCATGATCAGACAATTGAAATCCATCTGGTTGCTCAATGTATACTTCTTCTTCCAAGTCACCATTCAAGAAGGCGGACTTGACATCCATCTGATATACTTTGAAATCCTTGAAGGCAACAAAGGCAAGAAATAATATGACTGCTTCAATTCTTGCCACCGGAGCAAAAGTTTCTTCAAAATCAACTCCTTCTTCTTGAGAATAACCCTTACAGACCAATCTGGCTTTGTTTCTGACTACTTCACCATCTTCATTTAGTTTATTCCAGAAGACCCATTTGGTTCCAATCACGTTTTTGTTTCTAGGTCTGGGAACAAGATCCCAAGTGTGATTTTTCTCAATCTGCATCAACTCTTCCTTCATTGCTTTAGTCCAGCTTTCATCATTGCATGCTTCACTTACTGTTTTTGGTTCAATTTTTGAAATCAGACAATACTTTTCTGAGTCTTGAGCAATCTTTCTTCTTGTTTGAACACCTTTGCTTTTATCACCTATGATATGATCTTTATAGTGATTCAGTCTTACATACCTAGGAGTTTTGGGAATTTCTTGCACTTCTATTTCTTGGACAGGTTCATTCAAACTTATCTCTTCTTCCTGATCCTCTGGATCAGTCTGGATCTGAATTTCAGAAGGGACTTGAACTTCTTGGACCAAAACATCATTCTGATCATCTTCTTCATATTCATAAAACCTTGAGGGTTTTTCAATACCTTTAACAACCTTCACATTTGTACTTTCTATAATTTTTCTCAATCTCTTGTTATAACACCAGTATGCTTTGCTTTGAGTAGAATAACCCAAGAATATTACTTCATCACTTCTAGCATCGAATTTGCCAAGGTCTTCATCTCTTTTAATGTAACATTTGCTACCAAAGACCCTAAAATACTTCACAGTGGGAGTGATGCCAAACCAAAGTTCATAAGGGGTCTTACCAGTATTGCTTCTGATTTGTACTTGATTAAGAGTATAGACAGCAGTGCTTACAACTTCTCTCCAGTAGATCTGAGGAACATTTGCTTCCATCATCATGGTTCTAGATGCTTCCTGGATGGTCCGGTTCTTTCTCTCCACTACTCCATTCTCCTGTGGAGTCCTTGGAGTAGATAACTGTCTTTTTATCCCATGTTTCTCACAAAATTATATGAACTCTCTGGATGTGAATTCTCCACCTCTATCAGACCTGAGACATTTTATGTTTAATCCAGTTGCATTCTCTACCATAGCTTTGAATATTTTGAATTTCTCAAGAGCCTTAGATTTTTATTTCAGAAAAATCACCCACATCATCCGAGAGTGGTCATCAATTAATAACATGAAGTATCTATCACCTTACAAAATTCTGATTCTTGCCAGTCCACATAGATCAGTATGTACTAAGTCCAATAATCCAGTAGAAGATTGTTCCTTACTTTTGAATGTGACTCTGCTCTGCTTACCCAACTGACATTCTTTGCACAAACTATTAGTAGGTTTCACTAGTCTTGGAAGATCTCTTACAACCTGAGTGTTGCTTATCTTGATGATATTATCAAAATTCACATGACACATTCTCCTATGCCACAACCAACTCTGATAAATTTGAACAAATAAACAACTTTTGCTAGTACTAACCAAGTGGAAGATGTTACCTTTTGTTTGAGTACTGGATGCAATCTCTATTCTAGAACTTTCAAAGATCTTACATTTTCTATTTTTGAATCAGAGATCATAGCCTTTGTCCACCAACTATCCAACACTAAGAAGATTGTGCTTTAGACCTTCAACATACAGTACATCACTGGTTTTGTTCTTTCCATCAAAAGAAATAGTTCCTCTACCTCTGATTTTGCCAGCAGAATTATCACCAAATTTTACAACTCCTCCTTCATATCTTTCCAAATCTATGAACTCATTTTTGTCATCAGTCATATGGTGGGAGCATCCATAGTCAATGACCCAATCATCCTTTTCTTCAACTTGGGAAGCCAGAGCTCTTTCTATCATTTTATGATTGACAGATTCAGAGGGCATTGGATCTTCTTCCTTGATGGCAATAAACACCCAGTCACTTCCAGATTTGTTTCCTATCTCTAATTCATCATCTATTACTCCATCATCATCATCTTCATGAACATAGTAACATTTCTTTTGGAATCTTGATCTGTTTGGATTTGCCCTTGAAAATCTTTCCGGACACCTTGAGGCAAAATGACCAATCTTGTTGCAGTTGAAACATTTGAAGGGCAATTTTCCTTCATACTTACTAGATCCTCTTGGAAGTCTTTTTGCAATAAGGGCTTCAAGTTGAATAGCTTCTGCTTCATCTTCTTCCGGATCTTTTTTTGATTTTTCATACCATGAAACTTTCTTTGAGGAGTTCTCTCCTGGATCAAACTTTTGTTTGCCATTTACAGAGGCACTAGCTTTCAATACAAATTCAGTCTTGGGGGGTGCATCTCCAAACTTGACCAATTCAAATACAGCTAATTTTCCAACAAATTGATCTCTTGTGATATTTGAAAAAGATCTAAATTCTTCAATAGCAGCAACCTTGTGTTTGTAAGCAGGAGGTAGGGATCTGAGAACTTTGGCAACAATCTCATCTTCATCCAAGATTCCACCAGCACACCTAATGCCACAAACAAGCTCATTTACTTTTGGCATAAATGTAGTGATATTCTCATCTTAATTCATCTTTAGGTTTTTGAATTTTCCTTTCAGACTCTGTAGCTTGGCACATTTAATATATTTGTCTCCTTCATGCAGAAGTTGCAGTTTTTTCCAAATCTCATATGCATTTTTTAAATCTATAACATTTGTCAGCTCTGAATCAGATAAGGCACTTAATAAAGCTTCTTTAGCCTAAAGATTGTCTTCAACATCTTTTATTTCATCTACAGTTGTCAGACCATTCCTTGGAGGAACATACTTCTTTGAAGTTATGGTCTAATATTACATTCCCATACATTGCAAGTGACATTCCATGCGACTTTTCCAAAGAGTGTAATTGGTTCCATCAAACCTCAAACTATCCTTCTTGTAGGAAGACATCCTGGATCTCCTCAAGTGGTTAAGCTCTTTTAGAGGAACTTAGCTCTAGTACCAATTGTTAGTTTCAAGATAGACAACTGAGAGGGGGGTAAATCAGTTGTCCCAAAACTTTCCTTTTATTAACCACTTAAATCCTTCTTGTAATTCAGTAGCATAATAATAAATTAATCATGGAAACACAATGCAATAATTTAAGAGCAAAAACACATTAACACATATGACACCAAGATTTTAACGTGGAAAACCTAATTAAGGGAAAAACCACAGGGTGACTAACCCAAGATTGTATTCTCTATTAAAAGAATAAGGGGAACAAAATGGCACATGCTAATTAGGGCTCACTGCCTGAGCACACTGCTCACAAGAGGCCCACTGCCTATAGGAAACACACTGTCTACAGAATAATAAATATTACATACTTGAACTGAAGATTAGCATCTTCACCATGCTTGAGTTAGTTCCATTTAAGCTCAATACTTTTGCTCTGCCTTTTGCTTATCTCCTTTCTACCACACTCTCATCTTCTTGATACTTTGAAATGACTTCACAACTCTTATTTATACAAGACATCGACTTTGGGATAATCATCAAAGTCGGCATACTTTATTTTATTACAGAGCAAATATACAAATGCCACTTGACTTATTACAAAATACTTCATTCAAATCACTACTTTGTCGGCCACACAGATCTGGGACTTCAATCTTCTTTGAGGAACACGCCATGCTTTGTAGAACATCTTCAAGATCATCCGCAAGATGTGTAAATCATCTGGTCAACCAAGTTTAGGATGAACATCATCATCTGGAAGTAATTCTTCAATTAAGAGCTTAATCTTCAATGCGGACCACCAACATGAACTGGACATAATCTAGAGACCCCCACAAGCTTGTCTAAATCACCAAGAACATCCACACTACTTCTGCTTATTGAAATCATTCTCTTCTTCATTCAAAACCTCAAGAACACAGTCTGTCATCACTGTCATATTGGAATAGATGCTTGCAGACCTCCAGACCATGAACCAATTGAGTTGTCAATTCACATTGACTTCCTAAACACCACCAAATCTACAGAACAAGATATTGCATTTCCGGATCTCACCAGACCTATTTGTGTCACTCTTTCTCTGAAAATCAGCCAGAGCCAGTTTTACTCATATGGCCATAACTTCTTTGAATCTTCATGTGGACCTCTCAAATCTTGACTGGATCATATTTAGACACATATCTACAAACCCTTTGATGCGTATCCTTTGATCTTCATCTTAGCTAGGATCTTCACTTCATAGAGCTTCATTGTGTTCACCGTTCTTCTCTATTTCTGATAGGACTAATTTTCTCAATATCCTCAGCACACAACTCATCCAATCCTTGACATCAATGACAACACCGGTTAGGCCCATACTTGCAACACCAGCAAAACCACCAACCAAACATCATCCTTTTTTGCTTTACTTAGCCTAGAAATACCAACAAATAACATCAGCAACCAGCTTTTCCCTTGAGTGTGTGAGCTATCCTCTAGGGAAGTATATCCAACAGAAACCAAACAACAACAACCAACACAACAAAACAACAACAATCACCAAGCAATACATTAGCAAACAAAGCAACCAACCAACTAGCAAAACAAACCAACACCAAACAATCAGCCAACCATCACCTTTTGGGTCTCAACCTTGACAAGCTAAGTCCAAATTCAAAACATCAACCATCATGCCTCAAACTAGGAGCCAATATAGAGCCGAAATGGAAGCCAAATTGCGAGCTGAGATCAAAGCCAAAATGCAACAATCCTGATCAACGCCCCTTAAAGATGGGACTCAATTCACAACCAGTATGCCTTCTTACATGTTCATACCTAAAGGATACACCGCTGGACCATCATCTTCACACCAAGTGCAACCTGAAACATTTTTAGAGACTTATGAAGAGAAATCCCAAGATGACTTATCAAAATTTTGAGACACACACATATGGGACCAAGTTGACAAGCTTGTTTTATCTGATCCTAATTGCTATTTCTTGTAATTAGCTCGTATGGGAGCCAAATTACCAAGTGACTTTGACATATCCACTATTCGAGAACATGATCCAAACACTCCCACTATTGTTGCAAAGGGACCATCCACTATAACCACACCTTCGCATCAGCGTTTCAATCCATCTCTTTCATTGCCTATTGCTACCCAATCAAACCCACCATGCTCAGAGTACACTCTAGAACCTTTGGTAACTCCAACTGAGGTACTTCCTTTCCTTTCACTAAATCTGATCTTTCCACCTTTTCATGTTCCATAACATACTCCCTCTCCTACCATGACCGTATCTTGACCTCAAGTATCACAAGCTGTCCATGTTTCACAAGTGCCAACTCCCCAAATGTCACAAGCTATCCCAATATCACAAACTCTGCAAGTATCACAAGCTATCCAAACATCACAAGCAATACAAGTTTCGCAGCCATTGTAAACCCCTACTCCCATTGCATCACATGTGGAAACCACACCTCACACTCATATTCCTATCACCTCTAATATGGTCTCCACGATTTCCACGAATCCATCCAACACACCATATAACCCCAATGTGAGTCTCATTGACATGATTGACCTACCTATTGTATCACAAGCCAATCCTAGCACCACGATCTCTTATGTTGATCAACTTACATCACTTCCTCCACCCTCATATAATCCTTCACAAACTATCAATCCGTCTTATACAACCCAAGGATTACCCATCGTCACCCAACACATGTCATATACCAATCATCATGTTGTCCAAAACACAAACCCAAATGTCCATCCTTCTTCCACATCCACCAATCCTTCCATCGCTTATCATATTACAAATCCAACTCTGAATCCACAACCATTGACCAATGCCAATCCATCCCCTACTTACCATGTGATGTAAAATATTGGAGCTAATCCATCGCAATATACCCAACCACCACTTGTATCTCAAGGACAACAATCCTCAAACACATATGTGTCACATACCAATCCTTTGACATATAAATTGAGCACACAACCTCAACAAAAGGTCATGCCCTCATATATTCTGCAACATCAACCACAATATACACCATTGTACATTCCACCTCCAAACAACCAACCCTCTTTGCAACAACAACTATCTCACGCGGATGTTGAACAAATGATTAACAAGGCAGTAGGACAACACAAGAAGACCTTTTCCTTAGGAGATATATGCACTTATCCATTTGACAAGTCACTTCATCTGACACCTTTTCCGCCACATTTCAAAGCATTCTATGTTGCATGTCTCGATGTCACTCAAGATGATGCATATCTCTTGAGACTATTCCCCTAAAGCTTAGTGGGACAAGCTCTTGAATGGTTCTCTCACTTACCTCCATAAATTAAGACTTTTACGGAATTAGCAAACAAATTTTGATCCCATTTCACTTTTAACATTGAACATGAGGTGAACATGAATGATCTTGTCAACAACAAACAATGCAATGGTGAATCTTTCTCCTCATTTACCCAATGATGGCATAACATGGCTAGCAAACTATCATGGAAAATACCCAAGAAACAACAACTTGATATCTTTGTCCAAAATCTTCATCCCGAGCTTTCATTCCAACTGCAATTGCAAAGTGCTAGCACCTTTGATGAGGTTATCTCCAAAGGAACCACCATTGAACAAGCTTTAATTGCTAAAGGCACTATCAAGATTTTCAGAGATAACAAAGACAGTCCTCAATCATCAAATGATAAATCTCACTTTTGGAATAAGAACAAACATGTTGTTAATGATGGTATTGTGGATGCAAAGAACATACAAACAATGAAAGCTCCTATTAACATCCAAGCCACATCTACAACAAATCAACCTTTTCAACGAAATTGACCAAGAGCAAATCAAACACGTCGATGATAATTTACTCCCTTAGGGGAACCCATGGAGGTAATCTTTCATAAGCTTCTCCAAGCAGGAGATGTCATATTACCTAAAGCACCACCTAATGGCGAACCGCTCTTCAAAGCTCCTTGGTACAAAGAGAATGAATATTGTGAATACCATAGAGTCAAAGGACATAAAATAAATGGTTGTATGCACTTAAAACATGTCATTCAAGATTGCATCGATCAAGGTCTAATCAAGATCACAACGCCAACATCACAACCCGCAAATTAACCAACGTCAAACTATGACCTAGATGCTTTTAAGAATCCACTTCTACTTCATGACAAGACAAGTAACCCTCATACTGGGAATGCTATCTATTACAACTATGAATCATCCATGATTACACTGTAACTACTAGAAGAGGCCGTGCTACCATTCAAGGAGCCCCTGTCAATTCTTCTCTACCATCTTCTAACAATAATATCCTTGATCATCTTGGCAAAACACCCACACACATCTCCATCCTAGAATTGCTTCGCATATCCCCCGCCCATAAAGCCATCCTTGACAAAGCATTGCAAGAATCTTCGGTGCCCAATGATATCGATACCACACAATTCCAATCTATGGTAGCTAGCATTGCAGCCCCTCACCATCTCACCTTCTCTAACAAAGATCATTGACCATCCATTAACCCATCACATAACGAAGCCCTCCACATAGAAGTGTTTGTAAACCAACGCCATATCAAATGAATACTAGTGGATGGTGGAGCTGGTCTCAATATATGCTCTCTAAAATTAATAAAACAATTGGGATATTCTGAGAAAGATGTTAATACTTCCAAGGTTATTACTATCAAAGCATATGATGATGCTGAGAGAGATACTGAAGGAATTATCCATTTGCCTATCCAAGTTGGTCCTATCACTAATGACACCCATTGTCAAGTTCTTGATATTGACCTTCCTTAAAACATTATCCTTGGCCGTCCATGGATCCATGCCCTTAAAGTTGTTCCTTCCACATACCATCAATGTCTCAAGTTTCCACATAATGGTGTTGAAGTCACTATCCATGCCGATCCCAATCCATTCGAGTTTTGTCGTGCTTTTCAAGCTAAATATCAAATCCCTAATCGTATTCCTATCAACACCAAAACATATCCATCTTCATCCTATGTGGACCCCTCCGCCTTACTCAAGACATCATCTAGCCAATCCACTTCAAATCTCTGTATCAAGTACACTGAACATGGTCCAGGTGATAATACATTGCAAGACTCTTCATCCACATCCATTTCTAGTACTGAAGCCAGACCTTCTTTGGTAGGAGAGACTTCTAATTCGGATACCATTGATGACTCCTCCTTCCATATCACCAACCTTTTTCTGGGATCCTCCAACTTCATGATTTCTACCACTCCTTCTTCCCCATCTAATGATGAACTCAAGTCTAGTTCTCAAAACAGTCCTAGTCCTAGTGTCAAACGCAAACCTTACCAAGCTAAAATGTTGTTAATTCCTCCATCCATCCTAAACCCCAAAAGTATGTGACCATACATCTTTCGCCATCTAATTTACCTCCACTTCTTCCAACTCCTAAACTCCCACCATTAACTTTACCTCCATATCTTCTACTTCCACTATCCTATCAATTGCAAAAGCATGTGACCGTACATCTTTTGCCATCTGATTTACCTCTGCTTCTTCCAACTCCTAATATCCCTCCATCCACCTTATCTTCATTACTACCAACACCTCTTTATCCCTTTATCCATAAGTACCATTACATTCCTAATCATGACCAACAAATGCACACATTGTCTACACATAAAGCTTCCACTCATTCCGCCAACCCCACTTCCATCAAATCCATGGGGTTCAAAAACAAAAATTTGGATGCCTCTACCTCAAAAGCTAAAAATCCTACCAAGAATCCTAAAGATTTTCATGCCTTAGGGCATCAAAGCAAAGAATCATAACTTAGTACATCTAAAAAGCTAGCTAAGCCTATAACTTCACAAGAAGAGCCCACGACCAAAATGGTTTGGGTTCCTAAGAAAAAAAAGCAAGCAAGCTGAATGAGTCATCCTTATCCATATTTTAAACCAAAAAAAAAAATCCCAATCATCTCCTTCCATTCCATTCCATCTCACATTCAATTCCATCCAAAAATCCCATTGAATTCTAAAAATCCCACAAGCAAAGCAAAAATCATAAACATATTTGGATACCTAAGTCACTTCATCATCCATACACTAAGGAAACATCCCCATTGCTTCCTACACCACCTTCCCATCAAAAGCTTCATTGTTTATAACGGTGTGTGCAACCATTGGTCATGATTCCCTTCCATTCCAAAACATTCCCACATACCTCCATCTTCCCAGCCTTCATCCATTATCTTACATATCTCCCCCATCACTTTCCTATGGTCCATGCTTTTGCATAAGTCTTTCATCCATCCTTTTCCATATGTCATACATAATCCACATCATAATCCATTAGCCTATCTTTCATCCATCCTTACACAAACCTTTCATCATCCACTAACCACCTAATCCATCTCATGCAATCCCTTACCAACATATATGAGCATAATGACATGGTCCATGCGATGACATTCATCTCCAACAGGACTATTACCTTTCATGGTACTAGACACTTGCGTCCCTCTTATCTGTTACCAGGGTGAAAACCTACTTCTAGGCGCCATGTGTAATTGTCATCCCATCTAAAAAAATAAAATCCATCCAATAGTGAAAACCACCTTGTGGCGCTTTGGATGAAAAAAAAAAGTCCAAGATAAATAATTCGTCCTCTGGTGAAAACCTAGTAAACAGGCACCTTAGATAAGTACCATAGTGAAAACCTGGCAAATAGGTGCTATGTGTAGAGACCAATCTCCATCATTTCCGTAGTTTGTTTGATCACAGCTTTCCATAACCATCATTATCCACTATCCTAATTACATAATCCACATCATAATCCACTATTGTCCCTATTTTCGCAACCTATTATTGTTAGATTTAGGGCAAACAACTGAGAGGGGGGGGTGAATCAGTTGTATGAAACTTTTCTTGCAATTAAACACTTAACTCCACTTTGTAATTTAGCAGCATAATAATAAATCAATCATGAAAACTTAATGCAATGAATCAAGAGAAAAAAACACATTAACACATGAGACACCAAGATTTTGACATGGAAAACCTGGTTAAGGGAAAAACCATGGGGTGATTAACCCAAGATTGTATTCTCTGTTAGAAGAATAGAAAGAACAAAATGGCACATGCCAATTAGGGCTCACTGCTCGAGCACACTGTTCACAAGAGGCTCACTGCCTACAAGAGACACACTGTCTACAAAATAATAAGTATCACATACATGAACTGGAGAATAGCATCTTCACCATGCTTGAATCAGTTCCATTTAAGTCTAATACTTTTGCTTTGCCTTTCAGTCTCCTCCTCGCTACCACACTCACATCTCCACAAGACACACCTAGAAATGACTTTACAATCCCTTATTTATATAAGACATCAACTTAGGAATAATCATCTAAGTCGGCAAACAACTACAAAAGGATCCGCAGGATGTGTAGCTCATCCGGTCGGCCAGTCTTAAGAAGAACACCAACATCCGAAAGTAGTTCTTCAATTGCAAGTTCCAACTCCAATGCAGACCACCAACACAAATTGGACACGATCTAAAGACCTCCACAAGATTTCCTAAATCACCAAGAACATCCACACTTCATCTACTTACTGAAATCCTTCTCTCCTTCTACTGAAACTTCAAGAACACAGTCTGTCATCACTGTAACAAAAGAATAGATGCTTGTTGACCTTGAAACAATGAACCAATTAAGTTGACACTTCATAAAGACTTCCTCAACACTCCCTCAGATCCGCAGAACAGGATAATGCATTTCTGGATCTCACCGGACCTTTCTGTATCACTCTGTCACCTCTGAACACCTATCAGAACTGGTTTTACTTGAGCGGCCACAATTTCTTCAGATCTTCATGTGGACCTCTAAAATCTCGACTGGACCACCTTAAGGAACATATATAAAAACCCTTTAAACCACATCCTCTGATCCTCATCCTATCTTGGACTTTTATCTTACTGTCATCACTGTTCTTCACTGTTCCTGATAGAGACAAATTTTCTCAATATCCTCAGCACACAGCTCATCCAATCCTTATAATTAATGCAACAGGAGTATGTTGACATCAATGACAACACCAGTTAGGCCCATACTTGCAACAATCTCCCCCTTTGTCATTGATGGCAACATATGATGTGAAAAACTATTTTGATCATCAAGACAAGAACTCCTTTCTGTCACAACTCCCCTTATCAGCAACAACCATTCACATGTCTTATTTTCCTTTCCTGCTTCCCCTTTGATCAACAACCACTTGTACATATCTTCTTTTCCTTTCCTGCTCCCACTTTGATCAGCAACCACTTGTTTTTCACATGTCTTCTTTCCCCCTTTGACATCAATGGAAAAGGGCTCATACTTGCAACTCCAACACTTCAGAATCATACCAGCTGCTCCCCCTGAGTGGCAGCTCCCTATCATCAATCTAGACCACAAGATATGACTGTGATATCTACCAGACTGATGCACTGCAGTGTACCTTAGTTCATCACCGGAGGGGCAATAACCCCTAACTTCTCCCTGAGATACTCAAAAGAGTCCTTAGGTAGAGGTTTAGTAAAGATGTCTGCAATCTGATCGTTGGATGGCACAAACTCCAATCTAACTTCATTCTTGTTCACTTGCTCTCTCAAAAAGTGAAACTTGATGGATATATGTTTAGTCTTTGAATGCAACACCAAATTCTTAGATATGTTTATTGCACTTGAATTATCACAGAAGATTGTGATAGGCTCCTCATACTTTATTCTTATGTCTCTTAGCATTTGGTTCATCCACAAAACTTGAGTGCAACTACCTGCTGCTACAATATACTCTGCTTCTGTAGTTGATAGAGATATTGCCTCTTGTTTCTTGCTCATCCAAGAAACCAACCTCTTCCCCAAAAAGAATGCTCCACCACTGGTACTCTTTCGGTCATCCACGTCTCCTGCCCAATCAGCATCTGTATATGCATGAAGAGAAAAATGATCTCTGGGATACCACAATCCATACTCAACTGTCCCTTTTAGACATCTAAAAATCCTCTTGATTGCCATGACATGAGATTCTTTAGGATCAGCTTGAAATCTAGCAACAAGACCAACAACATTCATAATGTCAGGTCTAGTTTGAGTAAGATATAACATACCAATCATTGACCTGTACTTTTTCTGGTTAGCCTTAGGAGAGTCATCATCTTTGCCCAATTTACATCTGGTTGCCATGGGAGTATTCATTGGTTTTGAATCTTCCATCCCAAATTTCTTCAACAATTCTTTCACATATTTGGTCTGAGAAATGAAGATTCCTTTCTTTGTTTGAGTGATTTGTAGACCCAAGAAGAAATTCATTTCCCCAAGCATGGACATCTCAAATTCACTTTTCATTTGATTTGCAAAGGTTTTACACATACTATCTCTTCCTCCAAAAATGATATCATCAACAAACACTTCAACAATCAAGATGTTTTCATGATCAATTTTGAAATACAAATTACTGTCAGCAGTACCTTTGTTGAAACCAATCTTCAAAAGATGCTTATCCAATCTTTCATACTAGGCTCTTGGGGCTTGCTTGAGTCCATACAGTGCTTTCTTCAACTTGCAGACCATATCACCATGATCAAACAATTGAAATCCATCTGGTTGCTCAATGTACACTTCTTCTAAATCACCATTCAGGAAGGCAGACTTGACATCCATCTGATATACCTTGAAATCTTTGAAGGCAGCAAAAGCAAGGAATAATGTGACTGCTTCAACTCTTTCCACCAGAGAAAAAGTTTCTTCAAAATCAACTCCTATTTGAGAGTAACCCTTGCAGACCAATCTAGCTTTATTTCTAATTACTTCACCAACTTCATTCAGTTTGTTCCAGAAGACCCACTTTGTTCCAATCACATTCTTGTTTCTAGGTCTGGGAACAAGATCCCAAGTGTGATTTTTCTCAATTTGCATCAGCTCTTCCTCCATTGCTTTAGTCTAGTTTTCATCATTGCAAGCTTCATTCACTATCTTAGGTTCAATCTTTGAAATCAGACAATACTCATCTGAATCTTGAGTAATTCTCCTTCTTGTTTGTACACCTTTGCTTTTATCACCTATGATTTGATCTTCAGAGTGGTTCAATCTTACATACCTGGGAACTTTGGAAATTTCTTGCATTTCTAATTCTTGATCAGGCTCATTAAGATTCATCTCTTCTTCCTGATTTACCGGATCAGTTTGAATCTAAACTTCAGAGGAGGCTTGGGCTCCTTGAATCAGAACACCATTCTAATCATCTTAATCATATTCATAAAACCTTGAGGGTTTTTCAATTCCTTCATCAACCTTCACATTTGTACTTTCTATCATTTTTCTTAGTCTCTTGTTATAGCACCGGTATGCTTTGCTTTGAGTAGAGTAACCCAAGAATATTCCTTCATCACTTCTAGCATCAAACTTTCCTAGATCTTCATCTCTTTTAATGTAACATTTTCTACCAAAAACTCTGAAATACCTCACAGTAGGAGTGATGCCAAACCAAAGTTCATAAGGAGTCTTACCAGTATTGCTTCTGATTTGAACTCGATTGAGAGTATAGACTGCAGTGCTGACAACTTCTCTCCAATAGATCTGAGGAACATTTGCTTCCATCATCATGGTCCTAGATGCTTCCTAGATGGTCTGGTTCTTTCTTTCCACTACTCCATTCTGCTATGGAGTCCTAGGAGCAGACAACTATCTCTTTATTCCATGCTTCTCACAGAATTCTACGAATTCACCGGATGTGAATTCTCCACCTCTGTCAGACCTCAGACATTTTAATTTTAATCTGGTTTCTTTCTCTACCATCGCCTTGAATATTTTGAATTTCTCAAGAGCTTCTAATTTCTCTTTCAGAAAGGTTACCCACATCATCCAGGAATAGTCATCAATTAGTAACATGAAGTATCTATCCCCTTGCATACTCCTGATTCTTGCCAGACCACAAAGATCAGTATGAACTAAGTCCAATAATCTGGTAGAGGACAATTCCTTACTCTTGAATGTGATTCTACTTAGCTTACCCAACTGACATTCTTTGCACAAGCAATTAGTAGGTTTCACCAATTTTGGAAGATCTCTTATAGCCTGAGTGTTGCTTATCTTGATGATGTTATCAAAATCCACATGACACATCCTCCTATGCCATAACCAACTCTGATCAACTTGAACAAATAAGCAACTTTTACCAGTACCAACCAAATGGAAGATATTACCTTTTGTTTGAGTACTGGATGCAATCTCTGTTCTGGAACTTTCAAAGATCTTGCATTTTCCATTCTTGAATCGGAGATCATAGCCTTTGTCCACCAACTGTCCAACACTGAGAAGATTGTGCTTCAAACCTTCAACATACAATACATTACTAGTTTTGTTCCTTCCATCAAAAGAAATAGTTCCTCTACCTCTGATTCTACCAGCATAATTATCACCAAACTTTACCACTTCTCCTTCACACCTCTCCAAATCTATGAACTTATTTTTGTCACATGTCATATGGTGAGAGCATCCACTATCAATGACCCAATTATCCTACTCTTCAACTTGGGCAGCCAGAGCTCTTTCCACAGTCTTATAATTGTCAAATACAGAGGACATTAGATCTTCTTCCTTGATGGAAATGAACACCCATTCATTTCTGGATTTGTTTCCTATCTCTGATTCATCATTTGTTACTCCTTCATTATCATCATCTTCATGTACATAGTAACAGTTCTTTTAGAACCTTGGCTTGTTAGGATTTTGCCTTGAAAATCTTTCCGGACACCTTGAAGCAAAATGACCAATCTTATTGTAGTTAAAACACTTAAAGGGCAATTTCCCTTCATACTTACTGGAACCTCTTGGTAGTCTTTTTGCAATAAGGGCTTCAAGATGAGCAGTTTCAGCTTCTTCTTCTTCCAGGTCTTTTCTTGCTTTTTCATACCATGATAGTTTCCTTGAAGAGTTTTCTCCCAGATCAAACCTTTGTTTACCTTTTACAAAGGCACTAGCTTTGAATGCAGTTTCAGTCTTGGGAGGGGGATCTCCAAACTCGGTCATTTCAAATGTGGCTAATTTACCAGCCAATTGATCTCTTGTGACAGTTGTATGGGCTCTGAATTCTTGAATGGCAGTAACCTTGATTTTATAAGAAGCAGGAAGGGATCTGAGAATTTTGCCAACAATCTAATTTTCATCCAAGACTCCACCAGCATTTCTAATTCCACAAACAAGCTCATTTACCCTTGGTATAAAAGTAGAAATATTTTCATCTTCTCTCATCTTCAGGTTTTTAAATTTCCCTTTCAGACTCTGTAGCCTTGCACATTTAACATACTTGTCTCCTTCATGCAGAAGTTCCAGTTTTTCCCAAATCTCAAAAGCAGTTGGTAGGTCAACAACATGAGAAACCTCTGAATCAAATAATGTGCTTAGAAGTTCTTCAATAGTTCGCAGATTGTTTTCAGCATCAGTGATTTCATTTGGGGCTTTCGGACCACCCTGTGGAGGAGTATACTTCGTCAAAGCCATGTTCCAGTATGCCATTCCCATACATTGCAAGTGACATTTTATGCGACATTTCCAAAGATTAAAATTTGTTCCATCAAACTTCAGACTATCCTTCTTGTAGGATGACATCCTGGAACTCCACAAGCGGTTAAGCTTCTTTAGAGGAACTTGGCTCTGATACCAATTGTTAGATTTAGGGTAGATAACTGAGAGGGGGGTGAATCAGTTGTATGAAACTTTTCTTGCAATTAAACACTTAACTTCACTTTGTAATTTAGCAGCATAATAATAAATCAATCATGAAAACTTAATGCAATGAATCAAGAGCAAAAACACATTAACACATGAGACACCAAGATTTTGATGTGGAAAACCTGGTTAAGGGAAAAACCATGGGGTGATTAACCCAAGATTGTATTCTCTATTAGAAGAATAGAAAGAACAAAATGGCACATGCCAATTAGGGCTCACTGCCTGAGCACACTGCTCACAAGAGGCTCACTGCCTACAAGAGACACACTATCTACAAAATAATATGTATCACATACATGAACTGGAGAATAGCATCTTCACCATGCTTGAATCAGTTCCATTTAAGTCCACTACTTCTGCTCTGCCTTTCGGTCTCCTCCTCGCTACCACACTCACATCTCCACAAGACACACCTAGAAATGACTTTCCAATCCCTTATTTATATAAGACATCGACTTAGGAATAATCATCTAAGTCGGCAAACAACTACAAGAGCATCCACAGGATGTGTAGCTCATCCGGTCAGCCAGTCTCAAGAAGAACACCAACATCTAGAAGTAGTTCTTCAATTGCGAGTTCCAACTCCAATGCAGACCACCAACACGAACTCGACATGATCTAAAGACCTCTACAAGCTTTCCTAAATCACCAAGAACATCCACACTTCATCTACTTACTAAAATCCTTCTCTCCTTCAACCAGAACTTCAAGAACACAGTCTGTCATCATTGTCACAAAAGAATAGATGCTTGCAGACCTTCAAACCATGAACCAATTGAGTTGACACTTCATAAAGACTTCCTCAACACTCCCTCAGATCCACAGAACAAGATAATGCATTTCTGGATCTCACCTGACCTTTTTGTATCACTTTGTCACCTCTGAACACTGGAACCAGTTTTACTTGAGCAGCCACAACTTCTTCAGATCTTCATGTGGACCTCTGAAATCTCTACTAGACCACCTTAAGGCACATATCTATAAACCCTTTAAACCACATCCTCTGATCCTCATCCTATCTTGGACTTTATCTTACTGTCATCATTGTTCTTCACTGTTCTTGATTGAGACAAATTTTTTCAATATCCTCAGCACATAGCTCATCCAATCCTTATCATTAATGTAATAGGAGTATGTTGACATTCTTGACAACACCAGTTAGGCCCATACTTGCAACAATTATCCCTTAGCCATCCATAATAAAAGCCTTTTTTCCCTTACCTCTGCCATGCTAGCTTTTGTAGTTTGGACTTCGTTTGGGGTTAAGATATCATTTGTCACCTTAGCATCTTATTTGCATGAACACATCCATTGCAGCCTCTCCATAACAAACTTCATCCCACACTGGGGGCACTTGTCGAAACTTATTTGGAAGTGGATATCTACATCTCTAGCTCATATCAACCAAAACATAGTGAACTTCTAAAATATCCAAAAAATCCAAAAAAACATCAAAACATCACAAAAATCCAAGCAATAAAGTTGATCCTTTGACATCAACCATCAACACAATAAACAAGAACTACATCACATCTCTATCGTTCAAAGCCTTGATCCTGTGGATACAAGGTATGTAGGCAATCTGAGATGCAAAGGAAGCACTCTGATTCAGGCTTAGGCAATAGCTCCTTTCTCATCATCCATCTTCCATCCTTCTTCTAATCATCCTCCAATCTTTCATCTCACTTTCTTCTATCTTTCATCACTTACATCATCAATAAACCCAGAACTACATATTCATCATGTCTCACCACCATTGTAATGTGCTTTGATCCCATGGACATAGGGTATGTAGGCAGTCTGGAATACAAAGGAAGCATCTAGTACGCAAGAATAGATGATCCACCCCATCTTCATCTTTTTTCATCTTCCATCTTCTTCTTTTTGACCAGATCAAGCAAGAAGCAGACTATGCACATTAGTGAAAGCTCAAGCACTTTAACCAATTAGGGATAAGCCAAAAGCTATTTGTCCACATGCCTTAAGCCAACATTTTCTATAGCATTTTATCAACATTTTTAGCCTTTAACAGGATGCAGCTTTCCTCTCAACAAGGCGCCAGCTTAAATCCATCCAAGAGCATTTAAACTTGGCAAGAGAACATGATGACAGTATCTTTTATTTTATCTTTTGATTTATCTTTTTTTTCCTTTCCTATGCTTAATCAAGACTGCCTTGATCTATCATATCTTGGTATGTTGCGATGAAGTATAGAATGGGGCACAGTCATATCACTTTCGTATGCCATGTCTATGGGATGATCTTATTTTCTTCCTATGCATATTGGTCTCTTATACATGTTGGGATTAGCATCTTGCATATCAATATCTCTTACATCTAAGAAGCTAAATAGTCTCTTATGCATTTGAGACTATTCTATGGTAAGACTAGCTCCATACATATAACCAACAAGGTGTCATTATGTGTAGTGGAGATAAGCTCAAACCTTTGCTTGTAGCATCAAAGTCCATCTCAGAACATTAGCTGCTATTCATATCTTGTGCATGTTGGTTCAACATCTTGACCTCATGCGTTTAGACAAGATTGTAGTACGCTAGTTATGCATTGGATACCTCAACACATTGGTCCTCTATACCCTGGTGCATAACATCCATATGCTATATCAAACATAACGATTGCATTTCTCTACTTTTTGAGCAATTACTTTAAAAGCTATCATACCATCTATCCATTCAATCATATGCTTATATAGTCTTCAACCAAGATCAATCTTTCTCTCCATCTTTCTTTTCCGCATTTCTTGTCCTACAAAACAAGTGTGTTGGACAGACATAGGTCCATCTCATTATCATTATTATCATCTAGATTTGCATTGTCATTGTTGTAAGTATGGGTCTAACCAGTGTTGTCATTGATGTCAACATACTCATGTTACATTAATGAGAAGGATTGGATGAGCTGTGTGCTTAGAATATTGAGAAAATTAGTTTCAATCAAGAACAGTGAATAAAAGTGATGACAACAAGGTAAAAGTCCAAGATAGGTTGAGGATCAAAGGATACGGTTTAAAGGGTTTGTACATATGAGTCTTGAGATGATCCAGTAAAGTTTTTAGAGGTTTGCATGAAGATCTGAAGAAGTTATGACTGCTCAAGTAGAACTGGCTCTGACAGGTGTCCAGAGGTGATAGAGTGACACAGATAGGTCCGGTAATGCATTATCCCATTCTGCAGATTTGAGGAAGTGTTGAGGACATCCTTGTGAAGTGTCAAGTAGATTGGTTTTTGGCTTGAAGGTCCAAAAGAACCTATTCCTTTGTGACAGTGATGACAGACTGTGTTCTTGAGGTTCCAGATGAAGGAGAGAAGAATTCTAGTAAGCAGATGAAGTGCGGATGTTGTTGGTGATTCAGGAAAGCTTGTGGTGATCTGTGGATCGGTTCCAGTTCATGTTGGTGGTCCGCACTGAAGTTAAAGTTCATATTTGAAGAATAACCACCGGATGTTGGTGTTCTTCCTGAGACTAGCTGACTGGATGTATTACACATCTTGTGGATGCTCTTGTAGGTGTTTGCTGACTTAGATGATTATTCCTAAGTCGATGTCTTGTATAAATAAGGGATTGTGAAGTCATTCCAAAGTGTGGCTTGTGGTGATGAGTGTGTGGTGGTGAGGAGGAGTGTGAAAGGTAGAGTAGAAGTATTGGGCTTAATAGAACTGATTCAAGCATGGTGAATATGCTATTCTCCAGTTCATAAAGGTGATACTTATTTCTTTGTAGACAGTGTGTCTCTTGTAGGAAGTGAGCCTCTTGTGAGTAGTGTGCTCGGGCAGTGAGCCCTAATTGGCATGTGCCATTTGTTCTTTCTATTCTTCTAATAGAGAATACATTCTTGGGTTAATCACCCCGTGGTTTTTCCCTTAACCGGGTTTTCCATGTTAAAATCTTGGTGTCTTATGTGTTGATGAGTTTCTACCTTTGATTTGAATGCATTATGTTTCATATTTAATATATTGCTAATCACCAAGAAGATTTAAGTGTGGAAATTGGAGAAAGTTTTGCACAACTGATTCACCCCCCCCTCTCAGTTGTGTGCCCTAAGTCTAACAATTGGTATCAGAGCCAAGTTCCTCTAAAAGGAGCTTAACCACTTGAGGAGATCCAGGATGTTGTCTTACAAGAAGGATAGTCCGAGTTTGATGGAACCAACTTTGCTCTTTGGAAAGGTCGCATGAAATGTCACTTGCAGTGTATGGGAATGGCATACTGGTCCATGGTTACAAAGGCGTATGTACCTCTGCAGGGTGGTCCGACAACCCTAAATGAAATCACAGATGCTAAAAACAATCTGCGGACCAAAGAGGCTCTTCTAAGCACATTATCTAACTCAGAGCTCTCAAATGTTATTGACCTACCAACTGCTTTTGAGATTTTGGAATAAACTAGAACTTTTGCATGAAGGAGACCAGTATGTTAAATGTGCAAGGTTACAGAGCCTAAAAGGGAAATTTGAAAAAATGAAGATGAGAGATGATGAAAATATTACCAATTTTATGCCAAGAGTGAATGAGCTGGTTTGTGGAATTAGAAATGTTGGTGGAGTCTTGGATGAAAATGAGATTTTTGGCAAAATTCTCAGATCCCTTCCTACTTCTTACAAAATCAAGGTTGCTGCCATTGAAGAATTCAGAGCCCATACAACTGTCACAAGAGATCAATTGGCTGGGAAATTGGCTACATTTGAAATGACAGAGTTTGGAGATGACCCCCCCAAGACTGAATCTGCATTTAAAGCCAGTGCCTCTATTAAAGGTGAACAAAGGTTTGATCCGAGAGAGAATTCTTCAAGGAAATTGTCATGGTATGAAAAAGCAAGAAAAGATCTGGAAGAAGAAGAAGTAGAAACTACTCAACTTGAAGCCCTTATTGCAAAGAGGCTGCCAAGAGGATCTGGTAAGTATGAAGGAAAATTACCTTTTAAGTGTTTTAACTGCAATAAGATTGGTCATTTTGCCTCAAGGTGTTCGGAAAGATTTTCAAGGCAAAATCCTAACAAGCCAAGGTTCCAAAAGAACTGTTACTATGTACATGAAGATGATGATAATGAAGGAGTAACAGATGATGAATCAGAGATAGGAAACAAATCCAGAAATCAATGGGTGTTCATTGCCATCAAGGAAGAAGATCCAATGTCCTCTGTATCTGTCAATCTTAAGACTATGGAAAGAGCTCTGGCTGCCCAAATTGAAGAGAAGAATGATTGGGTCATTGACAGTGGATGCTCTCTGTTGATGCTCAGAATTGCATTGTTTCCAACACCAACATGGGAAATTCTGAGATGTGGGAATGTTCTTCAGAGTAACCTCCAGATTTTAAAGAAGCTGGCTCTTCTTTATCTCAAAAGTGTTTGGGAAAAGGGATGGAGTTAAACAGAATCACAAATGCAACTAAAAAAGGAAACTAGACTATGGCGATGCGCCTGAATGTGATTTTGTTTCTCAACACTAAGCATAGTGAAACTACTTTAGGATTCAATCACATTAAAGAGCAAATAATGCATGATCAATGTAACAGATGAAAAACAAATAGGATCAAAGGCTCACAAATTAGAATATTTTGTAATAACACAGAAAATATCAGCAAAGGCACAGAACTCTGTCTTTATTAATTTTCCAGTCACATAAAATCATGCACAGTTATACAAACTCTATGAATCAAGAAAACAGAACAAAGGCAAATGATATTACTGGCCACTACAAAAGATCTTCAAACTTCTCTAACAATCTATGATGCAGAAAATTCTCTATATCTCCAATGTTATATATATCCTTTGGCACTGTGATCTGAACCCATATTTATCGCATAGAACTGGCCCCAAGATTGCACGCATGATCAAATCTCAACGGTCTAACTGAACTGGGACTTAATTGGAAGTGTCTGTTAGAAGATATATTTCAGATTTGAAACGGTTAGCCACTCTGCTAGTTCATTGGCTGAAACAGATTCATGTAACTCCACCTTCTTTGAATTGGGTAGGAACGCATGGCAACTTTTGATAATCTTTATGACTATAAACCCTTGGAACAGTTGGCATTCATATGCGCCTCTTTCTTGAAACTCCTTCATCTTTCTAGAACAATAAGAAACTAACACATGGCGTTCTCCGCGTGACTTGCTTGATAAACTGCTTCATTACTCGGGAGTCACCAGAAATCACCACTTGGTAGCGTCCGCGGCCTCTGCAAATGATACATGGTGATCTTCGCTTTACTTTGAGTCTTTACTATGGCTTATGCTAGGAATTCTTGGGCTTCGCCATCTGTCACGGTCCGCTGTACTGAAACTTTTAGAAACACTAAAATTGGGACCCACCAACAGTTCGTGCCTGGGTAGCTTCAAAAAGAAAGAGGGGACAAATGGCGCTTTCCGCTGATATAAGAAACCTTATACATGGTGACTTCCGCCACACTTAGAGAGACCATAGATACCTTTAGTGAGTTCTGCAGAAGATGACACGTGGCAGTCTCTGCTGCAACTTCAAGAAACTTTCGAAACATTACAGGGTCCCGCAGAAGATGACACATGGCAATCTCCGCAACAACTTCGGGAAACTTTAGCATTTAAACAAAACCTCCGCGGACGCTGCCACTTGGCGCATTCCGCTTAACTCTGAGAAACTTTGTAGAAACATTAGGGACTCATAAGAATCACACAGATGGTGACACTTGGAGCACTCCACTGGAACTATAGAAATATTAATCGAGGCCCACCAACCTCTTTACTTAGCGATGAAACCAAAAAGGAACCCGCGGAAGATGACACTTGGAGCTCTCTGCTGAAACTACATGGGACATGTGGCACCTTCCATGTAACTTAAAGAAACTCTAAAGACACTCTCTGCATCCACCACTTGGTGCCTTCCGCACTCACCGAAGCTCTTAAAAGGGACCCGTTACATTATAAGAAACATTCAAAAAGAACGTTTGAAACTTAGAAGAAACTGGAATAGGTGCCGACATTTGGCATTCTCTGCTGAAACTAAAAGATACGTGGCACTCTCTATGGATACTTTAAGCAACTTTAAAATGTGTCTTGGCTGTTGACACATGGCAGCTTCTGTTGCACTTAAGGAACTTAGGCAAAATTTACAAAAATGAAACCCCGCGCGCCCGCGCTCTGTGTCAAAACCTTACTGCCAAAAAAAATGCAGAGATCAAGACTGGAGCTCACACAACTGAAACTCAAAAATCAAAATGTAGATTATTTTACTCTACAGTTCTTGGCGACCCCGAGGACTTTTGAGCCTGCTCAAAAAGAATCCAAAAATGTGCATTTATATAGAAAAAGTTACAAATTTTGCAAGGCCGTCTGATCTACAAACCATTCGGCATCAGATAACCCCTGTTTGTTCTGCAAATCCTAGAAGGCTAAATCCAGGTTGATCATGTCCTTATGTGAAAAGCTCTGCAAAACATGGATTGTAGCTTTCAACTGGAAATCAAGCTGGGCCATGGGAATCAAAATAGCTTCCACTTCTGACACTGATGAGGCGTCTGTTAGACCCTGGAAGACTGATTGATCATTTTGTCTAGCTAGCAACAGAGGCTTGATTTCATCAACCATTAATACAGTGATGCTATTAGGAAAAGGGGAAGGAAGGCCCAATTGCACTAGATCTTCAATATGTTTCTTCATGTCCTTTACTCCCTCCTTTACCACATCCAAGAGCTCCTGGCAAGTAATTGCAGTAGAGTTGCAACTGAGAACCTCATTCACCCGTTTGGCAGTAATCATTCTGTCACTGATCCCTGCTGCTGATAATGTTTCATCAGATGTGTCATAAAGTTTCCCCAGCAGTAGTTGAGAATCTGAAACTCTCATGGAAACAATGGACAAAGTGGCCTAAACTGAGGTTTCCACCTTTTCACATAATTGCTGTGCATGTAGCAGGAAAGTTAAAGAGGGTATGAGCTGGATAATCTCCTCAGAGATTCGTGCCCACATTGATGCATATAACTCCTTGACCAGGTTCAACACTCCTGCATTTTGTGGCCTATTTGCTAACTCAAGGGTCAACTATTTTGCTGTTTGTTGCTCGGCCTGAAGTTGAGCCTGTATGGCAGCAACGTTATTCTGTTCTTTCAACAGTTGCTGTTGCAACTATGTGGCCTATTGAGAGGAATCCTGATGCCTCTTCTGCAATGTGGCCCTTTCTTGCTTTAGGGTAGTCACAACAGACTTCACCTAGATCAGCTCTTCCTTCAATGAAGTATTTTGGCTCTGTGTAGCCTGATGAATCTAACATGAAATAGTATTTTGCAGCTATTTAATGAGATCTTCTATCTCATCATTCTTTGATTTGAGCTCAGCAGTCAGGGTCTCACTATGTGTCCTTTCTTGAGCCAGATCAGCCTCCACTTTCTACAACTTCCTTGATAACTTCAAATAGTCGGTGGCTATGGTAGAAGTGGTTTCATTTAGCAGCTCTACCCTATCTTGTGGCCTGAAGAGTGACATATCCATCGCCACTGCACTCATGGTATAATCTTGGGGCTGCATCTTCTCATTAGGTCTAACTACATTTGGTGACAAATGGGTCACAGTTAGCTGCTGCTGGATTGGGTCAAATAATGACCTCATATGTGGGACAGCCTGAGCTTTATTGTCCTTCTTTCTCTTTTTGTCCATTCGGGCTTCCCTAGCCTTCTTAGCAGTGTCTGCTTGAGCTTGGAAGGTAGGGGGAGAGGCAATATACCCGCCCGCAAAAGGATGACCTTGTGGTAAGGCATAAGGGATAGCCAAATGTTGGCTAGGAGGGATCTGAGGAGGTAATCTTCTAGGAAAAGAAGGAGAAAAGGGAGGTAATGATGTGGCCTGTGATGACATGGCCTATGTAGTGATAGGTGGGGAAAAATGAGATATTGGCATATCAGAGGTGGCAGGGGATACTATTTGGCCAGTTGGGATTGCCACCCCTATTGAAGAAGAAAAAGACTGAGAAGAAGAAGGAGAAGAAGCACGTACCTAAGGAGCAATAGATATACTTGGTGGTGGCTGCAATAAAGGTTCTACCTCCTCATCTGAATCAGGTTGAAGCTTCAGCTTCTTATGTTTCCTTGGCCTCTCTTCTTCTTGCTGTGTTTCTTTCTCCTCAATGTTTACCACTGTTAATAGTGGTGTTTGCACAAAACTGGAAGCCCCACTCATTGAAACTGATGGGGTCCCTCTAGGTGGTGATGACATCACACTTTTTTGCTTCTCTATAGCACTGAGGGTTTGGGGCTAGGTAGTTACAGCAGTTGCAGATGATGTTTGTCCTAGGGCCTGCAAAGTCTGAGTGGATTCAGGTTCTTCTTCAGACTCCTCACCCCTTTTATGGAGCTTGCTTGTATCAGGGCTAGAGACTGGAGAAGGATGCCATTCGTCCCAAATGGACTCCCATTTCTCATCAGTATCAACTTTGCCAAAGGAGTGGGTTGTTTCAGATATCTCTTTCCTATATTTCCAATAGGCCTCTATCTTCTCAGCCTTCCACTCTCTATCTCTTATTAAATTTTTCTTTAATCAGTGCCCATTTTAAGCTTAGGGTCATAGGCCTTCTCCTTTTTATAAAATACCTCCCATGGCTTGGGTCCCTCAAAGGGCAAATCTGTCAATTCTGCATATAAATCAAGGATGTCCTCCTTAGGGTTTCTTCTGTCTTCCCAAAAGGGGCGGCCCTCGTGCACAATTTTGGCACCAACCTTATTATTGTTGACCCACAAGGTTATGAAACTGATTGGGTCATACCTCCATTTATCTTCAATTAAAAGAAAACCCATGATAGCTAACTTTCTTAGCAATAAATGCTCAGCATCTCTAACCAATAGGGTCATGTTTTTCTTCACCCATGGGACATCATACATTTTCTTTTTCTTCTTCCCAGTGCCATAATCATTATCAACCACAGATATTTGCCGGGTGACCTCTAAGAAGGCTAGCCTAGGAGTCAAGACCTTGGGTAACAATACTGGTTCTCCATTAAAACCATGGGCCCTGATAATAGTATGGTGAGACCCAAAGAAATAATCACAAGGAATGGGGGAATTTGCCATGAGGCCTCTAACACTTAATGTTAATCTATTCTCAATAGGCTCTGGGCTTAGGTGGCTAAAAGTAGTTGCGACAAAAAATTCCCAAAATTTGTAGGGGTCAGACGATTCAGACAGGACATGTGTCCATGCAGACACAGGAATAGTTCTATTGGGACCAAAACTTGGGTCAAACATGTTCAAATGCATATACTGAGAAAAGATGGCATAGTTTTGGTATAACATGAGATGAAACAGATAAGAAGAATACCTAAAAACCCCTGTTGATTTGAAATTGGTGAGTTGTTCGGCCATTGAGTAGGCAATTTGCTCTGAGAAATCCAGCCAAAACTCCTGAGACTTATCCACGGTCTTCATTCTGAATAAGATGGCGAGTTGCCAATCATAGACAGTGATGTCTTCCTTCATTTCGAAGATAAATGCCATCATAGATAGCGCTTCCTGACTGGCTTGTGTGAATTGTGCCCTTCCTATTGGTAGTGCTAGCATTTGGGTATTTTCATCTCCCAGCTGCATCTCTGAATTAAGAAACCTTAATTGAAACTTGACATTTGCCCATGTCTTCTGCATTTTGGCAATTGTGGGAAACGTAGCTGTGCTGTCATAGTATAGGGCCATCATGTCCCTGATGGCCTTTGGTGTGATTTGCACCATGAAGGGTCCCTTCTGAATGGTGCTAGAGGGTGCATGAAACAATTCTGCGCATACCTCAATCAGGTCGGGGCATAAATGCACGCTCAGGACCACAAATTTTGCTAATTGAGAGGTCCATATCCGCATGCCGAATGTTTCAAATTGTTTAGCCTTGGCCTTTAGAAGGCATCTTTGGTGTGCTCCTTCTCACAGGGCTTTGCCAGACTTTTGTAGGGCTGGTTCAGCAATTCCATCTGCAAAATCCTACACCTTCTTTGGGTCGACTGCATAACCAACTTCAGGAACCCTAGTCCTTGGATAGGTCTTTAAAGGTTGCGCAGGGGCCGAAGCATATGACTTGCTGGTGAGGAGCTTGTCAATAGACTCATAAATCCCAAGCCCCTGCTGTGAAGACTGTGCCTCCACCATCTCTGTGTTTGCTGGAAACTATAGAACTTGTAGCAAGGATGGAAGCTTTGAAACAGGGAAGACACACTTAGGAAGCAGGTTTTGCAAATGAAAACGCAGCAACAGGGAAGACACTTAGCAGGAGTAGAAACAAAATGAAACTCAGTTAAGCTTTAACTCATGTTGTTGGGGTATTTTAATGATGCATCAAGTCTCATAAATGGCATTAAAAATGGAAAACCGTTATAAAATCTTAAGAGTTCTGAGTGGGATAGAGTGTCAGACACGTCATAAAAAGCGGCTGCGCTGGGTACTTTTAGGAATTTTGGGGATTTGAGAGGCTTTTATGAATGCGAGAGTTTCAAGACTTTTAAGAGACTTGAGTTGTGGCCACGTGTTTATAAAAACACTTTTCAAAGCAAAAAAGTGGGAAAAAACAAAGTGGGAAAAACAAAGCAACAACAAACAGGAAACTATCTAACTATAATACACAGGAAAGACACTGTCTAATTGAAATGCTTCAAGTAGATCCCATTGACGGGAATCTCTTCAGGTTCACCTTCCATCGTTTCAAGCTCAAAATAATTCTTCTATTTACAGGAACAAATTTTATAGGGGCCAGTCCATAATGACTCAAATTTACTGTGTCGACCCGGCTTGGTAGCTCTCTCATCCCATTTCAAAACAACTGATCCTACTTCAAAATGGGGGTTTGAAGTTTTCTTATCAAAACAGTCTTTGATTATTCTCTAATGTTTCAATAATGATTCATGTGCGGAATCCCTCTTTTCCTAAACTTCTAGGAGCTCATCAAGTCTAACCTGCATGGGGCCATTCTCCTCAATCTCAATCTGTTTCAATAATTGGAGAGCAGGAATCTCCAAGCTCAAGGGCATTACAGCAGGTTTTCCATAGACCAATTCATATGGAGACATTTTTGTCACTTGTTTTGGTGTAATTCTATTTGCCCACAGTGCTACATTAAGCACTTTATGCCACTCTTTGTGATGATCAACCCCTATTCTTTTAATCAGTCTGATCAGATTCTTGTTAGTTGATTCTGCCAGACCATTACCCTGAGGATAATAGTTTGAGGAGGTTTTCAGGTAAATTCCATACTTTAGTGCAAAGTCAAATATCTTTTCCCCCAAAAATGCCTTAGCATTATCTGAAATTACCATACGAGGTGGCCCAAAGCGAGTAGTGATACCCTCCAGAAAGTCTAGAATCACTTTCTCTGTTGCTTCTTTTAGTGGGACTGCCTCACTCCATCTGGTAAAATAATCTGTGGCCATTAGAATCCATTTGTGCCCCATACTTGACACTGGATTGATCATTCCAATGAAATCTAGATCCCATTGGGCAAATGGTTCATCAACAATTATAGGACTAAGGGGCATTGCTGCATTCCTTCTCTTCCCTACATAGTACTGACAAGATTGGCATTCTTTAACCAGTTGATAACAGTCTGTGAATAAAGTGGGCCAGAAGTAACCTGCTTGACTTATCTTTATAGCTGTGGTTCTTACAGAAAAGTGTCCACCTGACACTCCATGGTGCATTTCATGCAGTATTCTTTGGGCTTCATCTTTCTCTATGCATCTTAAACGTATGTCATCAGTATTTCTTCTAAAAAGAACTTGGTCAATTAAAACAAAATGAACTCCCTGTTGCCTATAGTACCTCTTCTTATCCTGAGAGAGCTCTTTTGGGAAAATTCCATGTTTCATAAACTGGATCCTATTTGTGACCCAAGAATCCTGATCAACTTCTTGTATTCTCAATACATTTTCTTCCTCTGTTCCTTCAGTTATCATTTTCTCCATATCTTGAACCATATACTGGCACAAACCCTTGCCTCTGACAAGTTTAGTTGGTCTGACCTCCACATCATATTCAAGAATTTTTGTTATCCAGTTTGCCCTTTTTTCAGTGATTTCTCCTTCCATAATATATTCTCTGACACTTGGATGAGCCACTAGTATCAGAATCTTATTACCTATGACCATGTGTCTGAATTTCTTGAGGGCTTTTACCATGGCATATGCCTATTTCTCTACAAAGTTATACCTGGCTTCATATTCCCTAAGAGTTCTTGAGAAAAAGGCTATTGGATGCTCTCCCTCTTGTTGATCATCAATCTGTGTTAGGACAGCAGCAACACTGAATTCTCCTCTATAGACATACATTATAAAAGACTTAGAGAAGTCAGGGTTCCTCAATACTGGGGCTGTTGATATTGCTTTCTTGACCTCTTCAAAAGCCTGTCTCCCTTCTGTAGTCCATTTGAATACTAGGTCTTTCTTTAGTAGCAGTGTAATTGGTCTTATTAGGCCTGCAAAGTCTGATATGAACCTACTAACAAAATTAATCTTTCCCAAGAAGGACTGAACTGCTTTCTTATTGATAGGCAGAGACAGGTTCATTATGGCAGTGACTCTTTTTGGATCTATAGAGACTCCTTCTTTAGACACTATATGCCCTAATAGTTTACCTTGAGGTACTGCAAAAATGCATTTCTTAGGATTTAGAGATATTCCAAACTCTTGGCATTTCTTAAAAACTGTTTCTAGATGGTCAAAATGATCTACAACATTTTTAGAGAAAACAGTGAGGTCATCTAGGTAAATTAGAATGATTTTATTGATAATCTCTCCAAATGCTACATCCATTGCCCTCTGAAATGTAGCTCCAGCATTTGAAAGACCAAAAGGCATCTTTGCATAGGTGAATGTTCCCCATTTTGTGGTGAAAGCAGTCTTATGTTGGTCCTCATCAGCCAACCAAATTTGATTGTACCCAGAGAAACCATCTAGTAGGGAAAATCTCTCTGATCCGGCCACAGTTTGTAAAATTTGTTCCATAGAGGGTAAGGGGTAGTGATCCTTCAAAGAAGCCCTATTTAGATCTCTGAAATCCACACAGAGCCTTATGTCTCCATTCTTTTTCCTGATTGGTACTAGGTTGGATACCCAAGTTGAGTGTTTGATTGGAAAAATGATCTTTGATTCTAATAGTTTCTACAACTCATCCACCATCAGAGGTTCAATCCTAGGGTTCACTAGCCTCTGTTTCTGTCTAGTCGGTTTAGATCCTTTAGTCAGCTCTATGGTGTGCTAAATGATATTTCTATCATAACCATGGAGATCTTCATAGGTCTAGGCTATGACCCTATCATATTTCTCACATAAATCGATTAACCTTTTTCTTTCCTGTTGAGTGGCAGAATTCCCAACCTTTAATTTTCTCCCCTCACTAACCTGAATCTCAGAGTAGTCTTCTTTGTTTGCTTGAAATCTCTTCTTTTCTAGGCTAGCATCTTTAGGATCAAACAAGTTTTCCAGGGTAATCAGTCCCTTAGGGAGCTTGTTTGACTTCAGTTGAATGATCTGATCACCATATGCCTCTTCAATTTTTGGTTGTAACTGATCAACAAATTCTCCTGACTGTTGCAAAAATGAGAGTACTTGAAAATCATTTTCAAAAACTTGCCAATTTTCATCATTGTCTGGGATGGTTGGCCTCACAATAACTTTGACTGACTCATTATTGACCATTAGATCAGTTATTGGATCAAACTATGAACCAATTTGTGCCATCCTATCTGCCTCAAAATTTTGGGCTCTAGGGACTACTTCTATATTAAAGGCTTCAAAATTTTCTATTAAGTCCCAAATTCTGTGCCTATAGGATCTCATCCTTACATTTTTGGCTATTGCCTTCTCTCTTATTTGTTTCACCACTAGTTCTGAATCTCCTTTGACTATCAGATTCTTTACTCCTTTCCCTTTTGCCAATATAAGTCCATGCACTAAAGATTCATACTCAGCATCATTATTGGTACAGGCAAAATGAAAGCGAATGGCTCTTAAAATCTTTTCACCATTAGGGGTAGTAAGACAAATTCCTGCTCCAGCTCCATTTTTGCTTCTAGCCCCATCAAAATTTAGGGTCCAGATTCCTGAGTCATTTATAGATTCTTGGGTCTGAGAGGGCTCATTCCTTAAGACATTAGGGATCTCTTGGTCTTCCTCAAATATAACCGAAGTGCCCAACCCTGTTGAGTCATAGTCTCCAAAGGGATCACTCTGCATCGTGGTTAACAACTGGTTATCTTCTTCTTGTTGATCATATTTAGTCCAATCCCCTATTTCTTCAACAAAAACTTTTTCCTCTTTGTTTAGCATGGCATGGGCTACTTCTAACTTTGGGGTTGGTTCATTAGTGATATGGTCCTTTGACAATGGTTCTGACAGTATCTTCATTTTAGTCCCATATTTGGTTCTTAGGATGAGGTGAGACCAATCAAGTGACATATAACCTCCTATCTTGGCTGTGAAATCTCTGGATAGGCATAACCCAAAAACAGGAGGAATATCTATGACTACAACATCTTGATTAACAATTATATTGGGACAGGTATACAGCTGTAGTGGAAGTTGCTTAATTTTCCCTATTATTTGCACAGACTTCCCATCTAACTGCATAACTCCTTTTGCAAGTGGCTCATATTTTATTTTCAAAGCATCTGCTATTTGCTTTGGCATCACTGTGGTGCTAGCCCCAGAGTCTATCATTGCATTGTGCAATAGTTTCTTCCCAACTATTAAAGTTAAATAAAAGGGATCTGGCTTGGATTTACTTACCTCTGGTGCATTGTTCAGAAGAGCTGTTGTCTGCAGAGGAACAGTGTCTTTGAGCTTTTCTTTATCAGTAAGTCCTCCTTTGGCAACAGTCTGTTTAGGCACAGCTTGGCTTTGTAAAGCTTCTTACAACAGTGTCTTTTGCTCAAGAATGGCTAACATGTCCCATATTGACACGTGTGCTGGAGTCCTCTTCAACTGATCTACCACATTCACAAGTCCTAGTGCTTGTGTTCTTGGATAATAAGGGTACCTTGCTTTTTCTTGAACTTGTCCAGAAACTACTTGGTTCTGCACTGGCTGAGATATTTCTTGTCTAGCTGCTATAATTTGATGATCTTGAAATGGTGGAATTTCCATAATTTCATTATTTGTGACTCCAGGCTATTCCATCATCCTTCTCTTGGCTCTAGTATAGTAATCTGATTGTACCAATGGCTTCTTAGAAGCTGAATCTTCATTTAAGAATACTGATTCTTCATCTTCAATCCATGAAAATAGAGCATGCTCAAGGGCTATTTCTTCTTCTTATTGTAAGGACATTCCTTGCATCTGAGCCACTAGAACTGAATTTTGCATACCGGGGGATTGGTAGGGTTGAGTGTCAGAAGTATTTGAAAATTGTCCATCCACTCTTCTTTGCTCTGCTATCTTTTGCTGTAGATTACCCCTGGGACAGTCTCTGGGCATATGTGCATTATTATAAGGGAAACACCAGGCATTGGTGCCATCTGCATAATTATTCTGCCCTAGTACAATCTCTCTGTTTGGATTGGGAGGAACAGTCTGCAAGGGTGTGGGAACTGCAACCAATTGGTTTGATGGCTGAGGGTTAGTTTGCCTTTGGGGGCCCTGATACTAATTTGACTGTGGAGGAGGTCTATTCCCTTGATAGCCTTGATATTGGGGTCTAGGATGAGGATTCTGCTATCTTTTTAGGTTAATTATCTCATTAGAAAAGGTTCTTAAGATGTTCTTGACATCATCCATCTCAGAGGACTGGACAGGGACAGTAGCTTTAGCAGGTTGTTGGGGAAACGTATACATGGACACAGGTGGGGTTATAGGGTTAGGAGCTTCTTGAGGCAATGGTAGGGTAATCTTTGGAAACATAGGCATGGCGGGCCTTGGGGGCAATTTTCCAGCATCTATTAAATTGTTCTCAGCTCTGACTGCATAGTCATAGGCTTCTGGCAGGGTCTGGCCTCCAAGTGATTGAATCATTACTGCTATATCTGAATTTAGGGCTTTAAGATAAAACACTATAGCCATACCTGGTAATGGTCTTGCTGTAGCAGGAATCCTTTCCCAAGTCTTCTGAAATTTGGAATTGAAATCAGTCATTGCCTCTTGTGGTGCCCTCTTGATGGTAATCACTTGTTGTAACAAAGAAGATTTATCACCCTTCTCTTTGAATCTTGCAAAGAAAGCGTCTCCAAGCTGATCCCATGTAGATATTGAATTTGGGGTCAAAGATCTGTACCAGTCCAGAGCCTTCCCCTTAAAAGAAGCTGCTAAGAGTCTTATAGCCACATTTTGCTGTGTGATCACATGTATTGCACAGACATCAAACACATCTTGTAGATGCTCTTCAAGTGTTTTGAAATCCTCCCCACTGAATTTGGGTAGAGCCTTCAGGGCATTTGCTGGAATAGGATCCCAAGTGGCTGGTGGTACTGGGAGAATCAGAGCACTGCCAGTGTTCCAATTTGCATAATTCCTTGGGGCTATAGGTGCTCCCATGTTTGCACTTAGTGTTGCTGTAGGCTGATTTACCCTTCTTCTTGGATTAGTTATCAATGGTGATAAAAGAATACCTAGGTTCACAGCAGATTGAGCTCTTGTCATAGGTCCACAACTCTGACTCCTTGTGACTCTGTGGTTCATACAGTCTTGAAAGAAACTTCAAGAAATAGTCCCACTGGGTGTGCCAAAAACTGTTGATGCTCAGAATTGTGTTGTTTCCAGCACCAACATGGGAAACTCTGAGATGTGGGAATGTTCTTCAGAGTAACCTCCAGATTTTAAAGAAGCTGGTTCTTCTTTATCTCAAAAGTGTTTGGGAAAAGGGATGGAGTTAAATAGAATCACAAATGCAACTAAAAAAGGAAACTAGACTATGGCGATGCGCCTGAATGTAATTTTGTTTCTCAACACTAAGCACAATGAAACTACTTTAGGATTCAATCACATTAAAGAGCAAACAATGCATGATCAATGTAACAGATGAAAAACAAATAGGATCAAAGGCTCACAAATTAGAATATTTTGTAATAACACAAAAAATATCAGCAAAGGCATAGAACTCAGTCTTTATTAATTTTCTAGTCACATAAAAGGCACAGAATCATGCACAGTTATACAAACTCTCTGAATCAAGAAAATAGAACAAAGGCAAATGATATTACTGGCCACTACAAAAGATCTTCAAACTTCTCTAACAATCTATGATGCAGAAAATTCTCTATATCTCCAATGTTATATATATCCTTTGGCACTGTGATCTGAACCCATATTTATAGCATAGAACTGGCCCCAAGATTGCACACATGATCAAATCTCAACGGTCTAACTGAACTGGGACTTAACTGGAAGTGTTTGTTAGAAGATATATTTCAGATCTGAAACGGTTAGCCACTCTGCCAGTTCATTGGCTGAAACAGATTCATGTAACTCCACCTTCTTTGAATCGGGTAGGAACGCATGGCAGCTTCTGATAATCTTTGCGACTATAAACCCTTGGAACAGCTGGCATTCATACGCGCCTCTTTCTTGAAACTCCTTCATCTTTCCAAAACAATAAGAAACTAACACATGGCATTCTCCGCATGACTTGCTTGATAAACTGCTTCATTACTCGGGAGTCACCAAAAATCGCCACTTGGCAACGTCCGCGGCCCCTACAAATGATACATGGTGATCTCCGCTTTACTTTGAGTCTTTATTGTGGCTTATGCTAGGAATGCTCGGGCTTCGCCATCTGTCATGGTCCGCTGGACTGAAACTTTTAGAAACATTAAAATTGGGACCCACCAACAGTTCGTGCCTGGGTAGCTTCAAAAAGAAAGAGGGGACAGGTGGCACTTTCCGCTGATATAAGAAACCTTATACATGGTGACTTCCGCCGCACTTAGAGAGACCGTAGATACCTTTAGTGAGTTCTACGGAAGATGAAACGTGGCAGTCTCCGCTGTAACTTCAAGAAACTTTCGACACATTACAGGGTCCCGCAGAAGATGACACATGGCAATCTCCGCCACAACTTTGGGAAACTTTAGCATTTAAACAAAACCTCCGTAGACGCTGCCACTTGGCGCCTTCCGCTTAACTTTGAGAAACTTTGTAGAAACATTAGGGACTCATAAGAATCACGTGGATGGTGACACTTGGAGCACTCTGCTGGAACTATAGAAATATTAATCGGGGCCCACCAACCTCTTTACTTAGCGATGAAACTAAAAAGGAACCCGTGGAAGATGACACTTGGAGCTCTCCACTGAAACTACATGGGACACACGGCACCTTCCGTGTAACTTAAAGAAACTCTAAAGACACTCTTCGCATCTGCCACTTGGCGCCTTCCGCGCTCACCGAAGCTCTTAAAAGGGACCTGCTACATTATAAGAAACATTCAAAAAGAATGTTTAAAACTTAGAAGAAACTAGAATGGGTGCTGACACTTGGCATTCTCTGCTGAAACTAAAAGATATGTGGCACTCTCTGCGGATACTTTAAGCAACTTTAAAATGTGTCTCGGCTGTTGACACATGACGGCTTCCGCTGCACTTAAGGAACTTAGGCAAAATTTACAAAAATGAAACCCCGCGCGCCCGCGCTCTGTGTCAAAACCTTACCGCCAAAAAAAAACGTAGAGATCAAGACTAGAGCTCGCACAACTGAAACTCAAAAATCAAAATGTAGAGTATTTTACTCTACACTCTCACCATATGACAGGTGACAAAAATAAGTTTGTAGATTTGGAGAGATATGAAGGAGGAGTGGTAAAGTTTGGTGACAATTTTACTGGTAGAATCAGAGGAAGAGGAACTATTTCTTTTGATGGAAGAAACAAAACTCATAATGTACTATATGTTGAAGGTTTGAAGCACAATCTTCTCAGTGTTGGACAGTTGGTGGGCAAAGACTATGATCTCTGATTCAAGGATGGAAAATGCAAAATCTTTGCAAGTTTTGGAACAGAGATTGCATCTGGTACTCAAACTAAAGGTAACATCTTCCATTTGGTTGGTATTGATAAAAGTTGCTTATTTGTTCAAGTTAATCAGAGTTGGTTATGGCATAGAAGGATGTGTCGTGAATTTTGATAATATCATCAAGATAAGCAATACTCAAGCTATAAGAGATCTTCCAAAATTGGTGAAACCTACTAACAGCTTGTGCAAGGAATGTCAATTGGGTAAGCTGAGCAGAGTCACATTCAAAAGCAAGGAACCGTCTTCTACCGGATTACTGGACTTAGTTCACACTGATCTTTGTGGTCCAGCAAGAACCAGAAGTATTCAAGGTGACAGATATTTCATGCTGCTAATTGATGACTACTCCCAGATGATGTGGGTAACCTTTCTAAAGGAGAAATTAGAAGCTCTTGAGAAATTCAAAATATTCAAGGCTATGGTAGAAAATGAAATAGGAATAAAGTTGAAATGTCTGAGATCTGATAGAGGTGGAGAATTCACATCCGGTGAGTTCATAGAGTTCTATGAGAAACATGGAATTAAGAGATAGTTGTCTACTCCAAGGACTCCACAGCAGAATGGAGTAGTGGAGAGAAAGAACCGAACCATCTAGGAAGCATCTAGGACCATGATGATGGAAGCAAATGTTCCTTAGATCTATTGGAGAGAAGTTGTTAGCACTGCAGTCTATACTCTCAATCGAGTTCAAATCAGAAGCAATACCGGTAAGACCCCTTATGAACTCTGGTTTGGCATTACTCCTACTGTAAGATATTTCAGAGTCTTTGATAGCAAATGTTACATCAAAAGAGATGATGATCTAGGCAAGTTTGATGCTAGAAGTGATGAAGGAATATTCTTGGGTTACTCTACTCAAAGCAAAGCATACCGGTGTTATAACAAGAGACTAAGAAAGATGATAGAAAGTACAAATGTGAAAGTTGATGAGGGAATAGAGAGACCCTCAAGGTTTTATGAATATGATGAAGATGATCAGAATGGTGTTCTAGTTCAAGGAGTTGAATCCTTTTCTAAAAGTTAGATTCAGACTGATCCGGTAAATTAGGAAGAAGAGATAGGTCTGAATGAGCTTGATCAAGAAGCAGAAGTGCAAGAAACTCCCAAAGTTCCAAGGTATGTAAGACTGAACCACTTTGAAGATCAGATCATAGGTGACAAAAGTAAAGGTGTGCAAACTAGAAGGAAAATTGCTCAAAATGCAGATGAATATTGTCTGATTTCAAAGATTGAACCTAAGACAATAAATGAAGCCTGGAATGATGAAAACTGGACCAAAACAATGGAGGAAGAGTTGATGCAAATTGAGAAAAATCACACTTGGGATCTTGTTCCCAGACCTAGAAACAAGAATGTGATTGGAACCAAATGGGTCTTCCAGAACAAACTAAATGAAGTTGGTAAAGTAATCAGAAATAAAGCCAGATTGGTCTGCAAGGGCTACTCTCAAATAGAAGGAATTGATTTTGAAGAAACTTTTTCTCTGGTGGCAAGAATTGAAGCAGTCAAATTATTTCTTGCATTTGCTGCCTTCAAGGATTTCAGGGTGTATCATATGGATGTCAAATTTGCTTTCTTGAATGGTGACTTAGAAGAAGATGTGTACATTGAACAATCGGATGGATTTCAATTATCTGAGCATAGTGATATGGTCTGCAAGCTGAAGAAGGCAATGTATGGACTAAAGCAAGCCCCAAGAGCCTGGTATGAAAGATTGGGCAAACATCTCTTGAAGATTATTTTCAACAAAGGTACTGCTGACAATAACTTATATTTCAAAATTGATCATGAAAACATCTTGATTGTTGAAGTATTTGTTGATGATATCATCTTTGGAGGAAGAGACAGTATGTGTAAAACCTTTGCAAATCAAATGAAAAGTGAGTTTGAGATGTCAATGCTTGGTGAAATAAATTTCTTCTTGGGTCTACAAATTACTCAAACAAAGAAAGGAATCTTTATTTCTCAGACCAAATATGTGAAAGAATTGTTGAGGAAATTTGGAATGGAAGATTCAAAGCCAATGAATACTCCCATGGCAACCGGATGTAAGTTGAGCAAAGATGATGACTCTCCTAAAGCAGACCAGACAAAGTACAGATCAATGATTAGAGGATTGTTGTATCTCACTCAAACTAGACTAGATATAATGCAGGCTGTTGGTCTTGTTGCGAGATTCCAGGCTGATCCCAGAGAATCTCATGTCATGGCAATCAAAAGGATTTTTAGGTATCTAAAAGGAACAGTTGAGTATGGTTTGTGGTATCCTAGAGATCATGATTTATCTCTTCATGCATATACAGATGTTGATTGGGCAGGAGATGTGGATGACCGGAAGAGTACCAATGGTGGAGCTTTCTTTTTAGGAAAGAGATTGGTTTCTTGGCTAAGCAAGAAACAAGAGGCAATATCCCTATCTAAAACTGAAGCAGAATACATAGCAGGAACAAGTAGTTGCACTCAAGTTTTGTGGATGAAGCAGATGCTAAGAGATATTAAAGTAAACTATAAGGAGCCTATCACAATCTTCTTTGATAATTCAAGTGCAATAAATATTTCTAAGAATCTGGTGTTGCATTCAAAGACTAAGCATATATCTATCAAGTTTCACTTTCTGAGAGAGCAAGTGAACAAGGATGAAGTTAGACTAGAGTTTGTGCCCTCCAAGGATTAGATTGTAGATATCTTTACTAAACCTCTTCCCAAGGACTCTTTTGAGTATCTCAGGAAGAAGTTAGGGGTTATTTCCCCTCTGGTGATGAACTAGGATGCACTGATGTGCATCAGTCTGGTGGATATCATAGTCACATCTTGTGATCTGGATTAATGATGGGGAGCTGCTCCTCAGGGGGAGCAGCAGCTATGATTCTAAAGTATTGGAGTTGCGAGTATGAGCCCTTTGCCATTGATGTCAAAGGGGGAGAGAAGACATGTGAAAAACAAGTGGTTGATGATAAAAGGGGGAGTAGTAAAGGAAGAGAAGATATATGAATAGTTGTTGTTGATAGGGGGAGTTGTGACATAAGGAGAAGTTCTTGTCTTGATGGTTTTTCACATCATATGTTGCCATCAATGACAAAGGGGGAGACTGTTGCAAGTATGGGTCTAACCGGTGTTGTCATTGATGTCAACATACTCATGTTGCATTAATGAGAAGGATTGGATGAGCTGTGTGTTGAGGATATTGAGAAAATTAGTTTCAATCAAGAACAGTGAAGAATAGTGATGACAACAAGGTAAAAGTCCAAGATAGGTTGAGGATCAGAGGATACAGTTTAAAGGGTTTGTATATATAAGTCTTGAGATGATCCAATAAAGTTTTCAGAGGTTTGCATGAAGATCTGAAGAAGTTATGACCGCTCAAGTAGAACCGGCTCCGGCAGGTGTCCAGAGGTGACAGAGTGACACAGATAGGTCCGGTGAGGTCCGGTAATGCATTATCCCATTCTACAGATTTGATGAAGTGTTGAGGATGTCCTTGTGAAGTGTCAAGTAGATTGGTTTGTGGCTTGAAGGTCCAGAAGAACCTATTCCTTTGTGACAGTGATGACAGACTATGTTCTTGAGGTTCCGGATGAAGGAGAGAAGAATTCCAGTAAGCAGATGAAGTGTGGATGTTGTTGGTGATTCAGGAAAGCTTGTGGTGATCTGTGGATTGGTTCCAGTTCATGTCAGTGGTCCTCATTGAAGTTAAAGTTCATATTTGAAGAATAACCACTGGATGTTGGTGTTCTTCCTGAGACTGGCCGATCGGATGTATTACACATCTTGTGGATGCTCTTGTAGGTGTTTGCCGACTTAGATTATTATTCCTAAGTCAATGTCTTGTATAAATAAGGGATTGTGAAGTCATTCCAAAGTGTGGCTTGTGGTGATGAGTGTGTGGTAGCAAGGAGGAGTACGAAAGGCAGAGCAAAAGTATTGGGCTTAATGGAATTGATTCAAGCATGGTGAAGATGCTATTCTCTAGTTCATAAAGGTGATACTTATTTCTTTGTAGACAGTGTGTCTCTTGTAGGTAGTGAGCCTCTTGTGAGTAGTGTGCTCGGGCAGTGAGCCCTAATTGGCATGTGCTATTTATTCTTTCTATTCTTCTAACAGAGAATACATTCTTGGGTTAATCACCCCGTGGTTTTTCCCTTAACTGAGTTTTCCACTTCAAAATCTTGATGTCTTATGTGTTGATGAGTTTCTGCCTTTGATTTGAATGCATTATGTTTCATATTTAATATACTGCTAATCACCAAGAATATTTAAGTGTGGAATTTGGAGAAAGTTTTGCACAACTGATTCACCCCCCCTCTCAGTTGTGTGCCCTAAGTCTAACAGTCATAACCTCATTATCATACATTACCATCATAATACCATTAGCATAAGAGACATATCCATTATTAGCATTTGCATATTCATATCATTCGCATAAACATCCACATAAACCATGGAAATACAAACATACATAACATCATAACATAAGTGCATTCATAATCATTACAACATCACATAGGTAACCAAAGCCATCATCTATATATATATATATCAAATGAGTCAATAAACAAGTGTCTACATATACAACATGGGCTATCCATAAGCCATCAAAACTGTATGTACAACTGGCTCATAGCCCTCATCATGATACAATAATATACAAGGTAGCCCTAGTGACTACTGGCAGCCCCCTCACCCTGTCCACTTGTATTGGGTCCTATACCTGGTCTGCCATCTCTAAGAGGTCCCATCACTGAAGCTACAGGTCATGATCCTCATGTCCTCCGTGAAGCTGAAGCCCCTAACCTACTCCTATAGCTAGGCTATCTCTGCTCTGTAAGTACTACTCCATGATACAAGCCTCTGTAATACTCGGCCTCACCCTAGGCTCTCCTCAGCTCTCCCTGTGACTGTGTCAACTATGTGTCCAGATACATAGTGGCCCCATCTATCCCCAAGGCAACTACTGCTCTATCTCTCTCCACTACCATAGCCTGTACCTGCTACACAGCCATATCCCTCTCAGCCCTCACCGCCTGCACCTACTGAATAGCTACATCTCTCTCAGCTCTAATAACCTGTATCTACTGCAATGATGTGTCCCTCTTTGCTGTAACTGACTGCACCTACTACATAGCTACATCTCTCTCTCCTGTCACTCTCGCAAGCGTACCATTATCATGCCCATCACCTCCATGTACTCTAGCCTGTAGTTGTGCCTGAGCCTATGCTCTAGCATGCCTCAACCCCATGACCACCTGATGCCTATCTATCTCCACTCTCCTCAGCCTCATCTGAGCCTGCTACCTCCATCTCCTCTCCTCTCTAATCCTCTGCCTTAGCTATTGAATCCCCACATCATCATCTCCTAGCACCTGTGCCACTGGTTGTGCAAGTACCTGTGGCTGAGCCTAAGCCTGCCCCTATTCTTGAATCTCTGGAGCTACTGGTACTACTGCCTATACTAGTGGAGCTCGGTGCCACCTTCTCCTAATTGGCCTCTCCATCCCAATCTCTCCTATCTCCCCAGGCCTCATAAACCAAGTCAGGCTAGCTGTAGCCCAGTATGCATCATAATCTGGTAAAGTCCCTAGATTTACAAGACCCTATCTCCACTGCCATGCCACTGGCTGTAGTTTCCTCTCTCTGTCAAAGCTGTATCCACCACTATCTCTAGCACCCAATCAAAAACCTCCTGCCGAGTCCTCCCAAAAATGGCATCACCTACTGGTACTGCTTGCAATACTCCAAACTGCCTCAACACCCTCTCAGGAAAATAGCAATCTATGATATATATCCCGTGACCAAAAATGTATCTAGCCTGCCTAGCATAGACAAGTTCCATATCCTCCTCCTCCCATCTCTCACATCCCAGCCATGGTCTCCATACAAACCTATCCACCTCATCCAATGTCTGCCTCCAGTACACTATGCCCTTGTGCTTTCGATAGGTAACAGCTCCCCTATACATCCTTGCATATGGCTCTCCTACTACCCTAGCCACCCATCCATCTGTCCTCGTCACTAGAACATGCTCATATGCCCATACATGCAACATTGTGACTCCCGTCGACATGCTAGCTCCAAACATGCATGCAAAATCATGCAGATAATGATACAACTGCCCTAGGATAAGATATGGTTAGAAAACATTCCCTCCATAACTATCCCCCATCCGATTGGAAACCCTCTCACCCATCTATCTCCCACTAGCCTTCTGATAATCGCTACCAGTACCCACTGTAATCTATCGCAGAGCTCCTCCATCCTCGCTATCAGAATCTCTGATCCCTCAGCCCCAATGTCTGGAGTCCCAAACAGTCATCTGAATGCAGCTAGACCCAAGTCAAGATCATAATCTACCCTATCTCCATCAATCAGGATGTGCAGAATCTAAAACACATCCTCCAGTGTAATCGTCACCTCTCCCATTAGTGACAAGAATGAACTGTGCTCACTCCTCCATCGCTCAACCATCGATGTCATCAGTCCTTGATGTGCCTACACTGGCTCTAATCTTGACACATGCTCTAAACCAATGATATCTAAACACAGCTGCTCCTCTGCATCCAACGTTCTGACCAATTGCAAATCCCTAGGTTGTGGCTCTCGCGACAATAACGGTGGTAGTATATCCTGCATCATTCCACTCACCATATCAATCTCTTGTGCTAAAAATTGACTTTTATTGTTACACATTGCCTATCTTTACTAAAAGCAACCCACTTTTCTACATGCGCTACCTTTTTGCCCATAAGCGATTCATTTTACTGCAACCACATATTTTGTGCTTATAAGCCACTCATTTACAATATTCACACTACTACTAGTTATAAGTGACTTGATTTATCCTACACGTTCACTTTTTGCCTATAAGAGATTTGATATTACCATATGCGCATTTCGCTTCTATACTTGACCCAGCTGACTATAAGGGACCTATTTTTACCATAAGCAATTAGTCCACGCCTATAAGTGAGCTATACTACCATACACGATCATTTTTCCTCTGTAAGCAACCTAAATCCCAAATCCTAAAACTAGTTGCTTTTGGTGATGTGTGTGCATTTATGACGCTTCTAGCCTAAAAAAATCACGCATTTAGTAAACGTTTTGATACATACTAGTACGCCTGCTCCTGCTGGTCACCCATGTGTCCTCACTCACTCTGCACGATGATCGCTGCGTGGAATCACCATCCTGATATCTCTCCAACACTCAACACACTAACACTCTAGGGAGCTCTAGATTTTCTAAAGGGAACAAGCACAAATGAGCCTATTTTCCCTTGAGGGACCCACTTATAGCCCCTTTCCAAACCCTCATTCTTCTATACCAAAGCCTATTTTCTTCTACATCATCCCAATTTCTCCCACCCAACCCCCATTTTCTTCATGTCAACCTTGTTTCTAGACTTTCATCCTATCGCGAGCTAACCTAGCCCTTCCTAGTTTGCCTAGCTTACCTCTCGAGGAGGCATCACCTACCAGTTACAATGGAGCATAACCTTGTTTATTGAGCAAATTATTGTATCTTCTTTAACACAATGTTCTAACAAACACTGTATCAAAGAGGGGCAAAATGTAGACACCCAAAATTGACCTAATTATCATTAGTATCAAATATCACATTATCTATCATCTGCATTTGTCTAGCACACTTGAGCAATTTATCTATTTTCTTTAAATCACTTATTTCTTCTACTAATTAAATAAATTTATATTTATTTAATTAATTCATTAGCCATTTCTTCTAATCTATAATTAAATAATCTTTAATTATTTAATTATCTTCATTCTATCTATTTTAATTAAATAAATCTTATTTATTCAATTAAAATTCCCATCCTAATCCCACTTTCCAATTAATTAAATAAATTTTATTTATTTAATTAATTTCCACATCATATCTTATCCTTTCCTAACCATCTTTCTAATTAATTAAATAAATTTTATTTATTTAATTAATTTCTCTTATCATTTATCATCACAAGCCGACATGTGTGCATCTTTTATTTAAAAAACTTGTGTGGTACTACATTTTTTATTTAATATCTTTCACACATGTAGTACATTTTTATGTACACAATCACACATGAGCCTTATCTTCCCTCCACTTGTCATTTACACATTCACCTATGACTATCCTTTCATCTCATCCATTCACATAGCCACCAAATCCCTACCGTTGATTGATTTTGGTTGAAGTCTATATAAACACCCTCTCATTTCATACTAGATCTATCCATCATTCTCATATAGCATCTACATTATCATCTTGAGAATTTGAGCTTCCATCACATCCATCTAGCATATTATCATTATTATCCATCCAACATGGCAGCTTTTATCTTCATGATTGTTCATTGTTGAGAAGCAATCCACATCACAAACAAGGAATCATACAATCTAGGTGATATTGTTCTTGAATTGCATGCTTTTGATTTCACTTGGATTTGATTCTTTGATGGTGGTAGCATTAGGTTGTCATTTGTTATGCTTGATCTTATTAACTTGATTTTTACCTATCACATTAATCTTTTAATCATTGTTTCTCACTCTCTTTCGATACTAGTAATTAGCAATCTATTGAGGGATAACACTAGGTGTTGTGGCTCCTTGTGTATCATGATATTTCTTAGTATGTACTTAATTCATCTGACCAATCTATAAAATATGTAAGTTAAGAAGTATATAGGGGAACTAAACAGGATTGACCAAATTCTCAATGATGGTAAGATTATCATAAAAGTATCAAAGGTAACTAAATAGTTCTATGATTTAATTATTGAATTCTTTCCCTTGAACATGAGAACCTAGGTACTTGATATATTAGAAGAATTTAAATTAAGTTTTAGTTATGGGTGTAAAGTTCTTGAATCCCTCTTTTGGTAGAATTGATTATTAAGATACAACACATACCTGTAAAAGAAATGTGATTCACACATCCTTTTAGGGTTAGTTGACCCTTTTTGGCTACCTTCTTAGCTTACCTTTCGGTAAGGTGGACTTTCATAGATAACCTAATTCTTTTCTTTTAAGTCTTAATTTGCTAATTTTGGACATTGTAGTAATTAGAAAATGACACCTAATCTCTTAAGAAACTTTTGTGATAGCTTATCATTAAAACAAAATGATCTCTTGGGAAGAGTTTGTTGTTAGTAAACTTAAAATGTCAACTAGAACACTTCATGTCAAACACCTCTATTAGGTGTTTGCTTATATTTGTTCTTTAGGTTTTTGTGCCTATTTCACCTGAGTGGGTGGTAGCCGACGAAGAACTATCTGGGGAAACTAGACCCTAGAAAGGCTTGCGTACCCACTTGTACTGTAATGAAACAACGTGCACAATAAAGAATATAATAGTAAATATGTTGCAAATACTTGATAATAATATGCCACTTCGAGGGGGCAACCTCCTAATCCACTTTGAGGGTGATACCTCCAACAATCTTCAATGAGAACACAATACACAATATGATATGAAATGAGACTCACTAGCTCCTATATATACCTATTCATGCCTAGGATATCACCTAGGCCAACTTAGATAGCCCTATAGAAGCCTTAGGCTGACCTAAACAGCTAAATAACAATGTACTAATGATAATATGAATTAATTAAGAGTTAAGATAGCTACAAGCTGACTATTCATAACCATATATGCTATGGAAGTAAGGGCATGACATGCCCCCCACCTTTACAAAAGCGTTGTCCTCAACGCTGAACAATTGTGGTAGTTTCTTCATATAATCTTCATCATCCCATGTGGTAACTTCAACTAGAAAACATTTCCTTATAATGAGGTAACTTGGAACTATTGATGTCCTCATCTTCTTTATGCGTGTCTGGAAAATTAACTTTAGCTCCAAGATGTGTCTTCCCTTTGCATCTAGCTCTTGATGGTGATGAATGTGTTCTTCCTTTACTTGAACCTTTTGATGTGCCATAGAGGAAGAGGTTAGGAATAGTACATAGTACCCTTGCATTGGTTGAATAGCTTGATTAGGAACTTCTTTCACTTCTTCTTCATCATCTTTTTCTTTTTCTTTTGTTTCTTCTTCTTCTTCTTCTTCTTCTTCCGCTTCTTCTTTTTCTGCTTCTTCTTCTGCTTCTTCTTCTTCTGTTTCTTCTTCTTCTTCTTCTTCTTGTTCTTGGTTGCTTGAGACCTCCTTTCTTGGTCCATTCATAAAGGTGCTTAACATGCTTCGTATGTCTAATATATCTCCTCTTAGGCCACACATCTCCAACTTGATTGAGGAAATGTCTTCCTTGACCTTACTTACTTCCTCATTGGGATTAATATCCTCTATTGTTTCCCCATCCTTATCAGGGGATTTTCCTGGTGTGACAACATTCTTTTTGCCTCTTGTTGTAAGCCTTGTCATGATGGAAACCAATATTTTTGAAATAAATCACACCAATGAAATGTAAATTCTTTGAAATTTTTACTGTAGCTTAATAATAGCCAAGATACCACTTACCCAGAAAAAACTCCAAAAAATTAGCAAATTTCCAGCCTTGAGAGCGAATTTTGTGGAAACCCTAATTTTGCAATAACTCGCTTATTTCTGCTCCAATTTCTCCAAATTTTGGAATGTAGGCTCCTCTAGTATGTCTTCAAAAACCTAATAAAAATTAGGCTCCAATTCGATAGGATGTGAGAGATATGTAGATTCCAAATAAATTGTGTAGAAACCCTAATTTTGCAATAATTCTCTCAATACTACTCCAATTCCTCTAAAATCTAGAATGTAGCTTCTTTAATATAGTCGTCAAAAACCTTTTAAAAATCAGAAAAAAATTCACCAAAATCTAAAAGATATGCTCTTCCCAAAATTGCCTCCAATATTGAGAAAAAACCTTGCCTCTACGGTGCCAAGATCATGCTCTGATACCACTTGTAATGAAACAACATGCAAAATAAGGAATATAATAGTAAATATGCTACAAATACTTGATAATAATATGCCACTTCGAGGGGGTAACCTCCTAATCCACTTCGAGGGGGATACCTCCAACAGTCTTCAATGAGAAGACAATACACAATATGATATGAAATGAGACTCACTACCTCCTATATATACCTATTCATGCCTAGGATATCACCTAGGCTGACTTAGATAGCCCTATAGAAGCCTTAGGCCTATTGATAACTGAGAGGGGGGGTGAATTAGTTATCTTAATTATTTCATCTTTCTAAACTTTCTTAATAATTAATACAACATCATTTCAAATAAGCAAACTTAACCATGAAATGGAAATACACATGACACAATATTTTTGACGTGGAAACCCTGTTAGGGAAGAAAACCATAGGGTGATTAACCCAAGATTGTATTCTCTGTTAGAAGAATAGAAATACAAAATGGCACTTGCCAATTAGGGCTCACTGCCTGAGCACACTGCTCACAAGAGACTCACTGTCTACAAGTTGTAAGAAGAATAACAAGATACTTGAACTGATGAGAAGCATCCACGCATGCCTGGGTTCAGTTCCAGTTAGGCTCAGTAAACTAATCTGCTGCACTTCATCCTTCCTCTTCTTTTGTTCTGCTGTCCTTTCACATACCAGACCTTCCTTACTGCTTTTCTTCTGCTCTTCTGCTTTTCTTCACACTTCACACAACACACACATACTTTCATCAAAATCCATCTATTATATATATATGCGCACAAGGGATTTTATTCTCTTTCTAGTCGGCATCCGGAATGGTCAATATTTCCCAAACTCTAGTCTGTCGGCTGAATCCTTGCTTACCAAGTGATGCGGATCTAAAAGAAACTTATAGAATTCATCTAACAAGTCGGCCAATCATGAATGAAACCTTAAGAATCTTTATCACCATCAGCATCTCATCCAGAATAACTTCTGATGCTCTGCCTATCAGTTCTTTCTTTGTCTATTCTACCAAAATGGACCTCAATACTTGAATGCTTATATCTCTTTACTCTTGCATCACCGGAGGCTCAATTCCTGGAATCTATCAGTCAAGGTACTCTTGACTTCCCCAAGTCCATACTTTCAAAAGAAACTTCATCTGAGAGATCCGGACCTGACTATTGGACCTTGCCACATACTCTATTCTTGCTTACTAGACCACAACACTCTTCAATCTGACTTCCTGTATAGGCACACCATGTCCTACGGATGTGTGGGATGAACTTTGTTGCCATCAATGACAACAATCATGAAGCTACAATGTGTCTCTTGCCAACAAGGCCAACCTAAAGAACTAAATAACAATGTACTAATGATAATATGACTTAATTAAGAGTTAAGATAGACACAAGCTGACTATTCATAACCATATATGCTATGGAAGTAAGAACATAACATGTACAATTACATAAAACTAGTACAAAAAGAACTACATATCTCGTGAGCACGATCGAATTCTCTTGAGGTCTTGATCCCATGGATACATGGTATATAGGAAGTTTGGGCAACGAAGGAAGTACCCACTACTCAAGCCTTGAGAATATAGTTCAGAATTTTTAAATTGTGTGGACTGTTTGACTTAAAAATTTTGAATTTTTGGGATGGGTCTATACACTTATGATTACATGCTTAGCTTACATTTACATTTCAATTATTTTTTTCCCTTTCCTCTAATTATTTGTATCCAATGGATGTAACCAATTTATTGGGGGACATATTCAATCACTAACACTCCTTTCTTGAGCTTGCAAACTAATCTATAAATTTGGGTGGATATTCCACAGACAAAGTCATCAACAAACTTAATGGGAAGCTCCGAAAACTACCTTAATATGTGCCAATACCACCTATAATGGATTCCAATCATCATAACATGTGAAAATCAAGTAAAACATAGAGAGAAACTCATACATGTGGAACATAATAGTGCAAACACACATAAACATGTTCACACAATTATTGACTTGAGAAAACCCAACTAGGTGAAAAACTCTAGCCTATAGAGAAACTAATTCCCATTCCACTATTGTAATATTAGTTATAGATGTAAAAATACACCATCTAGATACAACAAGCTCCCACCAATGGTTCTTTGAGCCTAACTACACACCTGCAACTACTTTTAAATAAATGGATCTACTACTCCACACTTGTAGTAGTCTAAGAATTGGTTGCATTAACCCCACTAGTTCAATACACTTGTAGTAGTCTAGGAATTGGTTGTATTAACCCCACTAGTTCAATATGCAACCTATTGAGTGAGTTTTTACTACTACCCAACAAGACAAGAATGGCCACTCAATTGGATGACTAAAGGAAGCTAGTTCACCACACTTGTAGTAGCATTCTTCTTCCTTCCTCTAGCACCCTTATAGATAACATGTTTCTTCTCTCCAGTTAGCCAGCATGGATTCATCTCTTACTATCATCCTCAAGTCAAGCTAAGCCAAGATAAGCCTCCAAAATAATGGCTTCCCACACATCAAAATAGGAAGGTTCCTCTAGCTCACAACACTTCACCTTTTGTCTCTACTTATTTAGATTTGTGTTGCCTATAAATATGAATAAACAAGTTACCCTCATATCATTGTCATCTAGAAATGGGAAAATAATTGAGCCAAAAACAAGGAAATGGTGCCACCAACAAGGGAAAATGGCTTCCTATAGAAATGGAAACACACAAAAGAAGAAGAAAAAGTGTACTAGGAATAGGAAATGATTACACCAATCAAAGAAAAATATGCTACCATGGGAAAAGAAATAGTCACTACCAGTTGAAAATAATAGCTATGTGTTGAGAAGGCAAAACTTGCTGCCAAAATAGGGAAAATGGTTGCCACCCAATGATGCCCCTGTAACTTCTTATCACTTCAATCTCCCCTACTACCCAATAGACACTCATGTGGTATTTTCTCTGTACACTTATTGCCTAAGCCACTATTATGACTTCCAAAACTACCTAATTATGTGTCCTAACTATTCAACCAACCTGCTATATTGCTACAAGCAATAATGTCACCCTAATTGAAGTGATTCAAGCTTCTAAGTTTTTTGACAGACTAAACTAGAGAAGGAATGGTGTTGAAATCAATCAACTAGAATTTGGAGTGAAACACATTACTTATCATTTTGTTGTAGGTGAATTTGTAGTACCACAAAGCATTATCAATGTCATTGTGGGTGAACATGCAGCATTATCGTAGGTGTCATTTCTACTTATTATAGGCTACTTGCAACTTGAGACCACTAGACCCCCTAATGAATCCATTTTTTAGATCACAAATATTTATAGTTTCCTACACAAAGAATCATCATCATGTCCAAATGGATCATTACCACATGGAATGGTAGTGCCCAATATCTCATGTCATCCTATGGATTCCACACATGGTAGATAATTGTAGGATTCAATAACAATCCAAACACAAGCACAGATCTAGGTGAATGAAGAAAGTTACAAAAAACTAGATGCAAACAAAGCATTATGCAAAATGTAATTATCAACTATAATCTGATATTGAGGATGAAAATTTTCAATTGATTGCGAAGGATTGCATATAAATATATAGGACTCTAGGATGCATGGATTAAGGAGGTCATGTCCAAAAGTCATGAGTTTCACTCTCAGTCACTCCCAATAAAGAGGTGAGTTAACTCAATCAAACTATCAATCTAATTAATGAAAGGAAGCAGAGGTGCAAATAACAATTCCTACATTAATATATGAGAAGAGGTATGTGCAATTAAAATAAATCTTTGCAATTACAAGGAAATAAACACAAAAGCAAGATACCATAACACAATGACTTATGTGGGGAAAACCCCACACTCCAAAGCAACTCAATGTAATAATTAGTAATCAAAGGTTACAATACAATTGAAAAGTCTACGCCTTTATAGGAGTATCGCTAACTAGAGATTTAGAGTAATTTTGGTAGCATAACTATACCTACACAACTCACTATCAAAACCTACATCTCAAGCACCCAATAAATAGGAGATGAAAGCCATGAAACCATAAAATGGTAATTAGGAAACCATGATCTAAAACCACCCAAAATGTGGGCACCCAAATCCCTGGTTAGAAATCCAACACCCAAATCCCAAGATGACTTAGTAGGCTAAAAATAGCATATTCCTTCCACTTGCCATAAGCTCATCATAATCCACTCACCAAATTAGGTGTTCTATTTTGGATTTATTATCTTCATTCAAACATTTCTTAGGATGTGTCATAACATGCATCATATGTTGGTCAACAAATGTAACTCCCTCTTACAAATCTTGTACGTGTCAAAGATGCTTTTAATTTCTAATTTGGGAGGCCCAACTTTCGAAGGCCATAACTTTTGATCTAGGAGGCAATTTGGGCCCTTTTTTAAATTATAGATCTTGAAGAGTTATATCTCCTAGGAACCAAGGAATTAATGTGAAACAACCCAAGATGTTTATTTTAGCCACGAATTATCTCTATAGACTAGAAATTGAGTTTTTCTATTGTATAGCCTAAAAATTGCATATTTTGTATTCTTAGCATTAGGAGCAAGGTTGAGACACCTTCCTAACATTCTCCCACTTTTCAACCACCTTACATGATAAAAGGGAGTGCCAACACTATCAACTAATTTCTAGAGGCTAAGAAGCCTATAGACTCATAATAGCACCTAAACTTTTATGTGCTCATTGGCTTCATCAATGCATCTACAACATTCTAAACAATGTCAACTTTCTCCAACATCACCTTCCCATCCTCTACCATGTCACAAAAAATGGTATTAAAAATAAATATGCTTCATCCTTACATGAAAGGTTAGGTTATTTTCAAACATATGGCAGTCTAACTATCACATAGAATTATAATAGCTTCGAGAGTTAACCCCACATCTAAACGTAAATGTGTAAGCCAGATGGCTTCCTTACAAGCATGAGTAGTTGCCATATACCTTAATTTTGTAGTGGATAGAGTGACCACATGCTATATCTTACTCGTCCAACTAATTGCACCACTAAACATAATGAAAACATATACACGGGTGGATCTAAGACTACTATTAACATCCATAGCCCAATTTGAATCCATAAATCAATGAATAGTTAATAAGTATTGGTCCCTTGTAGAATTACTGGGGAAAATAGCTAAAGACCCTCTTCACTACATTCCAATGTACTCATCCAAGATTAGCCATGAATTATCTCAAGAGTTTCATTGCTTGAGCAATGTCTAGTCTAGTACAAACCATAGCTTACATTAAGCTCCCAATAGTACTATGATAAGATACTTGGGCCATATCCTCCATCTCACTAGGAAAAGTAGCACATTTCTCTACTAATAACTTATTCCTCATCAAAATAGGGACACATAATGGCTTTCAAGTTGTCATGTTGAACCTCTCCAACACCAAGTTCACATACTTTCTCTAACCCAACCAAAGCTTTATGTTTGCTCTATCTCTTCTAATCTCCATATATCTAAGATGGACCTATTAGCCCCTAAGTCTTTCAACTCAAATTATGTTGAAAGATGTGACTTCAATTCATAAGTCATGTCCTTACCATCACCTAAAAACAACATATAATGTGATAACAAGGAAATAATCATTGTCCATCTTATAATAGATGCAATGATCCAATTTGCATCTTATGAATCCCAATCACAACACAAAATAATCAAAATTTTGGTACCACATCTTAGATGATTACTTAAGACCATACAAATATTTCTTCAACTTCTAAACCAAGTTTTCTTTACCTTTTCAACATAGTGTTCTGGCTATCTCATGTAAATTTCTTCCTCCAAATCGTCATGAAGGAAAGTTGTTTTCATATTCATCTACTCAACCTCAAGGTCAAAAGATACTACAATAGATAATAAGAACTAAATGGATGTTAGCTTATAAATTGGAGAGAAAATCTCACCATAATCAATTCCCTCAACTTGGAAATATCCCTTCACAACCAATCTAGCCTTATGCTTCTCAACATTGCCATCAGAATTGATCTTCCTTTTGAACACCTATTTACAATCAAAAGGTTTTCAACCATCAAAAATGGTAAAAAGTACCATGTGTGATTTTTCTTCAATGAAACCATCTCTTCATCCATAACTTCACTCCAAAACTTAGAATCATCAATACCCAATGCCTCTTTCATAGTTATGGGCTCATCTATGTTAGTAATAAAAGAAAAAATACACCCTTAATCAAGAGTAATGTACCTATCTAGTTGTTGTTTATGCCAAGTGGACCTCCTTAAAAGCTGAGGTGGAGGTTCTACTTCCTCTTCAAAACTCTCTAAATTATCTAAGCTTTCATTCTCTTTAGGTTCTTCATGGGATTTTAGTTCAACCTTCTTGGTCTTTGGGAGTGGTTGAACCACATTTATTTTCATCCTTCTCTAACTGCAATACTATGGAAGAAGATTTAACCTCTGTAAAGATAACATTTCTACTATATAAAACTTTTTTTGCCACAAGTTCCAAAATCTTGTACCATTTCACATAAATACCATAACCAATATTTAGATACATTTTATAGCCTTGTTCTCTAACTTAGACCATGTCTCCCTAGGCACATGTGTATATGCCTCACAACCAAAGACTTGAAGATGACTTAATGAAGGTTTTTTTCCTAGCCACACCTCCATAGGTGTCCTCTCAATAAGAGATGATGTAGGGGATTTGTTAACCAGGTAACAAGTCATGGTAATAGCTTCTACCCAAACCTTTTATTCCAAGATAGATCAATTGAGCATACTCCTAGCCCTCTCCATTAATGTCCTATTCATTCTTTCTGTAAATCCATAGAAATTTGTCGTATGTCTCTCTATCTTATAATCCTTAAAATCTATCAAAATCTACTAAACAAAACTCATAGCCATTATCAAACCTCAAAATATTAATATTCCTACTAGCCATATTCTCTACAAGAGTCTTAAACTCTTTAAAATGACTAAAGACTTCAAATTTACTTCTAAGGAAATATACCCATGTCCTTCTACTATAGTCATCAATGAAAGATAATATACATATTTAGAAATTAAAGAAGCATTGATAGGGCCAAATAAATCAAAATGGATTAAGTCCAACACCCCAGAAGATTTATGAAAACTAAAGTAAAACTAAACATGGTTCTATCTTCCATATACACAATGCTTACATAAATCAAATTCAAGATCACAATCATTTAACCCTCAACAAGTTTTCTATTTTTTCAAGGCTCTTTGGTGCAGTCACAGTTAGGAGGGTCCACAAGGTGAACAGTCCAGATTGTGCAACAAGAGTAAACACAACAGAAACAATTCAAAGATAGGATGCAAATACAGATTCAATCATTCAGTATATCATAGATTCAAAATACAAATAGGCCGACATCATGTGGTGTTACAATTAGGGCCCTCTGGCTTGATTCCTCAATTATAGAATATACACAAGATATAGCTTTGAAGCACCTTCACAAAGAATTCAAACTATCAAACTATATCTATGTGATTCCCTATCAATGAATACTTTCCTATGCATCTATTACATGAATATATATTATCTCCAAAAGACAAGATTCCTCCGCGTCGGCCAAGGATGATTACAAACTTTGATGAAAGAGATGCAACGTGTGTACACGAATAGGTTGGGCCTAATCATAAAGAACTCCTTCGTAAATGAATGGAATAGCATGTGGATCTCAGGGAAGGTCGGCCATGATCCAAACAACATTGAATGATGTGTTATTTAACTCTGCAAGTCATGAAAGTGCTCCGCAAGTCTTCTCCTTTAGTTGATTGTCTGAGACTGTCAGGATGCTCTATTATGAGAAAATAGTCGATCTTCTAATAGAGATATCTTTTCGGTACCTAATCCAAATGATTTGAATTTGGAATATGATGTGCATGGAGGTGTCTAGATGCTAAGCCAAGATCTGTAAACCAAAATACTGAAACTGCTACTAACTGTACTAAACTAGAAAATGAAAGAAAACAAATTGAAATGCAAATATTTTTTGTTGATGCAAGATTGCTCTTGAACCAGGGATGCTCCTGCATCAAAGATCTGGGGTTGTTGAAAAAGTGAGTCCCTCACTTTTCTAAGGCTAGAGGAAAACCAAGACGGTCCACCTGAGCTTGAGAAACCCATGATGAATCTTCTTCCAGTTTGCCTTTCCACTTCACAAGGTACTCTGTGTTGCTTGCCTCTAGTGTTGTGCCCAATTCTGTTGTCCAAGATGTCTTTGTAGACACCCAAAATTGATTCATTATCATTAATATCAAACATTGCATTACCCATCATCTGCATTTGTCTAACACACTTGAACAATATCCCTAACACATCTATTTCTTCTATTAATTAAATAAATTTATATTTATTTAATTAATTCATTAGCTATTTCTTCTATTTCTTCTAAGCTATAATTAAACAATATTTAATTATTTAATTATCTTCTTTCTATCTATTTTTAATTAAATAAATTTTATTTATTTAATTAATTTCTCTTATCATTTATCTCATGAGCTGACATGTGTGCCTCTTTCATTTAAAAAAGATAAGTGGTACTACATCTTTTATTTAATATCTTTCACATGTAGTAATTTTTATGTACACAAGCACACATGAGCCTTATCTTCCCTCCACTTGTCATCTTCACATTCACCTATGTCTATCATTTAATCTTATCCATTTGCATAGCCACCGAATCTCCACCATTGATTGATTTTGGTTGAGTTATATATAAACACCCTCTCATTCCATACTACAACAATCCAGCATTCATATAGCGTCTACATTATCATCCTGAGCGTATTAAGCACCTGAGTATTGATAGCATCCATTGAGCTTATCATCATTATCATCCATCCATCATGGTATCTTTTATCTTCATAATTGTTCATTGTTGAAGAAGCAATCCACATCATAAACAAGGAATTACACAATCTAGGTGATATTGTGCTTGAATTGCATACTTTTGATTTCATTTGGATTAGATTATTTGATGATGGTAGGGTTAGGTTTTCATGGCTATGCTTGATCTTATTAACCTGATTTTTTACCTATCACATTTTGGCACGCCCGGTGGGACCCATGTCCTTGATTAACTTTTCTATTTGAAGTTGTTTTTATGAAGATTAGATTTTTTGAGTGCTTATAGCAAGTTCCAGTCGCCTTTAGCCAATTGAATTGCTTATTGCAAAACTAGGGTTTTTGTTGCATTCTATTTTTCTTACAGATTTGAGTAGCTTAATATCCATAACCAGTCACTTCTTGCTTTTTGACATCACTTCTGAGCTTTATCAAGCCGCATCTGGCACTCTCGGCATCACTTACGATCTGTAACATTTTGCCTGCGGTAGAATACAGTTCGCTTTTGATCAACAGTGGATCGCCTCTAGTAAACTGTGTCATTTTTAGTCTTTATCATTTGCAGTTTGTGTTTCTTGGCTACTAATTGGGTATTTGAGCAACATCTTATCGATTGTCCAAGAAAAGGAGATTATCAAACTACTAACATATCTGTTGCAGCTTTGATCGGTCTAAGACTTGTGGTTTTTCACTAAATTAGGAACATTTGGGCTTGATGCTTAAAATGAATCATTGCTTGCTCCATGCTTGATTTATCTTTTTTTGATTGCTTGCATGTGATTGATTGTAAACCAAATTTAATAAAAAAAAGTATCCTCTCCCCTTACATATCAAATGGATCTTGGGTGTATGAGAACTTGTTATTATCTTTAGAGGGCCTACCTTCTTGGTGTGAGAAGGGATACGAACCAAGCAGTAACAGGCTAAAGCCAAGTCCTTTCGAACCACTATATAATAAAAGTGTTTGTATCAAAAGCCATAAACAACGGGTGTTGTTGTGTTATACCAACAACCAACCTCCCCTAAAACCCTCCAAGGTGTAACCCTTGAAGGCTGGGAGACTCCATAACAGAGAGTAGTGCTGCCGCACATATAGCCACCTGAACGGATGCCCTTATTAGCAACTTTGTGTAGTAGCGAAAAAACCTTCTATTTGTTGACGCAAAAGGTGGGACCTTTGAAGCTACCCTAATTCACGTGGTTCTTAGAAGAGATAGCAGGGACAGTCCTAAGGTTTGGTGAGGGATAGGTCTTTTGGGAAACCTAGATCTTGGTATGCATGAGAAGTGTGTGCCATGGAGAGGAGTCGGTGCTACCAAGATCCTGAAGCTATCTGCTTTGAATAAGCATGGCTAGGGGATTCAACAAATATAGTCCTTTCCTAGCCTAGGTTGTACAAGTTTATGATTGTTGTGAGTGTGAGTGACTACAATTACTATTTTCTTGTCAAAAAACACAAATTAGACATATTTCCTGATAGACACAATCACTTTTGAGCTTAAATTGCCTGCATACAGACAACTAAATCAATTTTAAACAATAGTCGGCCATTTTTTACCTAAACTGGATTACTTTTAAACATCAGTCAGCCACTTTTTGTCTAAACTGGATTGCTTTTAAACATCAGTCAACTACTTTTTGTCTAAACTGAATCACTTTTAAATAGCAGTCAGTCACTTTTTGCCTAAACTGAATCACTTTTAAACAACAGTCAGCCACTTTTTGCCTAAATCAGATCGCGTTTAAACAACAATCTGTTGCCTCTGGTCTAAACTGTGTTGCTTCTAATCAACAGTAAATCACTTTTGAGTCAATATTAATCACCTGTGGAAAATTGTCTCACCTCTGGTTAACATTGTAACCTGCTATTAGAACCAAAACTAGTTGCCTTTGGCCTTTTATGAGTCTCATATGAGCTATTACTTGTCACCTGTGGTCTAATACCAGCAAATCTTAGTGACTTAGTCGAATTAGCCACAAATCCAGCTTGCTCAGTCTTAGCATTAGCTTTCAAACCTGTCTCTGATCATTAGCAAATACCTGGACTTTGTCTCCTACTTTGAGCTTACTAACCAATCAAATTTAAGGAGCTTTTCATCTTCTTGAGATCCCAAACTAGCAAACCAAACATTAATCAATTCGATCAATCAAAAAACATCTCCTGGCTTTAGCTTTAGCAACATCAACAACATAGCAATCCTTAGCAAACAACTTTTCCCTTGAGTGTGTGAGCTATTCTCTAGGGAAGTCCAACCAATAACAAAGCAACAAAGCAACCAAGCAACCCAACAACAAAGAAACCAACAAAACCAACAACAAAGCAACTAGCAACCAAACAACCAACAAACTATCATCTTTTTGGGTCTCAAAACCTTGACAAGCTAAAGTTCAGTTTTTAACATCATTCATCATGCCTCAAACTAGGAGTCAATATAGAGCTGAAATGGAAGCCAAACTGCGAGCTGAAATGGAAGCTAAATTGCAAGCTGAGATGGAAGCTAAGATGCAACAATCTAGATCAACACCTCTTAGAGATGAGACTCAATTTACGACTGGTATGTCTCTTCATATGTTTACGCCTCATGGGTATACCATTAGAGAGTCATCTTCGCAACAAGTGCAACCTCAAACATTTTTGGAGACTTTTGAGGAACAATCCCAAGAAGACTTATCAGAATTTCAAGATACACATGTGTGGGATCAAGTTGAGAGACTTGTCTTATTCGAGCCTAATCGCTACTTCTTGCAACTTGCTCGCATGGGTGCTAAATTACCAAGAGATTTTGACATATCCACTATTAGAGAGCACGATCCAAACACTCCCACTGTTGTTGCAAAGGGACCATCCACTATAGTCACACCATCCCCCATCATATCACAAACTCCATCTTCCAACACATCTCTTTCACTGCCTATTGTTACTTCATTTGATCCACCACGCTCATAGTACACTCTAGAACCTTTGATAACACCAACCAATATGCTCCCTTTCATTTCACAAAATTTGAACATTCCACCTTTCCATGTTCCTCAACATACCCCTTCTCCTACCATGACTGTTTCCATGCCTCAAGTAACACAAGCTATCCATGTGGCCCAAGTGCAAATGCCTCAAACATCACAAGTTATCCCCATGTCCCATAGTGCACAAGCTTCCCACACTATCCCAACAACACCAACAGTCCAAGCTTCACAACCATCGCAACCCACTATATCCCATGTGGATACCACATCTCATATACCTACTGCTAATATGCTTTCCACTATCTCCACTAATCTGTCCAATACACCATATAATCCCAATGTTAGTCTTATTGACATGAGTGACCCTCCTATTGTTTCTCAAGAGAATCCTAGCATGATGGTCACTTATGTTGAGCAACTTACATCCATTCCATCATCTTCTTACAATCCTTCACAAACCATCAATCCATCTTATGCTACCCAAGGCTTGCCTATTGTCACCCAACACATGACACATATCAATCCCCATGTTGTCCAAAATACAAATCCAAGTGTCCACCCTTCTTTCGCATCCACCAATCCTTCCATCACTTACCATGTCACAAACCCAACTCCAAATTCACAACCATTAACTAGTGTCAATCCATCTTCCACTTCTCATGTGATGCAAAATCTTGGTGCCAATTCGTCACAATATACCAAACCACCGCTTGTGTCTCAAGGATAGCACTCCTCAACCACATATGTGTCACATACCAATCCTTTGACATACATTGTGAGTACGCAACCTCAACAAATGGTCATGACTTCATACATCCCACAACAGCAACCTCAATATACATCATACCATGTTTCACCTCCTTTGCAACAACAATTATCTCCAGCAGATGTTCAAAAAATGATCAACCAAGCGGTAGGACAAGGCAAGAAAACATTTTCCTTAGAAAACATATGCACTTATCCATTTGACAAGTCACTTCATATGACACCTTTTCCGTCACACTTTGAAATTCCACAATTTGACAAGTACAAAGGAAAAGAAAATCTGGAAGACCATCTTAGAGCATTCTTTGTGGCATGTCTCGATGTTTCTCATGACGATACATATCTTTTGAGACTATTTCCTAGAAGCTTAGCAGGACAAGCTCTTGAATGGTTCTCTCATTTACCTTCGGGAATTAAGTCTTTTTCAGAGTTAGCAAATAAGTTTTGATCACACTTTGCTTTTAACATTGAACATGAAGTAAACATGAATGACCTTGTCAATAATAAACAGCGCAATGGTGAAGCCTTTTCTTCATTTACTCAACGATGGCATAATATGGCTAGCAAACTATCATGGGAAATACCTGAGAGGCAATAGCTCGATATCTTTGTTCAAAATCTTCATCCTGAGTTGTCATTCCAACTACAATTGCAAAGTGCTAGCACCTTTGATGAACTTGTTTCCAAAGGAACCATCATTGAATGAGCTTTCATTGCTAAAAGTACTATTAAGATCTTTCATGATAACAAAGACTATCCTCAAAACTCCAATGATAAATCTCGCCTTTGGAACAAAAATAAGAATGTTGTCAATGATGGTGTTGTGGACGCAAAGAACATACAAACTATGAAAGCTCCCATCAACATTCAAGATGCTTCTACAACAACACAACCTTTTCAACGAACACAACAATGACAAACTTCAAATCCGCATCGATAATTTACACCATTAATGGAACCTATGGAAGTTGTCTTTCTAAAGCTTCTCCAAGTGGGCGATATTATACTACTGGATGCACCACCCAACGGTGAACCGCTCTTCAAAGCTCCTTGGTACAAAGAAAATGAGTATTGCGATTACCATAGAGTTAAAGGACACAAAAAAAATGGTTGTATGCACTTAAAACATGTTATCCAAGATTGTATCGATCAAGGTTTAATCAAAATTATACCTTCAATAGCTCAACCTGCACAACAATCAACATCAAACAATGATCTAGATGCTTTCAAGAATCCACTTCCATCTCATGACAAATCAAGTAACCCTCATGCTGTGAATGCCATTCAATACAACTATGAATCATCTACCATTAGCCGCATTGACCATGCTCGCATTTCTACCATTACTATCTAAAGTAAAGCACCTAACTACGTTGTAACCACTCGAAGAGGTCGAATCACCATTCAAGGAGCACCTGTCCATCCTCCTTGACCATTCTCTAACTATAATATCTTGGATCACCTTGGCAAAACACCTATGCACATATCCATTCTTGAGTTGCTTCGCATATCCCCTGCTCACAAAGCTATCCTTGACAAAGCCTTACAAGAATCTTCGGTGCCCAACGATATTGATATCACACAATTCCAATCTATGGTCTCTAGCATTACAGCCCCTTGTCATTTAACCTTTTCTGACAAAGATCTTCAACCCTCCATTCACCCTTCACACAATGAAGCCCTCCACATTGAAGTGTTTGTTAAACAACGTTGTATCAAACAAATCTTGGTAGATGGTGGAGCTAGTCTTAATATATGTTCTTTTAAATTAATAAAACAATTGGGATATTCTGAGAAAGATGTTGACACCTCCAAGGTTATTACTATCAGAGCATATGATGATGCCGAGTGAGATACTGAAGGGATTATTTACCTGCCTATCCATGTTGGGCTGGTCACTACTAAAACATGTTGTCAGGTTCTTGATATTGACCTTCCTTATAACATCATCCTTGGTCATCCATGGATACATGCCCTCAAGGCAGTTCCTTCCACATACCATCAATGTCTCAAATTTCCACACAATAGTGTTGAGATTACTATCCATGTTGATCCCAATCCATTTGAATTTTGTCGTGCCTTTCAAGCTAAATATCAAAGTCCAAACCACATTCCTATCAATACTGAGGCATATCCATCTTCATCCTATATAGACCCATTTGACCTACTCAAGCCATCATCTAGCAAAGCCGCTTCCAACCTCCATATCAAGTACACCAAACATGGCCCTGGTGAATACACACTGCAAGAATCTTGTTGTATTGGCACCCTTCCTTTATCTCCCAAATCTTATGGTAAACCTTCTACATCCAAGCCAACTTCATCCCCCGCTATTATCAAAGCACCACCCACAATATTCATTAAAGGCAGATTCCTGGATGATGAAGACATTGATGATATCGACTCCTGGATATTGTTTGATGAAAATGACTAAGTACAACTGGAAGTGGAGAGATATAACAATGGGTTCCGCATCATAAAGAACATGGGCTATAAAGGACATGGTGGATTGGGATCATAGGAACAAGGACCTATCGAACCCATTATTATGTCTAAGAAGTTTAATAAGCAAGGCCTTGGTTATTAGCTGGAGGTACTGTAACCCAAAGACATTAAGTGCATTTCCAATATTGACGTTGGACCCTCCTCAGCAGGAGAGACTTCTAGTTTGGATACTATCAATGACTCCTCCCTTCATATTATTAACCTTTTCCAAGAAAACTCCATCTTCATGATTTCCACAACTTCTAGCCACAACCATTCCTCCTTTACCCTTTCACCCATATATCCTGACCTCATTGATTGGGACCAACAGGGGGCACTGATATTAGATACATTTGAAAATGATGAAGCTATTGCAAAATTCATGGGCTTACGACAAGGCATTCCAATGGGTGATCACAAAGTAGGTTTTATGATGGACCTACCTAAACTAGCATATTTTGGCGGAAGTATTAAATCCTTTAGTCACAAAAGTGAAATAAACAAAATCAAACAAAATAGGTCATTAGGTGAAAACTGAAAGGAGCCTCTTGACCGTGAAAAAGTAAAAATAAAGGACGTATCCGAAGGTGAAAACCTCTCTGAGGCACCTGAGGATGGGGGATTTGATCTTCCTGTTGCCACTGATTATCATGAGAAATTAATCGTGTTAGTTGAACAATCACAAGACATGAACTTGGGTACAAAGCAGAATCGAAAGATCATTTTTTTGGCAGCATCACTATCAGAGCAAGAAAAAAGAGACTTCACAACATTTTTTATGAAAAGAGCTATAAATTTTGTATTGACTTATGCTGACATGCCGGGTCTAGATCCATCACTTGTGGTACATCATCTAGTAGTATCTCCTATTGTAAAACCTGTTAAACAAAAATTGCGCAAAATGGATCCGTAGGTAGCTTTATTGGTCAAGGTAGAGATTTAGAAACTGTTAGAAGCAAAGTTCATAAAGCCTATTGATTATCTAAAATGGGTTTTAAACTTGGTACCTATAGCAAAACCTGATGGACGAGTTCACTGTTGCACAGACTTTAGAGATCTTAATAAAGCATTTCCTCAGGATGACTTTCCATTACCAAGCATAGACAACATTGTAGATCTTATAGCTTGACATGAAATGCTATCTTTGATGGATGGATTTTCAGGGTATAACCAAATCAGAATAACATAAGAAGATCAAGATAAAACATCTTTTATTTGTCTGTGGGGCACATACTGCTAGGTTGTAATGCCTTTTGGTCTCAAGAATGCTAGAGCTACTTATCAACAAGCCATGACAGTTATTTTTCATGACCTTTTTCATACTATCATGGAAGACTATGTTGATGACATCCTAGGAAAATCTAAGACAAGAGAAGGACATCTACAGGTATTAGCACAAATCTTTGATTGATTAGAAAAGTATCAAGTCAGACTCAACCCAAAGAAATGTGTATTTGGCGTAACATCTAGAAAACTGTTGGGATACATTATGTCTCGATGAGGGATAGAAGTGGACCCAGCTAAAGTAAAAGCTATCATGGAAATGCCTCTGCCAGCAAATCTCAAGTAGCACTGCAGTCTACAAGGAAGGTTATAGTCCATCCATAGATTTATCTCACAACTAGCAAATAAATATCATCCTTTTCAACATCTTCTTAGTAAGGGTGAACCTTTTAAGTGGGATGAAAAGTGTCAATAGGCCTTTGATAAAATAAAGGAATATCTGGCAACACCTCCTATGTTAGTATCTCCTATGCTTAACCGCCCATTATTGCTCTATATATCATCAAAAACAACAACATTGGGTGCCCTTCTAGCTCAACATGATGATTCAGGAAAAGAACAAGCCATCTACTACATTAGCAGAACTCTTGTGGGATATGAACTTAATTATTCATCTATGGAAAAAGCATGTTTAGCATTAGTGTTTGCTTCCCAAAAGTTGCGACACTATATGTTGAACCAAACGACAAAGCTCATATCTAATGTGGATCCACTCAAATATCTTCTTTCTAAAGCAATCCTCATGGGAAGATTAGCAAAATGGGTCATGATCTTAAGTGAATTTGACATACAATATGTGGATCAAAAATCCATCAAAGGACAAGTCATCGCTGGTCAATTAGCTGCAGCACCCATCACAGATATTCACCCAATGTATCCAGAATTCCCTGATGAAAGGTTGTTCAATTTAACTTCCCCAACATGGTGGCAGCTATATTTTGATGGATCTTATACACAACATGGATCAAGAGCAGGGATATTGTTTGTTACGCCTCAAGGAGATTGTATACCCAAATCATACAGAATTGTATTTCCATGTACCAATAACATAGTAGAGTATGAAGCTTTAATCACAGGATTACGTATGGCAGTACAATGGGCTATCAAACAGTTACAAGTCTTTGGTGGTTCTCAACTGGTTATCAAATATGTCTTAGATGAATATCAAACAAAAGATGAGAAGCTTCTTCCATACAAGCTAATGGTTGATGATTTTAAAAAGTATTTTGACAATATCACCTTTGAACAAATCCCAAGACTACAGAACAGAGCAGCAGATGCCATGGCTATGATTGGGTCTCTTCTAGACATGCCATCTAATACACATAAATGTGAGTTTTTGGTCAAACAGCTTTTGATTCCAGCATTGAAGTACCACTATCTGAGCTTATATGTGAAATTATTGGTCCCAATTTGCCGTGGTACAAGGATTTATACGAGTATCTCTGTAATCAAACCTTTCCATTTCAATTATCTAACACCCAACACAAAGCCTTTATCTGTCAAGCCTCTCATTACACTATTTTGGGAGACACCCTTTATCGTTGGAGTCTTGATGATATCCTTCTTAGGTGTCTTGATTCTGAGGAAAGTGGCCTTACGTGATGTACATGAAGGTGTCTATGGCTCACATTCCGCTAGCCCTGGCCTTGTTAAGAAAATTCTACGAGCATGATACTATTGGCCAACCATGGAAAAAGATGCACAACAATTTGCAAAGAGATGTCTACAATGTCAGAAACATGGAGATTTAATACATGCACCAACACATGAGCTTCAGCCTATCATTACTCCATGGCCTTTTTCGCAGTGGGGAATTGATCTCATAGGTAAAATCCATCCTACTTCATCAAATGGTCATAAGTTCATTATCACTGCCACTGAATATTTCACAAAGTGGGTGGAAGCCATACCAATGACTTATATCATTGGCAAGCAAATATCTAAGTTTATTCTACACTATATCATTTACTGCTATGGAGTTCCTCAAGCTATTGTCACAGATAATGGTCACCCCTTTAATAATCAAGAGGTCAGAGATCTTTGCAAAAAGTTCCATATCTAACATCGATTCTCTACCCCTTACTATCCTCAGAGCAATGACCAAGTTGAGGCTTCTAACAAAACAATCATTAAAACTCTCAAAAAGATGGTCAATGAAGCTGGTCAGGATTGACATTTACAACTCCATCCTGCATTATGGGCATATAGAACAAGTATCAGAACTCCCACTGGAGCTACACCTTATGCTTTTGTGTACGGCACTGAAGCTATTTTACCTATTGAGGTTGAGATCTCCTCACTGCGAATATCCCTGCAACATACTATCTCAGAGGAAGAATATCGAGTATCCAGACTCCATGATCTTGATCTTCTAGATGAATGGTGTCTTACAGCACTCAACCATCTCCAAGTCTATCAAAACCGTCTACGCCACAACTACAACAAAAAAATTAGAGAACACAGATTTCAAGTTGGAGATCTTGTCCTTAAAGAGAATCAAAGGAATCAACATCGTGAGAAACAGGGTAAGTTTGAACCAAATTGGCTTGGTCCTTTCATCATCACAGCAGTTTATGGATCAAGTGCATATACTCTTTCAACACATGAAGGCATTCCATTCGATGAACCAGTCAATAGCATTCATCTCAAGAAGTTTTACCCTTGAATCTCAGCTATCCTAAAAAAAAAAAATCCATCCAATAGTGAAAACCACTTTGTGGCACTTTGGATAACAAAATAAATAATCTATCCTCTAGTGAAAACCTGGTAAACAGGTGCCTTGGATAAGTACCATAGTGAAAACTTGGCAAAGAGGTGCTATGTGTAGTGACCAGCCTCCATTATCTACTTGGTTTGTTTGATCACCAATCTTCCTAGCATATTCTGCCATCTTATCCTACATAATCCATATCATAATCCACATGTCATCACAATAAATAGCTTTTCCATCTTCGCCTTTGTCAATGCTATCTATCATACTTGAGACATTGTTGTGATAACTATCTCTTTTGGCACCTTAGCATCTTGACCACACACATTCTCCTTCGTCGCTCCTTCATAATAAACCTCATCCTGCACTGGGGGCATTTGTTGGGTCTTATTTGGAAGTGGATACCGCTATCTCTAGCATATAACACATCAAACACTTTAGCTCACAACACAGCAAACTTTCAACTTCAACCATAGCATTCATCCAATGACAAACATGACAAAACTTTTGCAACCAAGATTCGTATCTTTGCAATCAATTCACGCTCATCCGACATCCAAAAATAGCAAAACATCGCCAACACAAACATTCAAGCAATCAGTTGATTCTATCAACATCACTCACCAGCATAATACGCAAGAACTACATCCCAGCTCTATCGTTAAAGCCTTGATCCCATGGATACAGGGTATGTAGGCAATCTAAGATGCGAAGGAAGCACTCTGATTTAGGCTAAGACGATAGCCCCTTCTTTTCATCATCCATCTTTCATCTTTCTTCTAATCATCCTTAAATCTTTCATCTCACATTCTTCTATTTTTCATCACACACATCATCAATAAAACCCAGAACTACATATTCATTATGTCTCATCTTCATCGTAAATGTCCTTTGATCCCGTGGATACAGGGTATGTAGGAAGTCTGGAATGCGAAGGAAGTTTCCAGTACTCAAGTACAGATGATCCACCCCATCTTCTTCATTTTCTCTCATCTTCCATTTTCTTCTCTTTGATCAGCTCAAGTAGGGAGCAAATTGTGTATACTGAAAGCTCAAGCACTTTCACCAATCAAGAATAAGCCAGAAGCTATTTGTCCGCATGCCTTAAGCCAACATTTGCTATAGCAGTTTATCAACATCTTTAGCCTTCAACAGGATGCAGTTTTCCTCTTAACAAGGCCCCAGCTTAAACCCATCTAAGAGCACCTAAATTTGGCAAGAGAACATGATGACAGTATCTTTTGTTTTATATTTTGATTTATCTTTGGTCCCTTTTCTATGCCTAATCAAGACTGCCTTGATCTATCTATATCTTGGTATGTTGCAATGAAGTAAAGAATGGGGCATGGTCACATTGCTTTCATATGTCGTGTTTGCGGGATGATCTTATTCTATTCCTACGCGTATTGGTATCTTGTACATGTTGGGATTAGCATCTTACATATCATTATCTCTAGCATCTACGAAGCTAAACAGTCTCTTATGCACTTGAGACTATTCTATGTCAAGACTAGCTCCATACATATAACCAACCAGATGTCACTGTGCATGGTGGAGATAAGTTCAAACCATTGCTTGTAGTGTCAAAGTCCATCTTGAAACACTAGATGTTATTCATATCTTGTGCATGTTGGCTCAACATCTTGACCTCATGTGTTCAGACAATATTGTAGCATGTTGGTTTTGCATTGGATATCTCGACACCTTGGTCTTCTATACCCTAGTGCATAACATCCACATGCTATATCAAACATAAGGATTGCATTTCTTTTCATTTTGAGCAATTACTTAAAAATCTGCCCATGGTACCATCTATTCATCCTATTATTTGTCTATATAGTCCTCAACTAAGATCAATCATTTTCATCATCCTTCTTCCACATCTCTTATCCTGCAAAACAAGTGTGTTAGACATACATAAGTCCATCATATATCATCTCATTACCATCTATCTATATGCATAAGTCCCTATCATATCATTACTATTTACACATTTGCATTATCATACATTTCCATTTCATTTGCATAAACATCCCTACATAATCCATGAAAATATAAATACAACATGCATAACCATCATAATATCAATAGTACATCCAGTACATCATCATATCGCTAAGCCATATACCATCATATATATATATATATATATATATACATGTGTCAATATACAAGTGTCTACATATACAAGCTGCGCCATAAAGAATGAATGTATAATCAGCTCTAGGCCTCATCATGATACAACATAAACAAGGTAGCCCTAGTGACTACTGGCAGCTCCCTCACCCTGACCACCACTACTGGGTCCTGCACCTGTCCCCCTATCTCTCGGTGGCCCCATTACTGAGGCTGCAGATCGAGATCCACCTATCCTCTGTGACCCTGAAGCCCTTGATCTTCTCCTCAAGCTAGGCTACCTCTGGTCTACTGGCATAGCCCCATAGTATAAACCCCTATAGTACTCCGCCTCACCCTATACTCTCCGCAGCTCTACCTATAACTATGTCAACTGTGTGGCTAAATACATTGTAGCTCCATCTGTACCCAATGCAGTCACTGCTCTATCCCGCTCACTAGTCAACCCTTGTAGCTGCTGCACAGCTGTATCCCTCTTTGCCCGCAGACCATCTCTCTCCACCCTCATCGCCTGCATCTGATGTATAGCAGTATCCTGCTCTAATCTCATCATCTGCTTGCTCTGTCTAGCTTCATCTCTCTCTCCTGTCACTCAAGCAAGTGTACCATCATCCCGTCCATCCCTAGCCTGCACTCTCACTTGTAACTGAGCCTGGTATGTCTGAGCCTAATCCCTAGCATGCCTCAATCCAATCACTGCCTGGTGTCTATCCAACTCCACTCTCCTCAATCTCATCTGAGCCCACTGCCTCCATCTCCTCTCCTCTCTAATCCTCCTCCGCAGCTGCTGAATCACAACAATGTCACCTCCTAATATCTATCCCTGAGGCTGTGCAAGTATCTGAGGCTGTCCCTGCACCTGTCCCTATATCTGTATCCCTGGTGCTGCTAGTACAACAACCTGCGCTTGTGGAGCCCGTCGTTGCCTCCTCCTAACTGGTCTCTCCATCCCTATCTCTCCTATCTCACCAACATGCGTCAACTGCGTCAGTCTCATTGTCAGCCAGTATGCATCATAATCTGGTAGCGTGCCTGGATCTACAGGACCCTGTCCCCACTACCATACAACTAGTTGTAGCCCATCTCTCTCCGCCAAAACTATGTCAACCACAACCTCTGGCCCCCAATCAAATAGCTCCTATCTCATCCTCCCAAAAATGGCATCACCAACTGGTACTACCTGTGGTAACTTGAACTATCTCAAAACCCTCTCGAGCAAATAGCACTCTATAATGTATATCCCATGTCCAAAAATATATCTCACCTGCCTAGCATAGACAATCTTAGTATCCTCCTCATCCCATCTCTCACATCCCAGCCATGGCCTCCATATAAACCTATCTACCTCATCCAACATCCTCTGCCAGTACACTAATCCTCTGCGCTACCGGTATGTCAAAGCTCCTCTATACATCCTAGCATAAGGCTCTCTTGCTACTCTAGCCACCCATCCCTCTGGTCTCGTCACTGGAATATACTCATAAGCCCACACATGCAAAACTGTAACTCCTGCTGACATACTAGCCCCAAATATATATGGACAATCATGCAAGAAATGATAGAGCTATCCAAGAACACACTCTGCCCATGCATTTCTCGTCCCATAGGAGAACATCCCCTCCATCACTGTCCCCCATCCTACCAGAAACCCTCTCGTTCATCTATCTCCCACTAGCCATCTGATAATAGCTACTACCACTCACTACAGTCTATCACATAACTCCTCCATCCTCACCATAGGAATCTCTGAGCCCTGTGCTCCAATGTCTGGTGTCCCGAACATTCTCTTGAATGTAGCTGGACCCATATCAGGATCATGATCTACTCAGTCTCCATCTATAGGAATCCACAGAATCTGAAACACATCCTCCAGTGTGATCGTAGCCTCTCCTGTTGGCAACAAGAAAGAACTATGCTCGCTCATCCATCGCTCCACCATCATCGTCATCAATCCTTAATGTGCCTACACGAACTCCAATCTAGACACATGCTCTAACCCGAGGATCTCTAACACTAGCCGCTCCTCTGCATCCAGCAATCTCACCAACCGCAAATCCCTAGGATGTGGCTCTCATGATAACAAAGGTAGTAATATACGCTGCATCATTTCATTCATCATGTTAGTCCCTTGTTCTACATACAACTGCTATAAAATTGGATCGTTTACTTCTATACTAGCTTTTATCTACTATAAGTGACTCATTTTTCCATATGCACCTGTTTGTTGATCACATGTGACCTATTTTACTACATGTGCTTCTTTCTCGCCTATATGCAACCTATTATACTTATGCGACTACTTATTGACTAAGTGCGAGCTATACTTCTATATGCATCTACCTCTAGCCTATAAGCAATCTATATCCTACAAGCAAGCATTTTTTCTTTACACGCAAGCTGAACCTATGCATGCGCCTGTTTTTAGCCCATAAGGGACTTGCTTTTATTTATATGCGCATTTTGCCTATGTTTGCCTAGCCGACTAGACATGAACTGTTATTTCCATATGCGACCAAGCTATGCCTAAAAGTGACCTTAACTACTTTAAGCGACTTGTTTTTCCTCCTAAGTGACCTAAACTGCCTATCCTAAGACCTAGTCACTTATGGTGACATGTGTGCATTTATAACGCTTCTAGCCTATCAAAATCATGCTTTTAGCAAAAGTTTCAATACATACTGGTATGTCTACTCCCTCTGGTCGTCCATGTGTCCTCACTCACTTGGCACGATGATCTCTGCGTGGAATCACCATCCTGATAGCTCTCCAACACTCAAAGCACTAACACTCTAAGGAGCTCTAGATTTCTGAACACAAATGAGCCTATTTGCCCTTGAAAAACCTACTTATAGCCCTATCCAAACCCTAATTCTTCTATGCCAAAGCCTCTTTTCTTCCGCCTCATACCATTTATCCCTCCCCACCCTCATTTTCTTCGTGTCAACTTTGTTTCTAGCCTTTCATCTTATCGCGAGCCAACCCAGCCCTTCCAAGTTAGCCTGGCTTACCTCTCGAGGGGGCATCACCTACCAGTTACACTGGGGCATAACTTTGTTTATCAAAGGCATATTGTATCTTCTTTGACACAACGCTCTATCAAACATTGTATCAAAGAGGGCTAAAATGTAGACACCCAAAATTGACTCATTATCATTAATATCAAACATTGCATTACCCATCATCTACATTTGTCTAACACACGAACAATATCCCTAACACATCTATTTCTTCTATTAATTAAATAAATTTATATTTATTTAATTAATTCATTAGCTATTTCTTCTAAGCTATAATTAAATAATCTTTAATTATTTAATTAACTTCTTTCTGTCTATTTTTAATTAAATAAATTTTTTTTATTTAATTAATTTCTCTTATCATTTATCTCATGAGCTGACATGTGTGCCTCTTTCATTTAAAAAAGATAAGTGGTACTACATCTTTTATTTAATATCTTTCACATGTAGTACTTTTTATGTACACAAGCACACATGAGCCTTATCTTCCCTCCACTTGTCATCTTAACATTCACCTATGTCTATCATTTAATCTTAGCCATTTGCATAGCCACCGAATCTCCATCGTTGATTGATTTTGGTTGAGTTCTATATAAACACCCTCTCATTCCATACTACAACAATCCAGCATTCATATAGCATCTACATTATCATCCTGAGCATATTAAGCACTTGAGTATTCATAGCATCCATTGAGCTTATCATCATTATCATCATTATCATCCATCCATCATAGTATCTTTTATCTTCATAATTGTTCATTGTTGAAGAAGCAATCCACATCATAAATAAGGAATCACACAATCTAGGTGATACTGTTCTTGAATTGCATACTTTTGATTTCATTTGGATTAGATTCTTTGATGATGGTAGGGTTAGGTTTTCATGGCTATGCTTGATCTTATTAACCTAATTTTTTACCTATCACACTCTTCAATGTCTTCAACCTACTCCGCTGCTTGTTGTGGTAACTACTTCTTCAAGTCTTCTTCATTGCTGTCACTGAACTCTGCTTCATGATACTAATGTAGGTCTGCAATATCAAAAATAGGTGATATACCCAATGTCTTTAGTAACTCTACTACATATGCATTTCTTGAATCAAATTTCCTGAGTATCCTACATGGTCCAAACTTCTTCATCTTCAACTTGTTATATGTCCCCACTAGAAATCTATCTTTTCTCAAATATACCATCACTTCATCTCCCACTAAAAATTCTTTGTGTCTCCTCTTCTCATCTGCTTGCTCCTTATACTTATTTTTCATTTCCTCCAAATGTTTCTTAACCTGATTATGTTGCAAGTATAAGGTAAACCAGTGTTGTCATTGATGTCAACATACTCATATTGCTTTGACAAGAAGGATTCAATGAGCAGTGTGCTGAGGATATTGAGAAAATTAGCCTCAGTCAGGCACAGTAAAGAACAGTGATGAGAAGAAGGCAAATGTACTGTATAGGATGCGAACCGGAGGATGCAGATTAAAGGGTTTGTAGATATGGGTCTTGAGATGCTTCAGTTAAGATTTCAGAGGTCCGCATGAAGATCTGAAGGAGTTGTGGCTGTCGGTGTAGAACCGGTTCCGGCAAGTATTCAGAGGTGACAGAGGATCACAAAAGGTCCGGTGAGGTCCGGAACTGTATAATCCTAATCTGCGGATTGGAAGGAGTCTTTGGGATGTCCTTGTGATGTGCCATCTCGAGTTGTGTATGATTTGGAGGTCCGGAAGTACCTCTTGCATTATGACAGTGGCGACAGACAGCATTCTTGAAGTTCCGGATAAGGAGGATAAGAGATTTCAGTAAGTAAAGGAAATGCGGACGTACCTGGTCATTCAGGCAGGCTTGTGAAGGTTCCTGGATCATGTTGAGGTCGTGTTGTTGGTCCGCATTGACAGTAGAGCCCGGAATTGAAGATATTCTTCTGGATGAAGTTCTTGCTCTGTTTAGCCGACCGGATGAGTTGTTCATCCTGCGAATGTTCTTATGGTGGCCGACCGGATGTGTTATTCATCTTGCAGATATTCTTATGGTTGATTGCCGACTTAGATGATTGTTCCTAAGTCGATGTCTTGTATAAATAAAGGTTTGTGAGTTCACTTTGATAAGGGTATGGGGTGGATAAGGGTGAAGTAGCGAAGAGAAGTGCAGAAGGCAGGGCAGATGTTTTTGGGCTTAAATGGAACTGATCCGGACATGGTAATGATGTCATTCACCAGTTCAAGACTGTGATTTTTATCACTTTGTAGACAGTGTGTCTCCTTGTAGGCAGTGGGCCTCTTTGTGAGCAGTGTGCTCGGGCAGTGAGCCCTAATTGGCAAGTGCCATTTTGTAATTCCTTATTCTTCTAACAGAGAATAATCTTTGGGTTAATCACCCCATGGTTTTCTCCCTTAACCGGGTTTCCACGTCAAAAATACTGTGTCATGTGTTTCTCATTTCATGGTAATGTTTGTTTGTTTGATTCAATACTGCTTTGATTGATAAGAAGGTTCAAAAGAAGAAATAATTAGGATAACTGATTCACCCCCCCTCTCAGTTATCAACAATTGGTATCAGAGCCAAGTTCCTCTGAAAGAAGCTTAACCGCTTGAGGAGATCTAGGATGTCGTCATACAAAAAGGATAGTCCGAAGTTTGATGGAACCAATTTTACTCTCTGGAAGGGTCGCATGAAATGTCACCTGGAATGTATGGGAAAAGCATACTTGGCCATGGTTTCAAAACCATATGTACCTCCACAAGGTGGTCCGACAACTCTGAATGAAATCACAGAAGCTGAAAACAATCTGCAGACCAAGGAAGCTCTTCTAAGCGCATTGAATGACTCAGATCTCTCAAATGTTATTGACCTACCAACTGCATATGAGATCCTGACTAAACTGGAACTTCTGTATGAAGGAGATGAGTTTGTCAAAAGTGCAAGGTTGCAAAGTCTGAAAGGGAAATTCGAAAGATTGAAGATGAGAGATAATGAAAACATCACTACTTTTATGCCAAGAGTGAATGAACTAGTGTGTGGAATTAGAAATGCTGGTGGAACTCTGGATGAAAATGAGATCGTTTGCAAAATCCTTAGATCCCTTCCTGCTGCCTACAAAATCAAGGTTGCTGCAATTGATGAATTCAGAGCCCACACAACTGTCACAAGAGAACAATTGGCTGGCAAGCTAGCTGCATTTGAAATGACCAAGTTTGGAGATGATCTTCCCAAGACTGAATCTGCTTTCAAAGCCAGTGCCTATGTGAAAGGCAAACAGAGAATTGATCCGGGAGAAAACTCTTCAAGGAAGATGACATGGTATGATCAAGCAAGAAGAGACATGGAAGAAGAAGAAGCAGAAACAGCTCAACTTGAAGCCCTCATTGCAAAAAGACTACCAAGAGGATCCGGTAAGTATGAAGGAAAACTACCCTTTAAGTGCTTCAACTGCAATAAGATTGGTCATTTTGCTTCAAGATGTCCGGAAAGATCTGCAAGGTCTAATACTAACAGACAAAGGTTTCAAAAGAATTGCTATTATGTTCATGAAGAAGATGACAATGAAGGAGTAACAGATGATGAATCAGAACTAGGAAGCAAATCCAGAAATGAGTGGGTGTTTATTGCCATCAAGGAAGAAGATTCAATACTCTCTGAATCTGTCAATCACAAAGTTGTTAAAAAAGCTTTGGCTGCTCAAGTGGAAGAAAAGGATGATTGGGTTATTGACAGTGGATGTTCTCACCATATGACTGGTGACAAGAATAAGTTCTTGAATTTGGAAAGGTATGAAGGAGGAATGGTAAAGTTTGGTGACAATTCTACTGGCAGAATTAGAGGCAGGGGAACTATTTCCTTTGATGGAAAGAGCAAAACAAGTAATGTACTATATGTTGAAGGATTGAAGCACAATCTTCTCAGTGTTGGTCAGTTAGTAGACAAAGGCTATGATCTTCGGTTTAAGAATGGAAAATGTAGAATCTTTACAAGCTCTGAAACTGAAATTGCATCCGGTACTCAGACAAAAGGTAATATCTTTCATCTGGTTGGTTCAAATAAAAGTTGTTTGTTTGTTCAAATTGATCAGAGTTGGTTATGGCATAGAAGAATGTGTCATGTAAATTTTGATAACATCATCAAGATAAGCAATACTCAGGCTGTAAGAGATCTTCCAAAATTGATGAAACCTACAAATAGTTTGTGCAAAGAATGTCAGCTAGGTAAACAAAGAAGAGTCTCTTTCAAAAGCAAAGATCAGTCTTCTACCGGATTGTTGGAATTAGTACATACTGATCTCTATGGTCCGACAAGAATCAAGAGTCTGCAAGGTGATAGATATTTCATGTTGTTAATTGATGATCATTCCCGGATGATGTGGGTTACCTTTCTAAAAGAAAAATCTGAAGCATTTGAGAAGTTCAAAATCTTCAAAGCTTTGGTAGAGAATCAAACCGGATTAAAACTAAAGTGTCTAAGGTCTGATAGAGGTGGTGAATTTACATCTGGAGAGTTCATTGACTATTGTGAGAAGCAGGGTATAAGGAGACAATTGTCTGCTCCTAGGACTCCACAGCAGAATGGAGTAGTTGAAAGAAAGAACCGGACCATCCAGGAAGCTGCCAGGACAATGATGTTGGAAGCAAATGTTCCTCAGATGTTCTGGAAAGAAGCTATCAGCACTGCAGTCTACACTCTAAATCGAGTTTAAATCAGAAACAATACCGGTAAGACCCCCTACGAACTCTGGTTTGGCATCACTCCCACTGTGAAATATTTCAGAGTATTTGGTAGCAAGTGTTATATCAAAAGAGATGAAGATCTAGGAAAGTTTGATGCTAGAAGTGATGAAGGAATTTTCTTGGGCTACTCCACTCAAAGCAAAGCATACCGGTGTTACAATAAGAGATTGAGGAAGATGATAGAAAGCACTAATATGAAAGTTGATGAAGGAATTGAGAAGCCCTCAAGATTTTATGAATCTGATGAAGATGACCAAGACAGTGTTCAAGGAACTCAATCCTCTCCGGTAAGACAGAGTCAGCCTGATCCGGTAAATCAGGAAGAAGAGATAGGTTTGAATGAGCCTAATCAAGAAGCAGCAGTGCAGGATACTCCCAAAATTCCAAGGTATGTGACACTAAACCACTCTGAAGATCAGATCATAGGGGACAGAAGCAAAGGTGTGCAAACTAGAAGGAATGTTGCTCAAAATCAGGATGAATGTTGTCTGATTTCAAAGATTGAACCTAAAACAGTAAATGAAGCCTGCAATGATGAAAACTAGACTAAAGCAATGAAAGATGAATTAATGCAAATTGAGAAAAATCATACTTGGGATCTTGTTCCCAGACCTAGAGACAGGAATGTGATTGGAACCAAATGGGTCTTCCGGAACAAATTAAATGAAAGTGGTAAAGTAATCAGAAACAAAGCTAGATTGGTCTGCAAAGGCTACTCCCAAATAGAAGGAATTGATTATGAAGAGACCTTTTCTCCCATGGCAAGAATTGAAGTAGTCAGATTATTTCTTGCATTTGCTGCCTTCAAAGACTTCAAGGTATATCAGATGGATGTCAAGTCTGCCTTCCTAAATGGTGATCTGGAAGAAGAAGTTTACATTGAACAACCGGATGGATTTCAATTATCTGACAATGATGATATGGTCTGTAAGTTAAAGAAAGCATTGTATGGATTAAAACAAGCTCCAAGAGCATGGTATGAAAGGTTGGATAAGCATCTTGTGCAAATTAGATTCAGCAAAGGTACTGCTGACAGTAACTTATATTTCAAAATTGATCATGAAAACATTTTGATTGTTGAAGTGTTTGTAGATGATATCATTTTTGGAGGAAGAGATAGTATGTGCAAAACTTTTGCAAATCAGATGAAATGTGAGTTTGAAATGTCTATGCTTGGTGAAATGAATTTCTTCTTGGGTCTGCAAATTACTCAAACAAAGAAAGGAATCTTCATTTCTCAGACCAAATATGTGAAAGAATTGTTAAGGAAATTTGGTATGGAAGATTCAAAACCAATGAACACTCCCATGGTAACCGGATGTAAGTTGAGCAAAGATGATGACTCTCCAAAGGCAGATCAGACAATGTATAGATCAATGATTGGTGGATTGTTGTATCTCACTCAGACCAGACCAGATATAATGCAGGCTGTTGGTCTTGTGGCAAGATTCTAGGCTGATCCTAGAGAATCTCATGTTATGGCAATCAAAAGAATTTATAGGTACTTGAAAGGAACAGTTGAGTATGGTCTATGGTACCCTAGAGATCCGGATTTCTCTCTTCATGCTTACACAGATGCAGATTGGGCAGGAGATGTAGATGATCGAAAGAGCACCAGTGGTGGAGCATTCTTTTGGGGGAAGAGATTGGTTTCTTGGCTAAGCAAGAAACAAGATGCAATATCTCTGTCTACAACTAAAGCAGAATACATTGCAGCAGCAAGTAGTTGCACTCAAATCCTATGGATGAAGCAGATGCTAAGAGATATTAAAATTGAATATGCAGAGCCTATCACAATTTTCTGTGATAATTCAAGTGCAATTAATATTTCCAAGAATCCGATATTACACTCTAAGACTAAGCACATATCTATCAAGTTTCATTTCTTGAGAGAACAAGTGAACAAGGAAGAAGTCAGGTTGGAGTATGTTCCCTCCAAGGATCAGATTGCAGATATCTTTACTAAACCTCTTCCCAAGGACTCTTTTGAATATCTCTGGGAGAAGTTAGGGGTCATGGCCCCTCCGGTGATAAACTAGGATGCACTGATGTGCATCAGTCTGGTGGATATCACAGTCATATCTTGTGATCTGGATTGATGATGGGGAGCTGCTACTAAGGGGGAGCAGCTGGTATGATTCTGATATGTTAAAATTGCAAGTATGAGCCCTTTGCCATTGATGTCAAAGGGGGAGAGAAGACATGTGAAAAACAAGTAGCTGATGATCAAAAGAGAAGCAGTAAAATGAGGAGAAGACATGTTGCTGATAGGGGGAGAAGTGACAGAAAGGAGAAGTTTCTTGTCTTGATGGTTTTTCACATCATATGTTGCCATCAATGACAAAGGGGGAGATTGTTGCAAGTATAAGGTAAACCAGTGTTGTCATTGATGTCAACATACTCATATTGCTTTGACAAGAAGGATTCAATGAGCAGTGTGCTGAGGATATTGAGAAAATTAGCCTCAGTCAGGAACAGTAATCAACAGTGATGAGAAGAAGGCAAATGTACTGTATAGGATGCGAACCAGAGGATGCGGATTAAAGGGTTTGTAGATATGGGTCTTGAGATGCTTCAGTTAAGATTTCAGAGGTCCGCATGAAGATCTGAAGGAGTTGTGGCTGTCGGTGTAGAACCGGTTCCGGCAAGTATTCAGAGGTGACAGAGGATCACAAAAGGTCCGGTGAGGTCCGGAACTGTATAATCCTAATCTACGGATTGGAAGGAGTCTTTGGGATGTCCTTGTGATGTGCCATCTCGAGTTGTGTATGATTTGGAGGTCCGGAAGTACCTCTTGCATTATGACAGTGGTGACAGACAGTATTCTTGAAGTTTCGGATAAGGAGGATAAGAGATTTTAGTAAGTAAAGGAAATGCGAACGTACCTGGTCATTCAGGCAGGCTTGTGAAGGTTCTTGGATCATGTTGAGGTCGTGTTGTTGGTCCGCATTGACAGTAGAGCCCGGAATTGAAGATATTCTTCTAGATGAAGTTCTTGCTCTGTTTAGCCGACCGGATGAGTTGTTCATCCTCCGAATGTTCTTATGGTGGCCGACCGGATGTGTTATTCATCTTGCGGATATTCTTATGGTTGATTGCTGACTTAGATGATTGTTCCTAAGTCAATGTCTTGTATAAATAAAGGTTTGTGAGTTCACTTTGATAAGGGTATGGGGTGGATAAGGGTGAAGTAGTGAAGAGAAGTGCAGAAGGCAGGGCAGATGTTTTTGGGCTTAAATGGAACTGATCCGGACATGGTAATGATGTCATTCACCAGTTCAAGACTGTGATTTTTATCACTTTGTAGACAGTGTGTCTCCTTGTAGGCAGTGGGCCTCTTTGTGAGCAGTGTGCTCGGGCAGTGAGCCCTAATTGGCAAGTGCCATTTTGTAATTCCTTATTCTTCTAACAGAGAATAATCTTTGGGTTAATCACCCCGTGGTTTTCTCCCTTAACCTGGTTTCCACGTCAAAAATACTGTGTCATGTGTTTCTCATTTCATGGTAATGTTTGTTTGTTTGATTCAATACTGCTTTGATTGATAAGAAGGTTCAAAAGAAGAAATAATTAGGATAATTGATTCACCCCCCCTCTCAGTTATCAACAGATTATGCATTGTCTCCATGTGTCCTACAAATTATTCTACCTCTGTACTCCTTTTGTCTTCCATACTAATATCTCTCAACTCTGCAACTCCTCTAGGGTTAGCTCCTGTCACAATCTCAAATGGTGTCTTTCCAGTGCCCCTATTCACTGAATTATTATATGAAAACTTTTCTTGTGGTAGAATCAAGAATCCAAGAAATCTTGTATCTGTATCTGAAATTATGCTCTTAGGTAATCCATGCAATCTCACAATCTCCTTGAAAAATAGGTCAGCCACATGAATTGCATCAGTTGTCTTCTTACAAGGTATGAAACATGCCATCTTTGAAAATATGTTGACCTCTACAAATATTGAATCATGTCCTCTCTATCTTCAATAATCCCATTATGAAATCCATGCTTATGTCTTCCCATGGTCTCTATGGTACTGTCAAAGATTTGTACAATCTAGTATTCTAACTACTTCCTTTTGCAACTTGACATACTCTACAACTCTGCACAAATTTCCTAACATCCTTATGTATCTGAGGCCAAAAGTAATTTTCACTCACCAAAGCTACTGTCTTATCAATGCCAAAATGTCCTACAAAGCCACCACTATGCTTCTCTTTGATCAAATTGTCTCTCATTGAACTCCTAGGTATACATAATTGGTTTCCTTTGAACAACATATCCTCTTGAATGAAATAATCTAACCACTCCTATCTGTCACAACAAGATCCTTACATGCTTTCCAAGGTTCTACAAATTCAAGATCTTATTCATACATGTTCTTCAACTCCTCAAATCCTAACACTTCAACTCTCATCTTTGTCAGCAAGTTCCTTTTCCTACTCAATGCATCTACAACTTTGTTTTATTTTCCACTCCTATGCTTCAATACAAAAGTGTAACTCTACATGAACTTTACCCATCTCATGTCTCTGATTTACGTTTCCTTGACTATTCAAATATTGCAAATCTTGGTGATCTGTCTACAACACAAACTCCTTAGGCAACAACTAATGTCTCCACTTCTTTAAGGCTTGAATTATGGCACAGAAATCTTGATCATAAACTGAATATCTTCTTCTTGCATCATTCAATTTCTCACTGAAATATGCTACAGGTTTACCTTCTTGACTTAACACTGCTCCTATTGTATTTCCACTTACATCACAATCTACTTGAAATAACTTAGTGAAATCTAGTAATGCCAATACAGGTTGCTTTGTCACTTTTTGCTTCAACAACTCAAAACTTTTATCTTCTCCTGATGTCCACTTAAAGTCTTTTCTATCACCTCTCATTGTCTCTGTCATAGGGTTACATACTGAACTAAATTTTTTGATGAACTTCTGATAGAAACTAGCTAATCCATGAAATGACCTAACTTCTCCAATACTCTCAGGTGTAGGCCATTCAACAATTGCTCTAACTTTCTCAGGGTCCATCTTCAATCCTTTCACAAAAATCACAAATCCCAAGTATACCAATTCTTCCTTCATGAAACTACACTTCTTAATGTTTATCAGCAATTTCTCTTCTCTTAACCTCTGTAATACTTGTCTCAGGTGCCACAAATGTTCTTCCTTTGTCTTATTGAAAATCAGAATATCATCCAAATATACAATAACAAACTTACCCAAGAATTTCTTCAAGACTTGATTCATCAATCTCATGAAAGTGCTAAGTGCATTTGTCAATCCAAAAGGCATCACTAACCACTCATACAATCCTTTATTTATCTTAAAAGCAGTCTTCTATTCATCTCCTTCTCTGATTCTAATCTGATGGTATCCACTGTTCAAGTCTATCTTTGTGAAATATTTTTCTCCACTCAAACAATCCATAATATCATCCATCCTAGGTAAAGGAAATCTATACTGAACTGTGATCTTGTTGATTGCTCTAGAGTTTGTACACATTCTCCACTCTCCATCCTTCTTCAGTGCTAGCACTACAAGTACTACACAGGGACTCAAACTTTATTTTATCAAACCTATCCTCATTAATTCTTGTATTTGTCTATTAAATTCTTCATTCTCTGCCAATGTCATTCTGTGTGCTGCTTTGTTAGGCAAACTAGCTCCCAGTATAAGATCCATGTGATGACTGATACTCCTAATTGGTGGCAATCCTTCAAGCACATTATCTGATATGATGTCTCCATACTTTGTCAGCAATTTAGTTATGTCCTCTGGTTGTGATTCTTCAGTCTCTGTCTTCAGGGTTTCAGGCTTCTTAGGATTCAAGGCACAACACATGTTCTCATGTCTTAAACCATCCAAAAATTTCCTTCCATCAACCAAACAGATTCTAGCATTCCCACATACTTCACTCTTAAGATCATCTTCCAAAGGAATCAAAGTAATTATCTTTCCATTTGATGTTATAGTATATGTATTCTTTCTCCCATCATGTATAGATTTTCTTTCATACTACCATGGTCTACCCAACAATATATGACATACATCCATAGGCATAATATCACACAATACTTCATCATGATAAAATCTAATATGAAATTTCACCAAACATTGTTCACTCACCAATACCTTATGATGATACTAAATCCATGCTATCTGATATGGCTTAGGGTGTTTCAATCTTTCCAACTTCAGCTTAGTCACCATCTCCTCTAAAACTAAATTATCAGAACTACCACTATCAATTACAACTTTACAACATTTACCTCGTAATTTGTATCTTGTTCTGAACAAACTTTTCCTCTACGGTGATTCCTCATTTGTCTCTACTTGAAATAGTTCTCTCCTCATGACAAGTGATTCTCCTTTCTCAAGTTTACCAACTAAATTGGGTGATCCAACAGCTTCTTCCACATAAGCTGCTCTTCCACTGTTCTATGTCTTCTTGCTTGTACTTCCTTGATTACATTCAAATGCTCTATGTCCTTCACCTCCACATTTAAAACAAGTACCTCTGAATGTTCTCCTATTAGGTTCACTCTGGTATGAATTAGGGTTTCCTTTGTGGTAGAAAATTTTGTCATCTCTCTAGTATTCATTATTATCTCTGTCCTCCTTCTTGAATGTACTCTCTTGTCTATTCTACTCTGCATATGATCTCTATCCTTTGGAAAATGTTCTACCTCTCTGTCTCTACTCATTCTTCTTACTCAACTTTTCTTCAACTTTCAAGGCAAACTGGTATGCTTCCTCCAATGTTGTCATCCTTACCAAACTCAATTCTTCTTGAATGTTCAATCTCAGTCCATTGATGTATCTGGCCACTTTCTCCTTGCTTGCTTCATTGTGTCCTATCCTTATGATCATCTTATGAAATTCTCCAATGTACTCCTTCACATATTTCTCCTTTTGTCTCAGGTTTTGCAATCTCTTCAATAGTTCTAACTCATAGTCAACAGGTATAAATTGGTTCTTCAACTTTGTCACCATTCTATCCCACTTTGTAATCTCCTCTTTTACTCTTCTGTTTCTATCCAACTAAACTTATTTCCACCAAATAGAAGCATTTCCTTTCAACCTTGTCTTTGCAAATTTCACCTTCTCTAGATCTTCAATTTCTTCATACTCAAAGTATTCTTCTAGGTCATTTATCCAATCAATCAACTCTTTAGGATTCAAATTGCCAATGTAATTTAGTACATCAATTCTAGGTCTTTTCCTAATCTTTGAAATAGCTTGTAACATCTTTACTTGATTTGATTCTTCCTCTTCCTCTCCTAGGATTACTTCATTTTGATCAGTGGATTGAAATTCTTCATCATCATCACTTTCAACATTAGGTCGAGGTGTTAGTCCTCTTCTTCGATCTTCTTCAATAGAATCCAAGTGAAATCACATTATTTTTATCATTTCCATCATCTCATCCATTCTTCCATCCATAGTACCAACAACAGGTATTCTCCTTAGTGGCATCTCTTCCTAGGATCAAGTGTAACTGCCTCAAATTCGGTGATCGGGCTACGAGGTGATAACTACCTCACAATCGACAATCAGTTGACAACACAAGTAGTCTACCTCAGATTTAATGATCTATTCATAGTGAGATCTTATGGAATACCTTCACAAACTTCTCTCAATTTGCTCACTTCATTCCCAAAGGATTCAAACTTCACTCTAATATCACTTGGTGCAGTCATGGTTAGGAGGGTCCACAAGGTGAATAGTCCAGACCGTGCAGCAAGAGTAAACACAATGAAAAAAACTCAAAGATAGGATGCAAATGCAAATTTAGTCATCTATATATCATAGATTCAAAATAAAAATAGGTCGGCATCATGTAGTATTACAATTAGGGTTCTCTGGCATAATTCCTCAATTATAGAATATACATAAGATATAGCTTTGAAGCGCCTTCGCAAAGAATTCAAACTATCAAACTATCTCTATGTGATTCCCTATTAATGACTACTTTCCTATGCATCTGTTACATGAATATATATCATCTCCAAAACACAAGATTCCTCTGTGTTGGCCAAGGATGCTTACAAACTCCAATGAAAGAGATGCAACGTGTGTACATGGATAGGTCAGGCCTAATCATAAAGAACTCTGCAACTGAATGTAATAGCATGTGGATCTCATGGAAGGTCAGCCACGATCCAAACAACATTGAATGATGTGTCATTTAGCTTTGCAAGTCATGAAAGTGAACCGCAAGTCTTCTCCTTTAGCTGATTGTTTGAGACTATCAGGATGCTCTGTTCTGAGAAAATAGTTGATCTTCTGATAGCGATATCTTTCTGGTACCTGATCCAAATGATCTAAATTTTGGATATGATGTGCATGAAGGTGTCTAGATATTGAGTCCAACTCTGTAAGGTCTGAAATGAAACTATGATAGAATGCAAACCAAAATATTGAAACTGCTACTAACTGTACTGAACTAGAAAATGAAAGAAAACAAACTGAAATGCAAATGTTTTTGGTTGATACAAGATTGCTCTTGAACCAAGGATGCTCCTGCATCACTCTTGAATCCTTCTCACTTATGTCTCCCATCCTTTTATGTCATAGCATTGTTTTCTTATCTAGTAGCTTAGTCTCCAAAGCATGAGCACCCTTAGGTACCTAAAAAGCATGACCATTGGAAGTGAATGCAACTATCCTCTTTGCTACTAGCTCCAATGGTGAAGGTGTAAATTTTACAAATATCTTCACTACAAGAACAAAAGAGATATCGCACCAAATTGTGCATGCATCTAGCTAAAATATAGTGCCTACGCAAACACCCTTAGTAAGAACCATAACCCATCTCACCATCTTGTACCCTCCACTTGAGAAAACAACCTACACACCCAAATCAGTAAGTTTACTTATAGAAAGTAGATTCCATGCCAAACGATGGATATGTAGTACATCATTGATCCCATTCACTCATTCATCAGTATTCTTCATATTTTGAAAACTAGCCCCAATGTGAGGTCATGTAGAAAGAGGAAATGAAGTCTATCAACCATGCACTGTCTAATACATGTGTAGCCAAGGCCATGACAAAAACATCACCTTCATCCTAGGAGGAATTTCTAGACACATCATCAAAATCACTCTTCTTATTCTCCTCCTTGTAATCTCTCCTAAAATGGCTAGGCTTGCTACAACTCCAACATTTTGTCTTGGTCTTACTAGGAGATTTTGATCTCCCATGAGATATGGATCTAGAATTTTCTTGCTTCTTATCCTTCATCTTGCTTTTATTTTTCTATCTTCCATGAATAGATAGGGCCTCCTTAGTAGATTTAGAAGTATTTCTTCACATCTCTTCAAAAAGTAATGATGCCACAATCTCATCCATTTTCAACTTGGTGGTAGTGCTCCCAATAGCCATAATAAGATGTAAAAAGTCATACACCAATCCTCCTCCTTCATCTTCACTCCAATAGACTACAATTGGGTCACAATCATATTGAAAGCATTTAGATGTTTGACCAAAGAACCACCATCCTCCATCCTAAGGATATACAACTTCTTTCTCAAGAAAATCTTGTTTACTAGGGATTTAGCATGATAAATCCCACCCAAATTCTTCCAAAGGCTTGTTGCAGTAGTCTCTTCATGCACATTCAACAATATTGAATCAACCAAATAGAGTCTAATGAGACCCTTATCTTTTTGGTCATGTTGGTTCCCAAATCAACATATTCCAAAACCCTAAAAGTATGCCAATCTTTATAATTGGGTTAACAAGTGAATTGGCCAATGAACAGAATCAATTAAAATGATTAGAATTCCCTGTTCTTCAGGCTCTATTGTGCCTAGGTGGGTATTACATTTTTTCACAACTAAATATTAAACCCTCAAAATTGATTAGTGAATAATGAGTATATTATGGATTTTATGGAATGAGGTCAATCAAATCCTCCTATTTAATCTACTTCAAATTGGCATATGATTAAAAAATAGATTTTTCAACTTATGCTAGCCACTACTTCTAGTCCTACAACAGAAAATCAAAATTGGATTGAAATATTATACAAGGAATGGATTTGGAAATGAATTGATTGGTGCCTTTCCTGGGTAACAGAGTCAGAATACAAATAGATGTGTGTCTTGTTGGGAATTAAGGTGTCCTTTGCAAGTTCCTAGAATTTATTATTTAATTATATTTATTTTTTGCCTATTATTGTAATTTGTATGCAAATCTTATTTTGTCACTTTGTGGGAGTTGGCACGGTGATGTGTCATCCTACATGGAAGGTGAATAAGTGTATTTTTTTCCTCATATGAGGAGATAAGAGTCCCACCTTGTGGTAGAAGACTTTTGCAATGTGTCAGTATCTTTTGGGTGTTGTAAGAGGTTTATCACGCGTAAGAGTTATGACAAATTCCTATGACAGAATCTATGACATGTAAGAGCCATAAATAGAAGATCCTATGACAGGTGAAGATAAGTGTCAAAAAGAATCTTGCATGGAGGAAGCAGGCACCCAAGTTTGACTATGACACGGTTGCAAGAGAATCTTTTATTAATAGTTAGTTATGAAAGATTCTCTTACAGTTGTAAGAGTTGTCATATATGACAGATTTTATGACATTGTAAGAGCATTTGCTATACCTTAATTGGGCAAATTTGGGGTGCCCAAGCTGGGGGGTTGTAAGGGATGAAAGAGAATCTCTTACAAGTATCATACACATGTTTTATGGCCTTGGAAATTAGGCCACATGGATTTGGACGAGTTCCTTGTGTGACTTTCTCTAGAAGCTACCTCCATTCATACTACTTCTCTTTATATACAGGTGCTTGGAGTTGGAGATGTATGTTGTTCATTTTGTAGGTATAGAAATACTGCTGGTATTACTCCAGATTTGACACTGTGACTACTCCTGAAAGAGCTTGGCTCTGAAACTGTATTGTAACCATTCCTTGATTATTGTAATACATTGAGTTGTGCTTTGGAGTGTGGGGTTTTTCACCCGAAAGGGTTTTCCCCACGTATATCTTGTGTTGTTGTGGTTTGGCATTATTTTTGCATTTGAATTTGTGTTAATCTCTCTGTTAAATGTGTATCTTAATTGTAATTATAAAGATCTAGAGAAAAAAATGCACTACTTCCCCTCATTAGGTTGGTGTAGGAACTTGTTTCTGCTTACCTTGCTTCCTTTCAGTTGGTATCAGAGCTTGGCTAGTTTTAGTCCTAGCTACTGGGTAGAGGGTTTTTGTACTAATTTTTGATTAAGAGGGAGTCTTGCAAAGCATTTTGTGATCTTGTTGAAGTGAGTAGATGGCAAGCACATCAAGGAGATTTGAGATCAAAACATTTAATGGAGGCAACTTTGAGTTGTGGAAACTCAAGATGGAGGATATGCTGGTGGATAGAGATTTATGGCTCGTGATATCCGACACCAAACCCCAGAGCATGAAACAAGAAGATTGGGATCAGATGGATCGGAAGGACTCTCATAAGGCTCTATTTGGCTAGTTTTGTGCTCTTGAACGTCCATGAGGAGAAACTTGCAAAAGAGCTGTGGAAGAAGCTTGGTGATGTTTATCAAGCTAAGTCCTTGGTAAACAAGATATTCCTAAGAAAGAAGATATACTCTTTGAGGATGGAAGATGGAGGATCTGTGGTAGATCATCTCAATTCTTTTAATATGATTTTTGCTCAGTTGACCACTGTTAGTGTGAATATGGAGGAGGAGGATCATTGCATGACATTGTTGTTTTCTTTACCAGAGTCGTGGGACCACCTTGTGATGGCCATTGGGAGTACCACTACCACCTTCAAGATGGATGAAGTGGTTTCTTCATTGTTATTTGAATAAATGTAGAGAAAGTCTTTTGAAATGGCTAAGGAGGCTCTTGCAGTTCGTGGTAGGTCCAAGGAAAAAGGAAAGAAGAAGGTCAAGAAGAAAGAAAACAAAGGAAGATCCAAATCCTGTGGGAGATCAAAGTCTCCTAGAAAGTCCAAGGCCTTATGTTGGAACTATGGCAAACCTGGTCATTTCTACAAGGATTGCAAGGAGGAGAAAAAAAAGAAGAAAAACCATGATTCTGACTCTGACAAGTCCTCTCAAGATGATGGGGAAGCATTTGTCATTGCCTTGGAAATACATGCATCTGAGGATGTGTGGTTGATTGATTCTGGTACATCATTTCATATGACATCCCATAGAGACTGGTTCTCGAAGTATGAAAAGTTTGATGGTGGGAAGGTGTACCTAGGTGATGAATCTCACCTGGAAATAGTTGGTTGTGGAAGAGTTCTGATAAGATTCCATGATGGTCGAGTGAAGGGGATCAATGGTGTAATGCACATCCCAGGGTTGGCACAAAACTTGTTATCTGTAAGTAAACTGAATGATGTGGGTGTGTAGGTTATTTTCTCAAATGGAGGATGCAAGATGATGAGAGGAGCTATGGTGTTGCCTAAGGGTGTTCAGATTGGCACTCTATTTCAGCTTGATACATGTGTGGTTCAGTGCAATAGTGCCTCTCTTTCAAAGAAGAGAGCTTTAGATTCTTCATCCTCACCATCAGAACCAGCAACAAAGAAGATTGTAGCATCTACTTCTGATGGTCGTGCTTTCTAGGTACCCAAGGGTGTTCATTCTATGGAAATGAAACTTCTTGTTGAGAAAACAATGTTGTGGCACCAAAGGCTTGGCCATATTGGTGAAAAGGTTTTGAGGACCCTGAAAAATAAAAACCCTGTTGAGGGTATGAATGATTGTAACCTTGAGTTTGTTTTCTATGAACATTGCATATATGGAAAATAAAATTGTGTTCAGTTTTACCATAGTTCTCATAAATCTTTTGAGGTGTTGGATCTAGTTCACTTTGATGTTTTTGGTCCTATTAATGTTCCTTCGATTTTGAAATCTGTATATTTTGTTTCATTTATTGATGACTATAGTAGAAGGAGACGGGTATATTTCCTTAGGAGTAAATCTAAATTTTTTGCAAGATTCAAAGAGTTTAAGGCTCTTGTTGAGAATCAAAAAGATAGAAAGATTAAATGTTTGAGAACTGACAATGGTGGTGAGTTTTGCTCAGTAGATTTTGATAAGTTCTGTAAATAACAAGGTATTGAAAGGCATAAGACAACTCTGTATACTCCTCGGCAAAATGGAGTTGTAGAAAGAATGAATAAAACATTGATGGAGATGGCTAGGAGCATGTTAAGTGGAGCTGGCCTAGAACAAAAATTTTGGGCTGAAGCTGTTGCTACCACTTATTACCTAGTTAATAGGTCTCCTACATCAGTGCTCATTAACAAGACCCCTATGGAGGCATGGTCTAGTAAGAAGCCTTTGTTGAAACACATTTGAGTATTTGGTTGTGAGGCATATGCACATGTGCCTAAGGAGAAGAGATCCAAGTTGGAGAATAAGGAAGTTAAATGTATCTTCATCGGTTATGGTATCAATGTGAAAGGGTACAAGCTATGGGATCCAATGGCCAAAAGATTTGTATAGCTAAAGTGTGATCTTCAAAGACCTCAATCCTTCTTTTGTTGTTCTACAACCAAAGAAAGAAGAAAAGAAAGATGATGTGGTTCAGCTTCCTCCCACCCCTGAGAAAGATGAACCAAAGACACCAGTTGGATCTGATGAGGAGGAGAGCTCTAGTTGTTATGGGAAAATTGGTGTAAATGAATAATCAATATAATATCAACAATACCCAATAACTCAATGAAATATGAAACAAAGAAATCAATCAAACAAAGAACTAAAACCTTGCAAACCTCTTTACTTCATGGCTTTCATTGATTGCCTATCTCAAATGATCTTGTGTATGAACATGGCCCTCAAAAGGTGCACTTCCTTGATATTTCCAAGATTTCAAGTGGGAATGGCTATGATAGTTTATTGCAATGAAGATGAGCTTCACAACAATGGTAATGGTATGGTAACAAGTTGATCGCAAGCAAATGGAATGACTTGGGTGCCAAAGGTGTGCTATAATTCCTGCAGAGTAACAATACTAAAAGCTTGGATGATAGAAATGGAGGAATAGGGTTCAATTTATAGACTTGTGAGAGAGAAGATCAACGGTATAGAAAGAATAAGAAGATCAACGGTATAGAAAGGTTGAGAGGATGTGCGTGAATAGAAAGAAGACAAGTGTCACACAAAAAGCTGCTGTGTTTGAGTTAACTACTTTCTTTTATAAAGATAAGATTTGCTTTCATAAATTAGAATGCTTTTTTCTAATTTAAGAGTTGTTGATAAAAACAAGGTTGATTGAGTTAGTTAACTCAACTTGTGATTTGCGTTTGCATGATTTGAGAGAAATTAAATAATAAATTATTTAATTTTATGTGCATGAAGAAGAAGATTTATTTTTAGAAGATTTGGAAGATATTTTAGAAGGTATTAAAGCAAATTAAATAAATAAATTTATTTAATTGTGTGTGCAAGATAAGAAGAATAAATAAAATATTTCATTGTATTTTATTTTTAGAGGTTGAGAGGATTTAAATAAATTTGATTTATTTATTTAATTTTGGAAGAAGAATTGACTTAAATTAAATAATTAAGAATTATTTAATTGTTTGGAAGAATTTAATTAAATAAAAGATTTTATTTAATTTTGACTTTAGAGGAGGTAATTAAATATTTTGATATTTAATTAACTTAGAGGAATGTGAATCGAATAAATAAATTGATTTATTTATTTATTGATAGAAGAATTAGAATGAGTAAATATTAAGAATATTTATTTAGACAGAGTCGTGTCATATTTAGGCGTATACACAAGCAGCTCTAGAAGTTCAGAAGAAGAAGATGAAGAGCCTCAACCTCAACTTGTGAGGAGGTCCACGAGAATAAGGCAACAACCTGAAAGGTTTGGTTATTCATTACATGATTCTAGTTGTATTTTTTCTTTGCTTTCTAATGCTAATGATCCTAGGACCGTAAGGGAGGCTATGGGTATGAAAGATGTAGTTTCTTGGAAGGAGGCCATGGAAGAAGAGAAGGCTTCTTTGGAAAAGAACAATACTTGGGACTTGGTGCCTTTTCCTGAAGGAAGAAAGCCTATTGGATGTAAATGGGTGTATAAGAAAAAGTTTGGTTCAGATGGCAACATTGAGAAATATAAGGCAAGGTTGGTCACGAAGGGGTATTCACAGGTGGAGGGAATTGACTATGGTGAGATTTTCTCTCTAGTTACAAAGTTGACATCTATTCGGTTCTTGTTATCTCTTGTAGCAGCATATGACTTAGAGATGGAGCAGATGGATGTGAAGACAACATTCCTTCATGGTGATTTGGAGGAGGAGATTTATATGTCACAACTAGAGCACTACATTGTGAAAGGTAAAGAAAATCTAGTTTACACATTGAAAAAATCTTTGTATGGTCTTAAGAAGTCTCCTAGGATGTGGTACCAAAAGTTTGATGCCTTTGTGTTGAGTATTGGATTTTTGAGATTGAAATCAGATCATTTTGTTTACTTCAAGTTTGATAATGATCGCATTCTCATCATAGCATTGTATGTTGATGATATGTTGCTAATTGGGAATGGTAGAGGTTTGATTTCTGATATGAAGTCTCAGTCATCAGCATAGTTTGAAATGAAAAATTTAAAGGCAGCCAGGTACATTCTAGGAATGAAGATCAGAAGAGACAGAGTAAATAGAAAACTTTGGTTAAGCCAGAGTAAGTATGTGAAGACAATGTTGGAGAGATTCAACATGGCAGATTGCAAACCTTTGAGTGTTCTTGTTTTGATGGGGACAAAGTTATCTATTGCAGATTGTCTAAAATCTCCTTATGAGATGGAGGATATGAACAGAGTACCTTATGCTAGCACGGTTGGCAGTTTGATTTATGTGATGGTCTATACAGGACCATACATTGCCCAAGTAGTGGGAGTCCTTAGTTGATTCATGGCTAATCCTAGACAGATACATTAGGATGTGGTAAAGAGAGTTTTCAGATATCTATAGGGTACTTCTGAGTATTCCTTATGCTATCATGGTTATCCTACTAGTTCTCAGCATTCATGGATTTGTGGATTCAGATTGGGCAGGTGACATTAACAATAGGAGATCCACTAGTGCTTATATGTTTACTATGTACGGTGGTACTATTAGTTGGATGAGTAAGTGGCAACCTGTGGTTGATTTGTCCACAACTGAAGCAGAGTACATGGCAGCTACTCATGCTTGTAAGGAAGCCATTTGGCTTAAGAGATTGTGTTCTGACATTGGGTTTGATGCAGGGAAGATTACCATTTCTTGTGATAGCCAAATTGCCATATGTTTGGTGAAGAATCCTACTTTGCATGTGAGGATGAAGCACATTGATGTGAAATACCACTTTGTATGTGATATGTGTTGTTCTCAAAATCAGCTACACTCATTTTTGTAGAAAACCCCCACGAAACTTGTCTGTTTCGTGAATCTACACTCTAAGCTCACAGATTGAGACAAGATTCCCTTAATCTCATGCGAAGTCGTTTGACATTCTAGACTGGTTTATGACATCCCTTTGAATCAGTTCTCGATATGCGCGAAGATCGTTCAAGTTGTAAATTGGTTAAAATGTCAATTTAGGTCATTTTTAGGAGTTAGTAAAATTTCAGTCTTGATATGCAAGAGCGGAAAAAATTGTCGCTCCTACATCTCTTTTTTGACTTGTTTTATTAAATATGCAATAGCGGCATTTTTTGCCACTTTTGCATGTGCTTTTCGTTAAATATGTAAAGGCAGCAAATTTCACCACCATTACATATTTTTCTCCGTTTTCTCACATCGTCGGCGAATTTTACCGCCATCTCATGTTTGTTGACCTTCATGCCGGAGCGGCTGAAACTCCCACTCAAGCAAGATTTTCAAAATCTTCGACACTGAGTGCCATTAATGGCCACTCGTGCCATTTATTTAATGTCAGTTTTTGGGTTTTAAATGCTTATTTGAGCGTTCATTTTATCATTTTTCCTCTTGCGTAGCCAGTCTATAAACCTTCTTCAACCGTATGATCACTCGCGTTTGGATTGTAACAGATTTCAAATTCGACATCAAGGTTAGGGTTTTCGGCCAGCGCTACGGGTAAGCTTCTCATTTGCTTCTGTTTCCCTTCCAAACGTTTTGTTTGATGTGTGTCTTTTAGATTTTGTTTTGTTAAAGTTTTGTTACGTTTTGTTCTTTTTGTTTGTTATTTTTGTGATTGTTTTCTGCTTGTTGTGCGATGTCGGTTTGTTGTGTTGGATTCAAAATAGACCTATCGTGCCCTAGGTTATTTCCCTATGGAGGTCAGCGGTTTCACCGCTTAAACCCTTAAAATGTTTGCCATATACTAATGAGGTGTGAGGCACCCAATTTTGCCGCCCTAACGCAAACAATCTCAATTCCCTTTCATTGTGCAGTATCGTCGAAATCTTCCACCTTTCCTTCAGGTTACCTTGAAACTGATGATGTGCATCGTCGGTGAATTTTACTGATCTAACATCATGAATGCCTTACGATCCAACCCCACGTGCATAGTTGGTGAAATTCACCACGGGTGTATATCTTCACAGATTTGTATGGTGTATGGGCGGCAGATTTCGCCACCCTTACATGAGGATATTCTATTTCAAAACCTGCATGCAGTAGCGGCAAAATTCGCTGCTTATACCAAAAACTCCTATCATATGCAATGGCGGTGAATTTTTTTGCAAATGCACATACAATAAAATACTCATATGCAAGAGCGGCAAATTTTGCCGCCCATACAAAAACTATCCCAAATTTTCCTAACTCTAGAAAATTTCCAGTTTTGATTTTCTGAGCCCGCTTTCCTCTGATTTTTGGACTGCTCGCACTATAGCCCTTTTTCAAGCGTGTTCCAATAGTCATGATCATCCACATGTAATTTTCCCAGATTGCCCATATTTTCCCTAATTGCATGATCATGACTTTTTGCTGCAGTTTCTTCTGTGGAGCTTCGTTCTACATCAAACTTCTTCTCGGTGAAAGCTCATCCAAATGACTGAGTTGTCCCCAAAGAAATCAAAAGTGATGAAGTACAAATATCAAGGTGTTTTCCCAATAACCTCAGTCCTTTCTAGTATTGATGACATTAGAGATACAGAGATTGGCCATGTTCATATGGATGAGTTTGTAGAGAGAACCAAGTCAAGCAACCCCAGTGCTATGATGAAGAAGATAGTGGAAAGTAATATTCATCTGGTGTCATCCTTCCCAGTGGCAGCTCACAACACATAATTTGTTCTTAAGTGTGCCCATTTCTATAACAAAGATATTAGAGCTGTGGTGGATGCCAGTGGTAATGTGATAATCAGGTTGGATCCTGAGTTCATTGATAAGGTGTTCATGTGTCCTCCTGCGACAGAGGTATTGAAGCTTGACTTTGTTGAAGCTCAGAAGGAATATGACAAGAATCTAGATAAAGCAAAGAAAGTAATCAACAACAAATGGTTGAAGACTGCAAGATCAAATTTGTCAAGGTGGCCACGTAGTTTCCCTCAAAGTGATTTTGTAGAGGAAGTTGGTGACCTAATTACTCTCCTCAGCAGGATAAGAGGTTTGTCTTCCTCTTCACAGTTTCATGAATGGATGTATCCTTTCATTAAGGTCATACTCCAGGGTAAGCAAACCATTTTCTGGGGAGAACAAATCAGTAACGCTTTGCATGAGTAGCTGACGAAGGTATCCACTACCTCCAAGTTCTACATGACTTCCTATCTGGTATACATTGCAGCCTCCATGAGGATTTTTCCAGGATTATCATCGGAAGGGGATAGGAGAGTAGTTCCAATTTACCAATATTATTCCTAGCTGACATTGAAAGGTTTAATTCATCATTTCAGAAGAGTGAATGATGCATTCTTTGTTGTATTCTTGTGTCTTTTTGATCCCCAACTGGAACAGAGAAGAATTTCAGTAAGGCATAGACAGTAGTAAATGATTTCGGGTGTATGTTTTTGCAATTTCCTACTTTTTCATACTTAAGGGTTGGCTTTTTCCAAGGTTACCCCTATATGCTTCCAAGATTCCCTTCAGATAAACTGGTCTTGATGGAGTTATGCAGACAAATGATTGTCATACATAACAAACAGATGGAACTCAAGAAGCCTGGTTTCAGATTCCCAGTGGAAATCGGCAGATTTTTAGTAATGACTGCCGCAAAGGCAAGGGCCATGGAGACAGAGATGCAGCTGGTCACCATGAAGCAATTCAAGAGGAGACCAAAGTTTGACTACAGGGGTGTAAAGGATAAAATCAGATGGAAAACTCAATTTCATGAACCCATGGTATAAGATGTCTGGGTAGACTTGAGGACAGAGGAAGATATTAGGAAGTTAGACTACAGTAGGTTGTCCCTAGAACAGATTGAATATCTGACACTTGTTGATATTCTAGAGGATCTTGTCGATGATGGGGAAGTGGTTGATGCCAGATATGATGCAGAACAGATTGCTAATACTCCTCTCCCTCCAATCCAATGGTCACAAAAGGAGTTGACTTCACTGAGGAAGAGATTTGAGCCAATATTGGCTAACACCAATAACTGGTTGGCAGATAAAGGAATTACGCTGAAAGAATTCCTCACTGGGTCAGAAACTGAAGTGCAAGAGTAGACTGGTAAAAAGGTGGAAAACACAATGAAGAACAAGAGTGATGTTCTCTCATCCTCTAAAACACACAAGCCTAAGATCAGATTTGTGAAAAAGAAAACAAAAGCTGTGGAGGAAGAACCTGAAATGAAAGATATGGAAGTTGAGGAGCTAGCTACTGAAGAGCTAGCCACAGAAGAGATAGATGTTGAAGATAGGAATTCAGATCAACAAGATGAGGAGGCTTTGTCTCCACAGGAAAATACACAACAAGAAACGGGAGTATCATCACCATTGCTTAATACATCTGTTGTAGCTCCTGTGTCTGTTTCCCCTATTAATATTCCTTCCTCTGAATCTCCCTCTTCTAAAATAATTTTTGATAATCCCCAAAACACTTTTGAAAATGTTCTCCATTCTTCTGAGTCAATTCGTAGTTTGTCTTCTTCGTCTTTTGATATTGGGGATACATCCATTTTTTATCATTTTGTGATGAATACTAAGCAAGTCTCTAGTGCAAATGTAACAGGTGTGGTTTTTACTAACAACCCACCTATTGTTTCTACTACCAGTACAAGCACAGTTCTGAGAACACCAGCAGTAGGAATGGATCCCAATATGAGTACTTCTCTGCATCCACCTTGGTTATCAACTTACACGCCAAAAAGGAAAAAGCAAGCCATCTCCCCAGATGACTTTGATTTCACTAAGTTGGTACCTACAAAGCCTAAGGCCCCGAAAAAACCAAAGATTCTTTCCAGAGTACTTGAAGACAAGGGACACAAAATTCTGGAGATATCAAAACCTCCTCAGGATGCAACTATTGAAAATTTTGATATGAATGACTACTCTATTTCTAGAGTTGAATTGCGCAAAATAACCCATGAAAGCGCTAAAAATGATATGCAGTCAGCCATGGACATCCTAATCCAGAAGTTTGACAGGGAAACGGAAAAGAAGGATCACTATAAGGCAATGGTAGAACAACTAACTGCAGTGGTAAGGAAAATCACTTTGAACTCAGAAGCAGTTACTCCAGAAGCCATTTCTATAGAAGACCCCGTCATCCTAAAAGCGAAAAGGACTCATCTCAAAGGAAAAGTACTTGAAGAGTACTTAGACAGGATGCAGGCACAAGGAATCTCTTTACTTACAGATGTGTCTGAGAAGATAGATAAAATGAGGAAAGTAAGGGCAGAGCTTAATGAACTCATGGATACTATTTCTCAAGATATTGAACGCACAGAGGATACTCATGATAAATGCGCAGAGATGAGGAAATTTAAAATAAGCACCCTAATATCAATTGGTGCCATCGCTAATAGGGATTCTTATACAGAAACAAATGAGGCTTTGATGTATAGGAGCAGTATGCTAAGAAATTTGATCAAGGATCTTGAAGCTGCAAAGGAAATCAGTGAACAAAATGATGTCAACCTTTTACATAAGTTGGAGGAGTTACCTTGTAAGCTGGTATCACAGGACAACCAATTTCTTTCAGCAGAAGAAATGGTTCGAGAATTTGAATACATGTTCCAGAAAGAATTCAAAGATAAAACATTTTCAATGACTTCTATGGACAACATTTTAGACAACCAGTTAACTTTGGATAATCTGAAAACCAAGTTAACTGCTCATGCAAAATCAATCACTACAGTGAGGGATGCCATAGTGAGAGCTAAGATGATCTTCAGGAACGCATTCAACCCAGATAGCATTGAGATGTAAGCGGCTTTCACTATGTATGATCACCACATGAGGAAAAGTGGCGACACAAATTGAAGCAGTTGTTTTTTCCCTTAGTTTATTTTCTATTTTTCATATGTACTTTCAAAACAATTTTGGACATTTTTACATGTACATTTTTCATATGTAATTACATGTAAAAATATAGGATGTCCCAAGTCAATAAGGACTCCTATTTTTGAATAAGTCAAAGTAGTTGTAGATTTCCTAAATTTTCTCAAGGCCTCTCCCTATAAATAAAGAGGGCCTCTTTTGTAAATATTATCTTTTGTCTATTGCAAGAATACTCTGGTGAATTGAAAAGCAAATCAAGACTTTGTGCTTTTTGTGAAAATCAATTATCAAATATTTATCAATACAAGAAAGCAAGTTCAATTCCAATCTTTGTCTTGGGATTATTTGTGTTGTGATAGTATTGTTCTTATGTCTTGCTATCATAATCTTCTTTGGTAATAATTGAAGTTTGGAGTTTGTTTCTAGTGATTGAAGAGCGCTCTTAATTTGATTCTAATAGACTTTGTGTTATCAAATCATTTGTGAGGATTATGTTCATGTTTGTGAGAATACAATAGTTTGGAGACTTTGTGCTGCAAATTGTTATATTTGATTTACTTTTATCATCTTGAAGAGGAGTGAAGACTTTGGGCTGCATTCTACTTCAAACAGTTCTATTTGCAATTAGTGAGGTAACAAAAAACTCTGTGTTTCTGTGATTTTGTGATAATTTATAAGTCTTTTATCAAGAGTCCGAAGTATAAACATCTATTCTGAAAAAAGAGAATGAGATGAGATGGAACCACCACAAACATAGTTTTTATTGTACATAAATTTCATAAGTTGTTTTGTTTGCAAAATTCAAGTAACTAGAGGGAACTTCCCCTTGCTGAGAGGAGAGACTTTGTCTCATCATAGCTGTGGCTGATACACCCATTTTGCCGTTAGCGAGTTAATGACAAACTATACACCCAACAGTTTTTTGGCAACTCTACTGGGGAAGGAACGCGCAACTTGAAGCCTCACACTCCGAGTTGAAGCATTTTCAGTTCTTTTCCATTTTTGTTGCAAAATTTTGTTTAGCATATTACATTCTGGCAGATTCTCAGTACACCAGAAGTAAGAGAGCTCAGGGTATTATTGATCTTGCATTTGAATTGATGCAGCAAAATAATTTTGGATTCTTAACTCCATGACCTCGTCTTCAGCGCACCAGGAGTTTTCCTCCTACAAACACCAGGTCTCCAATACCAGGTGAAGTTTCTAGTGCTAGCAAAATTTTGTCTGTTCACATGACACCAAGGTTTGTTATCCCACCTTTCAATCAGCACATCATGGCAGCCCAATGCCCTTGGGGTAATACCTTTGGTCCTCTAAATTTGACCCCACCCTTGCATGAACTACCTTGTAGTTCAAGAAAGAATTTCCCCAAATTCTATGGTGATGGAAAGGTTCATCCTGATGAGCACATTGCGGCTTTCTGTATAGCTTGTGGTGTGATAGGTGTCGAGCACGAAGATGTAGCTGTACGACTCTTTGTAGAAACATTGCAAGGTGCTGCTGCAGACTGGTTTTACCACCTTCGAGCTCAGACCATAACGAACTGGAATACTCTCAAAACCAAGTTCGAAGCCAGGTTTAAACCTGCGGAAGATGCACATGCATTGTTGGCACAGCTGACACAAATGAAAAAGGAACCTCATGAACCTATGTGAGACTTCATCACTAAGTTCAATAAGTTGAGAAACAAGATTCCCACCACCGCTGAGCCAACAGTGGAGAATCTTAAATGTTTCTTTATCAATACACAACTTTCTGAGGTGAGTTTTCTATTGAGGTGAGCTGCTCCTACCGATCTTGCTGCAGCTCAGATTCTGGCAACTGAAGTGGAAGATGATCTTATCCTTGCGGGTAAGATAAGAAGGGATTCTAATAGAAATAAAAGTTCCTCTTCTACTGAGAATGCTTCCACAAGCACCACGGACCCCATGGTGCAAAAGCTAGCAAATGAATTGCTAGCTCTGAAGAGACAAATGTCCCAAGGTATATCTGCCTCTCCTTCTTATCGAGATATACCAAGGAGGACATTCCCAAATAATTCATATCAAGCCAATGCTGCTAGAAATCAAGGACAACACAACCATCTTCTACCTACATAGGGGAAGCTTGCCATTGAAGCAGCGCCGGTCAACTCAACTGTTGGCTATTATGAAGCTAAAAATGAACTTTCTTTCCAACCCGAGTTGGATTATGAAAATGGTGCTAACCTCTTCACAGAAGGAGAAGAAGAGTTAGCTGGTGACTCTACCATCAACTTTTTAAATTATCAAGACAAAGTTGAAAAAGGAGAAGTGTGTGAAGGAGCATATGCTATTTTCACTAGGTCTCAAAATCAATCAGCCCTTCAAGCTGATAAAGGGAAGGCGAGAGAAGAATCTCAACCAGTGATTTCAATCACTAAATGCGGGACTTTGCTACCTTTCCAATCAAAAGACCCGGTGGTCAATAAACAAGTAAGTGCCTCTAATGAATTTGTACCTTCCACTTCTAATCCTCAGACTAGTGCTATCTCTACCAAAAATTAGAATGATGGTTTTTCTTCCTCCGTTTCTAATTCTTTTCAGCAATTTGATATAATAGATCATGCTAGGAGAACTACGATCCAAATGTCTAAAGTTAAGTACTTACAGGCTAATCCTAAACAATTTGATAGATTAGCCAAATACGTCAAGAATAAGACCATCCCTGCAGGACAAGAGTTTCCAAAAGCTACTCATGACTCCTCCAAAAGCAAGCCTACCCAAAATAATCTTGTCACTACTCCCCTTGAAGCCTCTGGAAAAATTGAACCTTTCTATGTTTCCCTATTAGTGAATGGTCATAAATTGAGCAATTACGTAATAGATTCTGGAGCCTCTGACAATGTTATGCCTACTAAGGTAGCAGACGCCCTTGGCCTCACCTTAACCAAAACTTTTGGGAGGTGTTTCACTATGGAGAATAAGCAAGTTCCACTTTTGGGTCAAATCAAAGATGCCCAATTTGCATTTGCAGCTTTTCCAGATAAGAGAATCAAGATGACAGTCCTGGTAGCTGATGTTCCAGCTTCATACGGCATTCTTCTTGGGTGTAATTTCTACAACGATGTAGGTGGGGAGTTGAACATGGATCTGTCTAAAGCAAGGATACCTGTTAAAGGTGTCATGCAGAAGTTGCTTCCTGAGAAGGAAGCAAAATACATCGTTACCCAAACATCAAATCCCAAAGCTCAAATTTTGTTTGAGTCCTCGGGAATGGGTAATTATTTTCTGTCCACCAAAGATGGTTCCAGTTCATCAGATGAGAGTACACCGGGTGATAGCTCGGATATGTCAGATGGAGACTCAGAAGAGTTTTTAGATGAAAGTTCAAGTGAGGGTATAGTAATGCCAAATTCTTCCCTTACTGACGAAGAGGAATCTTCTAACCAAAGCAATTCCAAGAAATCAAATTCTGATGAAGTTTGGATTTTAGAATTTGATGGCAGTTGTTCTTCTACCAGTTCTAGAGTCAGAGTGGTCTTGATATCACCACAAGGTGATATCTTACCTTTTTCATACAAGTTACAATTTGACAATACCAATAACACTGCCGAATACGAGTCCTTATTGCTTGGATTGGAAGCTGCTTGTGCTAGAGGTGTTAAAATCCTTCATGCTCAAGGGGATGCAGAATTGGTGGTTTGTCAAGTAAGGAATTTGTACCAAACCAAAAATGAAAGACTGAGACACTATCGCAATCGCGTATGGGATTGCATTGAAGGTTTTGATGCTTTCAACATTTCTGCAGTGCCAAGAGAGTTCAATGATCGTGTAGATTCATTGGCTGTTTTCACCACTCTCATGGTGCCTCACAAGGATTTCAAAGGAAACAAGTACACTATTGAGCTGGTCTTCCGACCAAGTGTACTTGATAACACTGACCATTGGCAGGTGTTCAATGGTGATAACTAAATCATTGCTTTCCTAGAAAAGATGGATAGTTTTGATGAGCTTTATTTTGAAGGAAGTGAATCGCCACCGCGGGAATATGTTTCTGAGATAGATTCACAAACCGGTGAAGAATTTCTATAATTGAAAGGAAATAAAATCCCCAAAGGTTTGGTTTCCCTTGAGAAATTGTTTGATAAGCATGACCGGGATATCAAGAAACGGCAACAACAAGATTCAAGTTCCTCTATGGAATTTGAGCAGGTCAATTTGGGTTCGGAAGCAGATCCTAAGATGGTCAACATTGGAAAATGTTGCACTGCTGATGAAAGATTCAAATTCATTACCCTCCTTCACCATTACATTGATGTTTTGGCTTACTCCTATGATGATCTAAAGTCTTTTAGGCCTAAGGAGGTTCAACATGAAATTCCCCTCAAAGCTGGATCGTTGCCTCACAAGAAGAAGCAGAGGCAATACAATCCTAAGATATTAGGTACGATCCTTTCTAAAATTCAGAAGATGCTAAATGCAAGGATAATTTTTCCAATTCATCATTCCACATGGATCGCAAACATAGTACCTGTAAGGAAGAGGAATGGAGAAATTCGTATCTATGTTGATTTCAGGAATCTCAACCAGTCTTCTTTAAAAGATAACTACCCTTTGCCCATCATGGATCAAGTATTGCAAATAGTGACTGGTTTAAAAATGTTGTCTATGTTAGATGGTTTTTCAGGGTATAACCAAGTGGAGGTCAATGAAGCTGATTAGTTCAAAACTGCCTTCACCACACCATGGGGCACATTTGCATATCGCAGAATGCCTTTTGGTCTGATCAATGCTAGTGCCACATTTTAGAGAGCGATGGATCTTGCTTTCAGAGATGAGATGGGGAAGTTCATCGTGGTGTATCTCGATGATTTGACTATTTTCTCCAAAAACTATCATGATCATGCTCATCATTTACGACAAGTGCTGGAGTGCTGTCGGCAAAATGGTATTTCCCTCAATCCCAAGAAGTCAATTTTTGGGGTTACAGAAGGTAAGCTTCTCGGACACATTGTATCCCGGGAAGGTACTAAGATTGACTCAGAAAGAGTTAAATCTATTCAAAGTCTTACTCTGCCTGCTAGTAAGACTGTTGTTCATTCTTTCTTTGGAAAGGTGAATTTTCTGCGAAGGTTCATTCTTGAGTTTGCAGAAAAACCCATCACATTGTCAATATGATGAAGGGTAAGGCCACTTTCTGTTGGACTGCAGAAGGCAAAGAAGCATTCGAGGATATCAAGAGGGCTATTGCTCATGCTCCAGTTCTTGTTTGTCCCGACTACACCAAAGATTTCATAGTTTACAGCTACACTTCAGAACACACACTTTCAGCTATTTTGATTTGGCAGAATGAAGAAGGTGTTGAATCCCCCATATCGTTTATGAGTTGTCCTCTCAAAGCTCATGAATTGAAGTATTCAAATATGGAGAAGCATGCCTATGCCGTGGTCAAAGTGGTGAAGCATTTCAGGTTCTATATTCTTTACTCACACACTGTTGTTATGGTTCCTGATACATCAATCAAATCTATCCTAACTCAATAGGAGTTCGGAACAAAGAGAGGTAATTGGATCGCTAAGATCCAAGAATTTGATCTGGATATCAAGCCTACCAAGCTTGTGCATGGTAAAGGTTTGTGTTAATTGATCATTGATAACATTCCAAAAGAGATAGGGGACGAAGAAGAAGTTGTGAACACACCAACTATTCTTTTTATTACTACAACTGACGAGTGGTATTCCAATATCGCTCATTTCCTTACCTATGGTGAGTGTCCTTCTCACTTGTCTTATAAGGAAAAATGAACTGTCAAGTTGAAAGCTACAAACTACGTCCTTTGGGACAATGGGTTGTACAAGAGAAGCCTTGATGGTGTATTCCTTCGTTGCGTGGATAAAGCGCAACAAAATAGACTTTTGAAGTCTTTCCACAATTTAGCTTGTGGAGGACATTTTTTCGCACCTGTAATGGCTCACAAGATTCTGCGAGCTAGATACTATTGGCCCACACTATTCCAAGATGCGTACAATTGGGTACGTAGGTGTGAGTTGTGCCAATAGTTTGTTGGGAAACCGAAGTTGGCATCCTTACCTCTAAAACCAGTGGTGATTGAGGAGCCTTTTCAGCAATGGGGTATTGACTTCATTGGCGCTGTGAATCCATCATCAAGTGCAAGACATAACTATGTTCTCACCACCACAGACTATTTTACCAAATGGGTGGAAGCTATTCTAGTCAAGCATGCTACTTCTGAAGTGGTATGCAGTTTTCTTAAGGAGAACATTATTTCTAGATTTGGAGTTCCAAACAAGATTGTAGCAGACAATGCTACTTGTTTTTCCTCTCATGAGATTACTGAATTTTGCTACGAGCATGGGATCATTCTTTCCCATTCTTTAGACTATTATCCGCAAGGGAATGGTCAAGCAGAATCAAGCAATAAGAATTTGGTCACTATCATCAGGAAACTAGTCGATGAGAATCAGAGAACTTGGCATAAAGCACTTTTTGATGCTTTATGGGTAGATAGAATTACACCCAAAAGGGCGATAGGCATGTCACCATTTCAGCTTCTATATGGTCTGAATGTGGAGATACCAATTACCTTGGAGTTGCTGGCATTGAGGTTGGTGAAGGCATTGGAAGATAGAACTTTTGATAGTTCTATTGATAAAAGGATCATGTATCTGACTGAACTTGAGGAACAGCGCACTACAGTGGTGGACCATATTGCTGAGCACCAAAATCAAGTAAAGAAACTCTTCGACAAGAAGACAAAGGCTCGTGAGTTTTAGATTGGAGATCAAGTCTTGTTGTGGGACAAGAGGAGAGAACCAAAAGGAATGCATGGAAAATTTGATTCCTTATGGAGAGGTCCATTCACCATTCATCAATTCTGTGGTGAAAATAGTTTCTTGCTGGAGTATCAGGATGGAACACCATTCTCATTGCCTCATAGTGGACAACATCTGAAGCACTTCAATCTCTGAAGTATCAGATAAGTTAAATTGTACATTTGTATAGTTTTGTGTTTTATTTTTGTGTTTTCGTTTAGTCTTTTGTGTCTTTTTCTTTTTAGCTTGACTCTATAGCCCAATGGCATGGATGAAGGCACTTAGAGACTGGATTCTACTCCCTTCAATCATTTCTAAGTTTGATCAAAGGAAGTTCCCCAGTTAGAGCCAGCTGTTGTTCTCAAAATTAGCTACGCTCGTTTTTGTAGACAACCCCCACGAAACTTGTCCATTTCATGAATCTACACTCTAAGCTCGCGGATCGAGACAAGATTCCCTTAATCTCACGCAAAGTCATTTGACATTCTAGATTGGTTTATGACATCCCTTTGAATCGGTTTCTTGATATGCGCGAAGATCGTTCAAGTTGTAAATTGGTTAAAATGTCAATTTAGGTCATTTTTAGGAGTTAGTAAAATTTCAGTGTTGATATGCAAGAGCGGCAAAAAATGCCACTCCTACATATCTCTTTTTTGACTTGTTTTATTAAATATGCAATAGCAGCATTTTTTGCCGCTCTTGCATGTGCTTTTCGTTAAATATGTAAAGGTGGTAGATTTCGCTGCCATTACATATTTTTCTCTGTTTTCTCACATCGTCGGCGAATTTTACCACTGTCTCATGTTTGTTGACCTTCGTGCCGGAGCGGTTGAAACTCCCACTCCAGCAAGATTTGTGAAATCTTCGACATTGAGTGCCATTAATGGCCACTCGTGCCATTTATTTAATGTCAATTTTTGGGTTTTAAATGCTTATTTGAGCATTCATTTTATCATTTTTCCTCTTGCCTAGCCAGTCTGTAAACCTTCTTCAACTGTATGATCACTCGCATTTGGATTGTAACGGATTTCAAATTTGACATCAAGGTTAGGGTTTTTGGCTAGCGCTACGGGTAAGCTTCTTATTTGCTTTTGTTTCCCTACCAGATGTTTTGTTTGATGTGTGTCTTTTAGATTTTGTTTTGTTAGAGTTTTGTTACGTTTTGTTCTTTTTGTTTGTTGTTTTTGTGATTATTTTCTGCTTGTTGTGCGATGTCGGTTTCTTGTGTCGGATTCAAAACAAACCTATCGTGCCCTAGGTTATTAACCTATGGAGGTCAGCGGTTTCACCGCTTAAACCCTTAAAACATTTGCCATATACTAATGAGGTGTGAGGTGCCCAATTTCGCCGCCCTAACTCAAACAATCTTAATTCCCTTCCTTTGTGCAGTATCGTCGAAATCTTCTGCCTTTCCTTCAGGTTACCTTGAAACTGATGATGTGCATCGTCGATGAATTTTACCGATCTAACATCATGAAGGCCTTACAATCCAACCCCACGTGCATAGTCGGTGAAATTTGCCGCGGGTGTATATCTTCACAGATTTGTATGGTGTATGGGCGACAGATTTCACCGCCCTTACACGAGGATCTTCTATTTCAAAACTTGCAAGTAGTAGCGGCAAAATTCGTTGCTCATACCAAAAACTCCTACCATATGCAATGGTAGCAAATTTTTCTGCCAATGCAATACTCAAATGCAAGAGCAGTAAATTTTGCCGCCCATGCAAAAACTATCCCAAATTTTCCTAACTCTGGAAAATTTCCAGTTTTGATTTTTCGAGCCCACTTGCCTCTAATTTTTGAGCTGCTCGCACTATAGCCCTTTTTCAAGCGCATTCCCATACTCATGATCATCAACATGCAATTTTCCCAGATTGCCGTATTTTCCCTAATTGCATGATCATGACTTTTTGCTGTAGTTTCTTCTATGGAGCTTCATTCTACATCAAACTTCTTCTCGGTGAAAGCTCATCCAAATGACTGAGTTGTCCCTGAAGAAATAAAAAGTGACGAAGTACAAATATCAAGGTGTTTTCTCAATCACCTCAGGCTATTCTAATGTTGATGACATTAGAGATACAGAGATTAGCCATGTTGATATGGCTGAGTTTGTAGAGAGAACCAAGTCAAGCAACCCCAGTGCTATGATGAAGAAGATAGTGGAAAGTAATATTCATTTGGTGTCATCCTTCCCAGTGGCAGCTCACAACACAGAATTTGTTCTTCACTATGCCCATTTCTATAACAAAGATATTAGAGCTGTGGTGGATGCCAGTGGTAATGTGATAATCAGGTTAGATCTTGAGTTCATTGATAAGGTGTTCATGTGTCCTCCTGTGACAGAGGTATTGAAGCTTGACTTTGTTGAAGCTTAGAAGGAATATGACAAGAATCTAGATAAAGCAAAGAAAGTAATCAACAACAAATGGTTGAAGACTGCAAGATCAAATTTGTCAAGGTGGCCACGTAGTTTCCCTCAAAGTGATTTTGTAGAGGAAGTTGGTGACCTGATTACTCTCCTCAGCAGGATAAGAGGTTTGTCTTCCTCTTCACAGTTTCATGAATGGATGTATCCTTTCATTAAGGTCATACTCCAGGGTAAGCAAACCATTTTCTGGGGAGAACAAATTAGTAATGCTTTGCATGAGCAACTGACGAAGGTATCCACTACCTCCAAGTTCTACATGACTTCCTATCTAGTATACATTGCAGCCTCCATGAGGATTTTTCCAGGATTATCATCGGAAGGGGATAGGAGAGTAGTTCTAGTATACCAATATTATTCCCAGTTGACATTGAAAGGTTCAATTCATCATTTCAGAAGAGTAAATAAAGCATTCATTGATGTATTCTTGTGTCTTTTTGATCCACAACTGGAACAAAGAAGAATTTCAAATGAGGCATGGATAGTAGTAAATGACTTCGAGTTAATGTTTTTACAATTTCCTACTTTTTCATACATGAGGGTTGGCTTTTTCCAAGGTTACCCCTATATGCTTCCAAGATTCCCTTCAGATAAACTGGTCTTGATGGAGTTGTGCAGACAAATCATTATCATGCATAACAAACAGATGGAACTCAAGAAGCCTGGTTTCAGATTCCCAGTGGAAATCGGCAGATTTTTAGTAATGACTGCTGCAAAGGCAAGGGCCATGGAGACAGAGATGTAGCTAGTCACCATGAAGCAATTCAAGAGGAGACCAAAGTTTGACTACAAGGGTGTAAAGGATAAAATCAGACGGAAAACTCAATTTCATGAACCCATGGTAGAAGATGTCTGGGTAGACTTGAGGACAGAGGAAGATATCAGGAAGTTAGACTACAGTAGGTTGTCCCTAGAACAGATTGAATATCTGGGACTTTCTGATATTCCAGAGGATCTTGTCAATGATGGGAAAGTGGTTGATACCAGATATGATGCAGAATAGATTGCTAATACTCCTCTCCCTCCAATCCAGTGGTCACAAAAGGAGTTGAGTTCATTGAGGAAGAGATTTGAGCCCATATTGGCTAACACCAATAACTGGCTGGTAGATAAAGGAATTACGCTGAAAGAATTCCTCACTAGGTAAGAAACTAAAGTGCAAGAGCAGACTGGTAAAAAGGTGGAAAATAGAATGAAGAACAAGAGTGATGTTCCCTCATCCTCTAAAACACACAAGCCTAAGATCAGATTTGTGACAAAGAAAGCAAAAGTTGTGGAGGAAGAACCTGAAATGAAAGATATGGAAGTTGAGGAGCCAGCCACAGAAGAGATGGATGTTGAAGATAGGAATTTAGATCAATAAGACAAGGAGGCTTTGTCTCGACAAGAAAATACACAACAGGAAACGGGAGTATCATCCCCATTGCTTAAGACACCTGTTGCAGCTCCTGTGTCTATTTCCCCTATTAATATTCCTTCCTCTGAATCTCCCTCTTCTCCTAAAATAATTTTTGATAATCGCCAAAACACTTTTGAAAATGTTCTCCGTTCTTCTGAGTCAATTCCTAGTTTGTCTTCTTCATCTTTTGATATTGGGGATACATCCATTTTTTATCATTTTGTGATGAATACTAAGCAAGTCTCTAGTGCAAATGTAACAGGTGCGGTTTTTACTAACACCCCGCCTATTGTTTCTACTACCAGTACAAGCACAGTTCTGGGAACACCAGCAGTTGGAATGGATCCCAATATGAGTACTTCTCTGCTTCCACCTTAGTTATCAGCTTACACGCCAAAAAGGAAAAAGCAAGCCATCTCCCCAGATGACTTTGATTTCACTAAGCTGGTACCTGCAAAGCCTAAGGCCCCGAAGAAACCAAAGATTCTTTCCAGAGTACTTGAAGACAAGGGACACAAAATTTTGGAGATAGCAAAACCTCCTCAGGATGCAACTATTGAAAATTTTGATATGAATGACTACTCTATTTCTAGAGTTGAATTGCGCAAAATAACCCATGAAAGCACTAAAAATGATATGCAGTTAGCCATGGACATCCTAATCCAGAAGTTTCATAGGGAAACGGAAATGAAGGATCACTACAAGGCAATGGTAGAATAGCTAACTACGGTGGTAAGGAAAATCACTTTGAACTTAGAAGCAATTACTCCAGAAGCCATTTGTGTAGAAGACCCCATCATCCTGAAAGCAGAAAGGACTCATCTCAGAGGAAAAGTACTTGAAGAGTACTTAGATAGGATGCAGGTGCAAGGAATCTCTTTGCTCACAGATGTGTCTGAGAAGACAGATAAAATGAGGAAAGTAAGGGCAGAGCTTAATGACCTCATTGATACTATTTCTCAAGATATTGAATGCATACAGGATACTCATGATAAATGGGCAGAGATGAGGAAATTAAAAATAAGCACCCTAATATCAATTAGCGCCATCGCTAATAGGGATTCTTATACAGAAACAAAGGAGGCTTTGATGTATAGGAGCAGTATACTAAGAAATTTGATCAAGGATCTTGAAGCTGCAAAGGAAATCAGTGAACAAAATGATGTCAACCTTTTGCATAAGTTGGAGGAGTTACCTTGTAAGCTAGTATCACAGGACAACCAATTTCTTTTAGCAGAAGAAATGGTTCAAGAATTTGAATACATGTTCCAGAAAGAATTCAAAGATAAAACATTTTCAATGACTTATGTGGACAACATTTTAGACAACCAGTTAACTTTGGATAATCTGAAAACCAAGTTAACTGCTCATGCAAAATCAATCACTACAGTGAGGGATGCCATAGTGAGAGCCAAGATGATCTTCAGGAATGCATTTAACCCAGATAGCATTGAGATGCAAGCGGCTTTCACTATGTATGATCACCACATGAGAAAACGTGGTGACACAAATTGAAACAGTTGTTTTTTCCCTTAGTTTATTTTCTATTTTTCACATGTACTTTCAAAACAATTTTGGACATTTTTACATGTACATTTTTCATATGTAATTACATGTAAAAATATAGGAAGTCCCAAGTCAATAAGGACTCCTATTTTTGAATAAGTCAAAGTAGTTGTAGATTTCCTAAATTTTCTCAAGGCCTCTCCCTATAAATAAAGAGGGCCTCTTTTGTAAATATTATCTTTTGTCTATTGCAAGAATACTTTCGTGAATTGAAAAGCAAATCAAGACTTTGTGCTTTTTGTGAAAATCAATTATCAAATATTTATCAATACAAGAAAGCAAGTTCAATTCTAATCTTTGTCTTGGAATTATTTGTGTTGTGATAGTATTGTTCTTACATCTTGCTATCATAATCTTCTTTGGTAATAATTGAAGTGTGGAGTTTGTTTCAAGTGATTGAAGAGCGCTCTTAATTTGGTTCTAATAGACTTTGTGTTATCAAATCATTTGTGAGGATTATGTTCATGTTTGTGAGAATACAATAGTTTGGAGACTTTGTGCTGCAAATTGTTATATTTGATTTACTTTTATCATCTTGAAGAGGAGTGAAGACTTTGGCCTGCATTCTACTTCAAATAGTTCTATTTGCAATTAGTAAGTGAGGTGACAGAAAACTTTGTGTTTATGTGATTTTGTGATAATTTATAAGTCTTTTATCAAGAGTCCGAAGTATAAACATCTATTCTGAAAAAAGAGAATGAGATGAGATGGAACCACCACAAACATAGTTTTTAGTGTACATAAATTTCATAAGTTGTTTTGTTTGCAAAATTCAAGTAACTAGAGGGAAGCTCCCCTTGCTGAGAGGAGAGACTTTGTCTCATCATAGCTGTGGCTGATATACCCATTTTGCCGTTAGCGAGTTAACGACAAACTATTCACCCAACAATTTTTTGGCGACTCTACTGGGTAAGGAACGCGCAACTTGAAGCCTCACACTCCGAGTTGAAGCATTTTCAGTTCTTTTCCATTTTTGTTGCAAAATTTTGTTTAGCATATTACATTCTGGCAGATTCTCGGTACACCAGAAGGAAGAGAGCTCAGGGTATTATTGATCCTGCATTTGAATTGATGCAGCAAAATAATTTTGGATTCTTAACTCCACGACCTCGTCTTCAGCACACCAGGAGTTTTCCTCCTACAAACACCGGGTCTCCAATACCAGGTGAAGTTTCTAGTGCTAGCAAAATTTTGTCTGTTCACACGACACCAAGGTTTGTTATCCCACCTTTCAATCAGCACGTCATGGCAGCCCAAGGCCCTTGGGATAATACCTTTGGTCCTCTGAATTTGACCCCACCCTTGCATGAACTACCTCATAGTTCAAGAAAGAATTTCCCCAAATTCTATGGTGATGGGAAGGTTCATCCTGATGAGCACATTGCGGCTTTCTGTATAGCTTGTGGTGTGATAGGTGTTAAACATGAAGATGTAGCTATACGACTCTTTGTAGAAACACTGCAAGGTGCTACTACAGACTGGTTTTACCACCTTCGAGCTCAGACCATAATGAACTGGAATACTCTCAAAACCAAGTTCAAAGCCAGGTTTAAACCTGCAGAAGATGCACATGCATTGTTGGCACAGCTGACACAAATGAAAAAGGAACCTCATGAACCTATGTGAGACTTCATCGCTAAGTTCAATAAGTTGAGAAACAGGATTCCCACCACCACTGAGCCAACAGTGGAGAATCTTAAATGTTTCTTTATCAATACACAACTTCTTGAGGTGAGTTTTCTATTGAGGTGAGCTGCTCCTACTGATCTTGCTACAGCTCAGATTCTGGCAACTGAAGTGGAAGACGATCTTATCCTTGCGGGTAAGATAAGAAGGGATTCTAATAGAAATAAAAGTTCCTCTTCTATTGAGAATGCTTCCACAAGCACCACGGACCCCATGGTGCAAAAGCTAGCAAATGAATTGTTAGCTCTGAAGAGACAAATGTCCCAAGGTATGTCTGCCTCTCCTTCTTATCGAGATATACCAAGGAGGACATTCCCAAATAATTCATATCAAGGCAATGCTGCTAGCAATCAAGGACAACACAACCGTCTTTCGCCTACACAGGGGAAGCTTGCCATTGAAGCAGTGCCGGTCAACTCAACTGTTGGCTATTATGAAGCTGAAAATGAAATTTCTTTCCAACCTGAGTTGGATTATGAAAATGGTGCTAACCTCTTCATAGAAGGAGAAGAAGAGTTAGCTGACGACTCTACCATCAGCTTTTTAAATTATCAAGATGAAGCTGAAAGAGGAGAAGTGTGTGAAGGAGCATATGCTATTTTCACTAGGTCTCAAAATTAGTCAGCCCTTCAAGCTGATAAAGGGAAGGTGAGAGAAGAATCTCAACCAGTGATTTCAATCACTAAACGGGGGACTCCACTACTTTTCCAATCAAAAGACTTGGTGGTCAATAAACAAGTAAGTGCCTCTATGAATTTGTACCTTCCACTTCTACTCCTCAGACTAGTGCTATCTCTACCGAAAATTAGAACGATGGTTTTTCTTCCTCCGTTTCTAATTCTTTTCAGTAGTTTGATATAATAGATCATGCTAGGAGAACTAAGATCCAAATGTCTGAAGTTAAGTACTTACAGGCTAATCCTGAACAATTTGATAGATTAGCCAAATACGTCAAAAATAAGACCGTCCCTATAGGACAAGATTTTCCAAAAGCTACTCATGACTCCTCCAAAAGCAAGCCTACCCAAAATAATCTTGTCACTACTCCCCTTGAAGCCTCTGGAAAAATTGAACCTTTCTATGTTTCCCTATTAGTGAATGGTCATAAATTGAGTAATTGCGTAATAGATTCTAGGGCCTCTAACAATGTTATGCCTACTAAGGTAGCAGACGCCCTTGGCCTCACCTTAACCAAAACTTTTGGGAGGTGTTTCTCTATGGAGAATAAGCAAGTTCCACTTTTGGGTCAAATCAAAGACGTCCAATTTGCATTTGCAGCTTTTCCAAATAAGAGAATCAAGATGACAGTCCTGGTAGCTGATGTTCCAGCTTCATACGGCATTCTTCTTGGGTGTAATTTCTGCAAAGATGTAGGTGGGCAGTTGAACATGGATCTGTCTGAAGCAAGGATACCTATTAAAGGTGTCATGCAGAAGTTGCTTCTTGAGAAGGAAGCAAAATACATCATTACCCAAACATCAAATGCCAAAGCTCAAATTTTGTTTGAGTCCTCGGGAATGGGTAATTATTTTTTGTCCACCGAAGATGGTTCCAATTCATCAGATGAGAGTACACAGGGTGATAGCTCAGATATGTCAGATGGAGACTTAGAAGAGTTTTCAGATGAAAGTTCAGGTGAGGGTATAGTAATGCCAGATTCTTCCCTTACTGATGAAGAGGAATCTTTTAACCAAAGTAATTCCAAGAAATCAAATTCTGATGAAGTCTGGATTTTAGAGTTTGATGGCAGCTATTCTTCTACCAGTTCTGGAGCCGGAGTGGTCTTGATATTGCCACAAGGTGATATCTTACCTTTTTCCTACAAGTCACAATTTGACACTACCAATAACACCGCCGAATACGAGTCCTTATTGCTTGGATTGGAAGTTGCTTGTGCTAGAGGTGTTAAAATCCTTCATGCTCAAGGGGATGCCAAATTGGTGGTTTGTCAAGTAAGGAATTTGTACCAAACCAAAAATGAAAGACTGAGACACTATCGCAATCACGTATGGGATTGCATTGAAGGTTTTGATGCTTTCAACATTTCTGTAGTGCCAAGAGAGTTCAATGATCGTGCAGATTCATTGGCTGTTTCCACCACTCTCATGGTGCCTCACAAGGATTTCAAAGGAAACAAGTACACTATTGAGTTGGTCTTCCGACCAAGTGTACCTGATAACGCTGACCATTGGCAGGTGTTTAATGGTGATAACCAAATCATTGATTTCATGAAAAGATGGATAGTTTTGATGAGCTTTACTTTGAAGGAAGTGAATCGCCACTGCAGGAATATGTTTCCGAGATAGATTCACAAATCGGCGAAGAATTTCTACAATTGAAAGGAAATAAAATCCCAAAAGGTTTGGTTTCCCTTGAGAAATTGTTTGATAAGCATGACAGGTATATCAAGCAGCAGCAACAACAAGATTCAAGTTCCTCTATGGAATTTGAGCAGGTCAATTTGGGTTCGGAAGCAGATCCTAAGATGGTCAACATTGGAAAATGTTGCACTGCTGATGAAAGATTCAAATTCATTACCCTCCTTTGCCATTACATTGATGTTTTGGCTTACTCCTATGATGATCTGAAGTCTTTCAAGCCTAAGGAGGTTCAACACGAAATTCCCCTCAAAGCTGGATCATTGCCTCACAAGCAGAAGCAGAGGCAATACAATCCTAAGATATCAGGTACGATCCTTTCTAAAATTTAGAAGATGCTGAATGCAAGGATAATTTTTCCAATTCATCATTCCACATGGATCACAAACATAGTACCTGTAAGGAAGAAGAATGGAGAAATCTGTATCTGTGTTGATTTCAGGAATCTCAACCAATCTTCTTTAAAAGATAACTACCCTTTGCCCATCATGGATCAAGTATTGCAAACAGTGACTGGTTCAGAAATGTTGTCTATGTTAGATGGTTTTTCCGGGTATAACCAAGTGGAGGTCAATGAAGCTGATCAGTTCAAAATTGCCTTCACCACACCATGGGGCACATTTGCATATCGTAGAATGCCTTTTGGTCTAATCAATGCTGGCGCCACATTTTAGAGAGCGATGGATCTTGCTTTCAGAGATGAGATGGGGAAGTTCATCGTGGTGTATCTCGATGATTTGACTATTTTCTCCAAAAACCATCATGATCATGCGCATCATTTACGACAAGTGCTGGATCGTTGTCGGCAAAATGGTATTTCCCTCAATCCTAAGAAGTCAGTTTTTGGGGTTACAGAAGGTAAGCTTCTCGGACACATTGTATCCTGGGAAGGTACTAAGATTGACTCAGAAAGAGTTAAATCCATTCAAAGTCTTACTTTGCCTGCTAGTAAGACTGCTGTTCATTCTTTCTTTGGAAAGGTGAATTTTCTGCGAAGGTTCATTCCTGATTTTGCATAAAAAACCCGTCACATTGTCAATATGATGAAGGGTAAGGCCACTTTCTATTGGACTGTGGAAGGAAAAGAAGCATTCGAGGATATCAAGAGGGCTACTGCTCATGCTCCAGTTCTTGTTTGTCCCGACTGCACCAAAGATTTCATAGTTTATAGCTACGCTTCAGAACACACACTTTCAGCTATTCTGGTTCAGCAGAATGAAGAAGGTGTTGAATCCCCCATATCATTTATGAGTTGTCCTCTCAAAGCTCATGAATTGAAGTATTCGAATATGGAGAAGCATGTCTATGCCATGGTCAAAGGGGTGAAGCATTTCAGGTTCTATATTCTTAACTCACACACTGTTGTTATGGTTCCTGATACAACAGTCAAATCTATCCTAACTCAATAGGAGTTTAGAACAAAGAGAGGTAATTGGATTGCTAAGATCCAAGAATTTGATCTGGATATCAAGCCTACCAAGCTTGTGCATGGTAAAGGTTTGTGTCAATTGATCGCTGCTAACATTCCAAAAGAGACAGGGGACGAAGAAGAAGTTGTGAACACACCAATTGTTCTTTTTGTTACTACAACTGACGAGTGGAATTCCAATATCGTTCATTTCCTTACATATGGTGAGTGTCCTCACTTGTCTTATAAGGAAAAATGAACTGCCAAGTTGAAAGCTGCAAACTATGTCCTTTGGGACAATGGGTTGTACAAGAGAAGCCTTGATGGTGTATTCCTCCGTTGCGTGGATAAAGCGCAACAAAATAGACTTTTGAAGTCTTTCCACAATTTGGCTTATGGAGGACATTTTTCCACACCTATAATGGCTCACAAGATTCTGCGAGCTAGATACTATTGGCCCACACTATTCCAAGATGCGTACAATTGGGTACGTAGGTGTGAGTTGTGCCAATAGTTTGTTGGGAAACTGAAGTTGGCAGCCTTACCTCTAAAACCAGTGGTGATTGAGGAGCCTTTTCAGCAATGGGGTATTGACTTCATTGGCGCTGTGAATCCATCATCAAGTGCAAGACACAACTATGTTCTCACCACCACAAACTATTTTACCAAATGGGTGGAAGCTATTCTAGTCAAGCATGCTACTTCTGAAGTGGTATGCAGTTTTCTTAAGGAGAACATTATTTCCAGGTTTGGAGTTCCAAACAAGATTGTAGCAGACAATGCTACTTGTTTTTCCTCTCATGAGATTACTGAATTTTGCTATGAGCATGGGATTATTCTTTCCCATTCTTCAGACTATTATCCGCAAGGGAATGGTCAAGCAGAATCAAGCAATAAGAATCTGGTCACTATCATCAGGAAAGTGGTCGATAAGAATCAGAGAACTTGGCATAAAGCGCTTTTTGATGCTTTATGGGCAAATAGAATTACACCCAAAAGGGCGATAGGCATGTCGCCATTTCAGCTTCTATATGGTCTGAATGCGTAGATACTAATTACCTTAGAGTTGCTAGCATTGAGGTTGGTGAAGGCATTGGAAGATAGAACTTTTGATAGTTCTATTGATAAAAGGATCATGTATCTGACTGAACTTGAGGAACAGCGCACTACAGTGGTGGACCGTATTGCTGAGCACCAAAATCAAGTAAAGAAACTCTTCGACAAGAAGACAAAGGCTCATGGGTTTCAGATTGGAGATCAAGTCTTGTTGTGGGACAAGAGGAGAGAACCAAAAGGAATGCATGGAAAATTCGATTCCTTATAGAGAGGTCCATTCACCATTCATCAATTCTGTGGTGAAAACAGTTTCTTGCTGGAGTATCAGGATGGAACACCATTCTCATTGCCTCACAGTGGACAACATCTGAAGCACTTCAATCTCTGAAGTATCAGATAAGTTAAATTGTACATTTGTATAGTTTTGTGTTTTATTTTTGTGTTTTCATTTAGTCTTTTGTGTCTTTTTCTTTTTAGCTTGACTCTATAGCCCAATGGCATGGATGAAGGCACTTAGAGACTAGATTCTACTCCCTTCAATCGTTTCAAAGTTCGATCAAAGGAAGTTCCCCAGTTAGAGCCAGCTGTTGTTCTCAAAATCAGCTACGCTCATTTTTGTAGACAACCCCCATGAAACTTATCCGTTTCGTGAATCTACACTCTAAGCTCGCAGATCAAGACAAGATTCCCTTAATCTCATGCGAAGTCATTTGACATTCTAGATAGGTTTATGACATCCCTTTGAATCAGTTTCTCGATATGCGCGAAGATCATTCAAGTTGTAAATTGGTTAAAATGTCAATTTAGGTCATTTTTAGGAGTTAGTAAAATTTCAGTCTTGATATGCAAGAGCGGCAAAAAATGCCGCTCCTACATATCTCTTTTTTGACTTGTTTTATTAAATATGCAATAGCAACATTTTTTGCCACTCTTGCATGTGCTTTTCGTTAAATATGTAAAGGTGGTAGATTTCTCCGCCATTACATATTTTTCTCCGTTTTCTCACATCGTCGGCAAATTTTACCGCCACCTCATGTTTGTTGACCTTCGTGCCGGAGCGATCGAAACTCCCGCTCCAACAAGATTTTTGAAATCTTTGACACTGAGTGCCATTAATGGCCACTCATGCCATTTATATAATGTCAGTTTTGGGGTTTTAAATGCTTATTTGAGTGTTCATTTTATCATTTCTCCTCTTGCCTAGCCGGTCTGTAAACCTTCTTCAACCGTATGATCACTCGCGTTTGGATTGTAACAGATTTTGAATTCGACATCAAGGTTAGGGTTTTTGGCCAGCGCTATGGGTAAGCTTCTCATTTGCTTCTATTTCCCTTCCAGACATTTTGTTTGATGTGTGTCTTTTAGATTTTGTTTTGTTAAAGTTTTGTTACGTTTTGTTCTTTTTGTTTGTTATTTTTGTGATTGTTTTGTGCTTGTTGTGCGATGTCGGTTTGTTGTGTCGGATTCAAAATAGACCTATCGTGCCCTAGGTTATTTCCCTACAGAGGTCGGCAGTTTCACCGCTTAAACCCTTAAAACATTTGCCATATACTAATGAGTTGTGAGGCACCCAATTTCGCCGCCCTAACTCAAATAATCTCAATTCCCTTCCATTGTGCAGTATCATCGAAATCTTCCACCTTTCCTTCAGGTTACCTTGAAACTGATGATGTGCATCGTCGGTGAATTTTACCGATCTAACATCATGAATGCCTTATGATCCAACCCCATGTGCATAGTCAGCGAAATTCGCTGCGGGAGTATATCTTCACAGATATGTATGGTGTATGGGCGGCAGATTTCGCCGCCCTTACACGAGGATCTTCTATTTCAAAACTTGCATGCGGTAGTGGTAAAATTTGCTGCTCATACCAAAAACTCCTACCATATGCAATGGCAGCAAATTTTTCCACCAATGCACATACAATAAAATACTCATATCCAAGAGCGGCAAATTTTGCCGCCCATGCAAAAACTATCCCAAATTTTCCTAACTCTGGAAAATTTCTAGTTTTGATTTTCCAAGCCCGCTTTCCTCTGATTTTTGGCCTGCTCGCACTATAGCCCTTTTTCAAGCGCATTCCCATACTCGTGATCATCATCATGCAATTTTCCCAGATTGCCCATATTTTCCCTAATTGCATGATCATGACTTTTTGCTGCAGTTTCTTCTGTGGAGCTTCGTTCTACATCAAACTTCTTCTCGGTGAAAGCTCATCCAAATGATTGAGTTGTCCCCGAAGAAATCAAAAGCGATGAAGTACAAATATCAAGGTGTTTTCCCAATCACCTCAGTCCATTCTAATGTTGATGACATTAGAGATACGGAGATTGGCCATGTTGATATGGCTGAGTTTGTAGAGAGAACCAAGTCAAGCAACCCTAGTGCTATGATGAAGAAGATAGTGGAAAGTAATATTCATCTGGTGTCATCCTTCCCAGTGGCAGCTCACAACATAGAATTTGTTCTTCAGTGTGCCCATTTCTATAACAAAGATATTAGAGCTGTGGTGGATGCCAGTGGTAATGTGATATTAAGGTTGGATCCTGAGTTCATTGATAAGGTGTTCATGTGTCCTCCTGTGACAGAGGTATTGAAGCTTGACTTTGTTGAAGCTCAGAAGGAATATGACAAGAATCCAGATAAAGCAAAGAAAGTAATCAACAACAAATGGTTGAAGACTGCAAGATCAAATTTGTCAAGGTGGCCACGTAGTTTCCCTCGAAGTGATTTTGTAGAGGAAGTTGGTGACCTGATTACTCTCCTCAGCAGGATAAGAGGTTTGTCTTCCTCTTCACAGTTTCATGAATGGATGTATCCTTTCATTAAGGTCATACTCCAAGGTAAGCAAACCATTTTCTGGGGAGAACAAATCAGTAACGCTTTGCATGAGTAGTTGACGAAGGTATCCACTACCTCCAAGTTCTACATGACTTCCTATCTGGTATACATTGCAGCCTCCATGAGGATTTTTCCAGGATTATCATCAGAAGGGGATAGGAGAGTAGTTCCAGTATACCAATATTATTCCCAGCTGACATTGAAAGGTTCAATTCATCATTTCAGAAGAGTGAATGACGTATTCTTTACTGTATTCTTGTGTCTTTTTGATCCCCAACTGGATCAGAGAAGAATTTTAGATGAGGCATGGATAGTAGTAAATGACTTCGAGTGTATGTTTTTGCAATTTCCTACTTTTTCATACTTGAGGATTGGCTTTTACCAAGGTTACCCCTATATGCTTCCAAGATTCCCTTCAGATAAACTGGTCTTGATGGAGTTGTGCAGATAAATGATTGTCGTGCATAACAAACAGATGGAACTCAAGAAGCCTGGTTTCAGATTCCCAGTGGAAATCGGCAGATTTTTAGTAATGACTGCCACAAAGGCAAGGGCCATGGAGACAGAGATGCATCTGGTCACCATGAAGCAATTCAAGAGGAGACCAAAGTTTGACTACAGGGGCATAAAGGATAAAATCAGACAGAAAACTCAATTTAATGAACCCATGGTAGAAGATGTCTGGGTAGACTTGAGGACAGAGGAAGATATCAGGAAGTTAGACTACAGTAGGTTGTCCTTGGAACAGATTGAATATCTGGGACTTGCTGATATTCCAGAGGATCTTGTCGATGATGGGGAAGTGGTTGATGCCAGATATGATGCAGAACAGATTGCTAATACTCCTCTCCCTCCAATCCAATGGTCACAAAAGGAGTTGACTTCACTGAGGAAGAGATTTGAGCCCATATTGGCTAACACCAATAACTACCTAGCAGATAAAGGAATTACGCTGAAAGAATTCCTCACTGGGTCAGAAACTAAAGTCTAAGAGCAGACTGGTAAAAAGGTGGAAAACAGAACGAAGAACAAGAGTGATGTTCCCTCATCCTCTAAAACACACAAGCCTAAGACCAGATTTGTGACAAAGAAAGCAAAAGCTATGGAGGAAGAACCTGAAATGAAAGATATGGAAGTTGAGGAGCCAGCTACTGAAGAGCCAGCCACAGAAGAGATGGATGTTGAAGATAGGAATTCAGATCAACAAGATGAGGAGGCTTTGTCTCCACAAGGAAATACACAATAGGAAACAGGAGTATCATCCCCATTGCTTAATACACCTGTTGCAGCTCCTGTGTCTGTTTCCCCTATTAATATTCCTTCCTCTGAATCTCGCTCTCCTCCTAAAATAATTTTTGATAATCCCCAAAACACTTTTGAAAATGTTCTTCGTTCTTCTGAGTCAATTCCTGGTTTGTCTTCTTTGTCTTTTGATATTGGGGATACATCCATTTTTTATCATTTTGTGATGAATACTCAGCAAGTCTCTAGTGCAAATGTAATAGGTGCAGTTTTTACTAACACCCCGCCTATTGTTTCTACTACCAGTACAAGCACAGTTCCAGGAACACCAGCAGTAGGAATGGATCCCAATATGAGTACTTCTCTGCTTCCACCTTGGTTATCAGCTTACATGCCAAAAAGGAAAAAGCAAGCCATCTCCCCAGATGACTTTGATTTCACTAAGCTGGTACCTGCAAAGCCTAAGGCCTCGAAGAAACCAAAGATTCTTTCGAGAGTACTTGAAGACAAGAGACACAAAATTCTAGAGATAGCAAAACCTCCTCAGGATACAACTATTGAAAATTTTGATATGAATGACTACTCTATTTCTAGAGTTGAATTGGGCAAAATAACCCATTAAAGTGCTAAAAATGATATGCAGTCAGCCATGGACATCCTAATCTAGAAGTTTGACAGGGAAAAGGAAATGAAGGATCACTACAAGACAATGGTAGAACAGCTAACTACGGTGGTAAGGAAAATCACTTTGAACTCAGAAGCAGTTACTCCAAAAGTCGTTTCTGTAGAAGACCCCGTCATCCTGAAAGCAGAAAGGACTCATCTCAAAGGAAAAGCACTTGAAGAGTACTTAGACAAGATGTAGGTGCAAGGAATCTCTTTGCTCACAGATGTGTCTGAGAAGACAGATAAAATGAGGAAAGTAAGGGCAGAGCTTAATGACCTCATTGATACTATTTCTCAAGATATTGAATGCACAGAGGATACTCATGATAAATGGGCAGAGATGAGGAAATTGAAAATAAGCACCCTAATATCAATTGGCGCCATCACTAATAGGGATTCTTATACAGAAACAAAGGAGACTTTGATGTACAGGAGTAGTATGCTAAGAAATTTGATCAAGGATCTTGAAGCTGCAAAGGAAATCAGTGAACAAAATGATGTCAACCTTTTTCATAAGTTGGAGGAGTTACCTTGTAAGCTGGTATCATAGGACAACCAATTTCTTTCAGCAGAAGAAATGGTTCGAGAATTTGAAGACATGTTCCAGAAAGAATTCGAAGATAAAACATTTTTAATGACTTCTATGGACAACATTTTAGACAACCAGTTAACTTTGGATAATCTAAAAACCAAGTTAACTGGTCATGCAAAATCAATCACTACAGTGAGGGATGCCATAGTGAGAGCCAAGATGATCTTCAGGAACGCATTCAACCCAGATAGCATTGAGATGCAAGCGGCTTTCACTATGTATGATCACCACATGAGGAAAAGTGGCGACACAAATTGAAGCAGTTGTGTTTTCCCTTAGTTTATTTTCTATTTTTCACATGTACTTTCAAAACAATTTTGGACATTTTTACATGTACATTTTTCATATGTATTTACATGTAAAAATATAGGAAGTCCCAAGTCAATAAGGACTCCTATTTTTGAATAAGTCAAAGTAGTTGTAGATTTCCTAAATTTTATCAAGGCGTCTCCCTATAAATAAAGAGGGCCTCTTTTGTAAATATTATCTTTTGTCTATTGCAAGAATACTCTGGTGAATTGAAAAGCAAATCAAGACTTTGTGCTTTTTGTGAAAATCAATTATCAAATATTTATCAATACAAGAAAGCAAGTTCAATTCCAATCTTTGTCTTGGGATTATTTGTGTTGTGATAGTATTGTTCTTACGTCCTGCTATCATAATCTTCTTTGGTAATAATTGAATTGTGGAGTTTGTTTCAAGTGATTGAAGAGCGCTCTTAATTTGATTCTGATAGACTTTGTGTTATCAAATCATTTGTGAGGATTATGTTCATGTTTGTGAGAATACAATAGTTTGGAGACTTTGCGTTGCAAATTGTTATATTTGATTTACTTTTATCATCTTGAAGAGGAGTGAAGACTTTGGGCTGCATTCTACTTCAAACAGTTCTATTTGCAATTAGTAAGTCAGGTAACAGAAAACTTTGTGTTTCTGTGATTTTGTGATAATTTATAAGTCTTTTATCAAGAGTCCGAAGTATAAACATCTATTCTGAAAAAAGAAAATGAGATGAGATGGAACCACCACAAACATAGTTTTTAGTGTACATAGATTTCATAAGTTGTTTTGTTTGCAAAATTCAAGTAACTAGAGGGAACCTCCCCTTGCTGAGAGGAGAGACTTTGTCTCATCATAGCTGTGGCTGATATACCCATTTTGCCGTTAGCGAGTTAATGACAAAATATTCACCCAACAATATGGTAGATGATGGGAAGGTGAATTTGGAGAAGATTGATACTTTGGCGAATGTTACAGATTCCTTGACGAAGCCCGTGAGCATAGAGAAGTTCAAATGGTGTTCGAAGTCTATGGGCCTCTTGGCCCCTAGAAGTTAAATCTTGTCCATTTATTGGCTCTTGAAAGGTGTTTAACAAGTGGGAGAATGTTGGGAATTAAGTTGTCTTAACCTTTGCAAGTTCCTAACATTTATTATTTAATTGTATTTTTTTTGCCTATTATTCTAATTTGTATGCAAATCTTATTTTGTCACTTTGTGGGAGTGTGCTCGGTGATGTGTCATTCTACATGGAAGGTAGCTAAGTATATTTTTGTCCTCATGTGAGGAGATAGGTGTCCCACCTTGTGGTAGAAGACTTTTGCCATGTGTCAGCATCTTTTGGATGTTGTAAGAGGTTTATGATGCGTAAGAGTTATGATAGATTCTTGTGACAGAATCTATGACATGTAAGAGCCAAAAATAGAAGATCCTATGATAGGTGAAGACAAGTGTTAGAAAGCATCTTGCATGGAGGAAGTAGGTTCCCAAGTTTGACTATTACAAGGTTGTAAGAGAATCTGCTATTAATAGTCAATTATGACAGATTCTCTTACAACTGTAAGAGTTGTCATATATGATGGATTTTATGACATTGTAAGAGTATATGTCATACCTTAATTGGGCAAATTTGGGGCACCCAAGTTGGGGGGTTGTAAGGGATGAAAGAGAATCTGTTACAAGTGTCATACGCATGTTTTATGGCCATGGAAATTGGGCCACATGGATTTGGATGAGTTCCTTGTGTGACTTTCTCTAGAAGCTACCTCCATTCATACTACTTCTCTTTATATACAAGTGCTTGGAGTTGGAGATGTATGTTGTTCATTTTGTAGGTACAGAAATGCTACCGGAATTACTCCAGACTTGACACTATGACTACTTCTGAAAGAGCTTAGCTCTGAAACTGTATTGTAACCATTCCTTGATTACTATAATACATTGCGTTGTGCTTTGGAGTGTGGGTTTTTTCACCTGAAAGGGTTTTCCCCACATATATCTTGTGTTTTTGTGGTTTGGCATTGTTCTTGCATTTGAATGTGTGTTAATCTCTCTATTAAATGTGTATCTTAACTGTAATTGTAAAGATCTAAAGAAAAAATTACACTACTTCCCCTCATTAGGTTGGTGTAGGAAGCTGTTTCCACTTACCTTGCTTCCTTTCATGTCTTCCTTCTTACTTTAACTTGAATTATTTGGCACAATAGAGTTTATGACTTACATAAACATGCAAAATTGTTTTTTACCAGGTTCTTATTTATCCAATTGAGTCCTCCAGATTATTGTGACCTGTTTAAAGGAATTTAATCCTTACTTGAAGAAACCCTACTAGACAAATAACACAAAACATGAATTGTGTTTTGATAAACTAGACATATGCTTGATATGCTAATTTAAATAATAAGGAGAAAACAAAATGGACACAACTAGATAAAATTCTTTCAATAACATTCAACAAATAATTGAGAACCAGGATTCAAACACCAGAGAAATGCAACTTTTTCATTGATATGCTTCAGAAAATAGGCCTTTACAATGTCTCTTTCTAAAATCCAATTCCTAGAGAGCCTTTCCCCACGGACTTGGTTTCCTTCTTATAGGAATGAAGGAAGCAACAAGCTTTAGACATATTACAATATTTACTTTTAGCAAGTCTTAATAAGACCACCAAATATTCAAATACATTTGAAAAAGCATAAAAAACAAGAAAGAGACAAAAGGACATTCAAGGTTCATTGATGATGATTTGGTGACTGCAAATGCCAACTTGAGGTTCAACAGTGCCAGTGCATACTTGGCTTGATCAATCTTCTGTAGACAAATATGCATGTTCCCATTGGTACATTGTATAGCCACTAGGCCACTTGTACTCTTGAAGTGCTTGACTGTCTAAGATAAACTTTGCATATCCTGTGTCTAATACAATTATTCTATCCAAAATTAGATTGAAACTATGAACATTCAATTCTTCATCCTTTTGCAAATGCTCAACAATTCGAGAGACCATTTGTTCACATTCCTTTTTCCATTTTTCAAACCATTTAAGCTGATTATCTTCATCGAGGATGCCTAGAATAAACTAATGCTTAAATGTGCCAAAGGATTCCATATTTACTTTCATCTTCTGGCTCTCTCCAGATGTATATTGGAATTCCTCAATGATCAATTTGACCATTTTCTCAGTTGGCTTCAAGGCAGCAGGGGCATCTAGATTTCTCTATAACACTTTACACAGGGTGATCAAAGTATGGTGGATTGACTGCCTTTTCTTGAGAAAAGGGTCTAGTATGATAACATTGGCATTCATCTGGTCTAGTTCTCGAGACAAAGAAGAATAGCAACTGTGCACATCCTCAATCTTGTCCAATGCCAACTTGACCCTATATTCTAAAATCTTTTCAATTACACCAAAAATTTTGGACTTTGTTTCTTTTTTAGTGGCCTCGTTTATTTCTTTTAACTTCTCAATCTCTTTCTCAAAAATCTTTTTCATTGCATTCATCTGCTCAACAGGAACAGTGGTATCACCAACTTCTTGAGATACTGGAGGCTGGTAAGGCACAATTGCCTTGCTCTGAGAAAAATCAATACATTTCAATTGTTGTTTGAGCTTCACATTCTCCAAGTACAATTTGTTCACTTCATCATTCATTTCAATCTGATTCTTCTTATACTCACTCATTTTGAGTTGCATATTTCTCACAGTAGCTTGGGTGAACATGGTTGAATGCATAGTCAATGTAGCTACCTCTAAAGCTAATGTGTCCTTTAGTGTCTTCACCATTGCAGTTCCTCTCAATTCTTTGATCACATCTAGCAATCTTGGCTTGTTTGTACTCTTTTGAGTGGCCCAAAGTGCCAAAGTCTTAGTTTTTGGGTTATACCCAACACCACTCACACCATCCTCAAAGTCAAATTCAGAAACCATCATCGGATCATCTTGACTTCTCACTTGGTCCAATAAAAACATCTTCTTTAGCCCCATACCAAGGATATTGGTCAACATGTTTCTTTTCAAGACCATTTGTCAAGCCTCTTGAGGGATAACATTTATTTCATCAATCTTAATCTCTTTGAATGTCTTGGTCACAATTTGGTCATGTTGGGACTCATTTGCTACCATTTTATTTATTTCAACTTTCTCTTCAAATTCTTTCATTTTTATTTTCAACCAAAAATATTTGAACTCTGGAGTGTTGATGAAATCATCATCATCCATGAATCTCATAGAAGCCACAACTCTCTCATCTTCAAGCATTTCAGGCTTGCCTTGTGCCTCTGCATCCATCTTTGCTTCAGGTTTATGAGCTTCAGTCTCTTGGCCAACAAGGGATTGATCAACTTCCTCACCTTCATGCTGAGAGATATAGAAATCTCAGTATTCATGTCACTTTGAATGTGCAACATTGATCCAATTGAGTCGAATGGCAGAGATATATTAACAAGATTTACTTGAATATGTAGTCATTTCACTGATACCGCAATCCAACTACATTAAACATTGACCTCTGCAGGGTGACGAGGTGTATATGTTAGATTCAGGATAGACAACTGAGAGGGGGGGTGAATCAGTTGTCTAAAACTTTCTTTCCAATTACACACTTAAATCCTTCTTGTCATTTAGTAGCATATCAATAAATCAATCATGGAAACATAATGCATTAAATCAAGAGCAGAAACATATCAACACATAAGACACCAAGATTTTAACGTGGAAAACCTGGTTAAGGGAAAAACCATAGGGTGATTAACCCAAGATTGTATTCTCTGTTAGAAGAATAGAAAGAACAAAATGGCACATGCCAATTAGGGCTCACTGCCTGAGCACACTACTCACAAGAGGCTCACTGCCTATAATAGACTCATTGTCTATAGAATAATTAGTATCACATACTTGAACTAGAGAATAGCATCTTCACCATGCTTAAATCAATTCCATTTAAGCCCAAAAACTTCTGCTCTGCCTTTTGCTCTCTTCCTCGCTACCACACTCACATCTCCACAAGACACACTTTGAAATGACTTCACAACTCCTTATTTATACAAGGCATCGACTTAGGAATAATCATCTAAGTTGGCAAACATCTACAAGAACATCCGTAAGATGTGTAATACATCTGGTCAGCCAGTCTTCAGGAAGAACACCATCATCCGGAAGATATTCTTCAATTGCAAGCTCCAACTCCAATGCAGACCACCAACATGAATTGGACATGATCCAGAGACCTCCATAAGATTGCTTGAATCACCAAGAACATCCACACTTCATCTGCTCACTGAAATACTTCTCTCCTTCATCTAGAACTTTAAGAACACAGTCTGTCACCACTATCACAAAGGAATAGATGCTTGCAGACCTTCAAACCATGAACCAATCAAGTTGATAATTCACAAAGACTTCCTCAACACTCCCTCAAATCTGCAGAATAGGATAATGCATTTCTAGATCTCACTGGACCTATCTGTGTCACTCTGTCACCTCTAAACACTTGCTGGTACTGGTTTTACTTGAACAACCACAACTTCTTCAGATCTTCATGTGGACCTCTGAAATCTTTACTGGATCACTTTAAGACACATATCTACAAACCATTTAAACCGCATCCTCTGATCCTTATCTTATCTTGGACTTTTACCTTACTGTCTTCACTGTTCTTCTCTGTTCCTGATTAGGACTAATTTTCTCAATATCCTCAGTACTCAGTTCATCCAATCCTTTTCATCACCTCAACAAGAGTATGTTGACATCAATGACAACACCTGTTAGGCCCATACTTACAACAATCTCTACCTTTGCCATTGATGGAAACATATGATGTGAAAAACTGTTTTAACCATCAAGACAAAACTTCTCCTTACTGTCACAACTCCCCCTATCAGTAACAACCATTCGCATGTCTTCTCTTCCTTTATTGCTCCCCCTTTGATATCAACCACTTGTTTTTCACATGTCTTCTCTCCCCCTTTGACATCAATGGAAAAGTGCTCATACTTGCAACTCCAACCCTTTAGAATCATACGAGCTGCTCCCCCTGAGTGGCAGCTCCCTATCATCAATCTGGTCCACAAGATATGACTATGATATCTACCAGACTGATGCACTCCAGTGCACCTTAGTTCATCACCGGAGGGGCAATAACCCCTAACTTCTCCCTGAGATACTCAAAAGAGTCCTTAGGTAGAGGTTTAGTGAAGAAGTCTGCAATCTGATCCTTGGATGGCACAAACTCTAATCTGACTTCATTCTTGTTCACTTGTTCTCTCAAAAAGTGAAACTTGATGGATATATGTTTAGTCTTTGAATGCAGTACCAGATTCTTAGATATATTTATTGCACTTGAATTATCACAGAAGATTGTGATAGGCTCCTCATACTCCACTCTTATATCTCTTAGCATTTGCTTCATCCAGAGAACTTGAGTGCAACTACCTGTTGCTGCAATGTATTCTGCTTCTACAGTGGACAGGGATATTGCCTCTTGTTTCTTTCTTAGCCAAGAAACCAATCTCTTCCCCAAAAAGAATGCTCCACCACTGGTACTCTTCTAGTCATCCACATCTCCTGCCCAATCCGCATCTATATATGCATGAACAAAGAAATTATGATCTCTGGGATACCACAATCCATACTTAGTTGTTCCTTTTAGATATCTAAAAATCATCTTGATTGCCATGACATGAGATTCTCTAGGATCAGCTTGAAATCTAGCAACAAGACCCACATCATTCATAATGTCAGGTCTAGTTTGAGTGAGATACAACAATCCTCCAATCATTGACCTGTACTTTTTCTGATTAGTCTTAGGAGAGTCATCATCTTTGCCCAATCTGGTTGCCATGGGAGTATTCATTGGTTTTGAGTCTTCCATCCCAAATTTCTTCAACAATTCTTTCACATATTTGGTCTGAGAAATGAAGATTCCTTTCTTTGTTTGAGTGATTTGTAGACCCAAGAAGAAATTCATTTCCCCAAGCATGGACATCTCAAATTCACTTTTCATTTGATTTGCAAAGGTTTTACACATACTATCTCTTCCTCCAAAAATGATATCATCAACAAACACTTCAACAATCAAGATGTTTTCATGATCAATTTTGAAATACAAATTACTATCAACAGTACCTTTGTTGAAACCAATCTTCAAAAGATGCTTATCCAATCTTTCATACTAGGCTCTTGGGGCTTGCTTTAGTCCATACAGAGCTTTCTTCAACTTGCAGACCATATCACCATGATTAGATAATTGAAATCCATTCGTTTTCTCAATGTATACTTCTTCTTCTAAGTCACCATTCAGGAAGGCAGACTTGACATCCATCTGATATACTTTGAAGTCCTTGAAGGAAGCAAAAGCAAGAAATAATCTGACTACTTCAATTCTTGCCACCAGAGCAAAATTTTCTTCAAAATCAACTCCTCTTTGGGAGTAACCCTTGCAGACCAATCTAGCTTTATTTCTAATTACTTCACCAACTTCATTTAGTTTGTTCCGGAAGACCCATTTTGTTCCAATCACATTCTTGTTTCTAGGTCTGGGAACAAGATCCCAAGTGTGATTTTTCTCAATTTGCATCAGCTCTTCCTCCATTGCAAGCTTCATTCACTATCTTAGGTTCAATCTTTGAAATCAGACAATACTCATCTGAATCTTGAGCAATTCTCCTTCTTGTTTGTACACCTTTGCTTTTATCACCTATGATCTGATCTTCAGAGTGGTTCAGTCTTACATACCTAGGAACTTTGGGAGTTTCTTGCACTTCTGATTCTTGATCAGGCTCATTGAAACTCATCTCTTCTTCCTGAATTACCAGATCAGTTTGAATCTGAATTGTAGAAGGGGCTTGGGCTCCTTGAATCAGAACATCATTCTGATCATCTTCATCATATTCATAAAACCTTGAGGGTTTTTCAATTCCTTCATCAACCTTCACATTTGTACTTTCTATAATCTTTCTTAGTCTCTTGTTATAACACCGGTATGCTTTGCTTTGAGTAGAGTAACCCAAGAATATTCCTTCATCACTTCTAGCATCAAACTTGCCTAGATCTTCATCTCTTTTGATGTAACCTTTGCTACCAAAGACTCTGAAATACTTCATAGTAGGAGTGATGCCAAACCAAAGTTCATAAGGAGTCTTACCGGTATTGCTTCTGATTTGAACTCAATTGAGAGTATAGACTGCAGTGCTGGCAGCTTCTCTCCAATAGATCTGGGGAACATTTGCTTCCATCATCATGGTCCTAGAAGCTTCCTGGATGGTCTGATTCTTTCTCTCCACTACTCCATTTTGTTGTGGAGTCCTACGAGCAGACAACTATCTCTTTATTCCATGTTTCTCACAAAATTATATGAACTCACCAGATGTGAATTCTCCACCTCTATCAGACCTCAGACACTTTAATTTTAATCTGGTTTCATTCTCTACCATAGCCTTGAATATTTTGAATTTCTTAAAAGCTTCTGATTTCTCTTTCAGAAAAGTTACCCAAATCATCCAATAGTAGTCATCAATTAGTAACATGAAGTATCTATCACCTTGCACACTCTTGATTCTTGCCGAACCACATAGATCAGTGTGAACTAAGTCCAATATTCTGGTAGAAGATTCTTCTTTTCTTTTAAATGAGACTCTGCTTTGTTTTCCCAATTGACATTCTTTGCACAAACTATTTGTAGGTTTCACCAGTTTTGGAAGATCTCTTACAGCCTGAGTGTTGCTTATCTTGATGATATTATCAAAATTCACATGACACATCCTCCTATGCCATAGCCAACTCCGATCAATTTGCACAAATAGACAACTTTTACCAGTACCAACTAAATGGAAGATATTACCTTTTGTCTGAGTACCGGATACAATCTCTATTATAGAACTTTCAAAGATCTTGCATTTTCCATTCTTGAATTGGAGATCATAGCCTTTGTCCACCAACTATCCAACACTGAGAAGATTGTGCTTCAATCCTTCAACATACAATACATTACCAGTTTTGTTCTTTCGATCAAAAGAAATAGTTCCTCTTCCTCTGATTCTACCAATAGAATTATCACCAAACTTTACCACTCCTCCTTCATACCTTTCCAAATCTATGAACTTATTTTTGTCACCTGTCATATGATGAGAGCATCCACTATCAATGACCCAATCATCCTTTTCTTCAACTTGGGCAGCCAGAGCTCTTTCTACAACTTTATGATTGACAGATTCAGAGGTCAATGGTTCTTCTTCCTTGATGGAAATAAACACCCAATCACTTTCGGATTTGTTTCCTGTCTCTGATTCGTCATCTGTTACCCCTTCATTATCATCTTCCTCATGAACATAGTAACAGTTCTTTTGGAACCTTGATTTGTTAGGATTTGGCCTTGAAAATCTTTCCGCCCACTTTGAGGCAAAATGACCAATCTTATTGCAGTTAAAACACTTAAAAGGCAATTTTCCTTCATACTTACTGGATCCTCTTGGCAGTCTTTTTGCAATAAGGGCTTCAAGTTGAGCACTTTCTACTTCTTCTTCTAGGTCTTTTCTTGCTTTGTCATACCATGATAGTTTCCTTGAAGAGTTCTCTCCCGGATCAAATCTTTGTTTACCTTTTATAGAGGCACTGGCTTTGAATGTTGATTCAATCTTTGGAGGGGCATCTCCAAACTCGGTCATTTCAAATGTAGCCAATTTTCCAGCCAATTGATCTCTTGTGATAGTTGTATGGGCTCTGAATTCTTCAATGGCAGCAGCCTTGATTTTATAAGAAGCAGGAAGGGATCTGAGAATTTTGCCAACAATCTCATCTTCATCCAAGACTCCACTAGCATTTCTAATTCCACAAACAATCTCATTTACTCTTGGCATAAAAGTAGTAATTTTTTCATCATCTCTCATCTTCAAATTTTCCTTTCAGACTCTATAACCTTGCACATTTAACATACTTGTCTCCTTCATGTAGAAGTTCTAGTTTTTGCCAAATCTCAAAAACAGTTGGTAGGTCAACATCATTTGAAAGCTCTGAGTCAGATAATGCGCTTACAAGAGCTTCTATAGTCCGTAGATTGTTTTCAGCATCTTTGATTTCATTTGGGGCTTTTGAACCACCCTAAGGAGGAGTATACTTTGTTGAAGCCATGTTCTAGTACTGCATTCCCATACATTCCAAATGACATGTCATGCGACTTTTCCAAAGATTAAAATTGGTTCCATCAAACTTCAGACTATCCTTCTTGAAGGACGACATCCTGGATCTCCTCAAGCGGTTAAGCCTTTTTTAGAGGAACTTGGCTCTAATACCAATTGTTAGATTCAGGATAGACAATTGAGAGGGGGGGTGAATCAGTTGTCTAAAACTTTCTTTCCAATTACACACTTAAATCCTTCTTGTCATTAGCAACATATCAATAAATGAATCATGGAAACATAATGCATTAAATCAAGAGTAGAAACATATCAACACATAAGACACCAAGATTTTGACGTGGAAAACCTGGTTAAGGGAAAAACCACGGGGTGATTAACCCAAGATTGTATTCTCTGTTAGAAGAATAGAAATAACAAAATGGCACATGCCAATTAGGGCTCACTGCCTGAGCACACTACTCACAAGAGGCTCACTACCTACAATAGACTCACTATCTACAGAATAATTAGTATCACATACTTGAACTAGAGAATAGCATCTTCACCATGCTTGAATCAGTTCCATTTAAGCCCAAAAACTTCTACTCTGCCTTTCACTCTCTTCCTCGCTACCACACTCACATCTCCACAAGACACACTTTGAAATGACTTCACAACTCCTTATTTATACAAGGCATCGACTTAGGAATAATCATCTAAGTCGGCAAACATCTACAAGAACATCCGTAAGATGTGTAATACATCCGGTCGGCCAGTCTTCAGGAAGAACACCATCATCTGGAAGATATTCTTCAATTGTGAGCTCCAACTCCAATGTGGACCACCAACATGAACTGGACATGATCCAAAGACCTCCACAAGATTGCCTGAATCACCAAGAACATCCACACTTCATCTGCTTACTGAAATCCTTCTCTCCTTCATCTGGAACTTCAAGAACACAATCTGTCACCATTGTCACAAAGGAATAGATGCTTGGGGACCTTTAAACCATGAACCAATCGAGTTGACACTTTAAAATTCCTCAACACTCCCTCAAATCTGCAGAATAGGATAATGCATTTTCGGATCTCACTGGACCTATCTGTGTCACTCTGTCACCTCTGAACACCTGTCGGAACTGGTTTTACTTGAACAACCACAACTTCTTCAGATCTTCATGCAGACCTCTAAAATCTTTACTGGATCACTTTAAGACACATATCTACAAACCCTTTAAACCGCATCCTCTGATCCTCATCTTATCTTAGACTTTTACCTTACTGTCTTCACTATTCTTCTCTGTTCCTGATTAGGACTAATTTTCTCAATATCCTCAGTACTCAGTTCATCCAATCCTTTTCATCACCTCAACAGGAGTATGTTGACATCAATGACAACACCTGTTAGGCCCATACTTGCAACAGTATATTCCAACTTTTGATGCTTACTGCGCTATTGCGGGCTAGATTTAGCCTTTGTCTTTCTCTTGTGGGCTCGTGGTGACTTTGAAATGTCACATTTGGCATTTACCGCCATCCCATGCCATTATCAAATGTCGCATTATCCTTATTGCAAGATAGTGGTACCTCTTTGTCTTATTACCACCAACCCGCGAGATTTCAAAATGCTCAGACTTCACCATCGTGAGGCTGTGGTGACCGCTTGATGCTTCATTAACCTCCAACTGCAACACCGTAGGCTTTGAAAAGATCATGTTGTTCTTATCATGGGGCCGCGGTAGGGACTATTACTTCACCATCTCTTACTACCATCTCACCGGTTAGTGCCCATGTCATGTTGTTCCTCTTGTGGGGATACGGTAAACATTTGTTGTTAGGCTTATTAATCACTGCCAGCCCTCATCCACTATGATATGCACATCCCGGGACCGTGGTAACAGTTTGGTGGTGATTCTTTGTTTACCGCCAGCCTGCCGATTACCTTTTTGTTCATTACAGTAGTGCGGTGAATGACTTTTACATGCCACAAACCTCCATATCCCCGCAAATGATGTTAGGGCTTATTTCATGACTTCGTAAGAATGCGGTGAAGGCCAAAACACAAAATATACAAGGAAATTATACATATACAAAGGAAGATGAATCATATGAAGGTATGACACATGATTTTTTTGGACTTGGAAAATGAATAGCACAGGAGTTAGGATTGTTTTGGCAGATTTTGGAACTAGGGTTTGACAAGAATTAAATGTAAACTAGGTGAAAATTTGCCAGTCCTAACAGGTCCAATATGTCCCAACCTTCTTACTTCATTGTGGTAGGTTTAGATCTAGATATGACCCATAGATCTCTATATAAAAAAATATCCTCCATCTTGAGCTTCTAAAACTCAAAGTTTGTGCCTAAGAACTTCTCCATCTCTATTCTTGATGTGCTTGCCATTTTCCTACAACAAGATCTTTGTTTTATGCAAGCTTCCACTCAATCCAAGATTAGTACAAAAAACCCTTGTCCCTAACACCTAGAATCCGAGATGATCAAACTTTGATACCAAATGAAAGGAAGCAGAGTTATGGAATACACTTCCTACACTAATCTATGAGGGGGTATGTACAAATAAAGTAAATCTTTGTAGTTACAAGAAAATAAATACAAAAATAATATATATGATAACACAATGACTTACGTGGGGAAAACCCTTTTAGAAGAAAAATCCCACACTCCAAAGCAACTAATGTAGGAGAATCCATGCTCATAAGCAATCCCACATCACCAAAAAAAATCAGGTTTCATTTTTTAGTTTTTTCTTCATTTGTGGTGCTTTTTGATGCTTCGTAGCTTGGTCATCTTATTTCTTGAAAGGTGTTTTAGAAAGATTTCAAATGGTTCAAGTGAGCATTAGGCTTGAAAATCTACTACAAGATGTCTTCAAGACATTTCAAATCATTTACATGATGCTTCAGGAGAATTTTTTAATTCAAACAATCAAGGACATCACCTTGTAGAAGGGCTACTTGGTGTTGTGCCTTGCACACACGCCCCATTTTACCAAATGGAGACCCCCCTCTTTTGCTTTGGCTTGAAGTCTTAACCTTTATTACTCATGATGATGAGAGGGTGAATATGTGCTTAAAATGCAGGATTTGCTTCAAATTTGGGTATTTTGCATGTTTGGAGTGATTTGATGTCTTTCATAATTGATTTGGAGGTGTCTCGAGTGGTCTTGTGCTTAAAATATAGCCATTTGTTGCCTTTTGTGCTAAAGTTAGGTGTTACTGCATTTTGCTCCAAAATCCCGTGCCATTGGATATTGTCCTGGGAATTGCTACTACGGGATGTTTCATGTTGAAATTCCTAGTTTCCAGGTCTTAGAGTTGCAAAATCATGTCAAATTCTACAAGATTTCACTAAGGAGTTCATATACTTTCATTATGACGCATGGTCCTGAAGCCCTAATTTGGCTAAGTCTAAAACCCTAAAAAATGGCTAAGTCTGAAATCTGGTAGAACTTAAAAAATCTAGAATCTACATATCAAATCCTATGGATCTGGAACCTATCTCAAACATGCTGACAGTATATTTAAATATATTTAAAGTATAAGAAATTAAATATCTCTAACTTATACTTAATATACTTTACTCTGGGCGGTTCAAAAAAATTGGCACTAAAAATGCCTCCTATTGCCAAAAGCACTAAAAACTCACTTCACTTACTTGCGCTAAAACTTGACTTCACTGACTTACACTAAAACCATCCCTAACCGACTTCCCTCCAAAATACTACTAAGTTAGCAGGCATCAAAAACTCTGTTGGCGGTACCAAGCAAGGTTTGTGCTAAAATAGGCACCTACCGACTTGCGCTGAAATCACTTCCGACTGACTTGTGCCAGGTTCGACCCTAACCGACTTTAGTCAGTGACATCCAAAATCTGCGCTAGTTGGGCAAATCAAAAATACTCTCCAATGAGTTATCATTAAAAATGAACCTCTCTGACTTGCGCTAGAATTGCACTTCACTGCCTAAAGTCAATGACACCCAAAATCTGTGCTAGGTCAGTGAGACCAAAAATTAGCACTTTTTGACATTTTGGCCTAAAACTAATGTTTTCAAGGTGCAAATTGCATTTTCTTGGTGGATTTGAATTACATATCTATTTATCAGATCATGACATAAATTTTTAGCAAGTTTTTTTGGATTTTGAGTGTGTTTAGCATCAATTAATGCCACTACACCTAAATGGGCAATAGGACCCAAAAATCTCACTTTTTGCAAAAAAAAGGCTAAAAAATGTAAAATAAAAGTCCCCAAATGGATCCTAATGGCTACAAAAACCTCCCATATCATTATATTGGCCAAATGGGTACTTGAAAATGGTGGAAAACTCAGAAAATCATGTGAAAATCACTAGATTTGTGAAGTTGTTGATAAGGAAGCAACATTGACAATGAGCTGTTCCTGACTGATCCATGGCTGCAAATGGACATATTTTGATTTTATGGAAAATGGTTTGTTATGATGAAATTGATGTTTGACATTGTGGATTGTAGGTTTGAGCTAACAAAGGAGCGTGTTGGAGCCGTCATGGAAGGATGAACACACAGAAGTACCCTATTGATCTGAACATGAAGAATTGACATTTTGTCAACCAAGTTGCTGCTACACATGCAAGAGGAAGTTGTTGGCAAGAGACACTGCTACGCATGACAGGTGTTGTCATTGATGGTAACTAAGCCTACCTTACATATCTGCATTATATTATTTGATCATACTGGAAGTCAGAGTGAGGATTTGTCTAAGTCCGGACGTCAGAAACAGAGCATGTGACAGGGTCCGGTATCTTGGTCTAGATCTCTCCAGTGGTAATTCACAATGTGCTGCAGATCTGAGGGAGTGATAAGGATTTTCAGGACTATCTAAATCCACAGATTTATCCTCCCGTGATAAAGGATTCAAAAGTTATAAGGATTTGAGTGTCAGGTTCCAGTTAGTCAGCACAATCAGAAGAAGAACAAGGTGACCTAGTATTTGATCTTGGTACGAATGCAGAAAAGTTGTTGGATAAGCAATTAGTGATAATCAGTGGTATTGGTTGACATGATTGATGATCTGGGAACACAAGTTCTTGGTCCGCGTTGTTATTTGTGCATGGATTCAACCGATAGAGCAGAGTTCTTAATAAAAGTTTTAAGTTTCCTTGAAGCCGATTGCAGTTGATTGAATTTATTGATGCAGATATATATAGCTGATGGATTCAAGTGTTGTGGCATGTGATTGCAATGTGATGATGGATTAAGTGTGAAAAAGGCAGAAAGAAGTGCGAAAGAGAAGAGATCTAAGGACTGGATCATGGCAAAATAGTAAACAGGGAAGAGCAAGGATGAAGTGTGTAAGATCAATATTCTGTACTTAACCGGAACTGAATTCTTGCATTGGAAGATGTTATTTATTAGTTCAAACACTCTGTAATCTTCTTGTAATTATTTCTTTAAGTAGTGAGCCTCTTTGAGTAGTGAGCTTTGGGCAATGAGCCCAAAGCCAAGTGCCTTCCCCATTTTTAATACTTTTAATAGGGTATTAATCTTTGTGGATTAACCTCCACCATGGTTTTTCCCTTAACTATGTTTCCACGTCAAAAATCTTGGTGTCAAGTGTGTTATTTGTGTTTCTGCTCATGTGTTATTGATTCATGCTTTCATGGTTATAATAATGATCTGTTAATAAGTGGTAGAGAAGAATTAATTGTAGCAAGTGTTAAAGTTTTGTGACAACTGATTCACCCCCCTCAGTTGTCTGTCCTTATTCCAAAAATTGGTATCAGAGCAAGGTTCCTTGGAAGAAGCTTAATAGATTGAGGAAGATCTAGGAAGAAGTTTCAATGGGTTCACTCAGAGAACAACTTCAATTGGCTTTAGAAGATCTTGATCAGTCCAAAGCAGAAACAGATGACCTGAAAGCGAACCTTAAGGATGTTGATGATTGCATTGACTTGCTAAAAGAAAAAATAAATAAATCAATGGAGAAAAGGAAGGAGCTACTTCATCAGCTAGCTAATCTTACTGAAGAAAATGGCATGAATGAGGCTTTGGAAGAAAAGACAAAGGAATGTGAGAAACTGACAAAAGAAGTTTATGTTCTAAAACATGAGATGGAATCTAGGGTGATGAGGCTAACCAAAGAAACTAAGGAAAGGAAGAAGACTGAAGAAGACCTGAATCAAACTCTGAAGGAAAGAACAAAAGAATGCTACAGAATGGACAGAACAATTAGCCATCTAAAATCTGATCTATAAGAATACAGATACAATGAGGAGGAACTTGAAAGGCAAATTGCCACTCTCAGACATGACCTAGAATTGCAAATGAATACAAGGAGAAGTTCAAGATAAGCTCAGTTAAACTTGAAGTGTTGCTTGAAAGTCAGAAGAAGGATGATGAGAAGCATGGTCTTGAGTATGAGAAGGTGAAAGCTCCAGATCCAGACAAAGAAATTCTCAATCTAGGAATGGGAGAAACAAACCTAGAAGACCTCCAGTAAGACAACCTAATGCTCAAAGATATCCATCTTTCAATGGAAATTGTTTCAATTGCAAATAATTTGGTCATAGAGCTACTTAGTGTAGAAGTAGAGTAAATCAAAGTGGTCCATCCTTCTCTGGTCAATGTTTCAAGTGTAAGAGGTATGGTCATAGATCCTAATCAGTGCAGATCAAGAGGAAATCAATCAAATGGACAAAGAAATGTTGTATGCTTCAATCGTAACCGATCCGGTCATATTGCAAGATTCTACATAAGTAGGAACAATGAAAGGAGAGGTCCAGTAAACAAAAAACTGGATGAGTAGAGACAAGACAAAGGCAACAGCCAAGTTGATGTAAATAAGGTCCAAAATGAAATGAAGAAGACATGGATGAAGAAAGGTGCAATGAACAATGATGATGGGTCTGAACCAAAATCGGGTGCTATTAATTCCTCCAGGAATTGAATTAGGAACTCTGGCTTAGGGGGAGCTACTTTGAAAATCTAATTCCCCCAGCCAGTATGTGGGTGCCTGAATCTAGCACAATGAATGAAGTTATAGATGCCTATTACAAAACTATTGAAGGTAATTTCAGAACAAAAGAAGCTAATGTGACTGATTGTAGAATAATTGAAGATTGTTTGTGTACAAAAATAGTGTAATCAAATGTGTTAGGGCAGAGCATTTATTACAATGAAGAATTAGGTTTTACGGAGGATAAAAGGTCACTCATTCAAACATTTGAATCACTTTGCATTCAAAGAGAGCAAGCAGAAGAGCACCTGAGCTAAGATTTCAAGGATTTGAAGTGCGACCAGAAAATTCATTAGCTAACCCTAAATTCCATGGAAGAAAAAGGTATTTTTCTGTGAAGCTTGAACCTGTAATATTTTGAGATGGCTACTCCTCATGTTGTTGATATTACTAAAAGGCCCTGATTAAAATTCAATAATCATCCACACAAATCAATCAAAGTCGAACCATTAGGATTATTTTCTAGTGTGCCTTACGGAGTGCTACATGTCAAAGATATTAGGGCATACATTCACTATAGCATAGATGAATTTGGGAACCTAAAATTGTTGGATTTGTTTAACTACCTTAAGGATGATAATTATGATCTAAAACCGGAATACAAAGCCCTAGAAAGCAAACATTTTCTACAAGTCATTGAATTTCTGACATTTGATGAGAGTGAGTGAGTTCTATATGTCTTGAGTCGAATGCATGATGAGTTTATATGGCTGTTGAAACCATTCAAGATTACAAAGGATGTTATAAGGATTGTAACTGGGTTAAATTCAACTGGTGGTTTACCCATGTTGAAATCTGTGAAAAACCAGACCATTACTGATGCAACCAGTGCCAAGTTTGACAAAAGGGCAATGACTATCAATGATATTATTGATCCAGATGTTAAGTTTGCCTTAATAGTAATTGGATACAAGATTTATCACTCCAGCAAGGAGAACTCTGTGTCTGGAACTGCCATATATGCTGCATACCAAATGTTGAAAGAAAATGTAGATTATGACCTATGTGAGTTGTTACAAAACCAATTAATTAAGAACTTGAACAAAATCAAGAAGGATAAGAAAAACAACTTCAAATATGGTTCTTTGGTTATATGCTTATTTTTCTACTTCATGAATGAAGTGCTTGGAGTAAAGGGAGTGCACTGGACGAATGACAGGCTAGTTGCAATGCAAATAAGAGATCATCTACACAACATTGGTGATTCTAAAACATAGAAAACGACAATCTGGGGATACTTCAAGAACTTTCAAAGCATGATGCATTCTAGGGAAAGAATCCCAAAATCAGTTATTGAGAAATACAAGAATGAAATCTATTTTATGGTAGATACTAATCAGTGCTTAATGGAAGCAATAGAGCCCATAACTGTTTGGATCATGCCCATGGGGTATGAGGTAGATGAGAAAATTTTGAATATGTATGCTCAACACCTTTTGAGCAAGCCAAAGGACACAACAATTGAAAGATTTGGGACATATGAGGAGCTAAGTGTGAAACTGCATGTTGAACTCAGAAAACCTGAAACTAATAGGAAAGTAACGAAAGAAGTTGAGCAGTTGGCTGAGAATCTAGGCCTCACCAAGGAAGTTGTGAGACAATTTAAGGAAAGAACTGAAAAGGCTGAGAGGGAAAAGTAGGATAAGAAACAAGCAAGTGCTCCGGAAGTCTCCTCCAGCCAGTCTAGAAAAACTAGGAGCTCTGGTGCTGCCCCTGTTCCCTCAAAATCTACCAAGACTAAGAAACCAGAAGACAAATCATCCAGTAAGGAAAAGAAAAGAACAAAAGTAATGGAAAAAAGGCCATACGGCAGCTTAGACAAAGAGGATGAAGAAAAGACAAACTCTGATGAAGAGCTTAAAGAGTTGAAGGCCATGGGCACTAAAGCTGTTAAAGTGTCAAAAGAGAAGCCTTCCAAAAGTAACAAGACAAAGAAGAGGTAGAAGTCAGAGGCTAATATTGAGAAGCCAATTCCCTCTATGAAAACCAATGTTAAGACAATCACTATTGATGGGAGTTTAAAGCCATTGATTAAATTCTATGATCTTTTTAATGATACTAACAAAAGACTTTTGGAAGAAGCCACTATCAAGTATTTGAATGTATTCAATCAAGCACTGGTAGAAATTTTGTCAGAAGTTCCAAAAGATTTGAGAGATATTCTAGAAATTAGGAAAGAAGCTGTGAAGACAAAAGATATGGAGCTGAGGGAACATGTGTTAACCACTCTATGTCTAGTGATCTCTAGTAGAGAAGCAGATAAAATTTTTTAAGAGGTCAAAAATGAATTCAGGAGTAAGACAAGGATGAACAAATTGATGATTGGAGACATAGACGAAGTTGTCTAAGAAACTAAAAAAATTTTGAGGAAAGCATTGGACAAGAACAAATTCTTTGTGGTTTCAGATGAACCTGCTGATAACACATCAGTTCTGGATGAAGAAGAGTAGAAAAAGGATGAGCAACAATTTGGAATAGATAACTCCTCTATCCTAGAAGAGGAAACAATGATCTAGGAAGATGAAAAGATGACAGATCAAACTGCTGATGCAGGAGGTATTCTAACTCCTCCGGATCATTATGACAAAAAGGGTACAGAGATGAATATAGAAACAGGTGATTAAATTGAAGATGATTCATTAAAAATTAAAGAGCATGAAACCGAAAAGGCTAAGGACCAAGAAGCAGAAGAAGTCAAGGAGAAAAATGATAAAGAAGAAGAGATTGTAAAGGATGATGAAGAGCCCAAGCAAGATAAGACGGTTGATAGTACTAGTAAGAATCAGATAGACACATCATCATCTTGGGCAAGAGACACCATGGAGGCAATAAAGGAAATTTTGGAAAGGGACAAACAAATTGATGAAGATCAGGACATAATCCAAGGTCCAATAAATTTTGACACATTATCTCCGATACAAAAGATAAAGCTAGCTTCCATTGCTCAAGCTAAAGCCATAGAAGTGTTGGAATTGATCCGGACAACTGAGAGGGGGGGCTGAATCAGTTGTCACACAATTTAAACTTTTCTTCCTTTAATCTTCTTTTACAACTTATAATCAAATTAATGATATAGACATTTCAGCATCAATCAATAACACATGAGTAGAAACATAAATAATACACTTGACACCAAGATTTTTGACGTGGAAACCTAGTTAAGGGAAAAACCATGGTGGGGGTTAACCCACAAAGATTATACTCTGTTAAAAGTATTACAAAGGGGAATGCACATGCATTCGAGCTCACTGCCCAAAGTTCACTACTCAAAAGAAGGCTCACTGCCTATAGAAAGAAGATTACAATGAATTTGAACTGATAATTAGCATCTAAAAATGCAAGGGTTCAGTTCTGATTAAGCACAAAATACTGACTTGATACACTTCATCCTTACTCTGCCTTGTTTACTTTTCTGCTAACATCTAAACCTTAGATCTCTACTCTTTTTTGCACTTATTGCATAGTCACATCACACACACACACTGAAATCATTCAAATCCATCAGCTATATATATCCGCATCCTGATCTTCAACCACTTTTTAGTTGGCTTCAAGAACACTTAGAACTTTATTGAAGATTTTGTTCTGTCATCTAAATCTATGTACAACTTGTAATGTGGACCAAAACTTGCACTCACAAATCATCAATCAGGTCAGCTACTATCACTGATCATCACAACTTGTCCAACCAACAACTTCCATAAATCTAGAACCAAGATCAATTACAAGGTCAGCCTGTTCTTCTTTTGTTTGCTCTGTCAAACTGTTAACCCAATACTCAAATGCTAATAACTTTTGAATCCTTCATCACCAGAGGCCAAAACTCTGGATTTAGATTATCTTGACAATGCTTATGACTCCCTCAGATCCACAATAAACTCTGATTTACCATCGGAGAGATCTGGACCAAGATACCAGACCCTGTCGCCTATTCTATTTCTGACTTCCCAGACTTAGATAAATTCTAATTCTGACTTCCAATATGGAAAAAATTGTGTTATGCAGATGGGTGGAATAATCTTAGTTGCCATCAATGACAACTCTTATCATGTGTAGCAGTGTCTCTTTCCAACAATCTCCCCCTTTAGCATTGATGGCAACACTTAGTGAAAAATGACTAAGTGTTACACATTTGCTCCCCCTTACTCTATACTCTTATGCTTCTCCACTGATTCTGGAGCTCCACCTTTGCTAGATTCCTTATTTTTCACTATTCTTCACTCCCCCTTTGACATCAATGGCAAAGGATAGGGTCTGTAAGCCAAAATTCTCCCAAAAATTCTATAAATAATGCCGCATATGTACAACCAATCATTAAGTTATATTTACATGAACATGAGAATGTCTGCAAAACTATTTTTCAATTGCTCAAGTTTAGAGGCCCAAGTTCTTTTCATGCCATCCAAAATTGAGATGTGTCCACTTAGTAAAAATGCATATGCTTTTGCCTTTGTTAGATCTGAAGGATCATTTGTCTGAACTGCAGTCTGAGCTTCTGATAAGGCATTATACATTGTCTCTAACTTGGGGGCAATCAATCCCTAGAGCTCACACATTCTCTTCATAATATTACCCTTTTCTTTAACAAGCCTCTTTATCTCATCGGTCAAGCTGATTACTTGACATTCCTGACTTATAGGAGAAACTGTTAGAGGATCAAAATTTTGAGATAGATTTGACAACTTATGTTCTTGCTCCTTTATCTTCTTCTTAATATCCTCACTAACTTTGGGCCAGGATAGACAAAACTTGTATATATTACCTCTATCACTTAGAGAATTTTGAATACTCTTTATATTGATACCAAGTATCATCCTATCACACCCTATTAGGCTCTTTATTTCACTAAATCTCTTATTCAAAAACTCATTCTTGACTTTAGTCTCTGCAGACTTCTCAAAAGACTCAAAGTGTGTACTTACAGAGTTTACAAGATTCTTCAGATGTCTGGAGGGAGAGTCAAATGGATTCTTCTGGAGGGTAGGCATTATCTTTTCCAGTACTCTGGTTGCAAGGTCTAGCAACTCACTATCCTCAATGTGAGATTTCAACAATTTTTCTCTTGCCTTGGCTTGAGTGAAAGATGCTATCTTCATTACTTGAACCGAAGAGAGAGCATCTAGATTGAATGGTACTTGAAAAAATTATGGTTCATCAAAATCAAGCATTTCTTTACTCAGGAAACCTTTTATTGCATCTACAGTGTCTCTTGGTACAATTCCTGAACCACCTTCCTTCTCTTGAGATTTCTCAGCATCAGAATTTAATTGTGTGGGTGCATTAACATTTGTACCATCTTCTGCCTTGTCTTCTTTACCTTCTTCTATATCATCTGTAGGGGGAATCTTTTCTTTGTCTCCACCACTTGCTCCCTATTCCAGAGGACTTTGAGTAGTAACAATATTATCTTCTTTTCTAGATTGACCAGGTGGAATTAGAGTATCTCCTGCATCATCAGTTATGTCCGTCATCCATGTGTCTTCTTTGCTTATTTTCTCCTCTTCCAGAATAGAGGAGTCATCAACTTTAGTTTGTTGCTCACCGATGTTATCCAGAATCGATGAATCAATCCCATCATCTATCTCCACATAGGTTTGGTCTGGAGGATCTAGAGTATCACCTTGGTCATCATTTCCTTTTTCAATCTCTTCTTCTAGAGCTTCTTGTTCCAGAACTGAAGGATTATCTTCCTCAACTTGTTCCTCTGAAATAATATAGTATTTATCTTTATCTAGGGCCTTCCTCAAAATTTCCTCTATTTCCTTTGCAACTTCCTCAGTTTCACCAAGCAGTAGCTTGTTCATCCGGATCTTGCTTCTAAATTTCTCCTTAACTCCCTTGAGGATTTTATCTGCTTCCCTTCTGGTCATTACTGGACATAGGGTAGAGAGGACATATTCTCTAAGTTCTAAATCTTTAGCCTTGGCTACTTCCTTCCTCATGTCTAGTAATTTCCTTAAACTTTTAGGAAGTTCTTGTAAAATTTCTAGTAGAGCTCTATTGAATTTATTCAAGTATGTGATGGTGGCATCTTCCAAGATTTTCTTATTTGCTTGGTCAAAATTATCATAATAAACTTTGATAGGCCTTAGATTTCCATGAACAATAATTGTTTTTACAATTTCATCAACAGTCATAGTAACCTTACTAGTTTCTTGCTTTTTACTTGCCCTAATGCTTCTGGAAGGCTTGTCTTCAGAAGCCTTTGAAGTCTTAGCTTTCTTGGATCTAATCTCTTTAACTTCTTCATCTGTCTCTGTCTCTTCATCATCTTTTGTGCTCACATACATTCTTGCAGCCTTTGTTTTCTTTCTCTTACTTCCCTCACTGGATAGTCTATCTTCTGGTTTTACAGGTTTAGGGGGGACAGAAGTAGCTGCAGAGCTTCTAGTAGTCCTTGAGGTGGAGGATGGTTCCATTGAAGCATCTTCTTGTTTCTTTTCCTACCTTTCCCTTTTAGCTTTTTCAATTCTTTCTCTGTTTTGCTTTACTGCTTCCTTGGTTAGTCCAATGCTCTCAACATACTTTTTTACTTGCTTCTGCACTTTCCTTTTGGTCTCTGGCTGTCTTAGCTCCACATGCAATTTTAGACTTAGCTCCTTGTAAGTTCCAAATCTTTCCACATATGTGTCTTTTGATTTGCTCAGGAGATGTTGAGCATACATTTCCAAAACTTTCTCATCAACCTCATAGCCCATTGGCATAATCCATATGGTTCTGGGTTCCACAGCCTCCATCAGCACTGATCAGTGTTAACCATAAAGCACATTTCATTCTCATATTTCTCCACAACTGACTTAGGGATTCTCTCTCTTGCATGCATCATACTTTGAAAGTTTTTGAAGTAACCCCAAATGACTTTCTTCTGAGCTTGGGAATCACCAAGGCTAAGTAGATGATCTTTTATTTGCCATGCAACTGGCCTGTCATTTCTCCAGTGCACACCTTGAACTCCAGGCACTTCATTCATAAAATAGAAGAACAAACATATGATCAAGGAACCATACTTGAAGGTATTTTTCTTATCTTTCTTTATTTTACTTAGATTTTCAATTAATTAATTTTGTAGCAGTTTACATAGGTCATAATCAGCATTCTCCTTCAACATTTGATAGGCTGCATAAATTACAGTTCTAGAGATTGAATTCTCTCTACTAGAGTGATAGATCTTGTAGCCAATCACCATGGAAGCAAACTTCACATCTAGTTCTATAATGTCATTTATGGTCATAGCCCTCTTATCAAACTTTGCATCAGTTGCATCAGTAACAGTTTAGTTTTTCATGGCTTTCAGCATGGGTAATCCACCAGTTGAATTTAACCCAGTCACAATTTTGATGACATCCTTTGTAATCTTGAATAGTTTCAATAGCCATATGAACTCATCATGTATTCAGCTCAAGATATATCGAACCCACTCATTCTCATCAAATGTAAAAAATTTAATGACTTGTAGAAAGTGTTTGCTTTCTAGGGCTTTCTATTCCAATTTCAATTTATTGCTATCATCCCTTAGGTAGTTGTTAAAAAAATCCAAGAGTTTTAGGTTTCCAAATTCATCAATACTACAGTGGATGTATACCCTAATATCCTCAACATGCAGTACGCTATATGGGACATCAGAAAATGTACCTAATGGCTCAACTTCAACTAACTTGTATGGATGCTTCTTAAATATTGGTTGGGGCATTTTAGTTACATCAACAACTAGAGGTGTAGCCATCTCATCAGATTTCAGATTCAAGGCTTTACAGAGAAGTACCTTTTTCTTCCGCGGGGTTAGGGTTGGTCAACTGCTAGTTGAATTCACTCTTTGTGCTTCAATTTCTGGATTTGTAGCTCAGATGCTCTTCTTTTTATTTGCTTTGAATGTAAAGTGATTCAAATGCATGACCAAGTGACCTTTTATCCTTCACAAAAACCCTAATTTGGCATTGTAATAAATGTGTTGCCCTAACTTCATCTGATTACTCTGTTTCTTGAATAGTTCTTCATGAATCATTCCACAAATTTCCATATCAACATCTTTTCTTCCAAAAATCCTTCCAAAGTTTCTGAGACAATTCAAAATATCTTCTCTCATTGTGCCATATCCAGGAACCCACTTACTGGCTGGGGGAATTTGATTTTCAATGCAGCTCCCCTGAGCTAGAGCTCCTAATTCAATTCCCAGAGGAATTATCAGTACTGAATTCCGGTCTGGACCAATTACTATTGTTCACAATTGTTTTCTTGACCCTTGTCTTGCTTATTTCATTTTGGATCTCATTCACATCAATTTTTTCTTTGCCTTTGTCTTGTCTTTGCTCATCCAGTTTTCTATTTATCGGACCCCTTCTTTCATTGATCCTGCTTCTGTAGAATCTTGTGATATGACCATATTTATTGCAATTAAAGAACACAACATTTCTTTGCTTATATACTTGATTTCCTCTTGATCTGCACTAATTAGCCTTGTGTCCAAATCCATTGCAAGCAAAACAGTAGCAATTGAAAGAATTGCCATTAGAGTTATTCATTATCATACTTCTACATTCATTGTATCTATGACCATACCTCTTGCACTTGAAGCATTGACTGGAGAAGGATGGACCATTTTAATTTACTCTACTTCTACACTGAGTAGCTTTATGGCCAAATTTATTGCAGTTGAAACAATTTCCATTGAAGGATGGATATCTTTGAGCATTTGGCTGTCTTACTGGAGGTCTTCTAGGTCTATTTCTTCCATTTCTTGATTGAGAATTTCTTTGTCTAGATCCAAGACCATGCTTGTCATCAACCTTTTTATGTCCTTCAAGCAGTGCTTCAAGTTTAGCTAAGCTTATTTTGAACTTCTCCTTGTAATCATTTACAACTTCTAGGTCATGTCTGAGAATGACAATTTGCCTTTCAAGTTCTCTCTCATTGTCTCTACTTTCTTATAGATCAAACTCTAGATGCCCAGCTATTCCATCCAGTCTGCAGCATTCTTCAATTCTTTCTTTTAGTTTTTGATTTAGGTCTTCTTCAGTTTTCTTCTTGTCTTCAATTTCTTTGGTTTGTCTCATCACCCCAGATTCCATCTCAATTTTCAGAACAACAACTTCTTTTGACAGCTTTTCACATTCCTTTGTCTTTTCTTCCAAAGCTTCATTCATGCCATTTTTTCTTTAGTTAAACTGGATAACTGCAAAAGTAGCTCCTTTCTCTTTTCCATAGATTTCTTTAATTTATCTTTTAACATTTCAATGGTAGCATCAACATCTTTAAGCTCATCTCTCAGATTAGATACTTTTGCTTTGGACTAACCAAGATCTTCTACGGCCAACCGAAGTTGATCTTTGAGTGAACCCACTGAAACTCCTTCCAAGATCTTTCCTTAAGCTGTTAGGCTTCTTTCAAGGAACCTTGCTTTGATACCAATTGTTGGAATTGGTCCGGACAACTAAGAGGGGGGGTGAATAAGTTGTCACATAATTTAAACTTTTTTGTCTTTAATCTTCTTTTACAACTTATAATCAAATTAATGATATAAACATTTTAGCATCAATCAATAACACGAGCAGAAACATAAATAATACACTTGACACCAAGATTTTTGACGTGGAAACCCGGTTAAGGGAAAAACCATGGTGGGGGTTAACCCACAAATATTATACTCTGTTAAAAGTATTACAAAGGGGAATGCACATGCATTCGGGCTCACTTCCCAGAGCTCACTACTCAAAAGAAGGCTCACTACCTACAGAAGGCTCACTGCCTATAGAAAGAAGATTACAATGAATTCGAACTAATAATTAGCATCTACAAATGCAAGGGTTCAGTTCTGGTTAAGCATAGGATACTAACTTGATACACTTCATCCTTACCCTACCTTGTTTACTATTCTGCTAACATCTGAACCTTAGATCTCTGCTCTTTTTCACACTTATTACATAGTCGCATCACACACACACTGAAATCATTCAAATCCATTGGCTATATATATCTGCATCCTGATCTTCAACCACTTTTCAGTCAGCTTCAAGAACACTTAGAACTTTATTGAAGATTCTACTCTGTCAGCTAAATTTATGTACAACTTGTAACGCGGATCAAAACTTAAACTCACAAATCATCAATTAGGTTGGCTACTATCACTGATCATCACAACTTGTCCAACCAACAACATCCATACATCTGGAACCAAGATCAATTACAAGGTCAACCTATTCTTCTTTTGTTTTCTCTGTCAAACTGTTAACCTGATACTCAGATCCTAATAACTTTTGAATCCTTCATCACCAGAGCCCAAAACTCTAGATTTAGATTATCCTAACAATGCTTGACTCCCTCAGATCCACAACAAACTCTGATTTACCACTGGAGAGATCCGGACCAAGATACTGGACCCTGTCGCCTATTCTATTTCTAACTTCCCAGACTTAGATAAATTTTGATTCTGACTTTCGGTATGAACAAATTGTGTTATGTGGATGGGTGGAATAATCTTAGTTGCCATCAATGACAACACTTGTCATGCGTAGTAGTGTCTTTTTCCAACAAGAAGATATTTGAAGTCTCACATAGAAGACAGTGAACTACTTGGTCTAGCATCAGGGATTGTAGAGAAAATCATGCCAATATACTAGAAGGATTCTTTTGCACCTCCCTCTGAATAGTTAAAGAACTTGATAAACTCAGTAAGCTCTTATTTTGAATCTTTAGAGAATTTTGCAGAGGTCAAGGTCCAAAAGGAATTCAATGATAAAAGATTTGATGCTCTTAAAAATTTGATTGGAGTTGATAGAATAGTGTTGGATGCCAGTGTAAAGAGTATTCAAAATGCTCTTACAAAAGGAGGGAATGTATACAAATTTTGTTTGTCTTGTCCTAAAGCTATAGAGGACATTGAAATAAAAATAAAGGAGTCCAAAGAAAAAATGTCAAATGTATCCAAATCTTTTGATCCTCTGACAGTGTCAGTGATGAGCCAAGATTGTCAAACAATCAGCCTAATTGAAGATATAAAGAAAATGACAAAAGAAAAGGAGAGCATAGAGACAAGGATGAGTGAGATCTAGGGAATAATTTCCCCCAAAATGGAAGCAATGTTCAATGCCTTAACTGAAGCCCAAGCTGTAGCTCAGTCAAATGATCCCATTGATCTGTGGACGATAGAGTCACAAGCATTTCTCTTCAGTGGTCACACTCAATTTTGAATACTATAAAGAAGAGTTGGGATAGCGATCTAGCACAATTGAAGAACATTTTTGGAGATGTACTCAAGTATATGTAAATAGGACTTAAGGATTGTTTGTACATATGCGTCCTAGTATATAGAATTTTTGTGTAAATTTTGATTTGTGGATCCCACCCTTTGCCATTGATGTCAAAGGGGGAGTGAAGAACAATGAAAAATGAGGAATCTAGCAAAGGGCGAGCATTGGAGAATAGTGAAAAGCATAAGTGAACTTAGTAAGGGGGAGTTATTCTGACACTTAGTCATTTTCCACTAAGTGTTGCAATCAATGCCAAAGGGGGAGATTGTTGGCAAGAGACACTGCTATGCATGACAGGTGTTGTCATTGATGGGAACTAAGTCTACCTTACACATCCACATTACATGATTTGTTCATACCGGAAGTCAGAGTGAGGATTTGTCTAAGTTCAGATGTCAGAAATAGAGCATGTGACAGGGTCCGGTATCTTGGTCCGAATCTCTCCAATGGTAATTCAAAGTGTGCTATAGATCTGAGGGAGTGATAAGGATTGTCAAGACTATCTAAATCCATAGATTTAGCCTCCCGTGATAAAGGATTCAAAATTTATAAGGATTTGAGTATCAGGTTCCAGTTAGTTAGCACAATCAGAAGAAGAACAGGGCAACCTAGTATTTGATCTTGGTCCAGATGCAGAAAAGTTGTTGGCTAAGCAATTAGTGATAATCAGTGGTATTGGCTGACATGATTGATGATCTAGGAACACAATTTCTTGGTCCACATTGTTATTTGTGCATGGATTCAACCGACAGAGCAGAGTTCTTAATAAAAGTTCTAAGTTTCCTTGAAGTTGACTGCAATTGATTGAATTTCTTGATGCAGATATATATAGCCGATGGATTCAAGTGTTGTGGCATGTGATTGTGATGTGATGATGGAGTAAGTGTGAAAAAGGTAGAAAGAAGTGCGAAAGAGAAGAGATCTAAGGACTGGATCATGGCAGAATAGTAAATAGGCCAGAGCAAGGATGAAGTGTGTAAGATCTGTTGATAACTGAGAGAGGGGGTGAATCAGTTATCTAAGTTAATTTAACTTTCTGTTCTTCTTTAACAACTAGTGCAGCATCAAAACAAATAAGCATCCATAACCATGAAAGCAAAAACAAAATTAATACACAACACAAAGATTTTGACATGGAAAACCCTGTTAAGGGAAAAACTACGAGGTGACTAACCCAAGAATGTATTTTCTGTTAGAAGAATAGAAATACAAAAATGACACTTGCTAATTAGGGCTCACTACCCGAGCACACTGCTCACAAGAGGCTCACTGCCTACAAGAGACTCACTGTCTACAAGTTACAATGAAAGATACTTGAACTGATGAGAAGCATCCACATATGCTGAGGTTTAGTTCCGATTAGGCTCAATACACTGATCTACTGCACTTCATTCTTCCTCTTCTTTGGTGTTGTTGTCCTGTCACATACCGGACCTATATTATTGCTTCCACACTTGTCTCTACTTTTCTTTGCATAATACAATACACCACACACACCTTCATACCGAAATCAATCAGTCATATATATCTGCATCAATGATTTCAATCATCTTTCTAGTCGGCATCCAAAATACTCAACATTTTACCAAACTCTGGTCTTTCGGCTGAATCCTTGCTTATTAAGTGATGTGTATCAAAAAGATGCTTATAGAAGTCATCAATCATGTTGTACAACCATGAATGATCCCTCAAGAAACTTGATCACCATCGATATCCCATCCGAATTAAGGTTTGATGCTCTGTCGGTCAGGTCTTCCTCAGTCTACTCTGCCAAATAGGAACCCAACACTTAGGTGCTTATATCTTTTCATTCTATCATCACCGAAGGCTCAAACTCTAGAATATATTAGTCATGGTACTCCTCTTGACTTCCCCAAGTCTGTATTTTACAAAGATACTTCCTCTGAGAGATCTAGACCTGATTGTCAGACCTTGCTGCATGCTCTGTTCTTGGTCACTGGACCAAAATACTCTTCAATCTGTCTTCCGGTAGAGACACACCATGTCCTGCGGATGTGTGGGATGGACTTTGTTGCCATCAATGACAACATTCATGAAGCTTCAACGTGTCTCTTGCCAACAATCTTCCCCTTTGGCATTGATTGCAACACTTAGTGAAAAATGACTAAGTGTTAAAATATACTCCCCCTTGGTTGATGCTCTGTTCTTATGTACACTTTTCCGGAGCTCCCCCTTAGTTAGTGTTGGTGATTGTTTTGACGCAATCATAACAATTAGTTAAAATTCACATAAAATGAACCAAAACTGACTTGAAAGATATGAAGGAATCGGTTAAGATTCACTTAATCCCAAGTTTAATATGGTTAGGTCTTGACCTGTTGGGCAAATTTAGTTGGTCAATGTGAAGCTGTAATGTTCAAGGGGCCTTATGTAGTTTAGGGTTTCTTGATGGTTTACTGGACTCAAACTATGCAAAAGATCATCAATATCAGCATGTTGTTCATTCCTTTTGCATAAAAAATGTTACTGTGCTGCAAAGCTTTAAATGGTTTTTTCTTGAATTATTGCAGCTTTCTCTTCTTCAATATTATGAAAACTGTCTATTTTCAACTCTGTTATGCATGCTTCTTTCAAATATGAAACAGTTTCCTTTAAATTTTTGTGTTTTAAGTTAAGTATTTTCAGATGGGTTGGGAAAAGTTAGAGAGATCTAATCTAAACTTCATTCAAATCTACCAAAGTATCTAGTTGTCCTGTTATGCACTTTATAAATAATATAGCAATTTGATCAAATCCACAGAAAAAACCTTAAATGTATATTCTGAGCATTTTCACAAACATAAACCTAAGATTGCAAGCTCCAAGAGAAAATGTTTCAAACACAAAGAAGAGCAGGAAAACACTCAGAAGATAGATGCAGAATTCCAGATTCAATTGTATTAGAAATAGACAGTCATATAAGATTTACAATGTCTGAATGACTCTTAGCTTCATTGATCAAACTACAGAAAACATACAAGCTTTACAGATACAATAAGGAAGCCAGATGTTCCACGCATTCCTTATTGTAGACACAGGCGACCTCCTTCTTCTACTTCTAAACTAAACTAAAATGTTATTTTTACAAATTCTTGCTACTACAAATCTCTATGTAGCCCCTGTGTAAAGTTTTACAGTGCATAGAGGCACAATATATGGACTTTGATTGTCCTCAATACAGCTCAAAACCCTATTTTAAACAATGGTTCAAACCTCTGGTTACAATATAAATACTGGATCTCCCAAAATATCTCTAAGCATACATCTAATCTGGGTGAAATATGCCATTCTAGAAACCCTAGCAGCTCAATAATAACTTCTGTGGTCTGCTGCAATAATGTCTTCAACTGCATTTTGTCTTCATCAGTGAAGACCCTTGACTTCTTCGCACTTCATCCTTATCTTCCTCTGCTCCTGAGATCTGATTTCCTCCTCCGTGATGTCACCACCATTAAGTTTCATCTCCCCTTCAACTGCAAACCTGCAAAAATGGATAAGCAATAAGTATCATTTCACATTTAATAAAATTACAGGAAGGAAAACAACTACCAAATCTAGTCGTGACTGTGTGAACGCATCAATCGGGCCCTAAATCTATGGAAATTGCGTCCAAAAAAAATGCAGATACAACGTCCAAAATAGTCGGGTTAACCACCGTTGACCAAAAACATGCATTTGGGCCTCAAAATTGACCTCCAAATTCCTATCGCTCCATCTTTTCCCACCTATTTTCTTGTTTAAATCTCTGCATGCTTGTTATACATCCATTTAATCGGATTTAAATCTGCCTTCTATTCCGCGGCTTGTATGTCGTAATGTATGCTTGATAATATACAAGTCGGATACATACAACGATTTTTCTATTATGGACTTTTATTGCGAATCTGGCATGTATGTATGCAACGTATATCGGTTTGTATATCACAATATACAAATGCCAAAATATACAAGTGATGCAGAGCCACATATACTCTATGCCTGCATTACCCCAAAAACCCTAACATACATTTACCATTGTATGTTCATACATTCATTTGCTTAGGTTTCACTTTACTTACCTATCGGCAAGACCTAATACCATCGGCCAACCAACACAATGTTATTCCGACCGCTTATCTCCCACCGATATTCCATCTCGCTCTTTGATGAATATAACCATTGCTCAGACTTACACCAACTCTCGCTGACACCTTCACATCGGTTAAGTTGCCTATCGGCAACACTTACTATATCAGCCTCTCCACAGAATGTCTCCTCGAAGTCTTTCTTTCACCGATGCATACACTGACCTTGTTGACCATCAGCAACTCCCCTACCACTCCTACTGATAGTTATCCTCTCACCGATGGATATTCACCTTTGGTTGCCTATCGGTAACAGTTACACTATCGGACTAGCCGCGGAAGGTCTCCCCAATGCTTCACCTCACGCTGAAGCCAAACTCCTTATCGCCAAGACATATAACTATCGGCGAAAACTTCATTCCCTCTGCCAATAGCACTTGTCACTCTGAAACCCTTCACGCCAATTCCCTCGTCAGCCAGACATCCATCATCGGTCCAACGTGAAGCCACTACGCCGATGCACCTCCTTATGCCAATATACTCTTCATCGATGACACTTTGCAACTGTCACCCCAATGCAACCACAACTTTGCCTTTACTTGACTTCCTATTGCCGGTTCTCCAGCAATGACCTGACTTGCTTCTAGGGAGGTTTCTCAGACCTGACACAACCTAAAATACCTAGCACATACCCATGCTAGGGTTTCTCAGTATCTCTTGACGGCGATCCTGTAAACATGCATACGAATGAATAGAACATGCAAACAAAAACCTAAACTACTGTACACAGCCATTCCACTGATTCAAAGAATCAACTGATGGAATGGATAAATGAATTCATACACCCACCAGAATAGCAATTCAATTACACAGTGAGATCCAAATAGAGAAATGACACAAACAGAATCTCTTTATTGCTTTCAAAGGATGCGATTACAATACTCTATTTTCCCACAGCACAATGTAACTTCTCAGTATGTCTCTCTTTCTAAAATGACTCGATCTGGGGGTATTTATCTACTCACAACACTAGTACTGATATTTCTCCAAGCGGCTGGGAGACCCAACTGATCTAACAAACTTAACAGCTATCCAACAAACTATCTAAAAATAGCAAAGCATGGTCAACTCAAACCTTATTACATTTAATGTCCATTTAGGACTTCATTGGAAACATAAAAACAAACTTTAAGCAACTAATGCCTTATGGAGGCCACTATGGGATAGGTGCACCTGCACCATACTCCCCAACAGAAAAAGAACTCATGCCCCATGAGTTTGGTCTTGGAGAAATTCCCCCTTGACTCTGTACCATCTCAGTGTTCAGAACTAGTCCATCTTTATCCTCTACTGTCTCTTGGCTGCTCCAAGATTTCAGAACTGGAACTTGCTGTTGATCGTTGTCAGTCAAAACTGAACTCTTCTTCAAACTTTGACCTCTACTCCTTGAGATATCCTCAACTGCATTTATGCCTTCTACTGTAGGCATCTCCACAAACTCCTTCTTTCTAGTTTTCCAATTCTTCTGCAACATGTCCTTCAGCTTTGTAACTAGCCTTGGATCCTTCTTCTTTTTCCTCTTATGCCATCTCTTATGCAGCATTCGTTCAACTTCTAGGCTCCAAAAGTCCATTTCCTACGTATATACTTTAGGAATATCATCTATGTCACCACTGGCAGCATATTCATCTAAAAAGGAAATCATTTCCTCAAATGTTTTGGTAACATCTTCTTCAACGACCTCTACATACATTATAGACACTTCTTCTTGCTCTTTATAACCTACACATACATAGTCCAATGAAATATTAGAAAAATATTGGGACCTTGAGGTCTCTTTCTTGCTCCCTTGCATCATGCACTCTACTCCAACCTTGTCTGCCAAGGGTTTCTTTTGATGAACAACACCTTCTAATTCCTCCATCATAGTTATTAATTGTTCAGGACCTTCATATACAAAGTAGTCCTCCTCTTTGTCCAAACTCATCATCTCCCACCAAAGGATTTGATCGACCTCTTGCTGCTGCACTTCAGGGGAGCATTCCATTTGTCCTACTGTGGCAACTTCCTCTTCCATAACATATCTGTGTTTTCTTCTCTGAACTATCTTCTGAATAGGCCATGATACCTTCTTTCTCACTGTCAAGTGCCAACTAAGGGCTCTTTTGAGCAACTATTCCATCTCATCTTCCATCTTACTACTCATCTCTTCTAGAGCTTGCCCAAGCTCTCTTATCTCTTCCCCAATATCTTTTGCCTCATATTTTCCTTTTTCCTCAAGCAAGTCTTTTGCACCTTGCTCTTCACAAACACCAAACTCACCAAAACATTCATCTTACCCAACAGCAGATACTGGTGATGCACCTACCACTCTCTCCTCAGTGGCCTTTCTCTGCACCCTTATCCAGCCTAATCTCTATTAGAGAATGGTCATGACAGACCTCATCCTCGTCTACCCACACACAATCTCAGAAACCTTCTTCTGTTCTTTGCCTGCCTTCTCAATGACAGGATCAACACACAACAGCCCAGACCTTTTACTGAGATCTGATACCAATTTGATGCAGAGCCACATATACTCTATGCCTACATTACCCCAAAAACCCTAACATACATTTACCATTGTATGTTCATACATTCATTCGCTTAGGTTTCACTTTACTTGCCTATCAGCAAGACCTAATACCATCGTCCGACCAACACAATGTTATTCCAACCGCTTATCTCCCACTGATATTCCATCTCACTCTCCGATGAATATAACCATCGCTCAGACTTACACCAACTCTCGCCAACACCTTCGCATCGGTTAAGTTGCCTATCGGCAACACTTACTATATCGGCCTCTCCACAGAATGTCTCCCTGAAGTCTTTCTTTCACCGATGCATATGCTAACCTTGTTGACCATCGGCCACATTTCTTCCATCGGTGAATCCCCTACCACTCCTACCGATCGTTATCCTCTCACCAATCGATATTCACCTTTGGTTGCCTATCGGTAACAGTTACACTATCGGACTAGCCACGGAAGGTCTCCCCGATGCTTCACCTCACGTTGATGCTGAACTCCTTATCGCCAAGACATATAACTATCAGCGAAAACTTCATTCCCTCTGCCAATAGCACTTGTCACTCTGAAACCCTTCGCGCCAATTCCCTCATTAGCCAGACATCCATCATTGGTCCAATGTGAAGCCACTACGCCGATGCACCTCCTTACGCCGATATACTCTTCGTCGGCGACACTTTGCAACTATCACCCCGATGCAACCACAACTTCGCCTTTACTTGACTTCCTATTGCTGGTTCTCCAGCGATGACCTGACTTGCTTCCAGGGAGGTTTCTCAGACCCGACACAACCTAAAATGCCTAGCACATACCCATGCTAGGGTTTCTCAGTATCTCTCGACGGTGATCCTACAAACATGCATACGAATGAACAGAACATGCAAACAAAAACCTAAACTACTATACACAGCCATTCCACCAATTCAAAGAATCAACCGATGGAATGGATAAACGAATCCATACACCCACCAAAACAACAATTCGATCACACAGTGAGATCCAAATAGAGAAATGACACAAACAGAATCTCTTTATTGCTTTCAAAGGATGCGATTACAATACTCTGTTTTCCCACAACACAATGTAACTTCTCAGTATGTCTCTCTTTCTAAAATGACCCGATCTGGGGGTATTTATCTACTCACAACAGTAGTACTGATATTTCTCCAAGTAGCTGGGAGACCCAACCAAGCTAAGAAACTTAATAGCTGTCCAACAAACTATCTAAAAATAGCAAAGCACGGTCAACTTAAACCTTATTACATTTAATGTCCATTTAGGACTTCATTGGAAACATAAAAACAAACTTTAAGCAACTAATGCCTTATGGAGGCCACTGTGGGATAGGTTATTTCGAATCTGGCCTGTATGTATGCAACGTATATTGGTTTGTATATCACAATATACAAACGCCAAAATATACAAGCATTTAACTCTATTTTATGTCTTTTCAATTCCGTCATATAAAACAATGCACAAACCGTTGTATACAACCCTCAGACCTAACGCTATTATAATCGGCAATTTATAACCCACCGAATCCACAATGTATCTCTTGATATGTAAATCAGACGTGATACATAGGATAAATCCACTTTATTATCGTTTGGATTCCGGCTTGCATGTGGTGCCTTGTATGTTTCGAAACATATATACAAGCGCGAACATATACAAGGATTTAGCTTCATTCCATAATTTTTTGGTTCTGGCTTGTATGTATGTGTTGTATATTTCGAAACATACAAGCCACGAAATATACAATAAATTTTCCATTTTTAAAACCCACCTCAAGTCTGCCATTGTATATAATGTTTGTATGCATCCTCCGATATACAAGTCGGATGCGATACCAAGTATTAATCAAATTCCAACCTCCTTTGGGTTCCAGTTTGTATATATGCATTGTATGTATATGTTGTATGTCTCGCTTATACAAATCGAAACATACAAGGATTTAAGTCCGTTTGATAAACCCTCAGGTCCGCGTTGTATATTGGGCCTTGTATATTGGAACATACAAGCGCCAAATATACAACGACTTAACTCTCTTTGACCCTCTCTTCATGTCCACGTGATGTACATTTGCATTGTATCACCTGCTTTGTATATTCTGAAACATACAAACATTCAACCTTATTTAAACAACTCCTCGGGTCTACGACTTGCATATGGATGTTGTATGTTCCAAATGTATGCATAAATATACAAGTCAGAAATGTACAATGAATTCTCTCTTGTTCATAACTTTTGGATTCTGCATTATGTATAAAATGTTTGTATTTTCTATCTGCCAAACATACAAATGCAAAATATACAAAGCAGATTTTAAACATCAATTCATTTCTACTTAAGTTATTTCGGGTCCATCATGTATGTATATATCAAAACCTTTATTAAAATGCATGCAAGGAAAAAAGATATACAATTGCCTTTGTATATGAAAGCGATGTATAAAGGGAAATGTATGTAATACAATGACCGAACATGCAAACAAATAATGCATATGCAACCTGATAGCCCATGCGACTTAGTACAAAAACAAAACCCTTTGCATATACAAACGACCCTATATTTGCAAGGCGATATACAAACCTGAATGTACATTTTACCAAAATGATCATAACTTGCAAAATATGGTGAATTTTAAGATGGTTCAAAAAGCAACCCTAGCTCATTTTTCACAAGGAATCCAACCATATCATGCACTGGTACTGAAAAATACATTTTTTCTCTATTTTTACCAAAGTTTACAATTTTAACCCTCTTTTCCCTTTACCATCAAGCAAAACAAAACACACAAAAACAAAAAAGCAAAGCCACAGCAGGGGTCCTCATTTTGCTAAGGAGTAAAATGGGGCGTATTGTGAACATCACAATAACTAGCAACCAAACAAAACAATTAAATTTAAAGCATTCAAGAAAACTAGATGAAATGAATTCATAACTCCCAACTATCTTTCTTGTAAATTATTATCCAACTTGAGACCTAAGGTATTCAATAAGGATGCATGAATTTTCGTTTTCAGTTTAAATATGTGCACGTGATTAATTATCCTCATCTTGAAGATTGGTTGAACAAACCAGTGACTGACATTAGCCTACGTAGTTGAGGATATTCCCTTATAGCCAACCAGATAGAGCGTTGCTGCCAGTGAGCGTCTATAGCCCCGACAAGGTTATCATTACAATTCTCCTAAGTAGAGCCCCACTGCCAGCGAGCGTCCATGGCCCTAGTAGAGTTATTTAGATGGCTTAATCTGGATTTTTAGTATAATCCATTTTATTTATTTATTTATTTTCTAATTTTTTAAAGAGATTTCACAAGATATAGCAATTTGTAACTTTATGATGCAAGGAGTGGGCACTTGCTGAAACTAAGCTGAGAATTGTAATGGTAGCAAGGGTGACCTTAGAATTTTTCACCTAATATCTACACTGGTAGGTTCAACAAACCCAAGGATTTTAGGTGTGTCATCATGAGAAACCTCTCTTGAATTCTCAATCACTATTATTGAATACTAAATTTTAGAAGCTAAACAACTCTCTACATTCATGACAGTCACAACAAGTTATGTATAAATTGCAAATGATTAACCTGAATATTCTAAATTTTATACTATTTTCAATGGTTGTTAGTTTGCTCCTTAATACTCTAAAGAAAACAAAGATCCCTGTTGAGGAGAAAACAACAAACCAACAACAGACTGTACAAAAAAAGACAAAAAGAAATGGAAAACAAAGCAAAAGGACAACTGTACAAACAACTAACCTAAAAAAAAAAATAGAAAACAAAGCAAAGAAAACTATACAGTGCCTACACTATTTTACACAAATTGGACTGCCCTTTACCTCAGGCCTAGAAGTAGTGTTTCAAATGTTGGCCATTAACTGGTAATGGCACATCTTCCCCTGTCAAGGTCTTGAGTCTAAATGTGTTGTCTCCTATTATTTCTGAGACTTGCAATGGGCCTAACCATAGTTTATCAAATTTTCCATGGCTCCCTTTCTTTTCATGTGCTTTGTCCTAGTACAGCACTAAGTCTGATATCCTGAATGTCTTGACTCTCGCCCTCTTATCAAACCACCTCTTAACTACTACCTGGTGTTTTGCAAATTTCTCGATGGCTCGACCTCTTTTCTCATTTAATTGTAGCATTTGTACTATCCTAGCTTCTCTATGATTATCGAAGCCTAAATACTCATTGGCAAACTTCCAGATTGGTATTCTCAGATTTACTAGAAGTATGGGATCAGTCCCATAAACTAAATGATAAGGTGTACCACCTAAAGTTGTTTTGAACTTGGTCCTATCTACCCACAGTGCATATTTTAACAAGGTATTCCACTCTCTAGGACTCTTAGCAATTAGCTTTTTGATTATATCTAATAAAATTTTGTTTCTAGACTCAGCTAATCCGTTACCTTGAGGGTAATAATTTAAAGAAAACCTTAAAACAATCCCGTATTCAAATGCCCATTTAGAAAAATTTAAAGAAGAGAAAGCAGGGCCATTATCACATACCAATGAATAGGGAGTTCCAAACCTAGTGATGATGTTTTCTTCAAGAAACTTGATAACTACCTCAATTGTGGAGAATTTACAGCATGTGGCCCCAGTCCACCTTGTACAGTAGTCCATCACCGTCAGTATGAACTTGTGTCCTGCAGAAGATGGAGGATTGATGACTCCAATAAAATCCAGGCCCCACTGTGTAAATGGTCTTGATTCAATCACAGGTTGTAATGGGTTGGCCTGATTTCTTCCCTTATCTGCTACAATCTGACAAGTGTGGTAACTTTTGATGTGACTCTCAGTATCTTTGAACATTGTGGGCTAGTAATAGCCCACCCTTAATATCTTGTGTGTTGTAGCTAAATGGGAACCATGACCAGTTCCATACTTATCATGTAGCTCTGTCAACAATTTATCCACTTCAGCTCTATTTAGACATCTCAAATAAATTCCATCATGGTTCTTCCTGAATAGAAGACCTCTTTGCACCATATATTTCTATGCTTTAATCTTCAAAGCTCTCCTCTGAGAAGCTTTCATCTTATTTGGGTACTTTCTAGTTATTAAAAAGGTGTTTAAATCATTATACTAGTCTGATGCATTCTGGGAATTCAACACATACTGCTGTTTTATCAAATCTGGATCTATTTTTGCTATTGTTTGTACCAATGCCTGCCCTCTAACTAGCTTCATGGGAATGATTTCCATGTCGAATTCTTGCAGTGTGGTGATCCACTTGGCTCTCTTTTCTCCAGGTTCATTCTACATCAGCAACATCTTTACTGCTATGTCTGGCACTATGGCTTTGATCTGGCTGCGCAGAATGTAATGTCTAAATTTTTTAACAGCTCTCATTAATGCAAATGCTTGTCTCTCAGTATCTAGATATCTCGATTGTGCATCCTTCAGAGGCACGCTCATGAATGTGATGGGCCTTTCTTCATTGTCCTCACCTTTTTGTGTCAAGGTAGCCGCGGTTGAATGGGAGGATGCAAAGGAATAAATATAAAATGTTTTGGTGTAGTTTGGACTTGCCAATACAGGGGCATCAGAAATTGCCTCCTTAATGTCTTCAAATGCAGCCCTAGCCATAGGCATCCACTCCATCTGTGCATCTTTTTTTAACATGGCATTTAACGGCTGCACGATCTCTGCAAAAACCCATGATAAACTTCTGAACAAAGTTAATCTTACCAAAAAATAATTTTAACTCTTTCCTATTGTTTGGTATTTGCAAATTTTTTATTGATTCTATTCTATCTGGGTCAATCGATATTCCATCTTCAGAAATGACATGCCCTAGTAATTTACCTTCAGTAACTCCAAATAAACATTTTTTAGGATTAAGGGAAATCCCATACCTTTCACATCGCTTGAGTATTTCCCTGAGATCTTGAACATGAGCGGATGCATCCTTGGAATATACAGTCAAATCATCCATATACACAACAATGCACTTACCTGATAACCCATGGAATGCAATGTCCATGGCTCTCTGAAAAGTGGCACTTGCATTGATCAAACCAAAAGGCATTCTCCTATATGCATAATTTCCCCATTTACAAGTGAAGGTGGTTTTTAATCTGTCATCCATATCTATTAAAACCTAGTTATAACCCGAGAAACCATCTAGAAAAGACATCATCTTTGCCCCGTTTACTGCTTGCAGCACTTCGTCTATAGGAGGCAGAGGATAATTGTCCTTTTCAAATGCTTTATTCAAATTTCTAAAATCTACGCATAATCTGATGTCTCTATTTTTCTTTCTTACTGATACTAAGTTAGCTACCCAGAATGAATGTCTGACTAGAAAAATTATTCCAGCAGATAGCAATTTCTTTACTTCTTCGAAGATTAAAGGCTCTAGAATGGCGTTTACAGGCCTTTGTTTCTACCTAAATGGTTTAATCTCTGGTCTCAAAGGTATTACGTGAGTTATGATAGATGTATCATAGGTTTTCAAGTCTTCATATGTCCATGCTATTACGTGTTTATAATCTTTCAGAGCAATCCAAAATTTCTTTTCTAATTTTCTCAGAGCAAGCTTTTCCGATTGGCACATTTTGTGGATTTTGCTCTGTCCCTAAGTTGTGTAAATCACACTTTCCCCCTTCTGTTTTGGGTAAATCTTTCTGTCTTATTATTCCATCGAAGTCAAAAATATGTTCTAGTTCAATTACCCCTTTGGGTAAAAAGTTGTTCTTCAAGTTGATTATATCCTCTTCGTCCCATGTTATCTCAAGCCTTTCCTGGTCATCAATGATTTGAGCCTCAAATACCTCATTGCAAGTCAGAAAATCAATAATTTGTTGATCCCTCCAAATACCTGAAAATGTGTAACATTGTCTGGGATACTGGGAACATTAACTAGCTCAACATCCAAATCATCTCAATCCTGACAGTGTCAAGGGTTCTAATGTGCTAGCTGCAATTGCTAGTGCATCCGGCCTGTGGTTCAGCTCTCTAGGGATGTGCTCTATGTTGAAAGCATCAAATGAATCTATTAAACCCCATACTCTATGTCTGTAACAAATCATTTTCTTGTAGTTGCAAGCATATAGTTTCCTTACTTGTCTGACTACTAGTTCAGAGTCTGAAAATACCTTGATCGTTTTCACCTTTTTCTTAACGGCCATGACAAGTCCCAAAATTAAGGCTTCATATTCAGCAATATTGTTAGTACAGGAAAACTGCAGTCTATATGCTACTAGGTATGACTTACCCTGAGGATCTATAAGTTCAACACCTGCATCTGCACCCTATTTTGATTTCGACCCGTCACATTTTAATGTCCACATGCCATCTTTACTTTTCTGATCTTTCCCTTTGGCATGCTTCGTCTTCTCTATTACTTGTGAGGTGCTGGTATATTTATTCATGGGTATTTATGTTCGGTTAACTTGCATATGTGTATTTTTAGCTTGCAAATCAGAAAGACAACTACCCTTGTCCTTTATTCCCTCTTCTAAATTTGAAATCAGAGCATCTACATTACTCTGAAAGTATTTATGTGTTTGATCAAGATTCACATTTTCCTCTTGTGACTCTACCCTCTTTATGCATTTTTTGTATTCATATTCAATGATGTCTTTACACATTCCACAACTCTCCTCAGAGTGTGGCCTATCATGGACCCTACATTTGTTTTTATACAATTTACATTGGGTGGGCAGACCTTGTTTAATGCATTCTTCCACCTCTTGTCTAATGGTATGACCAAAGAATTTCCATCAGACTTAATGAATAATGTTGTCTCCTTGCTAACACATTTTTCTCTAATGTTTAACATCATGATCTCTTCAATCTGCACCCCATTGTTAGTAATTCTATAAACACCAGGTTCAACAGCAGCATATAATATTTCATTCATTCGATTATACTCTATTATCATGTGTTTCATCCTAGGTTCTACCTCTATTCTAATCTGGTTTGGGACGCCTCTCCAAGGTAGCCACATATGTGAAAAGTCAGTGGCCATATATCCATTTAATGTTTTGGACCAATCCCTACTTAATAACATTCTGTAATTCATGGGTATGTCCACTATTTGAATGTCAATGAATTGGCTCACCCTAGGGTCTGAAGCTAATTGCATTTGAATGTTCATGAGTTCTCCTATCACACTAACCTCAGTCTTAACCAACTGTGTGACAACCTTAGCAGATTTGCTGGGAGTCAGCGCGAGAGTTTTGCATATTCCTAAGGGCATTACGTTGGCTGATGCACCAGAGTCTACCATGCAGTTGTGTATGTTCTTCCCACACAATCTAACAGTTAACAAGAAAGGGGGAGCATCCTTTTTATCAGCATACATTACTACATTTGTATTGGAAGGAAGCTCAACTTTCTTACTTTTCTCTTTAGGCAGGGAATCTCTATTAGGAACAATTATATCAGCAGCAACCCCATCTGCTATGGATGCATCCAAAGATTTTATAAAAGCATTTTTGATCCCTGGAGTTTTCAATAATTCATTCAGAGGTATACTGACATTTATTTTCTTTATTTCTTCTGACAAGTAACTCATTAATCTTGTTGTTTCTACTATTTCAGTTTTACTTGTTTGGGCCTTTTCTAACGTTGTTCCACTGTTTGCATTAGCCTTAAGTATGGCAGGATTGTTGCTAGCATTCTGATCTGGGGTGTATTAAAGTTGTTAGGAGCGATGGAAGTGGTGAAAGGTCCTCCCGGCCTAGTGTTGTTCCTTAAATTGTAGGTGTGGTTTTTATTTGTCTGTTGAAAGGCCTGCACCTCTTCTGTTTCAGTTAATACCTCATTTTCAATTTCAAAGGGAAACTGAAAAGCATTTAACACAAAGGCTGATTCAGGATAAAGACTTTCACAAAAGTATGGTTCATCTTCTAATAATTCATCTTCCTTCTCTTCTGTAGTTGCAAAGGTAAAGTTTTCTAAAACTAAAGCTGTATCATACCCCGAGGGTACTACCTCATTACCCTTGGGAATGAGAAACTCAGAAGTAGGAGGCTGCACCTCTATATTAAATATACTGGCTGCTAAATGGAACTGTGGACAGTCAGGCTCAGCATGTGCATTGGTATTGTGAAATCTGCACCAAATTTTTAGTGGTGTATTGGCCATTTGGATGCCAGCTGCTTGTTTTGCATCATGATTATCTACATTCTCAAAAGGAGAAGCTAGAGTACCATTGTTTGGTCCTGTGTTCCATGTTTTGGATGGCCTATGCAGATTCTGATTTCTGTTATTGCTACCCCAGGCCCTATTTTCTATCACTGGCCCTCTGTTTTGCATTGGTTGCCCTTGGTTATGACCTTGATGCTGATTATAGTTTTGAATCTGATTTGAACATTGGCCCTGGCTATTATTTTGGGTATGGCTCTGATTATAGTTCTGATTATAATGTTGATTTTGATTTGAACTATAGTTTTGATTTTGGCCTTGGTTATAATTCTGATTTTGATTGTATCCCTGGTTACCTCTCCCATAGAGGTTCTCATTTCTTAGTTGTGTTACTTCAGTGGTCAATCTTTTCAAATGTGCAGTGATCTCTTTGATTTCTTCCCTTTCCTCTTATGCTTTTGCCATAGTTGTATCCCTAGGAGGTTGGAAGAAAGGCTGACCATTATTTTGACTGTTATTAGAAGTGTTACTCGTGTAAGGAGCTATGGCTTGGATTGGGGTAGGACTGTACATAGGTGTGTAAGAAGGAACCAGATTTAGTAATGAAGTGTGATGCATAGGGACTCCATTCCATGGTTGTGCCTGATTCTGCATCCCAAAATTTCCTCCATTAACAAATGGGCTACAAGTTGTATGCCTCATCTCTTGATTTACTAAGGCTACCTCTTTATAGGCTTTGGATATTGAATCTATGTCAGGTTTTCTTTTGACAAACATGGTAGTTAAAGGATCCAAGGCAGCATAGTACATGGCTAACAAGGTATCATCATCTACTGTGTAAGGGGCTACCAGCCTAGAGTAGGCATTTTGAAATCTGTCATTGAAATTGTCAATTAGCTCCCCCTCACCTCTTTTTATAGTAGCCAATTTGTGATACAGGATGCAAGGATCAATGGGTCCTCTAAATCTAGACAAAAATGCTTCTTCCATAAGTGACCAGGAAGAAATGTAGCCATTGGGTAGGTTTACATACCAGTTAGAGGCTTGTTCATTAAAGGTGTAGGGAAACAATCTACACACAACATCCTCGTGCTCTAATCTAGCCCTAAAGCATGCTTCCTTGAATATTCTAATGTGGTCTTCCGGGTCTTGGTGCAACTGGTATTTGGGACATATCTTTTCTAGATTTTTGGGCATCTCATTGTAATCATTGAAGTGTATGGGAGACTGGACATTGAAATAAGCCATTATGGGTGCTTGAGCTTGACCTGGACCTGTAGGAATGCCTGAATTTCCTAGGGGATTGGGATTTCTAGGAGTACCTAAACCAAGATTTAAGGATTTGAATGAAGATCTATCAGGACTCACAATGTTACAGATGTTAAAAGGTGACCCAGGAGGTGTTCCAGATGAACTCCCTGCTTGCGATATTTTAGGATTCCAAATCAAAGGGCTCTTACTTCTCCTTGTATCAGGTAGTTGCACAAAAATATCCCCTAAACTGGATCTAGATCTGGTCACCCTATCACTGTTATTAGCCAGTTTGAAACAAACCCTAACTCAAGTCAGCCCTCCTTCTAGCACCAGAAAAACTGTTGGTGATTGTTTTGATGCAATCATAACAATTAGTTAAAATTCACATAAAATGAACCAAAACTGACTTGAAAGATATGAAGGAATCGGTTAAGATTCACTTAATCCCAAGTTGAATATGGTCAGGTCTTGACCTATTGGGCAAATTCAGTTGGTCAATGTGAAGCTGTAATGTTCAAGGGGCCTTACGTAGTTTAGGGTTTCTTGATGGTTTACTGGACTCAAACTATGCAAAAGATCATCAATATCAGCATGTTGTTCATTCCTTTTGCATAAAAAATGTTACTGTACTGCAAAGCTTTAAATAGTTTTTTCTTGAATTATTGTAGCTTTCTCTTCTTCAATATTATAAAAACTATCTATTTTCAACTCTGTTATGCATGCTTCTTTCAAATATGAAACAGTTTCCTTTAAATTTCTGTGTTTTAAGTTAAGTATTTTCAGATGGGTTGGGAAAAGTTAGAGAGATCTAATCTAAACTTCATTCAAATCTACCAAAGGATCTAGTTGTCCTATTATGCACTTTATAAATAATACAGCAATTTGATCAAATCCACAGACAAAACCTTAAATGTATATTCTGAGCATTTTCACAAACATACACCTAAGATTGCAAGCTCCAAGAGAAAATATTTCAAACACAAAGAAGAGAAGGAAAACACTCAGAAGATAGATGCATAATTCCAGATTCAATTGTATTAGAAACAGACAGTCATATAAGATATACAATGTCTGAATGACTCTTAGCTTCATTGATCAAACTACAAAAAACTTACAAGCTTTATAGATACAGTAAGGAAGCCAGATGTTCCACGCATTCCTTATTGTAGACACAGGCGACCTCCTTCTACTTCTAAACTAAACTAAAATGCTATTTTTACAAATTCTTGCTGCTACGAATCTCTATGTAGCCCCTGTGTAAAGTTTTACAGTGCATAGAGGCACAATATATAGACTTTGATTATCCTAGATACAGCTCAAAACCCTAGTTTAAACAATGGTTCAAACCTCTAGTTACAATATAAATACTGGAGATCAAATCTCCCAAAATATCTCTGAGCATACGTCCAATCTGGGCGAAATATGCCATTCTGGAAACCCTAGCAGCTCAATAATAACTTCTGTGGTCTGCTGCAATAATGTCTTCAACTACATTTTGTCTTCATCATTGAAGACCCTTGACTTCTTTGCACTTCATCTTATCTTCCTCTGCTCCTGAGATCTGATTTCCTCCTTCGTGATGTCACTGCCATTAAGTTTCAGCTCCCCTTCAACTGCAAACATGCAAAAAGCAATAAGTATCATTTCACATTTAATAAAACTGCAGGAAGGAAAACAACTGCCAAATCCAGTCATGACTGTGTGAATGCATCAATCGAGCCCTAAATTTGTGGAAATCACGTCCAAAAAAAATGCATATACAGCATCCAGAATAGTCGGGTCAACCATCGTTGACCAAAAACATGCATTCGAGCCTCAAAATTGACCTCCAAATTCCTATCGCTCCGTCTTTTCCCACCTATTTTCTTGTTTAAATCTCTGCATGCCCATTATACAAGCCATATGTTATACATCCATTTAATTGGATTCAAATCTGCCTTCGATTCTGCAGTTTGTATGTCGCAATGTATGCTTGATAATATACAAGTCAGATACATACAACGATTTTTCTATTATGGACTTTTATTTCGAATCCGGCCTATATGTATGCAACGTATATTGGTTTGTATATCACAATATACAAATGCCAAAATATACAAGCATTTAACTCTATTTTATGTCTTTTCAATTCCGTCATATAAAACAATGCACAAACCGTTGTATACAACCCTCAGACCTATTGCTGTTATAATCGGCAATTTATAACCCACCGAATCCGCAATGTATCTCTTGATATGTAAATCAGACGTGATACATAGGATAAATCCACTTTATTATTGTTTGGATTCTGGCTTGCATGTGGTGCCTTGTATGTTTCGAAACATATATACAAGCGTGGACATATACAAGGATTTAGCTTCATTCCATAATTTTTTGGTTCCAGCTTGTATGTATGTGTTGTATGTTTCGAAACATACAAGCCACGGAATATACAACAAATTTTCCATTTTTAAAACCCACCTCAAGTCCGCCATTATATATAACGTTTGTATGCATCCTCCGATATACAAGTCGGATGCGATACCAAGTATTAATCGAATTCCAACCTCCTTTGGGTTCCGGTTTGTATATATGCGTTGTATGTATATGTTGTATGTCTCACTTATACAAATCGAAACATACAAGGATTTAAGTCTATTTGATAAACCCTCAGGTCCACGTTGTATATTGGGCCTTGTATATTGGAACATACAAGCGCTGAATATACAACAACTTAACTCTCTTTGACCCTCTCTTCACATCCACGTGATGTACATTTGCATTGTATCGCCTGTTTTGTATATTCTGAAACATACAAGCATTCAACCTTATTTAAACAACTCCTCAGGTCTACGACTTGCATATGGACATTGTATGTTCCAAATGTATGCATAAATATACAAGTCAGAAATGTACAACAGATTCTCTCTTGTTCATAACTTTTGGATTCCGCGTTATGTATAAAATGTTTGTATCTTCTATCTGCCAAACATACAAATGCAAAATATAGAAAGCAGATTTTAAACATCAATTCATTTCTACTTAAGTTATTTCAGGTCCATCCTGTATGTATATATCAAAACCTTTATTAAAATGCATACAAGGGAAAAAGATATACAATTGCCTTTGTATATGAAAGCGATGTATAAAGGGAAATGTATTTAATACAACGACTGAACATGCAAACAAATAATGCATATGCAACCCGATAGCCCATGCGACTTAGTACAAAAACAAAACCCTTTGCATATACAAACGACCCTGTATCTGCAAAGTGATATACAAACCTGAATGTACATTTTACCAAAATGATCATAACTTGCAAAAAATGGTGAATTTTAAGATGGTTCAAAAAGCAACCCTAGCTCATTTTTCACAAGGAATCCAACCATATCATGCACTGGTACTGAAAATACATTTTTTCTCTATTTTTACCAAAGTTTGCAATTTTAACCCTCTTTTCCCTTTACCACCAAGCAAAACAAAACACACAAAAGCAAAAAAGCAAAGCCACAACAGAGGTCCTCATTTTGCTAAGGAGTAAAATGGGGTGTGTTGTGAACATCACAACAGTTAGGCTCCACATTTTTCACTGCTCCTCACTCACCCTTTGACATAAAATACTTACATATACCAAAGTATATCTGCAAAAGTTGTCTTCAACTGGACAAATTCTATAGCCCAACTTTGCTTCATCCTATCCAAAATTGAGATGTGACCACTCAACAGGAATGCAAAAGCTTCTACCCTCTTTAGATCTGTCAGATCACTGGTCTGGGCTGTGGTCTAAGCATCAGATAGGGCCTCATGCATGGCCTCTAATTTAGGGATAATTATCCCTCTAAGTTCACTTAACCTTCTTATTCTATTTTTCTTCTCCTTCTCAAGCTTCTTTATTTCATTTATGACTACAATAGTCTGACACTCTTGATTTATTATGGAAGAAGTGAGAGGATCAAAACCTTGAGATAAAATTGATAGTTTGCTCTCTTGTTCTTTCACTTTCTTGGTGATGTCTACTGTTATGGTGGACCAAGATAGACAAAATTTGTATAGATCACCACCATCTTTAAGAGCATTCTCTAGGCTCTTTATTCCAATAGCCAAATTTCTTCTATCATTTGTTATTAGTCCTTGTATTTCAGAGAATCTCTTTCCCAAAAACTCCTTCCAGACCTCTTCTTCTGCTGACTTCTCTAAGGAAGCAAAATATGTATGAACAAAATTTACAAGAGATGTTAGATTATTGGATGAGGACACTGAGAGATCCTTTTGAAAGGATGGCATGATCTTCTCCAATACACCGGATGTAGTTTCTATGAGTTCACAGTCTTCTGTGTGAGACTTCAAAAGTTTTTCTTTTGCCTTTGCTTGAGTAAAGGATGCTATCTTCATGGTTTGAACCTAGGAGAGGGAATCAAAGTTGAATGGTCCTTGAAGCAGTTTCGGTTCATCAAATTCCATCATCTCTTTGGTCAAGAAATCTTTGATAGTTTTTGCAGTGTCTCTTGCCGGAGACAGAGTCTTCTTCCCTTCTACAGTCTCAGAACTATCTCCTGGGGTCTTCTCTATTTGGTGTTTTTTCCCTTTCCTTTACTTCTTTTTCTTGACTAGTTTGCTCCTCTATTCTTTCTTCTCCTTTAGATCTGGAGTCTACATGGGAAACCAGATGAGAGATATTTGCTTCTTTAAGGACTTCCTCTTCCAAAACAAAGGAATCTAGATTCTTAGTTTTCTCCTCACCTTCCTTTGTCTCTTTTGCAACTGTCTCAGTAGATTCTCCTTTGTCATCCATGGTAGAGGGTTCATCACCTAAGTCCTCTATAACAGGAAGATTGAATCTTTTAAAAGCATTCTGGAGGATATCTTCTGTTTCTTTTTCCACTTTGTCAGTTTCTCCAAGCATAAGCTAATTCATTCTAGCTTTGCTCCGAAACTCATCCTTGCAATCTTTGAAGACCATGATTATTTGCTTTGGAGTGATGGAGGGATAAAGTTGGATTGCAATCTGCTCCCAAATTTCTAGGTCTTTTGCCATGGCATTGTTCTTTCTTATTTCAAGTTCCTTTTCTAGACTTTTAGGAATCAGAGATATAATTTCAATGAATGCTTTGTTGTAGATGTTTAAATACCTGATTGTAGCTTCTTGCAGGATCTTCTGATCAGTTTCACTATAATCATCATAGAACTCAGTCATTGGTTTCAAGTTCCCATCCACAGTGACTGATTTGATTATATCATCAATGTGGAGAGTAGGCTTTTCAACAAATTATTCTACCTTCTCTTCCTTGTCTTGACTGGTAGAGGGTTCACCGAATGTTTTCTTCTGCTTCTTCATTTTCTTAAATTCCTCATCGATTTCAGTTTCTTCATCATCCTTCTGACTTGTATAGGATCTTGTTGCCTTTTTCTTTGTTCTTTTCTCTCCCTTTCCGGATGTCTGGGTTTCCGGTTTTGATGCCTTTTGGCTCTTAGAGGTGGCAGGTATAGAGCTCTTGGAGGATCTAGTCTGGGAAGGGGCTTGCATCGGATCACTTTCCTTTTATGTATCTTGTTTCTCTTTCTCTGCCCTTTCCATCTTCTCTCTATTGGCATCAACTGCCTCTTTTGATATTCCATGCCTCTTGGCAAATTCTTCTACTTCCCTTCTTACTTTTCTCTTGATCTCTGGCTGTCTAAGTTCAACATGAACTTTTACACTCAGCTCTTGGTAGGTTCCAAACCTTTTTGCCTTAGGATCCTTGGGTTGACTTAGTAGGTGTTGGATGTGTAGCTCTAGGATTTTCTCATCAACTTCATACCCCATTGGCATGATCCACACTATTCTAGGTTCCACTACCTCCATCAGGCATTGATCAGTGTCCACCATAAAGCACACTGTATCCTTGTACTTCTCAACTAATGATTGAGGGATTATTTCTCTAGCTTGCATCATACTCTAAAAATTCTTGAAGTAGTCGTAGAGTGCTGTATTCTGTGCCTTGGCATCACCAATTCCATGCAAATAATCTCTGATTTGTATGGCTACTAGTCTGTTATTTTGCCATATCCAACCACTAATTCCAGGTAGCTCATTCATATAATAGAAGAATAGGCAAAGTATCAAGCCACCATACTTGAATGAATTCTTTTTATCCTTAATTTTCTGCAAGTTCTCCAACAGTTGATTCAAGAGAAGCTCACAAAGATCATAGTCAGCATTATCTCTTAGCATTTGATAAGCAGTGTAAATTGCAGTTTCGGGTAGTAAATTTTCCCTATTGGAGTGATATATCTTGTAACCAATTATCATGGAGGCAAACTTGATATCTGGATCAGTGATATCTTCTATTGTCATTTCTCTCTTGTCAAATTTTGATCCGGTAGCCTCACTCACAGTTTGGTTTTTGACCGATTTGAGAATAGGTAACCCTTCGGATGAGTGTAAACCGGTTACCACCCTAATATCATCTTTTGTGATCTTAAATGGTCTATTCAACCACATGAAGTTATCATGCACTCTGCTCAAAACATACCGAACCCATTCATCTTCTGCAAAATAGGAGAAATGGATACAATGTCCAAAATGTTTGTCCCAGATGGCCTTGTACTAAGGTTTGAGTTCAAAAGCATCATCTATTAACTGATTGTGATAGATATCCATTAGCTTGGATTCTCCAAATTCCTCAATGTTTGCATGAATATATGCCCTAACATCTTCTACATGCAAAACCCCATGCGGAATGCTTGAAAATGTGCCTAGGGGATCAACTTCTAGGGATTTATAGGGATGTTTCTTGAATTTAGGGCACAGCCTATTAGTAATCTTCACAACATTCAGAGTAGCCATCTTTCAAAGATTCAGAGAGAGATTTCAAGAGAAGAAAATACCTCTTATGCTTCTAGGGTTCACGATATGAGCCGGATCGAGTTGCTTGGATGAATTGACTTCTGCGGTTTGATCTTTGAGAGGATTGAGATAACTTGTTGCAGAGCTCCTCTTTTCTTTTTGAATGCAAATGTGCAAATGATGAACCAAAGAACCCTTTTATTTCTACGCAAACCCTAATTCCATTTTGCAATAAATGCACAACCTAAGTTATTCCTGTTGCCTTGCTTTCCTTGTTTCGAGAGAGATCTTTCCGAATCACTGGTATGCACTATTATCTATCTATCTATCTTTCCCAAATCATTCCACTTATCCACTGATCAAGATACCTCAAATTTGAGTCATACCGGATCTAACTGTGAGAATCCTGTTCTTACCAGATGACTGTTAAACCAGATCAATCTAGGAAGATTAACCTCTTCTAAACTATTTGCGGATCTTCCATATCTTTACCAAGGCTCATTTAGATGTTTCTCTGAGACCCTTTAATTCGCAACTTTCCATGTGCCATTTTCAGGCACCAATTGACTGGCTGGGGGAACTTGTTTTCTTTTGAGACTCCCCCTGAGCTAGAGCTCATCTATTTAGTTTCTGAAAGGAATATCAGCACTAGATTCTAGTGTGGATCCATCCCCAACATTTTCTATACTCCTCTTTACCCAAATCTTGTTCATCTCGCTTTGAATTTCATTTGCATCTACTTTTCCTTTTCCTTTGTCTTGGTTTTGATTATGATGCACCAGACCCTTTTTGTCCTGATTCTTACTTCTGCAGAGTTTGGTAATATGACCGGATCTATTACAATTGTAGTAAACAACATTTCTTTGTATATTTGACTAATATCCTCTTAATCTACATTGATTAGCCATATGTCCCATTCTATTGCATGTAAAGCATCTACCATTGAATGAATTGTTCATTTGCATATTTCTACACTCATGAGATTTGTGACCAAACCTTTTGCAATTAAAACACTGTCCGGAGAAGGATGAATTAGTCTGATTCATTCTTCTTCTACACTGATTTGCTTTATGACCAAAGTTATTGCAATTGTGGCAGTATCCATTGAAGGATGGATATCTTTGAGCATTAGGTTGCCTTACCGAAGGTCTTCTAGGCCTGTTCCTTGGATTTCCTGATCTAGAGTTCTTCTGACTGGATCCGAAGCTTTCACTTTTCTCATACCCAAAGCCTTGCTTGTCATCTACTCTCTTTTGGATTTCAAGAAGAACTTCAAGCTGAGCAGAGCTTATCTTGAATTTCTCTTTGTATTCATTTGTTATTTGAAGATCTCTTTTTAGAGTGTCAATCTGATTTTCAAGTTGTTCTTCATTATCTCTAGCTTCTTCCAGATCAGATTCCGAATGCCTGATTATTCTATCCATTTTGTGGCAGTCTTCTAATTTCTCTTTGAGAGATTGTTTCAGATTATCTTCAATTTCTTGGGTGAATTTCATAACCCCTGATTCCATTTCATGTCTTACCATAATGACCTCTTTTGATAGCTTATCACATAATTTGTTCTTCTCATTCAGATCTTCATTTGCATCATTGGCTTCATTCTGACTTGCTAATTGTTGAAGTAGTTCTTTTCTCTTTTTCATAGAGATACTCAGGTTCTCCTTAAGTTTATTTATGAAATCATTAGCTTGTTTGAGTCTTTCCCTTAAGTTATTTGCTTCAGAGTGAGACTGTTCAAGATCATCTAGGGTAGACTGAAGTTGTTCCCTCATACCATACATATCCATTGAGATTCCCAGATCTTCCTCAAGCTGTTAGGCTCTATGTGGAGGAAATTAGCTCTGATACCAATTGTTGATAACTAAGAGGGGGTGAATCAGTTATCTAAGTTAATTTAACTTTTTGTTCTTCTTTAACAACTAGTGCAGCATCAAAACAAATAAGCATCCATAACCATGAAAGCAAAAACAAAATTAATACACATAACACAAAGATTTTGACGTGGAAAACCCTGTTAAGGGAAAAACTACAGGGTGACTAACCCAAGAATGTATTCTCTATTAGAAGAATAGAAATACAAAAATGGCACTTGCCAATTAGGGCTTACTACCTGAGCACATTGCTCACAAGAGTCTCACTGCCTACAAGATACTCACTATCTACAAGTTACAATGAAAGATACTTGAATTGATGAGAAGCATCCACATATGCTGAGGTTCAGTTCCGGTTAGGCTCAATACACTGATCTACTACACTTCATTCTTCCTCTTCTTCGGTGTTGTTGTCCTGTCACATACTGAACCTGTATTACTGCTTCCACACTTGTCTCTACTTTTCTTCACACAATACAATACACCACACACACCTTCATACTGAAATCAATTGGATATATATATCCGCATCAATGATTTCAATCATCTTTCTAGTCGGCATTCGAAATACTCAACATTTTCCCAAACTCTGGTCTGTCGGTTGAATCCTTACTTATTAAGTGATGTGTATCAAAAAGATGGTTATAGAAGTCATCAATCATGTTGGCCAACCATGAATGATCCCTCAAGAAACTTGATCACCATCTATATCCCATCCGAATTAAGGTATAATGCTTTGCCGGTCAGGTCTTCCTCAGTCTACTCTGCCAAACAGGAACCCAACACTCAGGTGCTTATATCTTTTCATTCTATCATCACCAGAGGCTCAAACTCTAGAATATATTAGTCATGGTACTCCTCTTGACTTCCCCAAGTCCGTATTTTAGAAAGATACTTCCTCTGAAAGATCCGAACCTGATTGTCGAACCTTGCTGCATACTCTGTTCTTAGTCATCAGACCAAAATACTCTTCAATCTATCTTCCGATAGAGACACAACATGTCCTATGGATGTGTGAGATGGACTTTGTTGCCATCAATGACAACATTCATGAAGCTACAACGTGGCTCTTGCCAACAAGATCAATATTCTGTACTTAACTAGAACTAAATTCTTGCATTGGCAGATGTTATTTATCAATTCAAACACTTTGTAATCTTCTTGTAATCATTTCTTTAGGCAGTGAGCTCTAGGAAATGAGCCCAAAGCCAAGTGCCTTCCCCATTTTTAATACTTTTAATAGGGTATTAATCTTTGTGGATTAATCTCCACCATGGTTTTTCCCTTAACCGGGTTTCCATGTCAAAAATCTTGGTGTCAAGTGTGTTATTTGGGTTTCTGCTCATGTGTTATTGATTCATGCTTTCATGGTTATAATAATGATCCATTAATAAGTGGTAGAGAAGAATTAATTATAGCAAGTGTTAAAGTTTTGTGACAACTGATTCACCCCCCCTTAGTTGTCTGCCCTTATTCCAACAATTGGTTTCAGAGCAAGGTTCCTTGGAAGAAGCTTAATAGCTTGAGGAAGATCTGGGAAGGAGTTTCAATGGGTTTGATGAGTGCCAAGTTGTACTCATGAAATACATCTTTTTGCCTCTCTTTTTCTCCTTCTTGAGTCCATCTTTCCTAATGTCTACACCCAGATAAGCTAGCAAGATCATTCTATTTAATGATTAATTGAGATAGATTACTTAAGATTATAATTTCTGATTGAGTGACTAATGTGCATGGAATTGATGGAAAAATACAGAAACTTCTCTCTTTTTGAATCAACAGGTGTAGATGCCAGGAACAACAATTTTGTGCATCTCCAGAGATAGTCTTCAATGATCTCCGGAGACAATACCAAAGTACCATGACACCTAAAGTTTTGAAGAAATGAGGAAAGCCTCTCCAAAGCTCTGCAGGAGTCTGGAGTATCTCTGGAGCTGAACAAAGAAAGCTACAGATATCTCTGGAGCTACAAACCTATCTCCAGAGCTACATACATATCTTCGGAGCTGCAGACAGGGACATATATCTCTAGCGCCTCCTGAGAGCAGGGCATATTCCAGCATAAGCTGTTGACCAGGCACTCTCAACAGTGATCATAATACCCCTCATTTCACTCAAATCATCACCTGAGTGGTGAAGGGTCATCTTTAGTTAAACTGCTGGAGTTTTATCTTTTCAAAGTTTTTGCATGAGTTACGGGTGGAACTGATTCAATATCCTTATTTTCAGGGCCTCGATGCCCAAATGTATTAAGACTCAAACGTAGATTCTGAGTGGACTTCTGTTCTACTCAAGTCTACTTTTATTGCATGATTATTTTCTATAGTTAGACAGCTAGTGTAATAAAGAGATGGATGTCATCTCATAGAAGAACTAGTAGATAAGATCAGTGATATGTCATCACTCACTTTTATATATACTTATAGAAACAACAGAAGAAATATACAATGATTGAATTATTCTGATTCTCGGTAATCTCAGTTCTGTAATAGCAGTATTTTCCATGAATGCAAAGCGTATGGAATTGGTTTGAATTTAGTTGTGATCTTCTTTTGTGCTGATTCCCTACTGTAGCCTTCAGCCCCAAGGGTGTGGAGCAAGGGCCCACTCTCACCACCAAGGCAGGAGGCTAGTACCACTGTTTTATTACTTTAGATTTTTGTTGTGAAAAGTATTTACTGATTTTAATAGATAGATGCATGTTACTATTTTTTTAAGATTGCTTTGAGTAAATTTCTTGTTTAAATTTGTCTTCAGCATTCATTAAATTCATTCAACAAGTAAATAGATTAATCTCTTCAAATTTGTAGAAGCTGTTAGGATTAGCTAGAAACTGGTAACTGTAGAATCCCTAGTTGCAAACAACCGAGGACATAGCCCCTGGATTTTTGACATCTGAAAATAGATTAAATGATGAGGTACAACGACACCTTGTCATTTTTGGCACCATTGCCGGGGATGTATTGTATTAATTAGGGAAACTTAGTTAAAACAATTTTTAGGATAGATCTATATGGTTAGAGCTAGAGATTTAAAAGGAAGATATATAAAGCAGACACCCCAACAACAAGCCATAGGGAAAAGTAGTGGGGTGGCACAAGATCTTGTTGAGGAGAGAAACCTAGAAACTACTTTGGAAGCTGCACCTCAAAACAACAATTCCTTAGATCCTCCAAATCTTCCACTTGCCAATTATATCCAGGAATTACAACAAATGTTTTAGGCAGATCCTTTGATAGAACCTAATTTCCTAGAACCTCAGGGAGAAGAACCAGTACTAAACATGGATAATGAAAATCATGAAGAAGAGGAAAATCAGGCTCCAAGAACCTTCTGATATCCTATTGTTTTGGCTACTGGGGACAATGCTCCTATGAAGAATATCTCACCAGCACACTTGCCAAGTTTTAGAGGACTTTCTTCTGAGGATCTAGATTAGTTTTTATTTGAATTCAATGTAGTCTACCAGACTTATGATTATGGATCAAATAACCAGAAACTCAAACTGTTCCCTTCAACTTTGAAATATTCTACGATGAGATGGTTTATGGGTTTACCCTAGAATTCTATCCATTCTTGGGATCAGATGGAAATAGAGTTTTTGGAAAAATACTAAGATTACTGCAGATCCAGTAATAAAAATGAAGAATTGTTTAAAATTAGGCAGGGGGAGGAAGGGACCTTAAAGGACTATGTGGATAGGTTTAATTTTTCCTTGAGAAGGTATGGCAACTCAGTAGATCACTCCTTGACCAGAACCCTATTTGTAAAAGGATTGGATAAAGAATCAAAACAGGCACTGGATCTAATGGGAAAAGGGAACATCAACAAAATGGAAATACCTGATATAGAAGAACTCTGCGGGAACTATTCCAAAACCCAAAATGGAGTGAGATCATCCAAAAATTTTAAAGGGAAGAATGAAATAGGATAGTTGATGGAGGAGATTGCAAATCTAAAAACAGACATTTTGGTCCAATTAAATACCACATTGGATGGGATTCAAGAAAAACCTGGAACAACTAATCAAAATAGAGCAATTGAACCACTCTCCATCTATTGTCCTAGGTGTAGAAACAAACATCTGTTGAGAGAATGCCCTTTGGACAAATCAGAGATTTGTCAAATCTGTGATAGGGAACATCCTACCAGTCAATGTAGTCAACTTCCAGCCTTGAAAAGATTGAATAAGAAGAATGTTGTAATAGAAGAGGAATTGAACTATGTGGGACAAAAACAAACTGGGAATTTCCCTTATAATCAGTATCCAAACCGGCCTTCTTACAGGGGTCCCTTCTAATTGGGGAAATAACCAATGGAATCCAACTTGGCATGGGCCTCAAAATAATCCTCCTTGGGGACAACAGGATTGGCCAGGTCAACATTGGCAAAACCAAAATTGGCAAAATCAGCCTTGGGGAAATCAATAGTGGCCACCATAGTTTGGATCATAGAACATGCAACCTCAATGGGGTTCTCAACAGGGATATAATCAACAATACCAGGGACAACCTACATGTTTCCAACCTCAACAACAAGCTTTACTAACTGGACCCTCCAACACACAAGGTCAAACACAAAATGAACCAGTTAGCCAACCACCTTTACTAGCTCAGCCTATACCAAACCCATAGAATAAATAGGGAGCAGCTGTTTACATGACAGAGCAAGAAAATCTGGCTAGAATTAATGCTATATATTCAAATAATCTCCAGCTGCATTCTGGGAAATCATTCCCAAGACCATCTCCTCCAACTATAGTTGAAGTAACCAATGATGAGGAACCTGAAAATCCATCCACTCAACCCCCAGAGGAGATTACTAACAAAAAAGTGCTAGAAGAATCATCTTTGGACAACTCTGGAGTTGCTCCTAAAAGACTGACTCCGGAGAACATTCCTAAAAACAATTCTGACAAGAGCTCCAGAGATGCTCCGAAGATGGAAAACTAGCACCATATCCAGAACGACTTAAACAGTATGTTCCCCAAAAAAAGATCTTACAAAAACAAGTCCAAACCAACCTGGAATTAGAACTTTTGCAAGAAATCAAGCAACTAAACATTGAAATTCCTCTTCTCCAGGCAATCAGAGATGTACTAGAACTAAATCAGTTCATTAAACAATATTGTATCAAAACGTAGGGTAGGAAGAAAAACTTTCCCTCCACAATACAGGTGGAAGGAAAAGTAGTGGATCTATTGATGGGAGAAATTCTCCTCCCAAAATATGGAGACCCTGGAAATCCTGTCATAACTATTTTCATCTCAGGGGTAGAAATTTCAAATGTTCTGGTTGATCTGGGAGCAGCAATTAATGTGATGACAGTTCATAAAATGAACAAATTAGCTCTATCAGGTATCCAATCCACAACTACAATTCTTCAACTTGCTGACCAGTCAGTAACTATTCCAAAAGGAGTAATCACTGATGTACCAATTGTGATAGATTCATGGGAATTTCTAGTGGACTTCCTGATACTAAAACCTAGAAACCAGAGAAATGCTTATCCACTGATTTTAGGAAGACCATGGCTGGCTACAGCAACAACATCTATTGATTGTCAAACTGGAGATATGGTCATTTCTAATGGAATAGATTTGAAGAGAATATCTCTGTATCCTCCAGCTAAACCATCAATGCATTATACAGGAAGAGTATGGGTGGATGAACCAGAGAACAATGACAATAGTGCCTCAATAGCTATGGTAACCATCAAGGAACATTTGGGAGAATTAGAAGAAGAAGTATACTATGATACAATAGAAGACTTCACTCACATCATAATCAATAAGGATGTGATGGAACTCACCCAAGATTCTAAGAGAGAGATTCTTAGTTCTTCTCATTGTACCCTCGCCAACATCATTCCTTGTGGGGAAACCTTTTACAAAGACTTATCCACTTTCCACATGTTGCTTCCACATTCTTTTCCTCTCAATACCATGACTCCAATGTACAGATTAACTACATCTATGGATCAAATCACAAAATAGGTTATGATTTTACCAGGGAAAACACTTAATATCAATACTCAGTTAACAACAAATCAGGAAGATAAACTTATCCAACTTCTGATTTCCCATTCAGCATCTATTGCCTAGGAATACCAAGATATGAAAGGCATACCTCCTAAGATCTATACCCATCAAATATACACTGAGGATATTAAAACTATCAGACAGCCCCAGAGAAGATTAAATCCTGCTTTAAAGGACATTGTCAAAACTGAAATAGAGAAATTACTTCAAGAATGGTTTATATATCCAATTTCAGACAGTCAATGGGTCTCACCCCTTGTCATAGTGCCTAAAAAGAATGGTAAATGAAGGGTGTGTATTGATTATAAAGAACTAAACAAGGCCACAAAAAAGGACTACTTTCCCTTACCATTCATTGACCAAGTTCTGGACAACCTTGCTGGGAGAAAGTATTTTTCTTTTCTAGATGCATTCAGTGGGTATAATCAAATTCAGGTAGCACCTGAAGACCAGAACAAAACCACCTTCACATGCTCTTGGGGAACCTTTGCTTACAAAGTTCTTCCCTTTGGGCTATACAATGCCCCAACTACATTTCAGAGACTTGTTTTAGCTATTTTTGCTGAACTAGCTAATGAATGCATGGAGGTCTATATGAATGACTTTACAGTGTATGGGGATAATTTTGAAGAAGCTCTCACAAACCTTGAGAAAGTACTAAAATGTTGTGAGAAAAATCAATTATCCCTTAGCCATGAAATGTGCTTCATGATGGTGGAGGAAGGAATCATTTTGGGACACCACATTTCAGGAAAGGGGATCAAAGGGGATCAAAACAAGATAAAAGTAATCACACAGTTGCCTTCACCAAAAGTCAGATAGATGTTAGAAGTTTTCTGGGACATGTAGGCTACTATAGGAGGTTCATAGAAAATTTCAGCAGAATAGCTGCTCCCTTGTTTACCCTGCTTAACAAAGACAGAATTTCTGTGGACAGAAGAATGTTAATTAGCATTTGAAACCTTGAAAGAGAAGCTTACTGTAACACCAATTTTGAGAGGACCTAATTGGACTTTACAATTTCACATAGAGACTAATGCTTCAAATGAGTCCATTGGGGCAGTTTTAGGACAAAAGGAGGAAGGAGAAAGTATGCATGCCATTTATTACATCAGCAAAAACCTTACCTCTGTAGAAAGAAACTACACAACAACTGAAAAAGAATTCTTGGCAGTCATCTATGCTATAAACAAATTCAGGCATTATATCACTGGATATAAGATATTTGTACACATTGATCATGCAGCCATCAAGTACCTAATGAATAAACCAGTAGTGGGTGTAAGGATCATCAAATGGTTATTACTATTGCAGGAATTTGATATTACCATAGTTGATAATCTAGGAAAGTTTAATTTGGTTTTTGATTTTCTATCAAGATTGCATACAGGAGGAGAAAACCAACCAGTGGAGGACAAGTTCCCAGATGAACATCTTTTTGATATATCCTCTACTGCACCTTGGTTTGTTGACATAGCTAATCTTTTAGCTACAGGCTTATATCCATCCTATTTTACTTCAAAACAAAGAAAATGTTTAGTTAAAGAAAGTTTATCTTACAAATGGTTGAATGGTTTACTATTTAAATATGGTCCTGATTTCATTCTATGCATGTGTTTAAAGGCTGATGAGATTTTTGATGTGTTGAGAGCATGTCATGATGAACCATCTGGTGGCCATTACTCTTTCCACCAGACAGTCCACAAGATCCTCGGAGTTGGTTACTACTAGCCCTCTCTTCATAAGGATACAAAGAAGTATGTGTAACACTATGACCAATGCCAAAGGATGGGACAACCAACCTTTACCCAGGAGATGTTACTATATCCTCAAGTCATGATGGAACCATTTGAGCAGTGGGGTCTAGACTTTGTGGGACCAATTTCTCCACCATCATCAAGCAAGGAGTACATTCTAGTATGCACAGACTATGTTACTAAGTGGGCTGAGGTTCAAGCATTACAATTGCTAGAGAAGAAAAAGTTGTTGATTTCCTTTACAATAAGATTTTCTTAAGATTTGGAGCCCCAAGATCAATAGTTTTAGATAGAGGACCTCAGTTTACTTCACAAGTAATCAAAGCATTCACATATTTATATCAAGTCAAGCACAGAAAATCTTCACCTTACCATCCTCAAGCAAATGGACAGGTGGAAGTCACTAATAGGGAACTTGAAAATATTCTGACAAGGACAGTAGCAATGAACAGAAAAGATTGGGCTAGTAGATTACCTGAAGCAGTTTGGGCTTACAATACCAGTTGGAAGTCCACAACAAAGTTCTCACCATATGAATTGGTTTATGGGAAAAAGCCTATTTTGTCCATAGAATTTGAACTCCAAACACTTAAAACTGTATTGGATGTTGGTCTACCATTGTCTATAACTCAGCAAAACAGAATTCTTTAGCTCAATAAGTTGGATGAAATTCAAACAAAGGCCATTCAGCAAACAGAACTGGTTCAGTACTACAGGAAGCAATGGCATGACCAACACATCAAGAGGAGGACATTTCAACAAGGTGATTGGGTTCTTCTTTATGATTCTAAATTCAAAGAGTTTAACGGGAAATTGCAAACTCACTGGATGGGTCCTTATCAAATCAGGGAAGTTCTTGAAAATGGAACTGTATTATTGGAACCTATTGATGGAAGCACAGACACATTCTTAGTAAATGGCCACCGAATCAGACTCTATAAAAGACCATCTACTAAAGAGGAGTTTCTTCATGATTTGTGTTTTGATACAGGGGATACCTCCTCTGTCACAGTGTTGGATTGATTAAAAAAAAAGGTTGAAAACCAGCAAATGGCTACCTTCTAAAAAAAAGAAAAAAAAGGAAGGTCGAAAACCAGCAAATGGCGGCCTTCTAAATATATATATATATAGAAAGATGGAAAACTAGTAAATGGCTGTCTTTCTCGACCAAGGGAGTTGAAAACTAGCAAATGGATGTTCCCTTCTTCAGGACAGTTGAAAACAATCAAGCTACAGAGGTGATCAGGTTTCAGGAGTTAGTCAAATGCACCTCCGACGCTTCTTAAACCAAATGCACCTCCAGCACTTCTCAAACTAGGAGCACCTCCGGTGCTTTCCAACTAGGAGTACCCTCAGCACTCTGTCAATAAAGAAGTTAGTCTCAATAATAAGGGAGGGGACCCACCTCTCCAGGCAGTAAAGTAGACACATCACATGATGAGGTCATTATGACTCATCCTCTACTTTATCACAAAAATAAATTTAATTAGAACACATATCATTTGCAGGAGTATTCAAATCCGGTGCTGACATCACCCTAGGAATGTGGATTTTTGAACCACTTAGCAAAATGATTGTAGGTTGCGTACCAACAGAGTAGTGGATGTCATCTCCAGCCACCAAAAGCTGTTCATGTGCCACGACACGTGCAATCTCTAGCAATGACGCAGCATCTCTACCGTGTACATCGTCCTCATCATTAAAATCGATCTAGGTAATTCTATCTTTAATTAATCATTATTAGCAACTGTCTTGTCTTTCTATTTTTGGGTGCCTCCACTATGACATGTCCTCCTGCCATCATTTTCTTTCCTAAATTCACACATGCCACCATCTGTGCTATACTGCCACCTTGCCTCCAGAGTGTCCTGTCATTCTGTCACATTTATGACTGCCTAGGTACTCTAACTAATCTGCATAAGCCTAAGCTGAGAAACAAAACATTCCTCATTCGAACCTCTAAAGTACCCTGAAGAACAGAGCAAATTGAACAGTCCTCCGGAGCCTACTGAGATAAGAGGAAAGGATAGACTACAGATTGAGGAGGTGAGGAATTAAGCACAGAAGGTGGAACTAATTCGGCAATGGGGGTCAAGAACAAGTCTGAGCCAGAAAGTGCCACAAGTCTTCTACAGGATGAAGCTCCAGCAAACATTCTAAGAGCTACGGGATGGTTAGACTTCCTAGAAAAATTTGAAGGGTTTCAGGAAGATGTTGTGGATGAATTCCTTAGAAATTTAAGGGACAATCAGATAGCTATCAGAGGAGTCCAAATCAATTTCTCCTCAGCCACTATCAGCCACATTTCTGGACTTCTCGAACAAGGTGAGAGGTTTTATCACTTGAAAACCTTATACACTGACTTGATTAAGAATTTCTCTATTCGTGGTGAACCTGCTATTCAATTGCATTCGAATAAAAATGAAGTCAAAGGAATTCTTAGGTCTACCCTTCCAAACCCTTGGCAGTCTGTTGCCACCTAGCTGATGAAATATTTTACTTGTCATGGTCAATTCTCTCTAATTTTAGGACCAATCATGAAAATGTTGATTTATCTAAGACATGGGAATGCACACCCTAAGTTTAGCACAAACATTCCCAATTTCCTGTATTCTGCCATCAGGGCAACTGCAGATAGATATCAGCAAAATAAAGGTCCCATGAAACATCATGGCCTCATCTTTCTAGTAGTCAAACACCACTTCCTATCTCAAGCCAATGGGGAAGAATTATGGCAAAACTTTCTTGAGCAGAGTCCCCAGGTCAGAGAACTAGAAATGGCACAGCCAGGAGGTGAGAGTTATCCTACTCACCAGGATGAGGAAATTGAGCCTTCAGCCTCCTCCACAGCTGCTCACAGAGGAAAGAAGTCCTCACAGGAGGCAACTTCATTTGCAGCCCCTGTTCCTGACAAAAAGAAGAAAGGCAAAGAAATTGCAGAACCTGCTCCTAAACAAACCCTATATATGACTCGGTCAGTTAGGAGAAAGATGACTCTAACTGAGGAATCTTGCCCTAAGAAATTAATAGAGGGAAGGTCAGGACAAAGAACAGAGGGAACCTGGTGGGCTGAAGAACCATCTCATGATTCAGATGAGATCCCTCTGGTTAGGAAGAGGAAACAAAGAGAAATTTCCCCAGCACCATTTGTTCATCTAGAGTCAAGCCCAATTTCAGAACCATCATGTGCTCTGGAGATAGAAAACATACAGACTCTTACTATTTCCTTAGATTCTAAGGATGAGAGACCTGCTCCGGAGGCACCTGCCCCACCCTTGCTCTAGAGAAGCAAATCACAGAGACAGCTCTCACAGGCTAAAAAAGATACTTCTCTCCTCATTGAGGTACTCCTTGGTTTGAGAACATGTGAGGATAAGGTTGGGCCTTCATCGATGCCAGAAGAAGCAGAGGAACCCCAAGAGGATCCTCAGGACAAGCAGTCTGAAGAAGAACAAGAAATGGGGCAAATGGATACAGCTGGCAGTACAAGGCAAATGGCCATGGAAAACCCTGAAGATCATCCAGTAGAAGCAGAAGTAGAAACCTTCTCTCATCCCTCTCATCAAGAGGATGTGGAAATTTCAAAAGAACAACAATTGATGGAAGAAATTAAAAATTTAAAGAGATTACTTTGGGGAAAGAATCTGATTATTACTGACCTCAAGAAGGTCAAAGTAGAGGTGGAAATGGAGAAAAAACAAATCATTGCAAATCTACAAATAGAACTCCAAAGTAAAGACAAGATCATGTAGGAGAAAGAGGCAGAATTAGAGGCCCAGAGAATTGAGAAAGAGGCAGAGTTGGAGGCACAAAAAATTGAGGTAGCCAAACTGTTGGAAGAAAAAGAGAAGGAAGCAGCACAGAGTGTTTCTAAGCTCACCATGGCTAGAGACAATAGCCTCACAATAATGGCAGCATTGATTGAGAAAGTACATAGCTAGGATAGACAGTTAACTTGGGCCAACAACAAACTCGATGACCAGGAGGAATATATTCAAGAGTTGGTTGGACCAAGGGCAACCAATGAACAAGAAATCTAAATAGATGCATATGTGGGTCCAATCCCCATTGACATTCCCAAAGCCCTGTTTCATTGGGAGAAGAAGTGTAGGGAATATGAGGCTTACAAGCCTATGTTGTAGTTACAGAGGGTAGTCACTGCCAAAACAAAGAGAATATCAACTCTTCAAGGCAAAATCATTGAAATGGCCTCCCTTTCTTCAGAAATTCTATCCTGCAGACCTCCAAGTGCTAGCTATTCTATGTTCTTACAAGAAAGAGTCCTACAAAGGAAATTCTCTTTAGTCCTATCTAACCTAGTTGAAGATACAAAGACAACAGAAGGATTCATGACAGCTTATACAAGAAGTAATGATGAGGACAAGAACTTCCTATGTGAATTATACCTGCATGGGTTCTGTGTTAATGATATAACTTTCATTCTTAATCATTTTGTGGGGGAATGCCAGCTTAAGGCATTTATGTCCCTAATGAGGAATCACTAGATCTAGAATGAAAGGATGGAAGATCATCTTCAAAAAGATTTAAAAATAGATCTCTTCATCAGGAAGGAATGTCCTAATCCCAATGCTTTTAAGATTCAATTCAGGTCCCTTATCTATCATCCTGATAATAAGAATAGAATTTTGCCATTATACCTGAAACGTTTGCAGGAATGCTCCATTGATTTTGGTCTTTTTATGATCAATTCAGCAAATCTAGTACTTGCTATAGCAAAGAAGAGATGGAATATTTTGACCCCAGAGAAGAAAATGAGAGAGGTGGTCACCCCTATAAACTTAAGATTATTCATGAGAAAAGAAAAGTTGATATCCAAACTGATGGATAACCATAGCACGAATGGATAGGTGGACGGTTCAGGCCCCCTTTAATAATTGAACCACTCCATGTCTGAGCTGAATAGATAGAAGATGAGAAATTGTAGGACTGGATGAAGCAGGTTGATGAATACAGAGGCAATGGTAATATCAACCACACAACTTGGAGCACCTATGCTTAGGATTATACCTTGACTGACAAGCTGCTTCACCAGAATAAATCTAGAATATGAGAAGCAGGAGGACCTGCCAAACCTTAGGTATGGGGGGATGATGAGTGCCAAGTTGCACTCATGAAATACATCTTTTTGCCTCTCTTTTTCTCCTTAAGTCCATCTTTCCTAATGTCTGCACCCAGATAAGATAGCAAGATCGTTCTATTTAATGATTAATTGAGATAGATTACTTAAGATTATAATTTTTAATTGAGTGACTAATGTGCATGGAATTGATGGAAAAATGTAGAAACTTCTCTCTTTTTGAATCAACAGGTGTAGATGCCAGGAACAACAATTTTATGCATCTCCGGAGATAGTCTTCAATGATCTCTGGAGACAATACCAAAGTACCATGACACCTGAAGTTTTGAAGAAATGAGGAAAGCCTCTCCGGAGCTCTGCAGGACTCTAGAGTATCTCCAGAGCTGAACAAAGAAAGCTACAGATATCTCCAGAGCTACAAACATATCTTCGGAGCTACAAACATATCTCTGGAGCTACAGATAGGGACAGATATCTCTGGCACCTCCTGAGAGCAGGGCATATTCCAGGATAAGATGTTGACCAGGCACTCTCATCAGTGATCATAATACCCCTCATTTCACTCAAATCATCACCTGAGTGGTGAAGTGTCATCTTTAGTTAAACTGCTGGAGTTTTATCTTTTCAAAGTTTTTGCATGAGTTACAGGTGGAACTGATTCAATATCCTTATTTTCAGGGCCTCGATGCCCAAATGTATTAAGACTCAAACTTAGATTCTGAGTGAACTTCTGTTCCACTCAAGTCTACTTTTATTGCATGATTATTTTCTATAGTTAGACAGCTAGTGTAATAAAGAGATGGATGTCATCTCATAGAAGAACTAGTAGATAAGATCAGTGATATGTCATCACTCACTTTCATATATACTTATAGAAACAGTAGAAGAAATATACAATGATTGAATTATTCTGATTCTCGGTAATCTCAGTTCTGTAATAGCAGTATTTTCCATGAATGCAAAGCGTATGGAATTGGTTTGAATTTAGTTGTGATCTTCTTTTGTGCCGATTCCCTATTGTAGCCTTCAGCCCCAAGGGTGTGGAGCAAGGGCCCACTCTCACCACCAAGGCAGGAGGCTAGTACCACTGTTTTATTACTTTAGATTTTTATTGTGAAAAGTATTTACTGATTTTAATAGATAGATGCATGTTACTATTTTTTTAAGATTGCTTTGAGTAAATTTCTTGTTTAACTTTGTCTTCAGCATTCATTAAATTCATTCAACAAGTAGATAGATTAATCTCTTCAAATTTGTAGAAGCTATTAGGATTAGCTAGAAACTGGTAACTGTAGAATCCCTAGTTGTAGACAGTCGAGGACACAACCCCTAGATTTTTGACATCTAAAAATAGATTAAATGATGAGGTACAATGACACCTTGTTAGGGTTCACTCAGAGAACAACTTCAATTGGCTTTAGAAGATCTTGATCGGTCCAAAGCAGAAATAGATGACCTGAAAGTGAACCTTAAGGATGTTGATGATTGCATTGACTTGCTAAAAGAAAAATTAAAGAAATCAATGGAGAAAAGGAAGGAGCTACTTCATCAACTAGCTAATCTTACTGAAGAAAATGGCATGAATGAGGCTTTGGAAGAAAAGACAAAGAATAAGGCAAAAAGAAGTGCGAAAGAGAAGAGATCTAAGGACTGGAACATGGCAAAATAGTAAATAGGGCAGAGCAAGGATGAAGTGTGTAAGATCAATATTCTGTACTTAACTGGAACTGAATTCTTGCATTGGCAGATGTTATTCATCAGTTCAAACACTATGTAATCTTCTTGTAATCATTTCTATAGGTAATGAGCCTCTTTGAGCAGTGAGCTCTAGGCAGTGAGCTTGAAGGCAAGTGCCTTCCCCATTTGTAATACTTTTAACAGGGTATTAATCTTTGTGGATTAACCTCCACCATGGTTTTTCCCTTAACCGGGTTTCCACGTCAAAAATCTTGGTGTCAAGTGTGTTATTTGTGTTTCTGCTCATGTTTTATTGATTCATGCTTTCATGGTTAATGATCTATTAATAAGTGGTAGAGAAGAATTAATTGCAGCAAGTGTTAAAGTTTTATGACAACTGATTCACCCCCTGTAATGAAACAACTTGCACAATATCTGAATATCATAGAAAATATGTTGTAAATACTTGATAATAATATGCCACTTCGAGGGGGCAACCTCCTAGTCCACTTCGAGGGGGATACCTCCAATAGTCTTCAATAAGAACACAATACTGAATATGATATGAAATGAGAATCACTACCTCCTATATATACCTATTTATGCCTAGGATATCACCCAGGCCAACTTAGATAGACCTATAGAAGCCTTAGGCCGACCTAAACAACTAAATAACAATATAATAATGATAATATGACTTAATTAGGAGTTAAGATAGCCACAATCTGACTATTCATAGCCCTATGTACACCAATATTAAGGGCGTAACATGCTCCCCCTCTTCAAAGAAGCATTGTCCTCAATGCTAACCAAGTGTGGATTCTTTTGAATGAACTCCTCATCCTCCCATGTGGCCTCTTCAACTAGTAAATTCTTCCATTGGATGAGATACTGAGTGAGTGTTCTATTCCTTAGCTTCTTTGTGTGAGTTTGAAGAATGCCCTCTAGTTCCAAAATTATTCTTCCTTCTTCATCGAGTTCTGGTAGTACTGTTTGAGTAGGAATATTCTGCCCAATTACCTTCTTCAAACAAGAAACATGAAAAACTAGATGTATCTTTGTTGTTGGTGGCAACTCTAGCTTGTAGGCAACACTACCAATCTTTTGCATGATTTGGTATGGCCCATAATATCTTGGAGACAACTTATTATTCTTTTTGTGTTGCTTCATTGAGATTTGTTTATAAGGCTGCAATCTCAAGAAGACCCAATCCCCAACTTCAAAATTTCTTTCACTATGATGTTGGTCCGCCTATTGTTTCATTCGATTTTGTGCCATAGCTAAATTCTCCTTGAGTCCTGAAAGTACCTATTGTTAATGATGCAAGTGGTCCTCTACTACCTGAACTCTTGGTGACACCTTTAATGATGATGTGATGGAAGGAGGATGATATCCATAAAGTGCCAAAAATGGAGACATTTTTGATGAGCTATGAAAAGAAGTGTTATACCACCATTCTACCAGTGGTAGCTAATCTACCCATTGAGATTGCTTCTCTGAAGTGAAACAACGTAGATATCCTTCCAAACATTTATTAACAACCTCAGTTTGCCCATCTGATTGAGGATGGTATGAAGAACTATGAGCCAATTGAGTACCCAAACATGAGAATAAATCCTTCCAAAAGTAACTAGTAAAGATAGGATCACGATCACTGACAATAACCTTAGGTGTACCATGTAGCTTTTGGATATTCTCCAAGAAAACTTTTGCCACTGCACTTGCTGTAAAAGGATGTGATAATGCAATGAAATGTGCATATTTAGTGAGGTGATCAACTACTACCATGATGACATTATGACATTTAGATTTGGGAAGCCCTGTGATGAAGTCCATGGATACCCCTTCCCAACGCTGGCTAGGAATAGATAAGGGCTGCAAGAGACCTGGTGTCTTAATTGTCTCCCCCTTATTTCTTTGACAAACCAAACATTCAACCACAAATTTTTGAACATCACCTTTTAGCCCTTCCCAAAAAAAATATTGCTTGACCCGTGATATGTCTTCAAAAATCTTGAATGACCACCAACTGGGGACTCATGTAGCTCTATGAGAATGTTGTGTTTAAGAGTGGAATTCTTGCAGAGATACATACGCTCTTTATACCAAAGAATATCTCCCTTCAAACAAAACTTATCTGAACTACTAGGATCACTTTTTAATTGTTGGATGAGATTACTTGCTGCAACATCATTTTGCCATTCTGCTTTGGCTTCTTCCACCCAATTTGCTTGTAATATTGAAAGGGCACACAATAAGGCTTCATCTTTCTCATCCTTCCTAGAAAGTGCATCAGCCACAATATTTTCCTTCCCTTTCTTATATACAATCTCAAAGTCATATCCCAACATCTTAGTGACCCATTTTTATTGCTCTTCAGAGGATAGTCTTTGTTCCAAAAAATATTTTAGGCTATCATGATCGGTCTTAACCTTGAAGTGTTGACCCATTAAATAAGGCCTCCATTGTTTAACTGCGTGAAGGATTGCTAGCATTTCCTTCTCATAAATAGGTTTGAGCTGATTTTTATCCTTTAATTGACGACTCTCAAAAGCAATTGGTCGACCTTCTTGCATGAGAACTGCTCCTATCCCATTTCCAAAAGCATCACATTCCACAATGAATTCCTTGGTGAAGTCCGGAGTGGCAAGCACTGGAGTTGTACACATAGCCTCCTGCAATTGCTCAAATGCTACATTAGCAAACTCATTCCAATGAAAAGAATCCTTCTTCAAGAGAGTGGTGAGGGGTGCTGCTATACGACCATAATTCTTCACAAATCTTCTATAGTACCCTATCAATCCCAAGAAACCCCTCAATTTCTTAATGGTTTTTGGAATAGGCCATTCCATGATAGCCTTAATTTTTTTAGGGTCCACCTTTACTCCTTCATGTGAAACTATGTGTCCCAAATACTCCACCTCCTTAAGACCAAAAGCACACTTGGATGGCTTAGCATAGAGTTGATGATCTTTGAGTAATTGTAATGCTTGATCTACATGCTGCAAATATTCTTCCCAAGTCTTGCTATAAATCAATATATCATCAAAGAACACTAACACAAACTTTCTCAAGAACTTCTTAAAAATGGAATTCATCAAACTTTGGAATGTAGATGGTGCATTGGTAAGGCCGAATGGCATCACCAAAAATTCATAATGACCCTCATGAGTTCGGAATGTTGTCTTACAAATATCTTCCTCCTTAATCCGAATTTGGTGATAACCAGATCTAAGATCTAACTTGGTAAAATACATAGCTCCATTCAATTCATCTAGCAAATCATCAATGACTAGAATAGGAAACTTATCTTTAATGGTGTACATGTTGAGCACTCTATAATCTGGACACATGCGCCAAGTTTCATCCTTCTTATGCACCATCACCATAGGCGAGGAGTAAGCACTTTGGCTATGCCTGATAATTCCTGCCTCTAGCATCTCCTCAACAATTTTTTCTATCTCACTTTTTTGTATGTGTGGGTACCTATAAGGCCTGATGTTTGGTGGTTGGCTCCCTGGAACTAGTTGTATGGCATGGTCATGATCCCTCTTAGGAGGAAGTCCTTTAGGCATATCTCCAAGAACCACTGAGTGACGATCAATTATTGCTTGTAAATCTGGATGAGTTGGAGCATTAGATTGAGAGACTTCTAATGAACATAGCTGGGCCACAAATCCATCTGCTCCTTTCTTAAGCAACTTTTGCATTTGATGAGAGCTTACCATCTGTGGGGATTTTTCCTTCAACCCCCTTAGCTCCACTACCTTTCCTTCTGATTGAAATCTCATGAATAGTTCTTAGAAGTTCATCTCAATTGTTCCCAATGTAGTAAGCCATTGTACTCCCAAAACAATATCTGCTGCACCCATGGATATTGCATACATTGGGGTATCAAGTTGATAATCTCCCATGGATAATTTAATGCTATGACACTTCCCCAAACAACTAACTGTACCCCCATCTGCAATCAAAACCTGAAACTCTGGGGCTGGATATATAAAACAATTTAGACGAGTTGCCAACTTTTTGTTGATGAAATTATGAGTACTACCTGAGTCGATCAACACTGTTACTTTTTGCTTCTTTAAGAAACCCACTACCTTGAGAGTTTGTGGTGCACTGAAACCTGAGAGTGCATGACAAGAAATGATTGGTTGAGAATCATATGATTCCTCACTTGACTCCCTATCCTCCTCTAATATGGGTCCTCCTCTTCTTCCTCACTTGGACCTTCAATATAGAACAATTTCTTTTCACTACATTTATGTCCTCGATTGTATTTGCTATCACAATTGAAACACAACCCTTTTGCTCTTTTCTCCTCAATTTGTTGTGGAGTCAACCTAGTAGGTTGAGGAAGAGAAGGTGTTGAATATCCTTTCTCTCTTGTCATATTAGCCCCTTGCTTTCTAGGAATCAAATATTTCTCCTCTACCCTACGTGCCAAGATAAAAGACTCATTTACTGAGCTAGGATTAAACATACGTACCTCATGTTGAATGTAAACCTTGAGACCACCCAAGAATAAATCATTCAAGTTCTCCTCTGTAATTGTATCCACTCTTAATGATAGATTTTGGAATTTTTGAATATAATCCTTAACTGATCCTGTTTGTTGAAGTTTAGCAAGCTGGCTAAAGAAGTTGTCTGTCACACTATTGCTATATTGTGCTTGGAGTTCTTCTGTAAAAATTGACCATGAGATGGTGAGACCCTTTTTTCTCTGATGAGTACAAAGCCAACGATACCAAATGAATTGATCTGGTTCTAGATATAGGGAAGCCATTGTGACCTTTTGTCCATATGGGATTTGATGTACTTCAAAAAAAATCTCCATTTGGTTAATCCATGTTAGAGGATCCTTACCATCGAACTTGCGCATATCCACCTTTGGAAAGAAATTCCTAGATCCCATAGGAGTATTAAAATTTATGTCATTATTAGCTGACTTGAAGGTTTCACCTTGGTTGCTTGAGAACTCCTTTCTTGGTTCATTCATATAGGCGCTTAACATGCTTCGTAGATCTGATATATCTCCTCTTAGGTCACACATATCCCTCTTAATTGAGGACACCTCTTCTTTGACCTTACTTATTTCCTCATTGGGATTACTATCCTCTATTATTTCCTCATCCTTATTAGAGGATTTCCCTGGTGTGGCAGCATTCTTTTTGCCTCTTGTTGTAGGCCCCGTCATGATGGAAACCAATATTTTTGAAATAAATCACACAAATGAAATGTAAATTTTCTAAAATTTTTACTATAACTTACTATGGCCAAGATACCACTTACCTAGAAAAAAATCCAGAAACTTAGTAAATTTGTTGCCTTGAGAGCGAATTTGTTGGAAACCTTAATTTTGCAATAACTCGCTTATTTTTTCTTCAATTCCTCTGAAATCTGGACTGTATCTTCTTTAATATGGTCTTCAAAAACCCTTTAAAATATTTAAAAAATTCGCTAAAATCTGAATGTTATGCTCTTCCCAAAATCGCCTCCAATGTTGAGAAAAAATCTTGCCTCTACGGTGCCAAGATCATGCTCTGATACCACTTGTAATGAAACAACTTGCATAATATCTGAATATCATAGAAAATATGCTGCAAATACTTGATAATAATATGCCACTTTGAGGGGGCAACCTCCTAGTCCACTTCGAGGGGGATACCTCCAATAGTCTTCAATAAGAACACAATACTGAATATGATATGAAATGAGACTCACTACCTCCTATATATACCTATTTATGCCTAGGATATCACCCAGGCCAACTTAGATAGACCTATAGAATCCTTAGGCCGACCTAAACAACTAAATAACAATATAATAATGATAATATGACTTAATTAGGAGTTAAGATAGCCACAATCTGACTATTCATAACCCTATGTACACCAATATTAAGGGCGTAGCACCCCCCCTCTCAGTTGTCTGCCCTTATTCCAACAGAAGTTAGTATAAGGTCCAAGATGATGGAGATAAGTCCTAGGAGCTTGAAGACACAAAGGATCAAGTCTACATCACTGTTGTTCCTACACTTCCAGTTCAATGTCTGTGACATGTTCACAGCTGTCCCAGTCTTCCAGTCATATAATGTTGGTCCAGCAAGCATCTAGTTGGATATTTCTTCATAAAAAGTGTGCCACATACTCTTCTTGACCATTAAACACATTTGAAAGGTCATTTGTCCCATTAGACAACTCAAAAATTTGCTATTTCATCTTCTTCTCATGAGATAAAAAACTATTTTTTCATCTTTTTCCTACAAGACAAAAGCAAATCCGGGATTGTAACTACCCACTGACCAAATTAAATCCATGTAATCTAGACCATTGGTGTTGAGTTAATCTCCACCATCCATTCAAAAACTTGGTATGGTGACTTTTCTATAAAAGGGCCATCATTCTCTCATTGTAACAAGTAAGATTTGACAGTGAATTCATGAGACTGCCAAAATTTAGTCAATACAAAGCAAGTTTTGCAGGTTGCTGGGAATTTGGGTTTTTGTGTTGTCTTATTTTGGTTTTCATGGTTCATGTCAGTCTAAAATTAGTTGATATTCAGTTGCATTTGTGATTATTTATTCAGACAATTGATGGATTTCCTATCCATACCATTAATGACTTGTTGATTGTATGTCATTGTGCATGGTTAGTCTTGGCATATTTTATGAGTTGAGTTCGATTATGTGAATTCATTAAGCTATGCTAAGAGTTGGGTGTTTGATGAACCTTCCACAATTTGAATATCTTTACATTTCCTTAGAAGATTGTACAATGTGGGTTGTTTGGTTAAGCAGAGATTCGTTTGTTGTTGGGAATCTATCTATGTGTTGATCATTTCTACAATTGTCTATAGAATCTCTTATCCCTTCTCTCTCTCTTGTTCCTTTTGCATTTTATTTACATAAAGTTTGATAGATTTAGGGTTTGAGCAGTATTACATTCACCATCTACTGAAATTTCAAACTTCACAGTCTGAACCATCGAGGGTTTCTACATATACATTGCTGCCATATTTCATAAGCCCTACATTTCATGTAAGTCCCCTTTGTTGGTACAGCGAATCACATTCCACTAAGGTTATTCCTGCAAACTAAATCCTACCTATATTAACCTTGGGGCAGTCCTACCTAGGATAGGATACCTTTTTCAAGAGAGGTGAGATACCTGTATTTCTTTTACATTGTTGTGTGCTAAAAACACCATCAACAGAATTGGCGCTACGAGGGCTAACCAAAGCCATTGCTGAACTAAGACACTACTGAACCAAGAGACTGCTCCATTTAGTTCTAGCCCTTCTCCTCATAATGCCCATCAAAAGAATTGGAACTAGAAGGAGGGCTTGAACAAAGATTTTGATGCAAGCTTTCAATTTTGGTGTTCATTGCACATGCTGAAATGAATTGAAGTTCAGGAGATTTAGCTCTAATTGATACACATAAGGGTTTCTATCATGAGGTCCTTTCATTCCTCAGAGGACTACGTAGCGATCATATTATGAAGAGAACTTCCAAGTCGATATCCCATTTTTCAAAGAAGTGTTAGATAGGCAGATCAAAGTGAAGTATCCTCTGCTGACATTGCATGATTTTAGTTCACCTCAGGTCTGCACTATACATCCTAGAGAGCTACATGACAAAATTAACTATTTAACCTTCCTCCAGAGGTTGGATCTGCATTTAAAAGGACTGTTATCTATTTTTCAAATATACAAGCCTAAAGCAGGATGTGAGCATGACAGACATATTTAGAGAAAGACAAGGAATGGAGGAGCTGCGGTACAAATGAATACACATTACTATAATCATGTCCTATTAGAGAGCATACAAAGAGTTGAGGCTATAGGAGCTACAAATCTACCATTCATAAGAGATCACAGTCAAAAGGGTAGTTTGCATACGAAAAAAAATTAAAGTTGTTCATCAAATTACATATCCAGATGAGAATGGTGGACAATGCGTATGGTCTACAAGTCACCCAACTAATGAATACGAGATCCACGATTGGTTAAAATCTCTTTCTCAGTCAGACAAATCAAAAGAATATGTGGTTCTAGCTTGGTTAAAAATTAGTTTTTAGTCACATGACAATGAACATAGCAAGATGCAAGATCAAATTTCTGCTACTAAAAATGTTGGCAAGATAGATGATGAATCAACCCTCATGAATAGCCATGTTGAGGATGCAGATCCGCAATCAAATGCTTCACAGACATCAGGTCCTAATACTGAATTTGTTGCTGCAAAGGTGGGGAACAACAATTCGTGTCACTTGATTAATAATTCTAAGTTTGAACAACAACAAGAGCAAGAAGAAATCAGTCCTCCAGATGAAGAACAGTCATGGACAGCAATGCAAAAAATTGTTCAAGTTGACATACTTGAGCCACAATCAGATTGTTTGATGAAAAGTGATCAATCTCTTGAGTATATTGACACAGTGTATTACAAGGATCAGTCATATCAGGCTGATGTAGTTACTTCAATAGAGTCTCCAGTTGAATCAAATGAACAAAATCAGGATGATGTATCACTTCAAGGAAAAATTGACATCAGGAATCAAGTTATGCAAGAAGAAGGAGATCTTGTTGCTGTCGTAGACAATGGATGTACAATCCAAACAAGAGGGTTGCTGATTGGTGCAGAGGAAGTGTTTTCGGAACATATGACTGATTTTGATGAAGTAGATTCAAGTATAACACATATTCATCAAGCTAATCCTATTTACACCTACAATAGAGGAAGTTCTCATATGACTGATGTTGATCTACTGACAACAACTGAGAGTAGAAGTATTCAATCCGAGAATAAAAATCAAATAGTCATGCAAAGTGATGGTTTGGAATCTTTTTCATGTCAGTCACTTGATCACATCATTGAACTGCTGTCAACAATTAGCAACGATGTGTTACTACATGGAAATTCACCACACATGTCAGACTTTGCTTTGGCTAATTCATGTAGAATTCATCTAGATGATCCACATTCTGAAGAGAGTTGTCCAGAATTCCGGTTCGCTTGGTAGGTTGCTGCAACGTTTAGTGATCAAGAGGTATCTAATGCACAAGACATGATCCACCATGAACTAAGACCCCCTAAAGATGAGAAAGTAGATGGTCTGATGCAACAAGGTGATGAACTTACATTTTTGATTAATGGTGCTGCAAATCAAGTTGTATCTTCCATCTCTTCACTTAGTTTCAACAATTATCAATTTGATTATTGTGATTTAGGTAAGACAACTTGCATTTGGATTGATCATGGCCCTAATGAACTTCCCCAACTACTGATTTTCCATGATTGGTACCTTGAACATGAGCCAACGTGCCTATACCCTATTTTTTAGAGTACAAAGATGAATTTGCCAGACTTAGGACATTGACCTACACCTTGTTTCTTCTACATTTCCTAAGAAATAAATCACGGGGAAGTGTAAATAGCTGTTGTCCAAGGTCTTTGTACATAGTCTTGCTTGTTTTTAGTTAGGTTTTGGTCAGTTGTTTGTTATTTTAGTTTAGTTTATGGTTTCTATTTTTTTCTTTTCCTTAGTTGTTGTTAGCTGTTAGTTGTTGCTTTCATTTTTCTTTGGTTAGAGTAGTTTGCTTTGTTTAGGTTTGTTGCTTCCTACTTGCTTTGCCTTTGCTTTCCATGCTTGTTTTGTTGGGGTTCTCTATTTCTTAAACAAGGTGGCAGTTGTGCAGTCCTCCAAAAGGTCCTCTTTGGGTAAGTAATCTGGAGGATTTCCTTGAGAAACCTTGGTTTTCAATTCAGGTCTTCCTATGGGTTCCATTGTTACTCTTCAAATAGTATGATGCTTGTTCATGGGAAAGGAGTCATTAGTTTGGTGCACTTGAAGTATTTTCTAGTCATATATCTCTCACGCCTTTAAATAATCTTGAAACTTTCAAGGGATTCTTGGTGATCTTGGGTTAAGTGAAAAATCTATAGACTCACCTTTGCTGCCACTATGATTCCCAGCCCAGTGAAGTTGAACCAATTTGTTGCCCATGTCATATTTATCATGTGCTGCAAGGGTATGCGGTGCTTTCTAGTACTCATATCAAGAGCTCAAATACATTATCAAATGAATACTCTGCTAAATTAATACTTCCTAATTTTCTTATAAAATGTTCAATTAGTTGGAGGATTCAAGTCACTCTATCAGGGGTTATGGATGCCTCATAGGTAGTAGAGCAATGCTTGAGGGAATCATAGAGACAACTCCATCGGGGCTATAGACGCCTGCTGGCAGCGGGGCAATGTCCAAGTAGTTCAAAAGGTGTGTATCATTATATAGCTTAATGCAAGTGAACCTTGATGATTTGGGCTATGGAAGGATGGGAATGAATTGAATTGCACACATTTAAACTTTTAGGATATGGATAGTTGTACTGAGCTAGTGTTCTCTACTTCTTTGATATTGTATCATGCTGTCCAGTTTAATATGTGGGAAACATAGAGATTCTGGGTTTGAAACTCTCATTTATCTTTGAAATGTTTTGGAGCATTTTCCCAGTAGAGTCACCATTTGTTGTGCCTTGCACACATGCCCCATTTTTCCAAATGGAGACCGACTCTTTTGCTTTGGCTTGAAGTCTTAACCTTTGTTACTCATGATGATGAGAGGGTGAATATGTGCTTAGAATGCAGGATTTGCTTCAAATTTGGGTATTTTACATGTTTGGAGTGATTTGATGTCTTTCATAATTGATTTGGAGGTATCTTGAGTGATCTTGTGCTTAAAAGATAGCCATTTGTTGCCTTTTGCGCTAAAGTTGGGTGTTACTACATTTTCCTCCAAAATCTTGTGTCACTGGATATTGTCCTTGAAATTGATACTACAGGATGTGTCATGTTGAAATTCCTAGTTTCTAGGTCTTAGAGTTGCAAAATCATGTCAAATTTTGCAAGATTTCACTAAGGGGTGCATATACTTTCATTTTGACACATGGTCTTGAAGCCCTAATTTGGCTAAGTCTGAAATCCTGAAAACCCTAAAAAATGGCTAAGTCTGAAATCTGGTGGAACTTAAAAAATCTAGAATCTACATATCAAATCCTATGGATTTGGAACCTATCTCAAACATCCTGATAGTATATTTAAAAATATTTAAAGTATAAGAAATTAAATATCTCTAACTTATACTTAAATATACTTTACCCTGGGTGGTTCAAAAAAATTGGCGCTAAAAATGCCTCCTACTGCCAAAAGTGCTAAAAACCCACTTCATTGACTTGCGCTAAAAACTGACTTCACTGACTTGCGCTAAAACCATCCCTGACCGACTCCCCTCCAAACTACCACTAAGTCAACAAGCATCAAAAACTCCACTAGCGGTACCAAGCAAGGTTTGTGCTAAAACAGGCACCTACCAACTTGCGCCAGGTTCGACCCTAACCGACTTTAGTCAATGACACCCAAAATTCGTGCTAGTCGGTCACATCAAAAATCCCTACCAATGAGTTAGCACTAAAATGAACCTCTCTGACCTACGCTAGAATTGCACTTCACTGCCTAAAGTCAGTGACACCCAAAATCCGCGCTAGGTCAGTGAGACCCAAAATCAGCACTTTTTGACATTTTGGCCTAGAACTGATTTTTTCAAGGTGCAAATTGGATTTTCTTGGTGGATTTGAATTGCATATCTATTTATCAGATCATGATGGAAATATTTAGCAAGTTTTTTTGGATTTTGGAATCAATTAATGCCACTACACTTGAATAGGCAGTAGGACCCAAAAATCTTGCTTTTTGCAAAAAGGATATAAAAATGTGAAATAAAAGTCCCCAAATGGATCCTAATGGCTGAAAAAACCTCCCAGATCATTATATTGGCCAAATGGGTACTTGAAAATGGTGGAAAACTCAAAAAATCATGTGAAAATCACTGAATTTGTGAAGTTGTTGATAAGGAAGCAACATTGACAATGAGTTGTTCCTGACTGATCCATGGCTACAAATGGACATATTTTGATGTGAGTTGATGGAAAATGGTTTCATATGATGAAATTGATGCTTGGCATTGTGAATTGCAGGTTTGAGCAGACAAAGGAGCGTGTTGGAGCCGTCTTGGAGGGATGAACACACAAAAGTACCCTGCTGATCTGAACATGAAGAATTGACATTTTGTCAACCAAATGGCTATTGCACATGCAAGAGGAAGTCAGTATAAGGTTCAAGTTGATGGAGATAAGTCCCAGGAGCTTGAAGACACAAACTATCAAGTCTACATCACTGTTGTTCTTGCACTTCCAGTTTAATGTCTGTGACATGTTCACAGTTGTCCCAGTCTTCTAGTCATATAATTTTGGTCTAGCAAGCATCTTGTTGGATATTTATTCATAAAAAATGTGCCATGTACTCTTCTTGATTAGTCAACACATTTGAAAGGTCATTTGTCCCATTAGACAACTCAAGAAGTTGTTATTTGGTCTTGTTCTCATGAGCTAAAAAGTTGTTTTTTCATCTTTTTCCTACAAGACAAAAGCAAATCTAGGATTGTAACTACTATTGGAATACGAAAGACACTGAGAGGGGGGACGAATCAGTGTCTTATAAAATAGACTTGTTTTTGGCAACCATTAATGAACTTTTACCAACTATGAACTTCAACCTTTTAATGATGAAAACTTGTGAACATGGAAGAATAGGACAATTGTTGGTGAACTGTGATGAGCCATCAAAACAATTTATGAACATCATTTTAATATTTACTAAGTCATGACTATAATACTGACAAACAATAGAGGTAGTTTTATAACTTTCATTGGACTGTGATAAGTTTCAAAAATATCATGAATTTGTACCTCAAAATGAGCATCATGTCAACAATAATATGTAATAGTTAAATCATAAAACAATGAACATGAGCTCATAAATAGAATATTATGAGCCACATAATCACAAGTGACCATAACACAAAGATTTGACAAGTGGAAAACCCTCTAGGGATGAAAAACCACTCCACAAAATGCCTCACTAGCTTAATCAAAATGTGCTTCACTAGCAAATACAAATGCCTCATTGGCTATATGTGCCTCACTGGCTTTTTGTGCCTCACTGGATTTTGTGCCTCACTGGCTTTTGTGCCTCATTGGCTTTTATACAATCTCATGAATACAATACAGAATTTGAATCAATACAGAGGGTTACTCTGTTCCTCTACATTCCAATCCCTAACTGTCTCGTTATTTGAGACTCAATAATCAATACAACATCTCAATAATATTCTTTTCAACACACTAATATAACCTTAATGATAGTGCAATTTACACAAATCATCAAAACCTTCATCAGATGTTAACATAATGCCCTTTTTATACAATTTCACAAAGTCTTCTTTCTCTCATGAAATAGTTTGAGTTTGTAACTGAACCTTTTCAACTGCCTCAGATAGTTTTCAACTATAGTAGTATCTAAAAAAGGTATGTGGTCTCATAGACCCATATAGAACTTGTTACAATGCCTTTGAAATAAGAAATCTTTAACCATAGTTTAAGTCAATAATAAACCTTTAATCTTAGTGATATCATATAATGCCCAAAACTGTTTAATGAAGTAAAGAAGCCTTATCGAACTACAAACACTAACTCATACCAAAATAGAGCATCATCAATTTGTCCTCAACATTCAAGAAAGAAACCCTAGGGTAGAGTAAATCCTTCAAACTCTAACCATGGATGAATCAAAAATTTGCAAACCTTTTGTCAAAGTTTAGAAACTGTATAACTATTCACAAAACCCTAACTGTTCTTTAATAGAAAGATAAGTAATGTATGAAATGATAACCACTATAGTCTTCAACTTATAACTGTAACCCAAACTCGTGATAAAGTCAAAACACCACTTCAAAGACTAGGTTGTCATAGCTCAAAAAGAGCAACAAAATTTATATAGTTTTTCCCTTTATCTCACAGACAGAGGACTGTAACAGAGAATAATAAATAAAGCTTTGTTTTAATATATTCAAGCACCATTTTTATTTTTATAAGAGACCAAAGTAGAAAATTCTTCAAGCACCCAAAAAGAAGAATATCACCTATTTTGATATGCCATTCATGCCTCAGAAAGTAACTATCAAGTAGACTGTGCCTATGATCTCCAAGTATAACTATCTAGCTTTATCTTTGACTCCCGAGCATTATCATATCACCAAAATCCCATCATGATAACCAGAATCTTCATGAAAAAATTTGCAAAATGATAAAACCCATTGCTCCCATTTGCCCTAAAAGAGCCGGTCACAATTTAACATTAACATCAACTGTTGACCTATCAAATATGGCCCCGACACCTGCTAGGCAGGTTACCACTTAAGCGCCCGACAATAATTTATGCTTATCAAATGATTTTCAAACTATATCAAGTAAATAGCCTTTATCAATTAATGACATACAATATGATGCTTCTTTAGTGACTCCAATCACTTCAAAAATGATGAAGAATTTAAGACCTTGGCTTAACCTTGCATTGATTCATGTCATAACCTTGCAATGCCTCATAATACAAAAGAGGTCATAATGTCTAGTGGAACAAGAATGAAAAGAAATTGATACAAGTATAAGTCCACTATAATGTCAATCACAAGATCACTGAACTTGCATACCAAGGCAACCAAAGATTACCCATTGATATGAAACCTCTGCCAACTAAGTGTATGAAACCAGTGCAACTAAAGAGCATAGAAAGTGCCACAACCAACTGAAACCAATACAACTGGAGAACATACCTCAGCCAATCAAGGATACCATGGATACAATAGTCATAGTATGTGAATGTAGTCATAGCATGTGAATGTAACATCAAAGATACCATACATGTATGCAAAACATGTATCATCTAAAAAAGTATGTCACCTATAGAAATGAAGCAAACCAAAGTAATCATGTCTCCCATAACCTGAGTACTTTCATAAACCAGATACTTCTACCAACTGACAACCAATGCTCATCATAAAGATCAATCAAATGCAATGACTAGGAGAGTGTGTGAATTTGTCATCAAGAACAATCCTCTAATCAAATGAAGATCACCAAAAATGAAACCAATGATGCCTTTTTGAAATGAAACAAACAATTTTTGTGTCCCTTTGAAATTAAACAAGCCCCATACTACCTGTGTAGGTTTGACATCCTAATATCATGTCAATGATAAGACCACCTATGAAACAAAGATTGATAAACCTTCTTGTCAATAAGTACTTTGACCAATATTCATGATCCTGATATGGTAAACAAGATAAACATCCAAATAGAAACAAATGATAACACATCCATGGATCTTGCAACATGAAGTAATGATGTCATCTTCAACTCCTAAATCTTCACTGTTATACCAAGTCAACAAGAGTGCAATCTAATCACAATAGACCGAGAGTACAATCTCATTGAGACCAAGCTCACTATCACATAAAACCAAATACCCAAATACCTCTGCCATGCCAACTGTCATGATGCAACAGTCATTATACCACAAACCTGAGAGTTTGTGTATTTGACATCAAGGAGAACAACTGAGAGGGTAACAAACTCCCCCTTTGTCCTTGATGGCAAAACACAACTCTCTCTCCCCCTTTTTGCATCAAAGACAAAGGGAGGAAGAATTGTGTAATTGCCTCAAAGATATATCAAAACATCAGGAACCATATTCCAGTATGCTGCAGAAAGAAATGATAAGCAAGGAAATATAAAGCATACCATTACTATCCAATGGAAAATAAAACATCCAGAATGGCCTGAAACATAACTGCACTGTCAGTACCATATAAATGAGCATGGATCATAGCAAGGACAACAACTAAAGATGCCAAACATGAAAATTAGTAGACCATCAAAGAGCAGTTGTATAGAGCAGAACACCACTGACACCAACATCAAGAACCAACTAGAATGCATAAATAACAATGATCAAGAAGCAAGAAATGTAGGCATCAAGACAACAACATCAAGGCACCAAGATAACGTCTATATATACCACTATACAAATGTATCAACTGTCCTTATCAAAGCAACAACAAAATGTCAGAAAACTGATAAAACTGTGTATGAACCATTGTCCTTATAAATGCTGAACTGATAGAACAAATAGAGGAACATATCCATCAAACTAAAAAAGTAAGTGCTATGATAACTGCCATTGTAAAAGAGATCACAAAAGAATGAAGTTTGTTTATCACTTGTAACATTCAGATGCTAAGAATCTCCCCTTGAGATCAAAGCCTACTACAACTTTCTATTGATCTTAAGGACCTCAACATTTACTTCAATGTAAGCATATGAATTAGAATATTATGAAGCATGTCCATATTAATATATCACCTATCATGTTATCATTATAACAAGTAATCACTTCTACAAGCCACATGTATCAAAATGTTGTCACTGAAATGCCAAACACAAAACACTATAAAGCCAATCAACCACTGTTAGGAATAGAACAAGCATGAGAACCTAAACAAAGAGTTCACTGTCCAACAATACCTAGGCATTAAGAAATAACTGTATCACAACAAGACATCAATAATTACTATCCTTTATAAGCATATATCAAGGAGCATATATACAAACTAGGATCAACATCAACTCTTGAAACCAGGGAACAAGCAACTCAACACACTACCAACCCTGAACTTGACTCCAATCAAACTTCACACAGAAACAACATGAACATGAAAAGTAGCATGACAACATCATAGTTTGAATTGATGATCCTGCATTATGCTAACAAAGTCTGATCCACCTCTATCAAAATCAACTATCCTAGCCAAAAACAACTGTTATAAGTCTGTCAATGTGATGAGGAACTATCTGCTTCAGTATATAAACAAAATCTTTTCATTCATCTTCAAAGATCTGTTTGAACACACTATGACAAGAACAATCCTTTTTGATAGGTGCCACTAACACACTTAAAGGTGACATTCTATCTTTTAAAGTTGAAGCATCTTTTCAAACTCTATTAACCAAGCCATCAAGCATAAAGGATTTTCCCAACACAAGAAATCATTGTTTAAGCAACCATGGTCTTATTGATAACACAAGGATGTTCTTATAAAGTATGATGTATATCAAAGTTCCATCACTATACCAATAAATCACCATCATCAATCCAGCAAAAAACAATACCTGAAGTATGATTGAATACCATTCATAAAGAATGAAAATGTTCTGATAAAGAGCCAAAAGTGAACTCATATCATCATCATGAGAAGTAAACAAACATCCCGAATTGAAGATTATGAATGCATTCATTCAAACCTCTATTGTTGATTGTTTAAGGGGTTTGAAAGATACATTACAAATCAACTCCCCCTTGATTCATGCTACTCTTTATGTACTCATGGATATCTCTTGTGCAGTATGCACAAGATTAGGACTTCCTTCTTCTTGACTTTGTTTTCTTCTCCAAACTAGTATAGGATATTTTTTTTCTTTGCCCAAGGCATTCACTTGCTTTTGCTTGAACATTGAGACTCTAGTTGGTTTTATCCTTCCTCTACACCATTGTGCTTTGTACCCAAACATATTGCATTTATAACACAAAACATTGTAGTTTTGATCAAGAGAAGAATAGTTTCTTCTAGGTGATCTGAGAAAGTCATACCTTGCATGCATCCAATAGTTTTTTGCAAAATGGCCAACTTTATTACAGTTATAACAAGAATTATTGTAGTTCTTCTTTGACCAGCCATAAAAAAATTTCTCTTTATTCCACCCAAAAACATTTCTTTTACAATCTCTGGCCCTATGACCATAAACATGACATGCATAGCAATTACCATAGAATTGTGAATAATTATACCTGATAGGTGGAAATCTTGAAGATTTGTTTTCAGTAATATTAACCTTAGCTTTCTTCTTGGATTCAACCTTAGGTGTAGCAGAGTGAAATGTCAGGTCTATCTTCTTCCTAGGAGCATCTCTTGTCTTGGAACATTCTCCTTTCTCATAACCCAAGATAGTAGTATCCCTGTAATACCTTTGCTTGCTCAACATGTCATTCAGGGAATACTCTTTTCAAATTGAATATTCTTTGCAATTTTGAAGATGCTTCTTTCAAATCCTTTCTCAAAGAGACTATTTCTTTCTCTAACTTCAGACATTCTATTCTTTTTACTTCAAAATCAGATTTAGTCATATCTATTATTCTTTTGGCTTCTACAACTTCAATTTTTAAACTAATAATGTGTTTGTCAGATTCATCAACTTGACTTCTTAAATCTACAATCAAATTTCTTGCCTCTTCAAATTCAACAGAAACTTTTGCAAGATCAAAGAGTACCTTAGTCTTGGAATCCTTCTCTTGTTGAAGTTGGACCTTTAATTCTTGGTTCTCTTTTTCAAGATACTTGTTCATTTCTAGAGCACATAAAAGTTCTCCTTTAATATCCACTTCACAGTCATCATCAAATTCATGTCCATCTTCATCCACAAAAAGATCTCCTTCTGCATCATCAATCTCAACAACAAAGTCATTTTCTTTATCACACTTTGTGTCGACTTTCAAAGGTGACTTAGACAACAATTCATCACTAGGCTTGACTAGAGTTTGTTGTCAGCCTTTTGCTTAACAATTATCCTTTCTTTATTTCTTCTACACTTTCCCATAGTACTCCACTATCAGGACCTACCCAAGCTAGTTAGACTTCTATAGGGAACCTATGTTGGAATTAGTCTACACAACTGAGAGGGGGGGTGAATCAGTTGTCCCTAAATCTTTACACTTTTTCTAAACCTCATATCTTCCTTCTTAATTTACAACTAGATTAATGATGTAAACAATTAAGCATAAATCAACATATGAGCAGAAACAATATGAACACACAACACCAGAATTTTGACATGGAAAACCTCGTTAAGGGAAAAACTACGGTGAGGGTTAACCCACAAAAATGTGCATTGCAAGTATGGGCCTAATCGGTGTTGTCATTGATGTCAACATACTCCTGTTGCATTGATGATAAGGATTGGATGAGTTGTGTGCTGAGGATATTGAGAAAATTAGTCCTATCAAGAATAGAGAAGAACAGTGAAGATAGTAAGGTAAAGATCCCACCTAAGATGAATATCAGAGGATGTGCATCAAAGGGTTTGTAGATATGTGTCTTAAGATGATCCTGTAAAGATTTGAGAGGTCCGCATGAAGATTTGAAGAAGTTATGGCCACTTGAGTAAAACCAGATCTGGCAGATGTTCAGAGGTAACAGAGTGACACAAATAGGTCCAGTGAGATCCAGAGATGCAATATCTTGTTCTACGGATTTGGTGGAGTGTTTAGGGAGTCAATGTGAATTGACAACTCAATTGGTTTGTGGTCTAGAGGTCCGCAAGCATCTATTCCAATATGACAGTGATGACTGACTATGTTCTTGAGGTTCTTGATGAAGGAGAGAATGATTTCAGCAAGCAGAAGTAGTGTGGATGTTCTTGGTGATTTAGGCAAGCTTGTGGAGGTCTTTGGATTGTGTCCAGTTCGTGTTGGTGGTCTGCATTGAAGACTGAGCTCGTAATTGAAGAATTACTTCCGGATGATGATGTTCTTCCTAAGTCTAGCCGACCAGATGAGTTACACATCTTGTAGATGATCTTGAAGATGTTCTATGAAGCATGGTGTGTTCCTAAAAGAAGATTGAAGTCCCAGATCTATGTGACCGATAGTGTGATGATCCACATGAAGTCTTTTGTAATTAGTCAAGTTGTATTTTCTCTGTAAAGTGTGCCGACTTGGATGATTATCCCTAAGTCGATGTCTTGTATGAATAAGAAGTTGTGAAGTCATTTCAAAAGAATCTTGTGGAGATGAGTGTGTGGTAGAGAGGAGTAGAGAGAAAGGTAGAGTAGAAGTATTGAGCTTAAATGGAACTAACTCAAGCATGGTGAAGAGGCTATTCTTCAATTCAAGTATGTAATATTTATTATTCTGTAGACAGTGTGTCTCCTGTAGGTAGTGGGCCTCTTGTGAGCTATGTGCTCGGGCAGTGAGCCCTAATTGGCATGTGCCATTTGTTCTTCTTATTCTTTTAACAAAGAATACAGTCTTGGGTTAGTCACCCTGTGGTTTTTCCCTTAACTGGGTTTTCCACGTTAAAATCTTGGTGTTATATGTGTTAATGTGTTTCTACTCTTAAATTATTGCATGATTGATTTATTATTATGCTGTTGAATTACAAAGAGGATTTAAGTGATTAATAGGAAGAAAGTTTTGGGACAACTGATTCACCCCCCCTCTCATTTGTCTGTCTTGAATCTAACAACTGGTATTAGAGCTAAGTTCCTCTAAAAGAGCTTAACTCCAGGATGTCGTCCTAGAAGAAGGATAGTTCAAGGTTTGATGGAACCAATTTTACTCTTTGGAAAAGTTGCATGGAATGTCACTTGCAATGTATGGGAATGCAATATTGGATCATGGCTTCAAAGAAGTATGTTCCACCACATAATGGTCCAAGTACCATAGATGAAATCAGAGATGCTGAAAACAATCTTTGGGCTAAAGAAGCTCTACTAAGTGCCTTATCTGATTCAGAGCTGACAAATGTTATTGATCTAAAAATTGCATATGAGATTTGGCAAAAACTGGAACTTCTGCATAAAGGAGACAAGTACATTAAATGTGTCAAGCTACAGAGTCTGAAAGGAAAATTCAAAAACCTAAAGATGAGAAAAGATGAAAATATCACTACATTTATGCCAAGAGTAAATGAGCTTGTTTGTGGCATTAGATGTGCTGGTGGAATCTTGGATGAAGATGAGATTGTTGCCAAAGTTCTCAGATCCCTTCCTGATTCTTACAAGTACAAGGTTACTGCTATTGAAGAATTCAGATCTTTTTCAAATATCACAAGAGATCAATTGGTTGGTGAATTAGCTGCATTTGAATTGGCCGAGTTTGGAGATGCACCCCCCAAAACTAAATCTGCTTTCAAAGCTAGTGCCTCTGTATAAGGAAAACACAAGTTTGATCCGGGAGAGAACTCTTCAAAGAAACTATCATGGTATGAAAAAGAAAGAAAAGATTTGGAAGAAGATGAAGTAGAAGTTGCTCAACTTGAAGCCCTTATTGCAAAAAGACTGCCAAGAGGATTCAGTAAGTATGAAGGAAAATTTCCCTTCAAATGTTTTAACTGCAATAAGATTGGTCATTTTGCCTCAAGGTGTTTGGAAAGATTTTCAAGAGCAAATCCAAACAGATCAAGATTCCAAAAGAAATGTTACTATGTTCATGAAGATGATGATGATGAAGGGGTAATAGATAATGAATCAGAGACAGGAAACAAACCCAGAAGTGACTGGGTGTTTATTGCCATCAAGGAAGAAGATCCAATGCCCTCTGAATCTATCAATCATAAAGTGATAGAAAGAGCTTTGGCTGCCCAAGTTGAAGAAAAGGATGATTGGGTCATTGATAGTGGATGCTCCCACCATATGACAGGTGATAAAAATAAGTTCATAGATTTGGAAAGATATGAAGGAGGAGTTGTAAAATTTGGTGATAATTTTGCTTGCAGAATCAGAGGTAGAGGAACTATTTATTTTGATGGAAAGAACAAAACCAGTAATGTACTATATGTTGAAGGTCTGAAGCACAATCTTCTCAATGTTGGACAGTTGGTGGACAAAGGCTATGATCTCTGATTCAAAAATGGAAAATGTAAGATCTTTGAAAGTTTTGGAACAGATATTGCATCCGGTACTCAAACAAAGGTAATATCTTCCACTTGGTTGGTATTGGTAAAAGTTTTTTATTTGTTCAAATTGATCAGAGTTGGTTGTGGCATAGGAGAATGTGTCATGTGAATTTTGATAATATTATCAAGATAAGCAACACTCAGGTTGTAAGAGATCTTCTAAGACTGCTGAAACCTACTAATAGTTTGTGCAAAGAATGTCAGTTGGGTAAGCATAGTAGAGTCACATTCAAAAGTAAGTAACAGTCTTCTACTGGATTATTGGACTTAGTTCATACTGATCTATGTGGTCCGGCAAGAATCAAGAGTTTGCAAGGTGATAGATACTTCATGTTATTAATTGATGACTACTCCCGGATGATGTGGGTGACTTTTCTAAAAGAGAAATCTGAGGCTCTTGAGAAATTCAAAATATTCAAAGCTATGGTAGAGAATGAAACTGGACTAAACATAAAATGTCTTAGGTCTGACAGACGTGGAGAATTAACATCTGGGGAGTTCATAGAATTCTGTGAGAAACATGGGATAAAAAGACAGTTGTTTGTTCCAAGGACTCCATAGTAGAATGGAGTAGTGGAGAGAAAGAACTGGACCATCCAGGAAGCATCTAGAACCATGATGATGGAAACAAATGTTCCTCATATCTACTGGAGAGAAGTTGTAATCAATGTTATCTATACTCTTAATCAAGTACAAATTAGAAGCAATACTGGTAAGACCCCTTATAAACTCCGGTTTGGCATCACTCCCACTATGAAGTATTTTAGAGTCTTTGGTAGCAAATGTTACATTAAAAGAGATGAAGATCTAGGCAAATTTGATGCTAGAAGTGATGAAGGAATATTCCTAGGTTTTGCTACTCAAAGCAAAGCATACCGGTGTTATAACAAGAGATTGAGAAAGATTATAGAAAGTACAAATGTGAAGGTTGATGAATGTATTGAAAAACCCTCAAGGTTTTATAAATATGATGAAGGTGATCAGAATGATGTTCTGGTCCAAGAAGTCCAAGCCCCTTCTAAAATTTAGATCCAGACTGATTCGATGAATCAGGAAGAAGAGATAAGTTTGAATGAACCTATTCAAGAAACATGTTGTGTGGTTACACAACACGCCCCATTTTGACTTGACAAAATAGGGACCCAACTTTGCTGGCTTGCTCCCTTGCTTTTGTGTTCTGGGCGGTAATGGTAAAATAACATTAGTTAGTATGTATGTGCTTAATGTCAGGTATATTTGTGATCTTGAAGTCTGAACCCAAATTCTAAAGTTTGAATCTTTCCTCAAGAAGCCTGCCATGTGAAAGAGCGTAAAATTCTAGGTAGGTTTACCTTTTACATCACCCTGAAATTTGGCCAAATGAGAAAGTTATGGCAAGTCAAAGTTCTAGTCAAACCTGATATTCAAGAGGGGGGGTCATATTCTAAACATCAGTCACCTTGTGTAATATCACCCTGATATTATAAGATCACCCTGATGCCAGTTTATCACCTGATAATCATTTGGTCTGAAACCCCATATGTCAATCTTACGTGATAGTGGTATTTACCCGTCAGACAGCTTCATATATTTTGCGGGGGTCATCTTTCGAATATCACCCGATCTTTCGAATACCACCTGATCTTTCGAATATCACCCAATCTTTCGAATATCACCCTACCGCAGAATATCACCCCAGTGCCAATATGATGATGACGTCACCCGACCCCAATGAATAGAGAAAATCACCCTGACGGTGACGTCATCATCCTTTTTACCTCGTGGAGGTATTTTTCCAACGATCGCCCTTTTAAATAACATGATGATGACGTCAGCTTATCCCATTCCACAAGGGACCCAATATGACGGTGACATCATCAATTGGCTTGAACTCTGAAGGTCATATGATTTCTAACATCCGTCATCTTTTCCTAATATGACTGATCTTTCATAACATGACGGTGATGTCATTCTGACTTGATATATAAAAAGCTTGACATGACCGTGACGTCATCTTATTCAGCGGGTGATATTCCTCTATATCAGGGTCATATTTCTTAACATCATCTGATTTCCTTCAGTATGACCATGACATCAACCTTTCACATTTTAACAAAGCCCCTCCATGATGATGACATAATCATCATATCCCGATCTATGAAGAGAGTCATATTAGTTAATATCCCTCATATTAACTAATGTGCATACCCAGACCCGATAGTTTTATTCAATGGAATTTAGTGAACAAAAGCGCATGTGTTGCATATGAATGATCTTTTGCATGTGATAACTGAAAATGTAAGGCTTGCATATCATATGAAGGGTCACATTACCCTTGGAATACAAAAAAGGCTACCGTAAGGTGAAACTATTTGCAAGAATTCAAGGAAACTCAAAAAATTAGGAATTTTTTTACCTTCCCCTTGGCAGGGTCATAACTCCTAGCTATTTTATCAGAATTTAAACTTTTTGGACTCATTGGAAAGATAAACTAGTTATCTAGTTTGAGTTGCCTAGTTACTTGGGCTTAACACCAAGTTACCGACAAAGTCTTGAGCCCTAATTTCGCTCCGAAGGCCTCCAAAAATGCAATTTACCAAGATGTAGAAAATACCAAAAATCATATTTTTGATTTTTTTATCAAAAATCACTCAAATGACCATGGACCTGATTAGACATTGAAGCCATTTTAGGGCCTGATAGTATGTTTTCCAGTCAATGATAGTCACCCAAACCCTCTTGACCACCTATGGACATTTAATTATGCAAACTTTCACAGATGCTCAATATTCATAACCATATATATAGGTTTTTGCACATTCAGCCTGTTTCAATGTAATTTTTATCTTCCTACTGGCTATTAAATGAAGCTGATGCTTATTTCTTGTCTATTTATTGCAAGATGGTGGAGCTGTTTGAGGCTAAGATCAGGATGGCTGAAAATTACAGAGTTGCATGCAGAGGTAACATGAACCAGAGCTGAGGAGAATATTGTCAAATATGCTATTTGTTAGCTGGAGGATGGACTAGGTCAAAGATGCTGGAATATTCTATGCCAGCTATGTAGTTGCCAACTAGCAGGCACGTGCTATTCATCTGGACTGTTGATCTTAATAGATAAATCCTGACTGTAGGTCATTTGTAACCATTCCCTCACCTTATTCTATAAAAGGTGTAGGGATGTGATAATTTGAGCATTCAGAAGCTTAATTGAAATTTGGCTGTTGAAATATCAGGGCCTATTTCAAAGCTATTGTAAGCATACATATCATTGCATACTTAATGAAAGAGAAGACCATTTGATTACAAATCATCATAAATCCTGAGTAATCAGTGTTTGAATTCTTGATACATGCTTTGATTTGCTGTGTCCCTTGGAGTGCTTATCAGTCTGTATGTGTTGTCTTCATTCCTTGTCCTTTGAAGTTAGCATCATCTGTATCTAGCTGTGGAACATCCTGGTGAAAATATGGTTTGATTTCTTCTCCTCATGACTGTATCTGGTATGTATGTGGTTCAATAGCTAAGATTCACCAAATTTGAAGTATTCTTTTAATTTTCTTTGAATTTCATAATAATTCACCATCATAATTGCAAATAACAGATAATCAGAAGCAAATAACATGAAATATGCTGACATCTCATAGATAACTGAATATAATTAGCATATTTGAGCTAAATGCATGTAGTATTGAAAATATCATGCAAAGAATTGCAAGTAATGATAGAAATCATGCAAATATCAACCTGTAGGCACATTATTTGAGTGAATTCATAGTGCAGAGGTAGAATTGTTGGAGATTTATGTAGAGTAGATATAAAGAGCAGGATATTTGAAGGAATATTGAGGAACTTTGCAGAAGCAATTGAAATACGTAAGACCCCTAAATGATTAACAGCAACACACATCAACCACTGAGTAACATCAGTAGATTATGAACTAATCAACAGAGACTTGGGATCATGAATTCTTTGAATTCATCGTATCTTTCAAGATGAATAAAGGTTGTTGTGTAACTTTTATTCTATGTTTGTGTATGACTAAACTCATCATCAACATAAATTGGCGCTAGAAGGAGGGCCTAAACAAAGAATCTGTGGATTTTCTGCAAATATTTCATCATTTGAGGTTAATGTCTGCAAATATCTCTTATCTGAGAGGTTTTTACTGTATCTTTGCAAAGATCTAGCTCAAAGCTTCAAAGATTTGGCCAACATTTTCTGAGCTTTCAAAGTTTTATTCTGAGATATGATAGATCTCATTAAAATTTCAAAATCCTAAAAAAAAAAATTTAAAATAGAGTCTCATTTTGATGGATGCATATAAGGACAATTGTCAGGTTAACATTCCTTTATTTCAGGATACTTTGAATAGGCAACTTTATCCTCAAAGTTTATCTAACTTTGGTTTATCCAGTTGTTGCAGGATACACTAGACTATAGAACACAGTGAAATTAATTGTCTAACTTTTCTTATAAGGTTGGATCTATATTTGAAAGGAATAATATTCTTTATAGATGTGTTTAGGGCTGAAGCCTAGCAGGAAAATGAAGAAATTCTGGAGCAACAAGCAGATGCAACACTAGAAGTTATTAGTTGTCCAAACACTGAAGTGGACAGCTTTAAAGATTTTGAATTATACTTGTCTAGAAATATACAGTGTAGTCAAATATTAGGTTTGTCCACTGATGATGTCCTGATTGAAAGTTGGTGCAGATTACATAATGAAGAGCATTCAGAAAGGGATTGTGATGCTTGCTTGGTCATGTTGGAGAAGACTCAAATTCTAGAATAGCAAAGAGAAGCAACACCCCTAATGATGAGTTGTTTAGAAAATACAATAGCTGAATCAGTTATAGAAGGTAAAGAAGAGGAAACATCTTTCCTTGAGTCATTCTATGGTGAGATTGATAGGAGTTCTCTACTTTATGGTAAGGGTGAGGCAGAGTGCAGGTATGAATCTTTTGAAAATTGTGGAGAAGAAACCACTTGTTAGGATAAAGTCTTTGATTATGATCCTAATACTTTTGATAAGGATAATGAAACATCTTTCCTTGAGTTATTCTATGGTAAAAAGGAATGGAGACAGGTGGAAGAATTTAAATGCATTACTACTGATGAAGTTCCCATGATAGCAACTAATGGAGTCATAGAAAAGAAAGTAAATCTTGATTTCATAGCTGACTCCTTTAAATTGAATGATCAAATGCAAGAATGTTGTAGGTCAATGGAACTAGATACCTTACTGGATGGAAAATGTGAATTATTTGATGAACAACCCATGAAAGTTGAAGATGTAGAAAGCTTTGGAATTGTTGTACATAATCAGATGCCAATCCAATGTCATTTTGAAAATGAAATAGGGGAGTATTCCTATCAATTGGGAGTTGTTTCACCTTTACAGTTAAATGATTTAGAAATGATAAATTTCTGTATATCAGGTTATGAAGATACTCATTTAGATGCTGATGTGTAGAAAATTAAAAAAAACATTGAGGTGCTGCCTAAAGTCAAGAATCAGACATACATCCAGAATGAGGAGACAAAGCTGGATAAAGATGAAGGATTAATACTTCAAGAGTCATACATCCTTCAATTTGAAGTGAGACTAAATACTGAGCTAAGCAATGAAAGTGCCAAGTCAAATGGAGGACCAGTTGTTAATGAAGAAGCATATTCAACAGGATCAGAAATACATCAGGTTGTATTTCTCCTTTCCACAGTAAATAGTGTTGAATACTATTTTGATTATGGAAGTTCAGGAGATAAGACATGCATATGGATTAATCATGAACATGATGAGCTTCCTCAGTTGCTGATAATCAGAGGTTATTCTATTAAACACAATGAATTTAGAATACAAGAATATTTTTTAGAATACAAGGATGAATTTGTGAGGGTTAGAACCATAACAAGTGCCCTAATGCTCCTACACAATATAAGGAAGTATACAAATACAGGTGTCTTTGGATCTTATCACAGGTTTTGTGTACCTTGTAGGGTTTGTATATAGTTTGGTAGAGTAGTTGTTTTGTTTCTTTCCATGCTTTCTTGTTTTGTTTTTTTTGTTGTTTCCCTTTGTAGTTAGTTGTTTGTACAGTTTGCTTAGTGTGTTTTGTTTTTGTTTTGTTGGCTTGTTGAGTTATGTTTTGGTTAGTCAAGATGATGCAACTCATCACCCTAGGAAAATAACTAAATTGTTAAGATTCAAGTGATGAGAACAAATTCATATATAGGTTATGACTCATTTTGAGAAGTCTTGGTGATCAGGTCTGTGATATCTTTTCATCAGGGTGCCTTTTCTTGACCAAAGTGACTCTTCCACAATGACTCACCTAACAGCCTTGGGTTTGTTGAACACACAAGTATAGGTGTTAAGTGAAAAATCTAAAGGGACTCCCTTGCTACCAATGCAATCTCTAACCTAAATCAGCAAGTGACCATACCTTGCACACTAAGCTTACATGATGACATCAAATTTATAGACTATAAAATATTGAAAAATCAGAAAAGAAATAAAATTAGGCCATCTAAGTAACTCTACCAGGGCTATAGATGCCTACTGGCAGTGGGGCTCTACTTAGGAGGATTGTATAGATAACCTTTCCAGGGCTATGGACCCCTGCTAGCAGCAAGGCTCTATCCAGGTTGGCTATGAGGGATGCTCCCAAACTATGTATCTTAAAATTAGCTACTCATGCTTTCAACTTTCTTTCAAGATGAGGATAATTAATCATTTTTACACACCTGATCCTTTATTAGCATTGTTGCCACGATGAAAACCTTATCATTCAGAAAGATTATAAGTGCTCATGCTTAGAAAGAGTTAGAATACTATGTTAGAGTGTGTTCACATCACTTGAATCATTGGAATTTAGTTTGTTTTCTTTGGTGGCAAGTTGTTGTGTCGTTACACAACATGCCCCATTTTGACTTGACAAAACAGGGACCTAACTTTGCTAGCTTGCTCCCTTGCTTTTGTGTTCTGGATGGTAATGGTAAAACAACATCAGTCAATATGTATGTGCTTAATGTCAAGTATATTTGTGGTCTTGAAAGAACCCAAATTCCAAAGTTTGAATCTTTCCTCAAGAAGCCTGCCATGTGAAAGAGTGTAAAATTCTAGGCAGGTTTGCCTTTTACATCACCCTGAAATTCGGCCAAATGAGAAAGTTATGGCCATTCAAAGTTCTAGTCAAACCTGATATTCGAGAGGGGGGGTCATATTCCAAACATCAGTCACCTTGTGTAATATCACCCTGATATTATAAGATCACCCCGATGCCAGTTTATCACCCGATAATCATTTGGTCTGAAACCCCAAATGTCAATCTTATGTGATAGTGGTATTTACCCGTCAGACAGCTTCATATATTTTGCAGGGGTCATCTTTCGAATATCACCCTAGTGCCAATATGATGATGATGTCATCCGACCTCAATGAATAGAGAAAATCACCCTGATGTGATGTCATCATCCTTTTTACCTTGCAGAGGTATTTTTCTAGCGATCGCCCTTTTAAATAACATGATGATGACGTCAGCTTATCCCATTCCACAAGGGACCCAATATGACGATGACATCATCAATCAGCTTGAACTCTAAAGGTCATCTAATTTCTAACATCCATCATCTTTTCCTAATATGACTGATCTTTCATAACATGACAGTGACGTCATTCTGACTCGATATATAAAAAGCTTGACATGACCCTTACGTCATCTTATTTGGCGGGTGATATTCCCCAATATTAGGGTCATATTTCTTAACATCACCCGATTTCCTTCAATATGACCATGACGTCAGCCTTTCACATTTTAACGAAGCCCCTCCATGATGATGACATCATCATCATATCCTAATCTATGAAGAGAGTCATATTAGTTAATATCCCTCATATTAACTAATGTGCATACCCGGACCTAAAAGTTTTATTCAATGGAATTTAGTGAACAAAAGCGCATGTGTTGCATATGCATGATCTTATGCATGCAATAACTGAAAATGTAAGGCTTGCATATCATATGAAGGGTCACATTACCCTTGGAATATAAAAAAGGCTACCAGAAGGTGAAACTATTTGCAAGAATTCAAGGAAACTCAAAAAATTAGGAATTTTTTGTTGATAACTGAGAGGGGGGGGGGGGTGAATCAGTTATCCTAATTATTTCCCTTATTGAACTTTCTTATTAATTGATGCAGCATTGAATCAAACACTAAAACATTAACATGAAATAAGAAACACATAACACAGTATTTTTTGACGTGGAAACCCTGTTAAGGGAGAAAACCACAGGGTGATTAACCCAAAATTATTCTCTGTTAGAAGAATAGGAGATTACAAAAATGGCACTTGCCAATTAGGGCTCACTGCCCGAGCACACTGCTCACAAGAGGCCCACTGCCTACAAGAAGACACATTGTCTACAAAGTGATAAGAATCACAGTCTTGAACTGATTGGAAGCATCTGCATATGCTGGAGTTCAGTTCCGGTTAGGCTCAGTACACTGATCTGCTGCACTTCATCTTTCCTCTGTTCTTTATTCTGCTATCTTTCACATACCGGATCCTTTTTGCTACTTCTGTTCTATTCTGGACTTATTCACATATCTCTTTTCTTCATCACACACTTCACAACTAAATCCATCCTCTATATATATCCGCACAAGTAATTTCATCACCTTTCTAGTCGGCATCCGGAACAGTCTAGTTTCTTACAAACTCTTGTTCTGTCAGCTGAGTCCTTCCTCACCAAGCAATGCGGATCAAGTATATACTTGTAGATATCATTAATCATGTCGGCCAAACATGATTCATGTCTTCACAACCTCTATCATCAACAGTAACACATCCGGAAAGTAGTCTGATACTCTGTCAGTCAGTTCTTCCTCTGTTTTCACTGTCTCTCAGGAATCCGGTACTCAACTATTCATATCTTTCTCCTTGTCCATCACCGGAGGCTAAAACCTTGGAATATACCACTCAAGGTAGTCCTCTTGACTTCCCCAAATCCGTACTGCACCAAGACACTTCCTCTGAGAGATCCGGATCAATCTGTCGGACCTTGCCACATGCTCTGTTCTTGTTCACCGGACCACAACAATCTTTATTCTGACTTCCGGTAGAGACACATCATGACTTCCGGATATGTGGGATGACCTTTTTTGCCATCAATGACAACAACCATGAATCCATATAGTGTCTCTTGCCAACAATCTCCCCCTTTGGCATTGATGGCAACACTTAGTGAAAAATGACTAAGTGTTTTCACTATGCTCCCCCTTTGCTGATGCTCTGTCTTTATATACAATTTCTGGAACTCCCCCTTAGTTGGATTCCTCATTTTTCACTGCTCCTCACTCCCCCTTTGACATCAATGGCAAAGGGTAGGGTCCGCACACCAAAATTTTCAAAAATTTTCTATACATAGCCGCATATTTTCATACTCACATATACTGAAGAATGTCTGCAAAGGATGTCTGCAATTGGATCATTTCTGTAGCCCAACTTTGCTTCATTCTATCCAAAATTGAAATGTGACCACTCAACAAAAATGCAAAAGCTTCTGCCCGCTTGAGATCTGTCGGATCTTTTGTTTGGGCGGTGGTCTGAGCATCACTGATGGCCTCATGCATAGTTTCCAACTTAGGGATTATAATCCGTCTAAGTTCTCCCATCCGGTTAGTGATGTTCTTCCTTTCCTTCTCAAGATTCTTTATTTCATTCAAGACTGCAATAGTCTGACATTCTTGATTTATTATGGAGGAAGAGAGAGGATCAAAACTTTGAGATAAGCTTTGTAGCTTATCCTGTTCCTCTTTTATTTTCTTGTCAAATGCTGCTGTTGCCTTTGACCAGGATATACAAAATTTGTAGATGTCACCGCCATCCTTAAGAGCATTCTCTAAGCTCTTTATTCCAATACTCACAATCTTCCTATCCTTAGAGATTAATTCTAATATTTCTGAAAATCTTTTATCCAAAAATTCCTTCCGGACCTTTTCTTCAGCTGATTTTTCTAGAGAATCAAAATGTGTATCAACACTGCTGACTAAGGTTTTTAGATTACTGGAAGAGGAGGCTGTCGGATCTATCTGGATTGATGGCATAATCTTTACAAGTACTCCAGAAGCAGCCTCTATCAACTCACAGTCTTCCATATGAGACTTCAGGAGTTTTTCATTTGCCTTGGCATTTGCAAATGAAGCTATCTTCATTGTTTGTACCGGAGAGAGAGAGTCAAAGTCGAATGGGCCTTTTAGGAGCTCCGGTTCATCAATCTCTAAAGTTTCTTTGCTCAAAAATTGTTGAACAGTTTGTGCAGTGTCTCTTGCCGGAGACAAATGTTTCTTTTCTTCTGCAGTCTTGGAACTGTCAACCTCTTTGTCTTTCACCACTGCTTCCTTCTCCTGTAATTGCTCTTCTTCTTTGGATCCGGAGACTGTAGGGGAAACCGGAGGAGAGATGCTAGCTTGTTCATAGGCCACTTCTTCTGGAGCAGAGGGTCCCAAGTCCTCAGCTGTTTCTGTACCTAAGTCCTCTACAACAGGAAGATTGAACCTTTTGAAGGCCTTCCGAAGGATCTCTTCTGTCTCTTGGGCCACTCTGTCAGTCTCACCAAGCATGAGTTGATTCATCCTGGCTTTACTTCTGAACTCATCTTTGCAGTCCTTGAAGATAATGTTCATTGTCTTGGGATCAATTTGAGGATATAGCTGAATAGCTATCTGCTCCCGGATCTCAAGATCTTTAGCATGAGCATTATTCTTTCTTACTTCCAATTCCTTTTCTAGGCTTTTAGGAATAAGAGATATGATCTCAATGAAAGCCTTATTATATATGTTAAGATATTTGACTGTGGCTTCCTGCAGAGTCTTTTGGTCGGCCTCACTGAAGTCATCATAAGATTCAGTCATTGGTTGAAGGTTTCCATCCACCGTGACCGACTTGATTACGCTCTCTAGAGACAAAGTGGGCTTTTCAACAGATGCTTCCGCCATTTCATCCTTGTCTTGGCCTGTGGAGGGTTTACCGGATCCTTTCTTCTTCTGTTTCTTTATTTCTTTTACTCCCTCATCTGACTCTGTTTCCTCTTCATCCTTTTGGCTTCCATAAGTCCTTGTGGCTTTTGTCTTGGATCTCTTACCGGATGCCTGGACTTCCAGTTTTGAACTTTTGGTTGAGGGAGGTGCAGATCTCTTTGATGATCTGGTCCGGGTGGGAGCTTCAACCGGAGCACTTTCTTTACTTTTCTCTTCTTCCTCAGCCTTCCTCCTCTTTTCCCGGCTGGCATCAAGTGCCTCTTTTGAGATGCCTAGGCCTTGTGCAATGTGCTCTACTTCTTTTCTCACCTTTCTTTTAATCTCAGGTTCCCTGAGTTCTACATGTATTTTTACACTCAGCTCCTCAAAGGTTCCAAACCTTTCTGCCTTAGGATCTTTGGGCTGACTTAGCATGTGTTGAACATGCAGCTCCACTATCTGTTCATCCACTTCATACCCCATGGGCATGATCCAGACAATCCTTGGCTCCACTACCTCCATTAGGCACTGATCAGTGTCAACCATAAAGCACACTGAGTCTTTGTATTTTTCAACAAGAGACTGGGGAATTCTCTCTCTTGCTTGCATCATGCTCTGAAAGTTTTTGAAGTATCCCCATAGAGCTGTATTTCTCGCTTTTGCATCCCCAAGTTCATGCAAATAGTCTCTTATCTGGACTGCAACAGGTTTGTCATTCTGCCATACCCATCCACTTGATCCGGGTAGCTCATTCATGAAGTAGAAGAATAGACATACAATAAGAGTACCATACTTAAAGGAATTCTTCTTATCCTTCTTGATTTTCTGTATATTTTCCATTAATTGGCTTAGCAGTAGTTCGTAGAGATCATATTCTGCATTCTTTCTTAGCATTTCATAGGCAGTGTATACTGCAGTTCCGGATACAGAATTATCCCTGCTGGAGTGATAGATCTTGTATCCTATTATCATGGATGCATATTTGATATCCGGATCCGAAATATCTTCAATGGTCATTGCCCTCTTATCAAATTTTGATCCGGTGGCCTCAGTTACAATGTTGTTCTTGACAGATTTGAGGATAGGTATCCCTCCGGAAGAGTATAGACCAGTTACTGCTCTAATTGCCTCTTTTGTGATCTTGCAGGGTCTATCCAACCATAGAAAGTTGTCATGCATCCTGCTCAGTACATACCAGACCCATTCATCTTCTTCAAAGCAGGGGAAATGAATAAATTGCTCAAATTGTTTCTTCTGGATATCCTTATACTCTGGTTTAAGCTCAAAAGCATTGTCTATCAGTTGCTTGTGATAGAGGTCTCTTAATTTGAATTCCCCAAATTCCTCAATGCTTGCATGTATGTAAACCCTAATGTCTTCAGTATGTAAAACTCCGTGAGGAACACTAGAGAAGGCTCCTAGTGGATCTACCTCCAATGATTTGTAAGGATGTTTCTTGAATGTGGGGCGAGGTCTATCAGAGATCTTAACTATATTTGGAGTAGCCATTCTTCAAAGATTTGTAGTGAGATAATGAAAAACGGAGAATACCTTATGCGCCTTCGGTTTGCACGGAGTGGTTGGATTGATTTCTTTATGCAATAACTTCGGCAGGAGATCCTTGGTGTGCTTGATGAACCTTGTTGCAGAGCTCCACTTTTTGCTTCTTCTTGAGTGCAGAATGAGCAAATGACTTTTGAGAAATCCCTTAAATTGCTCCGCGAACCCTAATATCTGTCTGCAATAAATGCTTCACCTACATCATTCCGGTTTGCCTTGTCTGGATAGCTTGGAATATCCCGGATTAGTCCTGATCTGTGGATATCATCCGGATCTTTCAATCATGAATAAATCGAGGTAACATATTACAAGAACATCCCAAACACTCTGTCCAATCCGCAGAACAAGATAGTGCACTTCCGGATCTCTCCGGACCTTTTTGTAATCCTTTATCATACCGGAGCATCTCCCTGAACATGTCTTATTTGATCGATCACAGCTTCTTCATGACTCCATGCGGACCTCTGAAAACTTGACTGAAGCATCTCAAGACTCATATCTGCAAACCCTTTAATCCGCATCTTGTGCCACATTCGGCACCACTTGTTTGGCTGGGGGAACTGGATTTTCTTTGAGTCTCCCCCTGAGCCTGAGCTCACTTTTTAGTTTCCGGAAGAAATATCAGCACCAGAGTCTGGTGCAGATCCAACCTCTACATTCTCTGAACTTTTCTTCACCCAAATCTTGCTCATCTGATTCCTAACTTCATCCGCATTCATCTTTTGTTTACCCTTGTCTTGATTCTGATTATACACCGGACCTCTTTTGTCCTGATACTTATTTCTGCAGACTTTAGCATTATGACCGGACCTATTGCAGATTTGGCAAATAACATTTCTTTGCATATTTGACTGATATCCTCTTGATCTGCATTGATTAGCCATATGACCTACTCTATTGCATGTAAAGCATCTACCTTTGAATGATTTGTTTACTTGCATAATTCTGCATTCATGGGATTTGTGTCCATACCTTTTGCAGTTGAAGCACTGTCCGGAGAAGGATGAATTAATCTGATTCATTCTCATTCTGCACTGATTAGCTTTGTGACCGAAGTGGTTGCAGCTGTGGCAGTATCCATTGAAGGATGGATATCTTTGAGCATTTGGCTGTCTTACCGGAGGTCTTCTAGGCCTGCTCCTTGGATTTTCTGATCCAAGATTCTTCTGACCGGATCCGGAGCTTTCTCCTTTCTCATATCCCAAACCATACTTGTCATCTGTCCTCTTTTGACTTCCAAGAAGAACTTCAAGTTGAGCAGAACTTATCTTGAATTTCTCTTTATATTCATTTGTTGTTTGAAGGTCTCTTTTGAGAGAGGCAATTTGATCCTCAAGTTTTTCTTCATTATCTTTGGCATCTTCAAGATCAGATTCAAGATGTCTGATAATCCTGTCCATCTGGTGGCATTCTTCTAATTTTTCTTTAAGAGATTGTCTTAGATTGTCTTCAGCCTTTCTTTTTTCTTCAATCTCTTGAGTAAACTTTATAGTTCCTGATTCCATTTCATGTCTTAACATAATGACTTCTTTTGATAACTTTTCACATAACTTGGTTTGCTCAGTCAATTCTTCATTTGTATTGCTTTCTTCACTTTGTCTTGCCAACTGTTGGAGCAGCTCCTTTCTCTTTTTCATAGAGAGACTTAATTTGTCTTTTAATTCTCTCATGAATTCATCAGCCTGTTTGAGTCTTTCCTTTAATTCACTGACTTCAGAGTTTGACTGTTCAAGATCCTCAAGAGCAGTCTTGAGTTGCTCCCTTAAACCATATGCATCCATTTGAACTCCCAGATCTTCCTCAAGCTGTTAGGCTCTATTAGGAGGAACTTAGCTCTGATACCAATTGTTGATAACTGAGAGGGGGGGGGTGAATCAGTTATCCTAATTATTTCCCTTATTGAACTTTCTTATTAATTGATGCAGCATTGAATCAAACACTAAAACATTAACATGAAATAAGAAACACATAACACAGTATTTTTTGACGTGGAAACCCTGTTAAGGGAGAAAACCACGGGGTGATTAACCCAAAATTATTCTCTGTTAGAAGAATAGGAGATTACAAAAATGGCACTTGCCAATTAGGGCTCACTGCCCGAGCACACTGCTCACAAGAGGCCCACTGCCTACAAGAAGACACACTGTCTACAAAGTGATAAGAATCACAGTCTTGAACTGATTGGAAGCATCTGCATATGCTGGAGTTCAGTTCCGGTTAGGCTCAGTACACTGATCTGCTGCACTTCATCTTTCCTCTGTTCTTTATTCTGCTATCTTTCACATACCGGATCCTTTTTGCTACTTCTGCTCTGTTCTGGACTTATTCGCATATCTCTTTTCTTCATCACACACTTCACAACTAAATCCATCCTCTATATATATCCGCACAAGTAATTTCATCACCTTTCTAGTCGGCATCCGGAACAGTCTAGTTTCTTACAAACTCCTGTTCTGTCGGCTGAGTCCTTCCTCACCAAGCAATGCGGATCAAGTATATACTTGTAGATATCATTAATCATGTCGGCCAAACATGATTCATGTCTTCACAACCTCTATCATCAACAGTAACACATCCGGAAAGTAGTCTGATACTCTGTCAGTCAGTTCTTCCTCTGTTTTCACTGTCTCTCAGGAATCCGGTACTCAACTATTCATATCTTTCTCCTTGTCCATCACCGGAGGCTAAAACCTTGGAATATACCACTCAAGGTAGTCCTCTTGACTTCCCCAAATCCGCACTGCACCAAGACACTTCCTCTGAGAGATCCAGATCAATCTGTCGGACCTTGCCACATGCTCTGTTCTTGTTCACCGGACCACAACAATCTTTATTCTGACTTCCGGTAGAGACACATCATGACTGGTGCAGGAGCACCTACCTGACAGCTGGTCTTGATAAGGCAGTTAGTAGTTTAGGTCCTGTTTATGTTTCCAAGAAGGTCTGTTAAGACCAGTTGCATGTAATAAGGTCAAGCTGATCATGATAAGATCATGCTGACCGGGCTTTTGCTATTTTTAGCTAGTTAGTTATAACAGCTGTCATGATGTATGTTCGGTGGGATCTCCCAGCCGCTTGGAGAGTTCCCAGCCGCTTGGAGTCGGGTCAGTAGTACTCGTAGGGAAAGTCTTTATAAGCATGAGATCGGTTGATGTTAGATAGACAGACAGATATCATCGATCGAGCTTGAGTGAGACTAAGAGAGAGATTGATCATATTGTATTGCATCTTTGAAATCAATAAAGTGATCCTGTTTGTGTTCTTGCTCTGGTTGCATTCCATTACTTGATTGATCAGCTGGTTTGAGAGGGTGTCATGGATTTCCTGATCCATTCCACCGGTTGACTCATCTGATCGGTGGAATGGTAATGTACAGTAGGTTAGATTGTAGTTTGTTTTCTGTTTACATGCAGGTGTGCAGGATCGCGGTCGACAGATGCTGAGAAGCCTAGCATCCTCATGTGCTAGGTCAAGTTGATAAACTGGAGTTGGAAGATCACCCTGAGGTTGGATCGGGTCATCCCTGGAGGATTGGCGAAGTGAGATTTCGCTAAGTGAAGAAGTCTGTTAAAACGGCATCATCAGGATATTTCTGCAAATATCCTGCAGACAGTTCGGATATCGTCATCCGGATAAGTGGAGAAGACCGACATGATGTTGTCGATTGCATGAAGTGTGAGTTCGTCGGGGTGATCATCAGCAGGAGGAGCCGAGGAGCGTATCGGCATCAGGATCATCATATCGGAATGCCAAACATCCGCATATCGCGAGTAGATGCGGAAGAGAAAGTTCATGTTTTTTCGACTAAGTGTTGAGAAGGTCATCAGGATATTGGGTGACGTCATCGTCATCAGGATATGACGTCATCGTCATCAGGATATTGAGATATCCCCCCTATGTGAGTTCATCCTGCTGTCGTTAAGTATCGGCATCGGCAGAAAGTGTATTAGCGTCATCAGGAGGTTTCGAAGAGAACCGGATAAATTATATCATGATGCTGTTGCTCGTATCGTCGGGTAGCGGAGCATCGAAGGTAAGCTGCTGAAGGTGAACGTCATCAGGATATTTGGGACAACCAGATGTTGAATATCCTGCTGACGAAGGAGTTGTTGCATGTTATGATGATGACGATGGAGTCCGGCGCCCGATGAACAATGCAACCGGAGGATGTGTTCGCCCGCTGAATATCATGATGATGATAGGTGACAGGCGGAGGAGGTGAACAGTAGTCGGCAGGAGGATGCTGGTGGTCGTCCGAAATATGATGATGCTGACTGTGTAACGCAAAACATGATGATGCTGTTGGTGGTTTTAGGGAATATGATGATGATGGCGAAGATGATGATGATGAGGTTGGTCTGCAGACATTCATGCTATCTGTGAAGGTTATAGTGTGGATGCCTCTGCATCATAGTGGTATCAGAGCTCAGCAAAAGGTCTGGGCTGTTGTGTGTTGATTCTGTCACCGAAAGGGCAGAGGTAAGAGATAGAGTTGATTGTGTTGTGATTGAGAGGTTGACAAAATGCCTCCTAAAGGTAATGGTACTGCAAGGGAATTGCAGGAAATGAAGGAGAAACATGCTAGAGAGATGAGGAAGATGAAGGAGCTTGCTGAAGCACTTCAAGCCAGGCTGACAGCCCTGGAAAAGAACAAAAAGAGGGAAGTGGAAGACAGTGAGTCTGAAGAAGAGGCAGATACTGTTGAAGAGTATGAAGAGGTAGCTGAAGATCTGGATGCTGAAGACCAGAGATTGGCAAAACTGTTAAAGGCAGTGCAGAGTGAAAAACCTAAGGTAAAGGTTGATGTTTCCAAGTATACTGGAAGCTTGAATGAAGATGAGTTGTTAGATTGGATTGCTGCACTGGATAATCACTTTGAATGTGAAGATGTTGCTGAGGATCAGAAAGTCAAGATTGCAAAGACCAAGTTAGGAGGTCATGCTTTGGTATGGTGGGATTATGTACAATCTGAGAGAAGGAAACAAGGGAAGTCTAAGATCACTTCTTGGGATAAGATGGTAGCAAGGATAAAAGGGAAATTCTTGCCAAGGGATTATGAAATCCAGATGTTTAAGAAGCTGCAATTTTTAAAGCAGAAAGACAGGGATGTGAAATCATATACTGAGGAATTTTATCTGTTAAGTATGAGATCTGGTCATCATGAGAATGAGGTAGAAAAGGTGGCTAGGTACTTGGCTGGTTTGAGGTTTAACATACAGGATGAGTTAGTGTTAGCTAACCCTAAGAATGTGGAGGATTGTTATCAAATGGCAATCAGGATTGAAGAAAAGATGAATAGAGGACATGAGAAGTCCATGAGAGGAAGAGGAAATAATAGGGGAAGAGGAGCAGCCCCTGCACAAAAGCAAACCAATGAGGTTCAAGAAGACACTGGTAAAGGACAAGGACAGTCTGATTTCAGAGGTGGATGGAAAGGTAATAGAGGAAGATTTGGAGGTGGTAGAGGTTCTACTACATTTTCAGGAAAGTGTTACACCTGTGGAGAGTTTGGTCATCCATCTTTCAAATGTCCAGAAAACAAAGGTTCATCATCCAGAAATGATAGAACAAGTGACAAGAGAGTACAATTGGTACAGGAAGAAAAAGGGGAAGAAAGTGCACAGAGTTCAAACAGAGATCCTGATAATGTTGGATATCCAGAGAGTGGAGAATCATTGATGCTAAGGAGAATTAGTTTGCAGGCATCAAAGGATCTGATGCAAAGAAAAGCTCTTTTCAAGACCACATGCAAGAGCAAAGGTAAGGTATGTAAGGTTGTCATTGATACTGGTTCAACAGATAACATGGTATCCCAGGAAATGGTGGATAAATTGAAGCTGGAAAGGATTCCACATCCACACCCTTACAAAGCATCTTGGGTGAGTGATAGTCAATCACTTTTTGTCTCTGAACAGGCATATGTGGATTTTCAAATTGGACCATATCAGGATAGAATTTTGTGTGATATATTGCCTATGGAATGTTGTCACCTACTGCTGGGTAGACCATGGCAATTTGACAGAAGGGTACTGTATGATGGGTATGCTAATACCTACACCATCCAGAAGGATGGGAAGACTATTAAGTTGATGCCATTGCAGGCAAAAGCTGCAGTACAGAAGGCAGCTCAAATCATTTTAATGGGAAAGAAGGAGTTTGTGCAGATGCCTAGAGGAGCAGGCTTAAAGGCAGTTCAGGATACTGCAGGGAAAGGAGTTGTTACAGACAACAAGCTGAAGAAAGTTTCAGTTGTGACTGACAGAGGTCAGCAGCAGGTTCAGAAACAGGGGTGCAAACAGCAACCAGTTCAGAGGATTGACAAGGATGTTGTCATAGTTGGGACTATTGTTTGTCCTATAAGAGTTGAAAGGAAGATAGACTTGAACACTTCAGAAGTTCAAGAGGTAGTTCAGCCAGAGGTTCTGGTTAGGCAACCTGACAAACACAGGGTATGTGAGAGAAAGGCCTACATCAACAGGCATGCAGACTTACTTGCCAGAAAGCAAGTTACAGTGCAGAAGTCTTGGAGCAGCCAAGAGTCAGCAGTAGATAAAGCTGGAGCAGGTCAGAAGACTGACAAAGCAAAGTGTAACGGTGGAGGACTTCCACATACTAAACTCATGGGACATGAGTTCTTTTCTTTTGGGGAGTATGGTGCAGGAGCACCTACCTGACAGCTGGTCTTGATAAGGCAGTTAGTAGTTTAGGTCCTGTTTATGTTTCCAAGAAGGTCTGTTAAGACCAGTTGCATGTAATAAGGTCAAGCTGATCATGATAAGATCATGCTGACCGGGCTTTTGCTATTTTTAGCTAGTTAGTTATAACAGCTGTCATGATGTATGTTCGGTGGGATCTCCCAGCCGCTTGGAGAGTTCCCAGCCGCTTGGAGTCGGGTCAGTAGTACTCGTAGGGAAAGTCTTTATAAGCATGAGATCGGTTGATGTTAGATAGACAGACAGATATCATCGATCGAGCTTGAGTGAGACTAAGAGAGAGATTGATCATATTGTATTGCATCTTTGAAATCAATAAAGTGATCCTGTTTGTGTTCTTGCTCTGGTTGCATTCCATTACTTGATTGATCTGCTGGTTTGAGAGGGTGTCATGGATTTCCTGATCCATTCCACCGGTTGACTCATCTGATCGGTGGAATGGTAATGTACAGTAGGTTAGATTGTAGTTTGTTTTCTGTTTACATGCAGGTGTGCAGGATCGCGGTCGACAGATGCTGAGAAGCCTAGCATCCTCATGTGCTAGGTCAAGTTGATAAACTGGAGTTGGAAGATCACCCTGAGGTTGGATCGGGTCATCCCTGGAGGATTGGCGAAGTGAGATTTCGCTAAGTGAAGAAGTCTGTTAAAACGGCATCATCAGGATATTTCTGCAAATATCCTGCAGACAGTTCGGATATCGTCATCCGGATAAGTGGAGAAGACCGACATGATGTTGTCGATTGCATGAAGTGTGAGTTCGTCGGGGTGATCATCAGCAGGAGGAGCCGAGGAGCGTATCGGCATCAGGATCATCATATCGGAATGCCAAACATCCGCATATCGCGAGTAGATGCGGAAGAGAAAGTTCGTGTTTTTTCGACTAAGTGTTGAGAAGGTCATCAGGATATTGGGTGACGTCATCGTCATCAGGATATGACGTCATCGTCATCAGGATATTGAGATATCCCCCCTATGCGAGTTCATCCTGCTGTCGTTAAGTATCGGCATCGGCAGAAAGTGTATTAGCGTCATCAGGAGGTTTCGAAGAGAACCGGATAAATTATATCATGATGCTGTTGCTCGTATCGTTGGGTAGCGGAGCATCGAAGGTAAGCTGCTGAAGGTGAACGTCATCAGGATATTTGGGACAACCGGATGTTGAATATCCTGCTGACGAAGGAGTTGTTGCATGTTATGATGATGATGATGGAGTCCGGCGCCCGATGAACAGTGCAACCGGAGGATGTGTTCGCCCGCTGAATATCATGATGATGATAGGCGACAGGCGGAGGAGGTGAACAGTAGTCGGCAGGAGGATGCTGGTGGTCGTCCGAAATATGATGATGCTGACTGTGTAACGCAAAACATGATGATGCTGTTGGTGGTTTTAGGGAATATGATGATGATGGCGAAGATGATGATGATGAGGTTGGTCTGCAGACATTCATGCTATCTGCGAAGGTTATAGTGTGGATGCCTCTGCATCAATGACTTCCAGATATGTGGGATGACCTTTGTTGCCATCAATGACAACAACCATGAATCCATATAGTGTCTCTTGCCAACATTTTTTTACCTTCCCCTTGGCAGGGTCATAACTCCTAGCTATTTTATCAGAATTTAAACTTTTTGGACTCATTGAAAAGATAAACTAGTTATCTAGTTTGAGTTGCCCGGTTACTTGGGCTTAACGCCAAGTTACCAATGAAGTCTTGAGCCCTAATTTTGCTCTGAAGGCCTCTGAAAATGCAATTTACCAAGATGTAGAAAATACCAAAAATCATATTTTTGATTTTTTTAATCAAAAATCATTCAAATGACCATGGACCTGATCAGACATTGAAGCCATTTTAGGGCCTGACAGCATGTTTTCCAGTCAATGATAGTCACCCAGACCCTCTTGACCACCTATGGACATTTAATTACGCGAATTTTCACAAATGCTCAATATTCATAACCTGATATATATAGGTTTTTGCACATTCAGCCTGTTTCAATGTAATTTTTATCTTCCTGTTGGCTATTAAATGAAGCTAATGCTTATTTCTTGTCTGTTTATTGCAAGACGGTGGAGCTATTTGAGGCTAAGATTAGGATGGCTAAAAATTACAGAGTTGCATGCAGAGGTAACATGAACCAGAGCTGAGGAGGATATTGTCAAATATGCTATTTGTTAGCTAGAGGATGTACTATGTCAAAGATGCTGGAATATTCTATGCCAGCTGTGTAGTTGCCAACTGGCAGGCACGTGCTATTCATCTGGACTATTGATCTTAATAGATAAATCCTGACCGTAGGTCATTTGTAACCATTCCCTCACCTTATTCTATAAAAGGTGCAGGGATGTGATAATTTGAGCATTCGAAAGCTTAATTGAAATTTGACTGTTGAAATATCAAGGCCTATTTCAAAGCTATTGTAAGCATACATATCATTGCATACTTAATGAAAGAGAAGACCATTTGATTACAAATCATCATAAATCCTGAGTAATCAGTGTTTGAATTCTTGATACATGCTTTGATTTGTTGTGTCCCTTGGAGTGCTTATCAGTCTGTATGTGTTGTCTTCATTCCTTGTCCTTTGAAGTTAGCATCGTCTGTATCTAGCTGTGGAACATCCTGGTGAAAATATGGTTTGATTTCTTCTCCTCATGACTATATCTAGTATGTATGTGGTTCAATAGCTAAGGTTCACCAAATTTGAAGTATTCTTTTAATTTTCTTTGAATTTCATAATAATTCACCATCATAATTGTAAATAATAGATAATCAGAAGCAAATAACATGAAATATGCTGACATCTCATAGATAACTGAATATCAATAGCATATTTGAGCTAAATGCATGTAGTATTGAAAATATCATGCAAAGAATTGCAAGTAATGATAGAAATCATGCAAATATCAACCTGTAGGCACATTATTTGAGTGAATTCATAGTGCAGAGGTAGAATTGTTGGAGATTTATGCAAAGCAGATATAAAGAGTAGGATATTTGAAGGAATATTGAGGAACTTTGTAGAAGCAATTGAAATACGTAAGACCCCTGAATGATTAACAGCAACACACATCAACCACTGAGTAACGTCAGTAGATTATGAACTAATCAATGGAGACTTGGGATCATGAATTCTTTGAATTCATCGTATCTTTCAAGATGAATAAAGGTTGTTGTGTAACTCTTATTCTATGTTTGTGTATGACTAAACTCATCATCAACAAAATAGAAGTGCAAGAAATTCCCAAAATTCCCAAGTATGTAAGACTGAATCACTCTGAAGATCAAATCATAGGTGATAAAAGCAAAGGTGTTCAAACAAGAAGAAAGATTGCTCAAGACTCAGAAGAGTATTGTTTGATTTCAAAGATTGAACCAAAGTCAGTGAATGAAGCATGCAATGATGAAAGCTGGACTAAAGCAATGGAGGAAGAGCTGATGCAAATTGAGAAAAATCACACTTGGGATCTTGTTCCCAGACCTAGAAACAAGAATGTGATTGGAACCAAATGGGTCTTCCGGAATAAACTGAATGAAGATGGTGAAGTAGTCAGAAACAAAGCCAGATTGGTCTGCAAGGGTTACTCTCAAGTAGAAGGAGTTGATTTTGAAGAAACTTTTGCTCCAGTGGAAAGAATTGAAGCAGTCAAATTATTTCTTGCCTTTGCTACCTTCAAGGACTTCAAAGTATATCAGATGGATGTCAAGTCTGCCTTCCTAAATGGTGACTTGGAAGAAGAAGTATATATTGAGCAACCGGATGGATTTCAATTGTCTGATCATGGTGATATGGTTTGCAAGTTGAAGAAAGCACTGTATGGACTCAAACAAGCCCCAAGAGCCTGGTATGAAAGATTAGATAAGCATCTTTTGAAGATTGGTTTCAATAAAGGTACTGCTGACAGTAACTTGTACTTCAAAATTGATCATGAAAACATCTTAATTATTGAAGTGTTTGTTGATGATATTGTTTTTGGAGGAAGAGATAGTATGCGCAAAACTTTTGCAAATCAAATGAAAAGTGAATTTGAGATGTCCATGTTTGGGGAAATGAATTTCTTCTTGGGTCTACAAATCATTCAAACAAAGAAAGGAATCTTTATTTCATAGACCAAATATGTGAAAGAATTATTGAAGAAATTTGCGATGGAAGACTCAAAACCAATGAGTACTCCCATGGCAACTGGATGTAAATTGAGCAAAGATGATGACTCTCCTAAGACTAATCAGAAAAAGTATAGGTTAATGATTGGAGGATTATTGTATCTCACTCAAACTAGACTTGGCATTATGAATGTTGTTGGTCTTGTTGCTAGATTTCAAGCTGATCCTAGAGAATCTCATGTCATGGCAATTAAGAGGATTCTTAGATATCTAAAAGGAACAATTAAGTATGGTTTATGGTATCCTAAAGATCATGATTTATCTCTTCATGCATATACTGATGCGGATTGGGCGGGAGATGTGGATGACCAGAAGAGTACTAGTGGTTTAGAATTCTTTCTAGGGAAAAGATTGGTTTCTTGGTTGAGCAAGAAACAAGAGGCAATATCTCTGTCCACTGTAGAAGCAAAATATATTGTAGCAACAGGTAGTTGCACTCAAGTATTGTGGATGAAGCAAATGTTAAGAGACATCAGAGTGGAGTATAAGGAACCTATCACAATCTTCTGTGATAATTCAAGTGCAATAAATATATCAAAAAATGTGGTGTTGCATTCAAAGACAAAACATATATCCATCAAGTTTCACTTTTTGAGAAAGCAAGTGAACAAGAATGAAGTTAGATTGGAGTTTGTTCCTTCCAAGGATCATATTGTAGATATTTTTACTAAACCTCTACCTAAGGACTCTTTTGAGTATCTCAGGGAGAAGTTAGGGGTTATTATCCCTCCAGTTCTGAATTAAGGTGCACTAATCTACATCAGTCTGGCGGATCTCACAATCATATCTTGTGGTCCGGATTGATGTTGGGAAGCTGCTACTCAAGGGGAGCAGCTAGTATGATTCTGAAGTGATGCAAGTATGTGCTCTTTGCCATTGATGTCAAAGGGGGAGAGAAGACGTGAAAAACAAAAAGTGGTTGTTGATCAAAGGGGGAGAAGTAAAGGAAGAGAAGACATGTGAATGGTTGCTGTTGATAGGGGAAGTTATGTCAGTCAGTGAGGAGAAGTTCTTGTCTTGATGGTTAAAATAGTTTTTCACATCATATGTTGCCTTCAATGACAAAGGGGGAGATTGTTGCAAGTATGGGCCTAATCAGTGTTGTCATTGATGTCAACATACTCTTGTTGCATTGATGATAAGGATTGGATGAGTTATGTGCTGAGGATATTGAGAAAATTAGTCCTATCAAGAATAGAGAAGAACAGTGAAGACAGTAAGGTAAACATCCCAGCTAAGATGAATATCAGAGGATGCACATCAAAGAGTTTGTAGATGTGTGTCTTAAGATGATCCAGTAAAGATTTGAGAGGTTCACATGAAGATTTGAAAAAGTTATGGGCACTTGAGTAAAACCGGTTCTAGAAGATGTTCAGAGGTGACAAAGTGACACAGATAGGTCTGGTGTGATCCAGAAATGTAATATCTTGTTTTACAAATTTGGTGGAGTGTTTAGGGAGTCAATGTGAATTGACAACTCAATTGGTTCATGGTCTGGAGGTCCACAAGCATCTATTCCAATATGACAGTGATGACAGACTGTGTTCTTGAGGTTCTAGATGAAGGAGAGAATGATTTCAGTAAGTAGAAGTAATGTCGATGATCTTGGTGATTCAGGCAAGCTTGTGGAGGTCTTTGGATTGTGGTGCAGGAGCACCCGCACATGATCAGGATATAGGTCCGCATGATGACATACATGATCAGGATGTAGGATAGTTATCATCATGCTGACGGGATAATCTATTTTTAGTATGTTTGACTTTATCATGTAATAAGGTCCACTAGACCGATGCTAGGTAATAGTTCAACATAGGAGTATGTGTAGGCAGTTAGAGGCAGTTAGAGATCGGGATAAGGTTATCTGAGCTGTCCTCTCTCCCAGCCGCTTGGAAGCTCCCAGCCGCTGGGAAGTGATGTTAGTAGTACTCGAAGGATTTGTTATATATACTTTCGATCTGTAGGGTTTAGATATAGTTTTGATATAGTTTGATATTGATGTACTGGTGTTGAGTAGATATTCAGGAGAGCAGTTCAGACATTGTGAAGCTGTATTCAGGACATTGAATTTCAATTGAATAAGATCTCGTCTTTTGCATTATCTGTTTGCATCTGGGTTGATTTCCTTTCCGTTTTGCAAGCTAATGACCACTTTCAACCCTTCCACCGGTTGATCCTGCAAATCGGTGGAATGGTCCTGTATCATAGCTTAGATTGCATTTGTGTTTTCGGTTTATGCATTGCATTGTTCAGGAGATCTGTTAGAAGCATGTTGTAAATCAGCCTAGCATCCTCATGTGCTAGGTCTAGAAGATAAACTGTTAGATTTTGGTTTGGAGGTGATCCGGCCTGGTCGTCACATGATCTTTGTGAAATTATGCGGTTGTGAGTGTTTTCATGCAGTGGAAGGATACACAGGAGTCTGCATGTGCGTTTCCAGTCGGAACGAGCCGCAACATCATCTGCGAATCCATCGCCATCAGGATCGGGTCATGAAGTTGTTGAAATTTGCATGTTACAGGTGCATCATGATGTTTTGAGTTGGATATATACTCAGTGTATATATCGCAGTCAGGATCATCTCTCGGGGAAGGTCATCATCCGCATATCGCTAACGGATGCGGGTGTGAAAGTTGAGTTTTTTTGGCTAAGTGTTGAAGAGTTCATCAGGATGATGTGTGACGTCATCGTCATCAGGATATGACGTCATCGTCATCAGGATATTAAGAAATCCCTCTATGCGGGTTTATCCTGTTGTCGCTAAGTGGAAAGGTATCGGCGTAGGCAGGAAGTTGTATTAGCATCATCAGGAGGTTTCGAAGAACCGGATGAACAATATCATGATGCTGTTGCTTGTATCGTCGGGCAGTGAAGCATCGAAGGCAAGTTGTTGAAGTGGAACGTCATCAGGATATTTGGACAACCGGATATTTGGATATCCTGCTGACGAAGGTGATAGTGAATATCATGATGATGTCGCTTGTGTTTGGCACCCGATGAACAGTGCAACCGCAGGATGTTTGCGCCCGTTGATTATCATGATGATGATGATAGGCGACAAACGGAGGAGGTAAATAGTAATCGACAGGAGGATATTTGCGATCATCCGAAATATGATGATGCTGTTGAAATGTGATGATGCTGTTGGTGTCTCTAGGAAATATGATGATGATGTTCAGCCGATAGAGAATTTTATCATGCTGTTTGTATTGTTGGCTACTCCTTCCTGTTAGGTTGCCTTTGTTGCGTTCCACTCTGCATCATAGTGGTATCAGAGCAAAAGTTTAGGATCTTTTGGAAAAGATAAGCAGGATGTCAGACGAAGAAGGAACATCTGAGTTCCCAACAAAGATGACCAACGCTGAGTTGGCAGTTCTGGTGAAGAAGCAGATTGCAGAAAGCAGGGCCGTGAAGGCTCAGAATCAGGAGTTGAAAGATGAGTTAGCAAAGTTGAGGAGTAGAGTAGGTTCTGGTAGAGAAGATGATAGGGAAGAAGAGGATATCCCTAATTAGAGCGAGGAGGTCATTCCTGCAGACCAGAGACCGCTGTTGAACGCCCTCAAGGCCATGGAGAGGAGAACCATGGATGTGAAGCTGGACTTGCCAGTGTTTACAGGTAAGATGGACCCTGATTCAGTAATGGAATGGATAGACTGTCTGAACAATTTCTTTGTGACAGAGGAGATACCAGAACAGCAGAGAGTGAAGATAGCACAGTCAAAGATGAAAGAAGCTGCCTTGACATGGTGGAACTTTGTTCAGGATGATAGAGTGCAGGAGGGAAAACGTAGAGTTGCCACATGGAAGAAGATGATGGAGTTGGTAAAGGAGGCTTATATCCCTTTGGATTACAGTATCCAGTTACACAAGAGGAAGCAGAACCTGAAGCAGAAGGAGCTAGATGTCAGCTCATATACAGAAGAGTTCATGAAACTCTGTATGAAGACCAAGGTGAAAGAAAGTGAAGAAGAAAAGGTAGCCAGATACCTTAATGGACTGAGGTTTAATATTCAGGAAGATCTGAGTCTGCATAACCCAGATACAGTGCAGAAAAGTTTTCAGTTGGCACTGAAGGTGGAAGAAAAGCTGAAGAGAAAGCAAGATCAGAACAACAGAGGAAGAGGAAGACAACAAAGAGGTGGAAGAAGTCCTTTCAGAGGCAGAGGACAAGGATAGGGATATCAAGGAGAGTCTAGTCAAGACAATAGCAAGGGCAACAATAGCCAGAGTCAGAGAGAGAATTTCAGTCAGCAAGGAAACTTCAGAGGTAGAAGACCTTACAGAGGAAGATCCCAGGGCAGAGGATCCATCAGGTGTTACAACTGTAACAAAGAAGGCCATATAGCCAGCAGATGTCCAGACAAGGCCACAAGCTCAGCAGGTGAAAGGAGGACAAATCTGGTCAATGAACCTGATAATCAGAGTAGGACAAGTTCTAATGATTTTCAGAGTGTGAATGGTCCTGAGAATTATGGATATCCAGAAAGTGGAGAGTCCCTGATGATGAGAAGAATAGTAACTACCATGAAGGTACCTGATCAAGAAGCCCCTCAGAGAAAGTCCCTTTTCAGAACCACTTGCAAAGCAGGAGGTAAGGCGTGTAAGGTTTTGATTGATTCTGGTTCTACTGAGAACTTTGTGTCTGAAGAGATGGTGGTGAAGCTGAAGCTTAGGAGATTGCCTCACCCAGCTCCATATAAAGTCTCATGGCTTACTCAAGGTCAGCAGACAACTGTAGAAGAGCAGGCTTGGGTAGAATTCCAGATTGGTGGATATAAAGATAAGTTGTTTGATATCACCAAGATGGATGCTTGCAACCTTTTGTTTGGTAGACCATGGCAATATGACCTGAAGGCACAGCATGATGGTGTCAAAAACACCTATAAAATCACTAAAGATGGTAAAGATGTAACACTACTCCCATTGAAGGAGAAAGAGGAGAAGTCTAAAGGCAAAGAAGTGAAGGTCATGCTGATGGAAGGCAAACAGTTTATGAAAGAAGTAGCAGCAGAAGGTGCAGTTGCATATGCCCTAATCCCCTGTATGAGTGTGAATAAGGAACAACAGCAAGAAGCCAAGAAGGAGAAGAAGCCAAGGTTGATAGACCCAGCTGTCCAAGAGTTATTGGATAAGTACAAAGGTGTTATCTCAGAGGGAATGCCAAGATCCCTACCACCTATCAGAGATATCAGTCATTGCATAGACTTGATTCCAGGGTCTACACTTCCAAATAAAGCAGCTTATAAGCTTACCCCAGAACAGAATGCAGAAGTAGTCAGGCAGATTGAAGAATTGATGAATTCAGGTCTGATTGGAAAGAGTTTGAGTCCATGTGCAGTACCAGCTGTACTAGCACCTAAGAAGGAAGGCACTTGGAGACTTTGCACCGATTCCAGAGCCATCAACAAGATCACAATCAGGTATAGGTTTCCAATCCCCAGAATTGAGGATTTACTTGATTGTTTGGGAAATGCTAAGTACTTTACTAAAATAGACTTGAAGAGTGGATACCATCAGATAAGGATTAGACCAGGTGATGAGTGGAAGACAGCATTCAAAACAAATGAAGGTTTGTATGAATGGAAGGTTATGCCTTTTGGTTTGTCTAATGCCCCTAGTACTTTCATGAGGCTGATGAATGAGGTTCTGAAGGAATTTATTGGTAAGTTTGTCATAGTCTATTTAGATGACATTCTGATTTTCAGTAACACCAGAGAAGAACATCTCAGGCATATAGAGCTGGTTCTCAAGAGGTTACATGAAGAGAAGCTGATGATAAACTTGGACAAGTGTTTGTTCATGAAACAGGAGATCACCTATTTAGGTTTTGTCATCTCACAAGGCAAGCTGCAGATGGATAAGGAGAAGGTGAGTGCCATTTTGAATTGGCCAACTCCACAGACCATGAATGAAGTCAGAAGTTTCCATGGGTTAGCAACCTTCTACAGAAAGTTCATCAGAGGGTTCAGTCATATTTGTGCACCCATGTTGGATACCATCAAAGGAGGACAAAAGTGCAGGTTTGTTTGGACTCAAGGAGCAGATGATTCCTTTGAGGCATTGAAGAGGAAGGTGGCACAGTAGCCAGTCCTTGCACTTCCAGATTTCCATAAGATCTTTCAGGTAGAGTGTGATGCCAGTCACATGGCCATTGGAGCAGTACTCAGTCAAGAGGGTAGACCAATTGCATTTTTCAGTGAAAAGCTCAATGATGCTAAGAAAAGGTATTCATCATATGATCTGGAAATGTATGCTTTAGTTCAGTCCCTAAAGAAATGGAGGCATTACCTGATGCCAAAGGAGTTCATAGTCTTCACAGATAATCAAGCTTTGAGTTTCATCAACAGTCAGGAGAAGCTGAACCACAGACATATGAAGTGGGTAGAAACACTACAGGCTTTCACTTTTACCTTGAAGCATAAGAAAGGGGTTAAGAACAAAGTTGCAGATGCTTTAAGCAGGAGAGTTCTCACAGTAAATCAGATTCAGTTAGAGAGTGTTGGCATTGACTCACTCAAGACCATGTATGAGTCTGATGAAGATTTTGGAGAAATATATCAGGTCTGTACTTCTTTTGGGGAGAAATACCATGCTGAGTTCTCTGAATACCTGATCCAAGATGGATTGCTGTTCAAGGGTGGACAGTTGTGTATTCCCAGATGTTCTATGAGGTTGAATATAGTCAAGGAGAAACATTGTGGAGCGATGGCAGGTCATTTTGGTCTAGACAAGACTCTTGATCTGGTCAGGAGGCATTATTTCTGGCCTAAGTTGCAGACAGATGTCAGGAAATTTGTAGAAACCTGTGTAATTTGTCAGAAGGCTAAAGGCAGGTCAACTAATGCAGGGTTATACCAGCCCTTACCCATACCTTCCAGACCATGGGAAAGTATCAGTATGGACTTTGTTTTAGTTTTACCAAGGACCAGGAGAGGATTTGACAGTGTCTTTGTTGTAGTGGACAGGTTCAGTAAGATGGCACATTTCTTGCCATGCAAAACCACTACAGATGCCTCATATATTGCAGATTTATTCTTCAGGGAAGTTGTCAGAATTCATGGGTTACCTTTGAGCATAGTTTCAGACAGAGATGTGAAGTTTGTGGGTCATTTCTGGAGAACCCTATGGAGGAAGCTGGGAACCAATTTATCATTTTCCTCTGCATATCATCCTCAAACGGATGGACAAACTGAGGTTGTGAACCGTTCCTTAGGGAATCTACTTAGATGCTTGACAAAACAGCATGGAGAGAAGTGGGACAATATTCTGTCTCAAGCTGAGTTTTCATATAATGATACTGTCAACAGGAGCACAGGAAAATCGCCTTTTCAGGTAGTATATGGAATGCATCCCAGAGGTATTTTAGAGTTGCGAGAACTACCTACAGCAGATCCTGTTAGTGCAGATGGAGAAGCTTTTGCTGAAGCAATCAAAGAAGTTCATGATCAGGTTAAGACCCAACTCCAGCAAACCACCTTAAAGTATAAGGAGTATGCTGACAAGAAGAAGAAGGATGTTCAATTTGCTGTTGGAGATTTGGTTTGGGTTCACTTGAAGAAAGACAGGCTCCCTAAGGGGAAGTATACTAAGCTCATGCAAAAGAAAGTTGGACCATGTCAGATTTTGCAAAAGCATGGACAGAATGCTTATAAGATCCAACTACCACCTGATCTTGGTTTCTCTCCTATCTTCAATGTATGTGACTTAACTCCATACAAGGCTAATCCAGATGCAGATCAGGATATCCTACAGGATACAGTTGCTGAAGACATTCCTCCACATGATCCTCCACAGATACAGCAGATTTTGGACACTAGAGTGGTCAAACAGACCAGGAATAAGAAGTACTTGGAGTACCTCGTCTCTTGGAAGGGACAGTCGAACTCTGAAGCAGTATGGATGACTGCCGAACAGATACAGAAACATGGTGCCGACCTTGATACTCTCATCTCAAGTGGACTTGAGATTTCTTCTTTTGGGGAGTATGGTGCAGGAGCACCCGCACATGATCAGGATATAGGTCCGCATGATGACATACATGATCAGGATGTAGGATAGTTATCATCATGCTGACGGGATAATCTATTTTTAGTATGTTTGACTTTATCATGTAATAAGGTCCACTAGACCGATGCTCGGTAATAGTTCAACATAGGAGTATGTGTAGGCAGTTAGAGGCAGTTAGAGATCGGGATAAGGTTATCTGAGCTGTCCTCTCTCCCAGCCGCTTGGAAGCTCCCAGCCGCTGGGAAGTGATGTTAGTAGTACTCGAAGGATTTGTTATATATACCTTTGATCTGTAGGGTTTAGATATAGTTTTGATATAGTTTGATATTGATGTACTGGTGTTGAGTAGATATTCAGGAGAGCAGTTCAGACATTGTGAAGCTGTATTCAGGACATTGAATTTCAATTGAATAAGATCTCGTCTTTTGCATTATCTGTTTGCATCTGGGTTGATTTCCTTTCCGTTTTGCAAGCTAATGACCACTTTCAACCCTTCCACCGGTTGATCCTGCAAATCGGTGGAATGGTCCTGTATCATAGCTTAGATTGCATTTGTGTTTTCGGTTTATGCATTGCATTGTTCAGGAGATCTATTAGAAGCATGCTGTAAATCAGCCTAGCATCCTCATGTGCTAGGTCTAGAAGATAAACTGTTAGATTTTGGTTTGGAGGTGATCCGGCCCGGTCGTCACATGATCTTTGTGAAATTATGCGGTTGTGAGTGTTTTCATGCAGTGGAAGGATACACAGGAGTCTGCATGTGTGTTTCCAGTCGGAACGAGCCGCAACATCATCTGCGAATCCATCGCCATCAGGATCGGGTCATGAAGTTGTTGAAATTTGCATGTTACAGGTGCATCATGATGTTTTGAGTTGGATATATACTCAGTGTATATATCGCAGTCAGGATCATCTCTCGGGGAAGGTCATCATCCGCATATCGCTAACGGATGCGGGTGTGAAAGTTGAGTTTTTTTGGCTAAGTGTTGAAGAGTTCATCAGGATGATGTGTGACGTCATCGTCATCAGGATATGACGTCATCGTCATCAGGATATTAAGAAATCCCTCTATGCGGGTTTATCCTGTTGTCGCTAAGTGGAAAGGTATCGGCGTAGGCAGGAAGTTGTATTAGCATCATCAGGAGGTTTCGAAGAACCGGATGAACAATATCATGATGCTGTTGCTTGTATCATCGGGCAGTGAAGCATCGAAGGCAAGTTGTTGAAGTGGAACGTCATCAGGATATTTGGACAACCGGATATTTGGATATCCTGCTGACGAAGGTGATAGTGAATATCATGATGATGTCGCTTGTGTTTGGCACCCGATGAACAGTGCAACCGGAGGATGTTTGCGCCCGTTGATTATCATGATGATGATGATAGGCGACAAACGGAGGAGGTAAATAGTAATCGACAGGAGGATATTTGCGATCATCCGAAATATGATGATGCTGTTGAAATGTGATGATGCTGTTGGTGTCTCTAGGAAATATGATGATGATGTTCAGCCGATAGAGAATTTTATCATGCTGTTTGTATTGTTGGCTACTCCTTCCTGTTAGGTTGCCTCTGTTGCGTTCCACTCTGCATCAGATTGTGTCCAGTTCGTGTTGGTGGTCTACATTGAAGACAAGCTTGTAATTGAAGCATTACTTCTAGATGATGACGTTCTTCCTAAGTCTGGCTGACCGGATGAGTTACACATCCTACGGATGATCTTGAAGATGTTCTGTGAAGCATGGCGTGTTCTTAAAAGAAGATTGAAGTCCCATATCTTTGTGGTTGACAGTGTGATGATCTGCATGAAGTCTTTTGTAATTAGTCAAGTTGTATTTTCTTTGTAAAGTGTGCCAACTTGGATGATTATCCCTAAGTCGATGTCTTGTATAAATAAGAAGTTGTGAATTCATTTCAAAAGAATCTTGTGGAGATGAGTGTGTGGTAGAGAGGAGCACAGTGAAAGGCAGAGCAGAAGTATTGAGCTTAAATGGAACTAACTCAAGCATGGTGAAGATGCTATTCTTCAGTTCAAGTATGTAATATTTATTATTCTGTAGACAGTGTGTCTCCTATAGGCAGTGGGCCTCTTGTGAGCAGTGTGCTTGGGCAGTGAGCCCTAATTGGCATGTGCCATTTGTTATTCTTATTCTTTTAACAGAGAATACAGTCTTGGGTTAGTCACCCCATGGTTTTTCCCTTAACCAGGTTTTCCACGTTAAAATCTTGGTGTCATGTGTTAATGTGTTTGTTCTCTTGAATTATTGCATGATTGATTTATTATTATGCTGTTGAATTATAAAGAGGATTTAAGTGATTAATAGGAAGAATGTTTTGGGACAACTGATTCACCCTCCCCTCTCAGTTGTCTATCTTAAATCTAACAATGCGTACCCTATTAAAAGTACTTAATAAAATAGAAGGCACATGCCTTCAGGCACACTACCTAGAGCTCACTACTCAAGAAGAGGCTTATTGCCTATAAGAAATTATGATTTACACAGAGATAATGAACTAAGAAATAGCATCTACATTCATGCCTAAATCAATCCCTTTGAAGGCTCACAAAACTTCTTCTCCAATCTTCAAATACTTCTTCACTGACTCTCCACTTTATACTCCCTTCACTCCTCTTCTTCTCTGTTCTACTTGTGATCCTTTCTTTGGATTTAATTCATTTTGTACAAGGATGATTTTCCACAACTCTTCAACAAGTATTTATACACTTCATCAACCTTGGAATGATCAACAAGGTTGGCTAAACTTAACGCGAATCTTTACACTGTCAGCCAAGCATAACTAGAACATGAAACTTTCTCCACTAACATACCATGCTTCATAAAATTCTCTTTAGATCATCCACAACACGTCAAGAACATCTGGTTAGCCAAAACTGTGAAGAACATCAACCTCAAAGAAGAAATCTTCAATCAATAAGCTCAAACTTCAATGCGGACCTCCAACATAGTAGCCACATGATCCAGAGACCTCCACAAGCACATTGTATTCACCAATAACATCCACTCTAAACCAAATTACCAAAATCATCTATATCTTCCTCCAGAACCTCAAGAACACTATCTGTCATGACTGTCATACTAGAAAGATAACTTGCGGACCTCCAAACCATGAACCACTGGAGTTGATGCTACACACTGACTTCCAAACATGCCTTCAGATCTATAGACCATTATATTTCACTACAGAGCAATCCGGACCAACTTAATATCACACTATCTCTTCTGAATACTGCAAAATCTGGTTCTACTCAGATGGCCATAACTTCTTCAAATCTTCATGCAAACTTCTCAAATCTTAACTAAAGTAACCTCTAACAATCCTCTACATAGTCATATGGTCCACATGCATTGATTGTCATTAATTTTCTCAATATATCCTCAACAGTCTGGTCTTCTATATAGACAGCAAAATAGGATACAGTTGACACCAATAGCAACAAGGATATGTTGACATCAATGATAACACCACTTAGGCACATATTTGCAATAATCTCCCCCTTTCTCATTGATGGAAACATATGATGTGAAAAACTAAATTTAACCATCAAGAAAAGAACTTCTCCCCCTTTCTCTTCTCACTTCTGCAACTACTTTCTTTACTACTCCCCCTTACATTAGCAACTAGTTTTTCACATGACTTCTCTCCCTCTTTGATATCAATGGCAAAGGGCACATATTTGCTATCTTTGCTCCCTTTTTGCTTCAGACTAATCCCAAAATTTGCATACTGACTACTCCCTCTTTGAGTAGTACCTCCTTAACATCAATCCAGATCACAAGATATGAATGTGAATTCCACCAGACTGATGCACCTTAGTGCATCTTAGTTCTAATCAGGAGGGGTAATAACCCCTAACTTTTCTCTGAGATACTCAAAAGTATCCCTGGGAAGAGGCTTAGTGAAGATATCCGCAATCTAATCTTTGGAAGACACAAACTCCAACTTGACTTCATTCTCAATAACTTTCTCTCTTAAGAAATGAAACTTGATAGATATATGCTGTCTTTGAGTGCAATACTGGATTCTTTGAAATGCTTATAGCACTTGAATTATCACAGAAAATTGTGACTGGCTCCTCATCCATAGAACTTGAGAACAATTATTTGCTACTGCTATATACTCTACCTCTGCAATAGACAGAGAAATTGCCTCTTGCTTTTTTCTCATCCAAGAGACCAATCTTCTTCCCAAGAAGAATGCACCACCACTAGTACTTTTTTTGTCATCCACATCTCCTACACAATCAACATCTGTATATGCATGAAGAGTGAAGTCATTATCCTTTGGATACCACAGTCCATAACTAATTGTCCCTTTGAGATATCTGAAAATTCTTTTGACCGCCATAACATGGGATTCTTTTGGATCAGCTTGAAATCTAGCAACAAGTCCAACTACATTCATGATGTTAGCTCTAGTCTGAGTTAGATAAAGCAATCCTCTAATCATTGATCTATACTATTTCTAATTTGCCTTGGGGGAGTCATCATCTTTGCTTAGCTTGCATCTGGTTATCATAGGTGTACCTACTGGCTTTGAATCTTCCATTCCGAACTTCTTTAACAATTCTTTCACATACTTGGACTGAGATATGAAGATACCTTTATCTACTTGAACAACTTGCAGACCTAGGAAGAAATTCATCTCACCAAACATTGATATTTCAAACTCACTTTTCATCTGATCAGCAAATGCTTTGCACATGCATTCATTTCCACCAAAAATGATATCATCAACAAAGACCTCAACAATTAGAATGTCCTCATGATTTATCTTGAAGTACAGATTACTATCAGTAGTACCTTTGCTAAATCCTAGCTTAAGCAAATGTTTATCCAATCTAGCATACCAAGCTCTTGGAGCTTGCTTGAGTCCATACAAGGCTTTTCTTAGTCTACAAACCATATCTCCCTGATCAAACAACTAAAATCCTTCTGGTTGTTCAATGTAGACTTCTTCCTCCAAATCTCCATTTAGAAATGTTGATTTGACATCCATCTGATAAACTTTAAAATCTTTGAAAGCAGCAAAAGAAAGAAATAATCTGACTAACTCTAACCTTTCCACCGGAGAAAAAGTTTCTTCAAAATCAATTCCTTCCACTTGAGAATAACCTTTACATACCAACCTTGCTTTGTTTCTTACAACCTCACTATATTCATTTAGTTTATTCTGGAAGACCCATTTGGTTCCAATCATATTTTTGTCCTCAGGTCTAGGAACAAGATCCCAAGTGTGATTCTTTTCAATTTGCATCAATTATTCTTCCATTGCCTTAACCTAATTTTCATCATTGCAAGCTTCACTTACTGACTTAGGTTCAATCTTTGAAATCAAACAAATCTCTTCTTGATCTTCAGCAACTCTTCTCCTAGATCGAACACCTCTATTTTTATCTCCTATGACTTGATATTCAAGATGATTCATTCTTACATGCCTGGGGGTTTTGGGAATTGTTTGACCTTCTATTTCTTGAACTTGTTCCTCATCTTCTGCACTAATCTCTTGAGTTACTGGAGTTACCAGATCAATCTAAATTTGGGTCTAGATTTGAACTTGTCTTCCTTGACTTTGACTTTCATCTTGATCATCTAAATCATATCCGCAGTACCTGGAATATCCTATGTTTTCATCAACTTTAACATTAGCACTTTCAACAATCTTTTTCAACCTTTTTTTGAAGCATCGGTAAGCCTTACTTTGAGTTGAATATCCCAAAAATATCCCTTCATCACTTCTTGCCTCAAACTTGCCTAAATCCTCATCTCTTTTGATATAGCATTTACTACCAAAAACTCTAAAATATTTTAGAGTAGGAGGATGACCAAACCATAGTTCATAAGGAATCTTACCAGAATTTCCTTTGATCTGCACCCGATTAAGAGTGTAGATAGTAGTACTCATAGCTTCCTTCCAATAAATTTGAGGAACATTTGTTTCCATCATCATGGTCCTGGCAGCTTCTTGAATGGTCCGATTCTTCCTTTCCACAACTCCATTTTGCTGAGAAGTCCTAGGAGCAGATAACTATCTTTTTATTCCATACTTTTCATAGAAAGCATCAAACTCACCAGAAGTGAATTCTCCACCTCTGTCAGATCTCAGACACTTCAATTTCCCACCAATCTCATTTTCAACCATCATCTTGAATACCTTAAACTTATCAAGAGCTTCTAATTTTTCTTTTAGGAAAGTCACCCACATCATCCGGGAGTAATCATCAATCAACAACATGAAATATCTATCTCCTTGCACACTCCTAATTCTAGCAGGACCACAGAGATCAATATGCAACAGTTCCAATCTTCCACTTGAGCCTTGTTCCTTACTTTTGAATGAAATTTTGTTTTGTTTACCCAATTGAAATTCTCTACATATGATATCAGGTTTCACAAGTTTTGGAAGATCTCTTACATCTTGAATGGAACTTATTTTGACAATGTTATCAAAATTTACATGACACGTCCTCCTATGCCATAACCAACTTTGATCTGTCTAAGCAATCAAACAACTTCTGCCAGAACTACTTAAATGAAAGATGTTACCTACCAGATGCAATTTCAGTTCTGGAGCTCTCCAAGATTCTACATTTTCAATCCTTGAATCGAAGATCATAACCCTTATCAACCAACTGTCCAACACTAAGAAGATTATGTTTCAGTCCTTCCACATATAGAACATCATTGGTACAATTCTTACCATCAAAAGAGATGGATCCTTTGCCATGGATTCTACCAGCTGAGTTGTCTCCAAATTTCACAAGCCCACCTTGATATTTTTCAAAATTCACAAACTTACTCTTGTCACTAGTCATATGATGAGAACATCCATTATCAATCACCCATTCATCCTTTTCAACAACCTGAGCAGCCAAGGCACTTTCCACATTTGCATAGCTAGCAGATTCAATAGACGTTGGATCTTCTTCTTTAATAGCAATGAACACCCAATCACCTTCTCCATGATCAGATTCATCATCTGTGACTCCTTCTTCAGCTTCTTGGACATAGTAGCAATTCTTCTAACTTTTGCATCTGTTAAGGTTTGGTTTTGAAAACCTCTCTAGACACCTTGAGGCAAAATGACCAATCTTATTACAAACAAAACATTTGAGTGGCAACTTTCCTTCATACTTACCGGATCCTCTTGGCATCCATTTGGCAATGAGAGCTTCAAGATCTGTAGTCTCAATTTCATCATCTTCAAGATCCTTCCTTGTCTTGATAAATCTATTTGCTCTTCCTGAAGAACTTTCACCCAAATCATATCTTTGCTTTCCATACACACTAGCCTTGAATGCAAATTCAGACTTATGGAGAGAATCACCAAACTCATTCATTTCAAATGCTGAAAACTTACCAACTAACCAATCCCTTGTGACTATTGTTACTATCCTGATTTCTTCAATGGCTGCAGCCTTGTGCTTGTAAGCTGCAGGTAAGGATCTGAGCACTTTGGCAACAATTTCTAATTCATCCAATACTCCACCTGCATTTCTGATACCAGTCACAAGTTCATTTGCATGTAGGAAGTATTATTTTCATCTTCACTCATTACCAATCTTTCATATTTACCCTTCAGGCTTTGTAGCTTGGCACATTTAACATATTTGTCACCTTCATACAGATTTTCCAACTTAATCTAGATTTCATGAGCAGTTGGCAAATCCAGGACATTTGCCAATTTAGTATTAGACAAGGCACTCAACAATGCTTCTTTGGCTCGAATGTTGTGTTTAGCATCTCTGATCTCGTCTATATTTGAAGGTCCATTCTTCAGAATCGTATACACATTCTTGGTTATTAACCAAAAGACATCACCCATACATTCCAGATGACACTGCATATATACCTTCCAGAGGGAGTAATTTGTTCCATCAAATCTCAGACTTTCCTTCTTATAAAATGACTTCTTGGATCCCCTCAAGCGGTCAAGCTTCTTTTAGAGGTACTTGGTGTTGTGTGGTTACACAACACGCCCCATTTTGACTGGGCAAAACAGGGACCCAACTTTTCTTTTGGCTTGTGTTGTCTGCTTTCTGGCGGTTTGGTAAAATCAGTCATGTTCATCATCATGTGGAGTCAAGATGAGGTAAGCCCCAATATGAGGTCAATCTGTCAAAATTCGTATTTCATATATATGACCACATATTCTAAAAGAGCATTAAAATTCATGTAGGTTTGCTTTTTACATCACCCTGATATTCATCAGGATGTGAGAGTTATGAACAGTCAAAGTCTTGGTCAAACCTGATATTCGCAGAAGAGGGTCATATTTTATAACCTCAGTTATGCTGTGTGAAGAACATCATCATCATATTTGAAATGTCCCCCCCCCCCCCCCGATAATATCCTGCAGTTCAAATATCTGGACGTCAACGTTAAGTGATAGTAAGTCTTCCCCGTCGAACGGTCTTTTGTATAGCGAGCATCATATTTTGAAAGTAACCCGATATTCGTTAATATCATCCTGATGCAAAATATCACCCTTAACAAACATCCTGATGACATCATCTGAATCCGATAAACAAAGAAACAAACATCCTGATGACATCATCATCATATTTACATTTCGACAGGATATTTTGTAAACATGATCATGTTCACCCAATGTGACGATGACGTCATAAGACATTTCCAATACGAAGAACAAATATCATGATGACGTCATCCTGATATTCTGAAAGGAGAATGAGTAAGTTTGAAGGTCATCATCATATTTTGAAATATCACCCGATGGACCGAAATATCCTCCTGATGTGCTAAAATGAAAACAAGGGTGCATTGTCACCCGAATTTTGTCGCGATAACAATTTCAAGACTAGGGAGGATGATATTGAAACTCAACCTGATATTTGTGAAACATCATCCTGCCCTCATGATATCTTGTCGTATGAATATCCCCCCGCTCCCTTTGCCGCCATTGCCATTAAATGCGTGCAGATATGGTAGGTGATTCCCGCCGATCCCGGAACCCAATGAAACGTCTGGCGAGATCCTGAGTTTTTGCACGAATGATCAAAGATTACGATCTAACTTGTCAGAGTTACCCTAAGTTTACCCTAACTGCGAGGTTAAAAGGTAATTCAACCGCCATTGTTACATTTACCTGCGTTAAAATTGTTTTACAGAGCACTAGCCTCCATTTCTGCATAACAGCTACTGTTGCGCGACTGGAGCTCATAGACTGAGGGAGGAAGGTGATCAGTAGCCGAATCAAGATCGTCTCAACGATATACTAGTATAGAAAGAAATATGCATAACCAGGTAAGTGAAATGAAACGCTCATCATGTTGTTCTATATGATGTTGTAAGTTCTGGTTATGTATCCATGCAAGTAAGTAATATAGAATTGATACAATAAGCATGATATTTGCAGTATGTTACATGCATATCCCGTTGTGAGAAGAAATGTTGTCAATTGCAGGTACCCATGGCTGAAAAACGCTTAGTCAAGTGTCAGGAAGAATTCAGCAGGCCTATGTTCTCTTCTCAGAGAGGGGTCCTATTTAAATTTGGGGCAATTACAGACACCCATCAGGGGAGTACCAACCTAGAGGCTTGGTCAGCCAAGCTGAATGATGGGCAGGATAAGAGTCCGGTGCTGGACGCTGTGTTTGTATCAGGTATGTGGAACGCTGCTGGCTTCCCCTACTCCATGGAGTCTCCGGAGCTGGTTATTGAGTGCGCCCGGAATTACAACCCTCAGACGAGGCAGGTGGTGAAGCATGGGAGAATGTATGCAGACCTATCCATCAAAGGTCTATCCCAAACATTTGGACTGCTAATGGGCAGCAAGGTAAAGAGTGTAGACTTGAAGAAGTCTAAAAGAGAATATGAGGCCAACAAGAAGACGGCCAGAAAGAACATGTATGCTTGGCGGGCCGAGAACAACACATATAATGCAGCGGCCAAGCTCCCTGTGCGCATGTTCAAATTTGATTTTAATGAAGAATATCAGTATGTGATTGCCCTACTGAACAGAGTGACTGGCCAGCCTGATACTGGAGAATTCAGAGACTGGATGTACGGCATAATAATGATGTGCCTATATGCAGACATCAAGCCACTGGGGGGCCAAATCATAAGTGATGCTCTGCATGAGCAGCTGCTGAACCTGGGAGGTTCAGATTGTGCCTTCTACATGACCTCCTATATTGTTTATTCCTGTGCTTATGGAGGCACTTTTGATGCCCTGGTCACAGATGGAAAACTGACGGGCACGAATGTAGCATATATATGGGATCATCATCCCCAGCTGCAAAGAACCAATTACATCAAGGACTACAAACTGGTCAATGATGCATTCTCTATGCATCTGGTAAGGACCATGGAAGATGACAGGACAAAAAGACTGAGCATGGAGGCTCAGGAGGCAGTATACAGGCATGGGGCATGGTACATCCAATTTGCCACCTTTTCCTACATCAGGATAGAAGGTTTTGAAGGGCATCCCCTGATGCTGCCAAGGTATCCTACAGATGCAGTAGTTTTAATGGAGTTTATCAGGCAGGGCTCCACCATCATACAGACGTACAAGGATGCCAAGAAGCTGCCACCAATTTTGTTCCCAGTCAGCATCGGCAACTACATGTGCCCTGAGTCTGATAATATTAAGAAGGTGATGGTCACTCCGAACAAGATGAATTTATTGCCCTTCCCAGTAACAAGACCATATGATCCTTACGGCCGAATGCAGAAGATCCTAAGAAAGCCTATTCACCAGAGGCACCTAGAAGATTTTTGGGCTGACTGCGAAGATGAGGCAGAGGCCAGGAGGAGGAGGTATCAGAGGTTAACTCTGAACCAGATTAGAACGTTCGACTGCATCTCCCTCCCTCAGCAGCTGAAGAGTGATGACGGCAGGATCATGGCAGATGAATACGAGCAGAAGAAGATCTACAATGATACCATTTCTGCCCCTAACCTCACCATGCAGGAGGATATGTCCTTGGACCAATTCTTTGCCAGAACCATACACTTGACCCAAGCTTGGGTAGACGCACAGGTAGAGGCATTGAAGAAAAAGGGTGTTGCCATCACAATAGATAGCAAGAAGAAGGGGCAGGACATCCCCACAGATGAATATGATGACTTCCTGCTGAAGAAGCGGAAGACTAAGGGAGAGAGGACCCCTCCACCACAGCAACCTAGCAAAAGGGCCACAAAGGGCAAGAAGGTGGAAAAGGGACCCAAAGGGGTCATAGTTGACAGGGCAGTATTCACAGCGGAGGAGGTAGCCAAATCAGGGTCAGAATCAGATTCTCCTCCAAAGCCCAAGAAAGCCAAGACAGCAGAGGCTGGAACCACAAAGACCCAAGAAGTGGGTCAATCATCCAGACAACCAGGCAAGGATATCCTCATGGGGGAAGAGCCTGAAGAAGAGGAGGAAGCTCCACTGGTAATTAGAATAAAGAGGAGAGCTCCACAGGTGCTGGTTCCTACCACACCTAAGAAACCAAGAACCTCCATGAGAGGTGAGATGAGTCAACCCCCAGTGCAATTACAAGGGGCAGGTAGTGAAGTGCAGAAGGAACTTCAGCACAATGTTCCACTTCCTACCATTGTCAAGTTCAAAACTGAACTGGCAGAAGAGCAACAAAAGGAAGCATCCCAGGCGCAAGCAGAAAAGCATGTCTCGCTAGACGAGACAATAAACTTGTCTAATGATGAGGTGGTGCAGGATGTAGCTGCACAAGAAATGGAAACACTTGTGGCTTCTGGCATCAGTGTGACTCCTCACAAGCCTCCAACGGTTCAAACAGTGCTTGAGGAGATGAAACAAGCAGAAGCGGAGCGAGAAAAGAGCCCAGAACCAGAGAAGAGCCCAGAGCAGGTAGCTCAGGACATAGGGCTGGATACATTGATCGCTGAGGTGACAAGTCCTGCAGTGGTAGACTTAACAGAGAAGCAGGATGCAAGTCCTGAACATCCAGCAGGATCACCTGATAAGGGTCACTTAATAGAAGAGATAGAGATGGCCGAAGCAGAGGGCCACGCTCTTGAATCAGGCCAACAAAGCCCACAAGATACATCAGCAGGACCTGCTATAGTAGAGGTCCAAGAAGCAAAGGCTGATGATGAGAAGAATGAAGCGATAGAGGATCCTACTGATAAGGCACAAGAGGTAGATGCTGCAGGTACAGAACAGATAGCCGCTGCGGAACAGATGCCATCACCTCGGGTAGATCCAGTGATATCAGATATGGTGGACATGCCGCCAGAAATAGAGAAGCAAGAGGAGGATGATCAACCTCCACAAGGGGAAGAACTGGGGACAGGTGAAGAAAGGATGGAGAAAGATCATGATCCACATACAGGTACACTGCCAGGTTCCCCACACAGAGAAGATGCTCCCCCAGAAAAGGAAGTTCCTCAAGAGGAGGAGGCACCACAGGATTTGCAGCAAGGTGAGCATCAAGAGCCAGAAAAAGAAAAGTCACCATCTCCACAACGCTTGTTGGTGGAAACGGGAGATAGAGGTGAACAGCATCATGATGCTGAAAAGCATGATCAGGTGCCTCCATGGTTAGAAAAGGAAGTGAATGTTGAGGAGGAGCTGGAGATTCAAGAGTTCGATGTCTCCACCCTGTTCGCCGCAGATATAATGAAACCCAGGAGGAAGGCCAGAATGACTTCGGCCATCAAAAGAGATCCGGCGACAGGGAGAAGGACCGCACAAATTGTTGTACCTGCGGTAGAGAAAGAGAAAGGCAAAATCACTGTGGATGAATTCCAGATAAGCACAGTTGATTTGGGTTTTGCCAATGAAGAGCAGGAAGGTCAGGAGGGAAAGGATATCATTGACTCTCTGATTCAGAAAGTGAAAAGAGAGAAAGAGAAGAATAAGCAACATAAAGAGCACATTGCTCAGTTGCATGCATACATTAAAGGCTTGACCAATCCTGAGGATACTACAAGTGAAGCTGCAGTCCCATTGACTGCCATTTCTCAAGAGGAGGTAAATAGACTGGACCTCATGAAACATGAGGTGTCCGTAATCAGAAAGTGGGTGTCATCCACATTGGATGATGCCATTGAAATAATGAAAGGTTCTTTGAAGAGATGGAGCATATTGAGTGACTCCAAGGCTAAGGTGGACAGGTTGCAGATGCAGACCGGAAAAAGGTCTTATCAACTGGAGAAAGTCCTCAGCCTGTTGGATGAAATAAGGAAAATAAATCCACAACTGCTTATCAGTAAGCAGGTGTTAAATAATAATACTGCATTATTAGTGGATATCTGGTATAAGGATGTGCAGTTTGAATGCGGAGTCCTCAAGAGATGCAATAATAAGCTGAGGGAGATCAGCATGAGGCTACGTGATTTAATGGGCATTGAAGCAGACATGCTCGAAACATTAGAGGGCAAAGTGGAAGGGAAGATAGAGAATCAAGATGAAGATTCTGCCCTTAAGGCTCTACGCAGTAACTTCCAGATGGAAGATGATGGTCCACTCATCCACTTGACAGAAGAGTTAATAAATAAAATGATGAGGATCAAGGTCAAGATGGAGACCTACAATGAGACACTGCAGGACAGAGAAAATAAGCTGGACAATAGCAAGGATAAGTATGAAGCGCACAAACACGCCATTATCAAGGCAAAGACTCAAGATGGTGGAGGAATAGACCAAGTTGTGCAGTCATACGAACAAATCCAGAGCAGCATGCAGCCCCATATGCAGCCGCGTCATCATCAGGATAGCGAAGAGTCAGGAAGTGATACACATGATGATGACCCGCATGCATCAGATGAAGAACATGATGAAGATACATCATGAAGGGGAATATTTTGCATATGCAGTATAGATAGTTGCCAGCTGGCAACTTGTGCCTTTTTGTAAAAGTGACAAGTCATGAAGTGATGACCGTTGATTTGTATTGACATATCTGATCCGTGGATCTTTTGTAACGGATTCCTCACCTTATTCTATAAAAGGTGGTGGAATGCCTTGTTATATTCATTCGAAACTTAATTGAAATTTGATTACTGAAGTATTCAGGACTTATTTCAAAGTTGCTGTATATGTACATGTCTTTTGCATACTTAATGAAAGGGAAGAGTATTTTGATTACAAATCTTCATAAATCTTGAGTAATCTGTGTCTGAATTCTGGATATGTGCTTTGATTTGCTGCGTCCCTTGGAGTGCTCATCATGTTGCATGTATTGTTTTCATTCATTATCCTCTGAAGTTTGCATCAACTGTATCTAGCTGTGGAATGTCCTGGTGAACATATGGTTTGATTTCTTCTCCTCATGACAGTATCAAGCATGTATGTGGATCAAAAGCTAAAGGTTCAACTTAATTAGAAGCATTTCCTTTAATTTCTTTCAATTTCAGAGCATCTCACTATCACAATTGCAAATAAACTGATAATCTTAAGCAAACAACAGAGAAATATGCTGAAATCCCGTAGGTAACTGAAAATCATTAGCATATTTGAGTCAAATGCATGTAGTATTGAAAATATCATGCAAAGAATCATAAATAATGGTAGAAATCATGCAAATATCAGCCTGTAGGCACATTATTTGATTAAATTCACAGTGCAGAGGTAGAATTGTTGGAGATTTATGCAGAGCAGACATACAGAGCAGGAACGTCATGATGATAGTTCATTTTCACGTAAGGCCCCAAAATGGAAACAGCAACTCACATTAACCACTGAGTAATGTCAGTCGATTAAGACCTAATCACCGGAGACTTGGGATCATGAATTCTTTGAATTCACTGTATCTTTCAAGATGAATAAAGGTTAATGTGTACTTTTATTCTATGTTTGTTTGTGACTAACATCATGACCAACATAAATTGGCGCTAGAAGGAGGGCAGAACGGGAAAAGCCACTACTGCTTCAGTCATCATTCATTTTTATGCAGGCCCCTCGCTTCTAACGCAACATAATTTGAGTTAGAAGGAGGGCACGTCCGGAAGATCACGCTCGTCATCAGTATTTTCAGGTTTGATGACGCATAGAGTAAGGTACCCTCAGATCGTTTGTGAATTTCAGTAAATTACGTAAATATTTACTGTGAAAAGATTGTATATGCACATTCTATGTAAAGATTTCTAGATCTCACATAAATATTGCAAGCTTTACAGTAGATCTCTCTGAATTCACTAATATCGGCTAAAGATACGTAAATTTGTTCAAACTTTGGGACTTTTAGGCCTTAGGCACTTGAGATCTTGTGTTACGGGTCAGGATATCCCAATATCCTGTCACATTTGCAGTGTCTTCGCAAATATTTCATAAATATCCAGTCTGATTTGCAATTTGACCGCAAATATCACCTCATTTAGTGAAATCTAGCCAATATTTGCAAAGTTTCAGCCAATTTGCCTCCAAATCGAGAAATCCTGGCTTACAGGATAAATACCAGGTCTAGACCTAGTGAAGTTTTTGAAGAATTGCCTGTTAGAGGTTTCAGACCTAGGACTGTAGACACTCACCATACTCCAGGATCAAGCGCGTCTAGAGCTTCACCGGGACCTCCTCCTGTGACCCCTGTCGGTTTGCAAATACCTTCCGGCATATCTGCAACACCTCCTGTTCAAACCCAGGGTATACCTTTAGTTCAACCTCAGCCAACTGCACCACCAGTTCAGCCCGCTTAGGCTGCAATGTCTTTCTTTGCAGCGGAGTCACCCTTGACTTTTACTGCATATCATGAGTTACCAAAGAATTCGGACAAACTTTGTCCAAAGTATCATCCTTATCAAGATGCTGATGATCATATCAGGACATTTAAAGAAGCGTGCTGCAGAGCCAGAATAGAACATCAGGACGTGGTGTGCAGATTATTTCCTTTTTCCCTAGGGGAAGAGGCTTATAATTGGTTCATCAGTCTTGGCCAAGCTTCTGTCGGTTCGTGGGCTGTCTTAGAGAAAGCCTTTCTTGACAGGTTCAAGGTCCCTATTGATCCATCCATGAATTACCACATGTTTGCCACAATCAAAAGATTTGAGAATGAGCCTATTGCTAATTTCAATGCTAGGTTCCAGAAAATGTTGTCCAAGCTAGTTGCCCCATATGTGGTGACTGATGCTGCTGCCAGGAGTATCTATTATTCAGCCCTGGATCCATTAACTTCCATGTTCATCAGGAGAACACATCCTGAGATCACTACTTTGACAGGAGCTTTTCAAGAAGCTATCAAGGTAAATCAGCAGTTGATACCTGCTCCTACCCCAAATATAGTATTCCCTACTTTGCCTGGCGTGCAAGCACAATATCCAGCACCATATCCTGCAGCTTATCCTTCACAGTATCCTGCACAATATCCTAATGGATCAGTGATACCCCCAGCAGTCATGCCTGCACCTTTGCAAGTACCTCCATTGAGTATTATGCCTCCTCCTAATGGAAATAGCCAATTGCCACAATATCCTGCACATGCTCAGACACCTCAGGGTACCGATCTATCCAACAATAACCATGGATCTTCCTTTTTCAAGCCTCAGACTGAAAATGTAGTGGCCAAAGCTCAAGAGGAGAAGGAGGAAATCAAAGAAATTTCTGCTCAACTCAGAAAACTCACCACAGAAGTAACACATTTGAATAATCAAGGGTTTTATTTGCAGTCAGGTCAGAATAGAAATTATTCCAATGACAGACCAAACTACCCTGACAGAGGATATAACAACTTCAACAATAATGGTGGAAACAATAATAATCCTCCTAGACAGCCCAGAGTGTGGAACTCCAAGCCAAATAATGGTGCATTACCATCACCCCTAGACAATCAGCCTCCTGGTGAAGCCAAACAGACTACCAGAGTCAATCTTGTTGAAGCAGCCCTTACCAATTGGTGTAGGATTCACAATACAAATGCACATGCAGAATTAGATTGTCCACAATTAAGGATTGCTGCCAGCATCTTTCAGACTGAAGTGTCTAACACTTCTGGAAATCCACCCCAGGTAGAAGGAAATGAGATAGTTCCTTGTGGATATGACTCAGCCTTTGTGCTAGAAACGTACATAAATCAGCCTCATCCGAGTTATGATCAGACCTGTGAGGAATCTGCCCTAACCTTTGAAACAAACTATGTTTTCCCCTTTGAGGATGAAAATGAACCTGCAAGAGAGCATGAGGAAGTACATGCATATCAGCAGCAATATCCTGGTAAGCATAATTATAACCTGAGAAGTAGTGCCAACAGACCTGCTGGACCATTGACATCATCTCTACCTCCAAACAACTTCAATACACCTCCTGATCCTAAGGCTAGCAATAACCCTGGGTTCCCTAAGGTGAATGCTCAATACTTGTCTCCTCAAAACACAGTAACAAAAGTCGTAAATGCACCTCAGGAGTCTGACAAGTTAGTCGGCTATTTGGCTGATGAAATGAAGAAAATCAAGATCAGCCTGTCCCTATCTGAGCTATTGAAAACTCCTGCCATCAAAAGGGCATTCATGAAGTCATTAGATGATCCTGCTCCAAAAGAGGATAATCATCTTTCAAGTCAATCCAATGGCAAGGAGCATGCTGTTAAAGATAATACTATCAAGCCTAAAGTGTCAGCTACAGTCCAAGCTGCTGAAACCTCCCACATGACCTTGTATAGAGATAAAACTGAATCACCTCTGTTTCTCCTCACCATAAGAATGTTCAGCAAGAACTTGCACAATTGTTTGGTTGATTCAGGAGCCTCAACGAATGTTATGCCTTTATCAATATGTAACGCATTAGGACTGCATCCTGCTAAATCCTTAAAGAAGGTCACTCAACTAGACAAGACAGAAGTAAGTGTGATAGGAGAACTAACTCACATTCACATGCAACTAGCATCTAATCCTAGGATACAGTATTACATTGACATTCAGGTAGTGGACATACCTGATACATATGGGATGTTGCTTAGCCGAGATTGGTCTAAAACGCTTAACGGATATATGTCCACAGACTTCAGTCACATGTGGTTACCATGGAAAGGTATACCTAATCAGATCAGGATTGATGCTGAGCCTAGGATGAAACATATGATCACGGAATATAACAAAACAAATGAGATCATGTATGTAAACGTAGAACCTGGAGTTTATCACATCAGGCCGCGAACTGTTAAAATAGAAGAGATCCTGATGCTGGATGTTCATCATCATCATGATGATGATTATCATGAGGACATGCTGAGTATGGAATTTGATAATAATCCAGATAATGAGAATGAAATAGATCGCTTCAGAGATTTTGAGATGCATTTATCTACTCAGGTAAAACGTTGCCAATTATTGAATATACCTGCTAATGACATTTTGATTGATGGATGGTGCAGATTACACGGCGAAGCACACTCAGAAAAGACTTGTGAACCATGCTTAGACATGATGATACTGGAGCAGACATATAGTGAAGCATCATCATCATATTCCGAGGTGAGTGCTACATCTGATGATGATGATGATATTAATTCTTATTTGTCTCCTGCAGGAACAGCAGAGGCACCGACAGATCATGATGAAGATCATATCCGGAGAGAAGAAGAGGTCCTGGTGTCAGATCCGATAAGTGATGCGAGAAAAGAAAAGATCACTCCTGGTAGTGATTGCTTCATGGAATCAGATTATGAGTTGTCTGATGAAGATAAAGGCAGTGACCTGACGAAGTTTGAAGAATTTCTAGTAAAAGAAATAGAAAAGATGACACAACAGCGTAAATCTCCCCAGGAGGTTTTAATTAAAGGTTGGTGTAGGCTGCATGAGGCACTTCACTCAGAAACAACTTGCTCACTATGCTTACATATTTTGAAGAAGCATGCAGCTGTATGTGCTGAACATCATCCTTCTGCTGAGATGGAAGAGAAAACAGAAAAGCCATCAGGCTCACCAAATAAAGGAAAGAAGAAACTTGAGGATGACATCCCCAAGTTAAAGTGGATATCAGGCGGAGCAGTAGCCAGAGCTGCAAAGAAGAAAGAAAGTTCAAGTAAATATCCTGCTGAAGATAAGCCTTGGATCTTAAGGTTTGACGGATCTAAATCCAAGCAAGGTGCTGGGGTAGGAATTGACCTTATTGATCCATCAGGGAAGTCCTACTTAGCAGCTTACAGACTACAGTTCCCCTGCACCAATAATGTCGCAGAGTACGAAGCTCTGATTCATGGAATGTTGTTTGCCCATAAGAAGAAAGTGAAGATCTTGCATGTCTTTGGAGATTCAGAACTAGTTGTGAGACAAGTAAGAGGAATTTACTCTTGTAATTACAGAAAGATATCAAATTACAGACATCGTGTGTGGGACCTGATTGAGGACTTTGATGCCTTTAATATCGTTCACGTACCAAGAGAACAGAACCAGAGGGCAGATGCACTTGCCCAGGCCGCCAGTACATTGGAACTGCTGTCTATATCTGGTCTGAAGAGATTTTCAGTAGAATTGGTGTCAGTACCTTCAGTACCTGACAATGTGACTAATCTCTAGGTGTTTGACGATGATCAGCACATCCTGGACTTCATATCAAACAGAGACATATTTGAAGCTCAGATTATAGATGAGAATGGTATGGAAGATCATGTCTGGGAAGAAGATGAGATATTAGAGTTGCCTAGCAACAGAATTCCCAAAGGTATGATTGAATTAGAAAGAGCCTTTGACCTAGATAATATGCTTAAACATAAAGATCTGCCTAAGGCAGATGGAGGTCAATATTCACAGGTGAATATTGGACAAGCTGATGACAAGAGAAATGTCTTATTGGGTAAGGTTTGTACACCAGATGAGTTAGAAGGAATAACTTAGGCCCTTAAAGATTACATACATGTAATTGCATGGACTTATGATGAGCTAAAGACATATGACACTTCTGTCATAACTCATACTATACCTCTCAAGCCAGATGCAAAACCTTTCAGACAGAAGCAGAGGCCAGTCAATGCTCTGCTTGAGCCAATCATCCTTGAAGAAGTCAAGAAATTGTTAAATGCCCGGATAATATTTCCTGTGAGGCACTCCACTTGGGTGGCGAATCTTGTGCCAGTCAGAAAGAAGAATGGAGACATCAGATTATGTGTAGATTTCAGGAACCTGAACAGAGCATCAGAAAAGGATAATTATCCTTTGCCCTCTTTGGATGAAGTTCTACAAATTGTGAATGGGGCCAAGATGATGTCCTTCTTGGATGGTTTTTCAGGATACAACCAAGTGATGGTTGATAAAATTGACAGATTAAAAACTGCCTTCACCACAAAGTGGGGTATATTTGCATATAGACGTATGCCATTTGGACTTATAAATGTTGGAGCTACATTCCAGAGAGCAATGGACATAGCCTTTAGAGGCTTAATAGGAAAATATATAGTCATCTACATGGATGACTTGACAGTATTCTCCAAGGAAAGGGGAAGTCATGTTGCTGATCTCAGAAGTGTACTGAAGAAATGTGAAGAATATGGAATATCGTTGAATCCTAAGAAGTGCATATTTGGAGTCACAACAGGAAAATTACTAGGCCACCTGATCACAGAAGATGGAATTATCATTGATCCTAACAGGGTGGAATCTATTATGAAGTTACAACTTCCAGGAAGCAAAAAGGAACTTAAATCTTATTTTGGTAAGATAAATTTTGTGAGGAAGTTCATCACCGGCTTTGCTGAGATTGTCAGACCACTGAATGCCATGTTGAAAAAAGATGCACAAATTGAGTGGACACCAGAAGCCAAGGCTGCCTTTGAAGATATAAAGAAAGCCATTTCAGATGCTCCTATCCTCATTAGTCCAAATTATACAAGAGATTTCTACATTTACTCATTTGCCTCAGAACATACTTCTGCAGCAGTGTTAACTCAAAGAAATGAAGAGAAAGAAGAGAAACCAATTGCTTTCATGAGCTGTCCTTTCAGAGATGCTGAATTGAGATATGTAGATGTTGAAAGACAGGCACTTGCATTAGTCAGAGCAGTAAAAAAGTTTAGACATTATATACTAAGAAGCAAAGTGATTGCTGTGGTACCAGATGCAGCGGTGAAGATGCTGCTGATGCAGAGTGAACCTGGTGAAAAAAGAGCCAAATGGATTACTGTATTACAAGAATATGACATGGAGATCACACCAATGAAGCTGGTAAGAGGACAAGCTCTGAGCCAGATGATATCTGAAACTGATCCAAACATCATCAGTCAGCAGTATGTGATCAATGAGAAAGACAATAGGGAATGGTATTCAGACATCAAGCACATCCTGATCACCGGAAGATGTCCTTCAAGAATGCAAGCCTCACAGAGAAGAGCCTTAAAGATAAGATCCCAGAAGTATATGATAAAGGGAGGAACCTTGTTTAAGAAGAATTATGAAAGAATATACCTGAGATGCTTAGAGAAACCAGAAGCAAATAAAGTTTTAACAGAGTTACATGACAAGTTTGGTACTGCACACGGATCAGCATTGGCCACAACACATGCAATCCTCAGAGCAGGATATTACTAGCCTACAATTTTTAAGGACACGGCTGATCATGTTAAATGTTGTCATGTTTGCCAGGTTGCTGCCAACAGAGAAAAATATGCTGCACAACCGTTACAGCCAGTGATGGAAGAGCGCCCATTTGCACAGTGGGGCATGGATTTCATAGGACCGATCAATCCTCTGTCTTCCTCAGGCCATAGGTATGTCCTAATGATTACTGATTATTGTACCAGATGGACTGAGGCTATCAGCAGCAAAACTTGTACTGCGGATGATGTCATTAAATTTTTGGAAAGCAACATTGTCACCAGGTATGGAATTCCTTATGCATTGGTAAGTGATAATGGTTCTGCCTTCATTTCCACCAAATTGTCAAGTTGGGCTTTTGATCATGGGATCATACTTAAGTTCTCATCCAACTACTATCCCCAGGGAAACAGATTAGCAGAATCTACCAACAAGAATTTACTGAGTATAATAAGAAAATTGATAGAGAAAAATCCCAGGGAATGGAACTCATTTCTGAAATATGCCTTATGGGTAGACAGAACTAGAATGAAAACCACATTAGGAAACTCACCCTTCCAACTAGTATATGGGGTAGATCCTATCCTCACTGTAAACTTGAAAATTCCTACTCTGCAGTTTGCCCAAGAGTATCTAGGCGTAGATAATAAACAGGAAGTCAAGTTGCTTCAGTTGATGCACCTGGAAGAAAAGCGAAGTCAAGCGATTAACCAATTTGCAAAACATCAGGCTGTTGTCAAACGCTGGTTTGACAAGAGAGCCAGAATTAAAGCTTTCAGGATATCCAATTTAGTCCTGATGTGGGATAAGGCCCATGAAAAGAAAGGTGATCATGGTAAGTTTGATAGATTATGGATAGGTCCCTTTCAGATTTCTGAAATTTTAGGAGATAGCACTTATAGGCTTAAGAACCTGACAGGTGAGGATGTCCCATTGCCAGTCAATGGACAATTCCTCAAACATTATTTCCAAGCCTGAATGACTTCATGACAGTCATATGTATCATATTGTATATTTGTATAGTTGTTTGTACAGTTTGTGTGTTGTTGTTGTTTTGTTGGTTGGGACCTTGTATTGGTAAGTCAGGATGATGCACTTCATCACCCTAAGAAAATAGTTAAATTGTTGGGATTCAAGTGATGTAATCACATTTAAATATAGGTTATAATTCATTCTAGGAAGTATTCATGATTAGGTTTGTGATATCTGTTCATCAGGGTGCTTTTTCTTGGTCAAAGTGAATCCATCACAATGAAACACCTAACAGCCTTGGGTTTGTTGAACACACTAGTATAGGTGTTAAGTGAAAAATCTAAAGGGACTCCCTTGCTACCAATACAATCTCCAACCTAAAGCTGCAAGTGACTATACCTTGTACAAATGAGCTGACATGATGATATCAAATATAAATTTTTAAAGGAAAAATCAGAAAAGAAATGAAATTAGGCCATCTAAGTAACTCTACCAGGGCTATGGACGCCTGCTGGCAGTGGGGCTCTACTTAGGGAGATTGTATAGATAACCTTGCTGGGGCTATAGACGCCTGTTGGCAGCAAGGCTCTATCTAGGTTGGCTATGAGGGATGATCCCCAACTATGTAGTTTAACACCAGTTACTTATGTTTTCAACTTACTTTCAAGATGAGGATAATTAATCATATGCACACACCTGATCCTTTGTTAGCTTTATCACCATGATGAAATTTTATCATTCAGAGGATTATGATGCTTACACTTAGACAGAATTAGAACACTATAGATGAATGTGATCACATCACTTGAATCATTGGAATTTGTTTATTTTCTTTGGTGGCAAGTTGTTGTGTGGTTACACAACACGCCCCATTTTGACTGGGCAAAACAGGGACCCAACTTTTCTTTTGGCTTGTGTTGTCTGCTTTCTGGCGGTTTGGTAAAATCAGTCATGTTCATCATCATGTGGAGTCAAGATGAGGTAAGCCCCAATATGAGGTCAGTCTGTCAAAATTTGTATTTCATATATATGACCACATATTCTGAAAGAGCATTAAAATTCATGCAGGTTTGCTTTTTACATCACCCTGATATTCATCAGGATGTGAGAGTTATGAACAGTCAAAGTCTTGGTCAAACCTGATATTCGCAGAAGAGGGTCATATTTTATAACCTCAGTTATGCTATGTGAAGAACATCATTATCATATTTGAAACGTCCCCCCCTGATAATATCCTGCGATTCAAATATCTGGACGTCAACGTTAAGTGATAGTAAGTCTTCCTCGTCGAACGGTCTTTTGTATAGCGAGCATCATATTTTGAAAGTAACCCGATATCCGTTAATATCATCCTGATGCAAAATATCACCCTTAACAAACATCCTGATGACATCATCTGAATCCGATAAACAAAGAAACAAACATCCTGATGACATCATCATCATATTTACATTTCGACAGGATATTTTGTAAACATGATCATGTTCACCCAATGTGACGATGACATCATAAGACATTTCCAATACAAAGAACAAATATCATGATGACGTCATCCTGATATTCCGAAAGGAGAATGAGTAAGTTTGAAGGTCATCATCATATTTTGAAATATCACCCGATGGACCGAAATATCCTCCTGATGTGCTAAAATGAAAACAAGGGTGCGTTGTCACCCGAATTTTGTCGCGATAACAATTTCAAGACTAGGGAGGATGATATTGAAACTCAACCTGATATTTGTGAAACATCATCCTGCCCTCATGATATCTTGTCGTATGAATATCCCCCCGCTCCCTTTGCTGCCATTGCCATTAAATGCGCGCAGATATGGTAGGTGATTCCCGCCGATCCCGGAACCTAATGAAACGTCTGGCGAGATCCTGAGTTTTCGCACGAATGATCAAAGATTACGATCTAACTTGTCAGAGTTACCCTAAGTTTACCCTAACTGCGAGGTTAAAAGGTAATTCAACCGCCATTGTTACATTTACCTGCGTTAAAATTGTTTTACAGAGCACTAGCCTCCATTTCTGCATAACAGCTACTGTTGCGCGACTGGAGCTCATAGACTGAGGGAGGAAGGTGATCAGCAGCCGAATCAAGATCGTCTCAACGATATACTGGTATAGAAAGAAATCTGCATAACCAGGTAAGTGAAATGAAACCCTCATCATGTTGTTCTATATGATGTTGTAAGTTCTGGTTATGTATCCATGCAAGTAATATAGAATTGATACAATAAGCATGATATTTGCAGTATGTTACATGCATATCCCGTTGTGAGAAGAAATGTTGTCAATTGCAGGTACCCATGGCTGAAAAACACTTAGTCAAGTGTCAGGAAGAATTCAGCAGGCCTATGTTCTCTTCTCAGAGAGGGGTCCTGTTTAAATTTGGGGCAATTACAGACACCCATCAGGGGAGTACCAACCTAGAGGCTTGGTCAGCCAAGCTGAATGATGGGCAGGATAAGAGTCCGGTGCTGGACGCTGTGTTTGTATCAGGTATGTGGAACGTTACTGGCTTCCCCTACTCCATGGAGTCTCCGGAGCTGGTTATTGAGTGCGCCCGAAATTACAACCCTCAGAAGAGGCAGGTGGTGAAGCATGGGAGAATGTATGCAGACCTATCCATCAAAGGTCTATCCCAAACATTTGGACTGCCAATGGGCAGCTAGGTAAAGAGTGTAGACTTGAAGAAGTCTGAAAGAGAATATGAGGCCAACAAGAAGACGGCCAGAAAGAACATGTATGCTTGGCGGGCCGAGAACAGCACATATAATGCAGCGGCCAAGCTCCCTGTGTGCATGTTCAAATTTGATTTTAATGAAGAATATCAGTATGTGATTGCCCTACTGAACAGGGTGACTGGCCAACCTGATACTGGAGAATTCAGAGACTGGATGTACGGCATAATAATGATGTGCCTATATGCAGACATCAAGCCACTATGGGGCCAAATCATAAGTGATGTTCTGCATGAGCAGCTGCTGAACCTGGGAGGTTCAGATTGTGCCTTCTACATGACCTCGTATATTGTTTATTCCTGTGCTTATGGAGGCACTTTTGATGCCCTGGTCACAGATGGAAAACTAACGGGCACGAATGCAGCATATATATGGGATCATCATCCCCAGCTGCAAAGAACCAATTACATCAAGGACTACAAACTGGTCAATGATGCATTCTCTATGCATCTGGTAAGGACCATGGAAGATGACAGGACAAAAAGACTGAGCATGGAGGCTCAGGAGGTAGTATATAGGCACGGGGCATGGTACATCCAATTTGCCACCTTTTCCTACATCAGGATAGAAGGTTTTGAAGGGCATCCCCTGATGCTGCCAAGGTATCCTACAGATGCAGTAGTTTTAATGGAGTTTATCAGGCAGGGCTCCACCATCATACAGACGTACAAGGATGCCAAGAAGCTGCCACCAATTTTGTTCCCAATCAGCATCGGCAACTACATGTGCCCTGACTCTGATAATATTAAGAAGGTGATGGTCACTCTGAACAAGATGAATTTACTGCCCTTCCCAGTAACAAGACCATATGATCCTTACGGCCGAATGCAGAAGATCCTAGGAAAGCCTATTCACCAGAGGCACCTAGAAGATTTTTGGGCTGACTGCGAAGATGAGGCAGAGGCCAGGAGGAGGAGGTATCAGAGGTTAACTCTGAACCAGATTAGAACGTTTGACTGCATCTCCCTCCCTCAGTAGCTGAAGAGTGATGACGGCAGGATCATGGCAGATGAATATGAGCAGAAGAAGATCTACAATGATACCATTTTTGCCCCTGACCTCACCATGCAGGAGGATATGTCCTTGGACCCATTCTTTGCCAGAACCATACACTTGACCCAAGCTTGGGTAGATGCACAGGTAGAGGCATTGAAGAAAGAGGGTGTTGCCATCACAATAGATAGCAAGAAGAAGGGGCAGGACATCCCCACAGATGAATATGATGACTTCCTGCTGAAGAAGCGGAAGACTAAGGGAGAGAGGACCCCTCCACCACAGCAACCTAGCAAAAGGGCCACAAAGGGCAAGAAGGTGGAAAAGGGACCCAAAGGGGTCATAGTTGACAGGGCAGTATTCACAGCGGAGGAGGTAGCCAAATCAGGGTCAGAATCAGATTCTCCTCCAAAGCCCAAGAAAGCCAAGACAACAGAGGCTGGAACCACAGAGACCCAAGAAGTGGGTCAATCATCCAGACAACCAGGCAAGGATATCCTCATGGGGGAAGAGCCTGAAGAAGAGGAGGAAGCTCCACTGGTAATTAGAAGAAAGAGGAGAGCTCCACAGGTGCTGGTTCCTACCACACCTAAGAAACCAAGAACCTCCATGAGAGGTGAGATGAGTCAACCCCCAGTGCAATTACAAGGGGCAGGTAGTGAAGTGCAAAAGGAACTTCAGCACAATGTTCCACTTCCTACCATTGTCAAGTTCAAAACTGAACTGGCAGAAGAGCAACAAAAGGAAGCATCCCAGGCGCAAGCAGAAAAGCATGTCTCGCTAGACGAGACAATAAACTTGTCTGATGATGAGGTGGTGCAGGATGTAGCTGCACAAGAAATGGAAACACTTGCGGTTGCTGGCATCAGTGTGACTCCTCACAAGCCTCCAACGGTTCAAACAGTGCTTGAGGAGATGAAACAAGCAGAAGCGGAGCGAGAAAAGAGCCCAGAACCAGAGAAGAGCCCAGAGCAGGTAGCTCAGGACATAGGGCTGGATACATTGATCGCTGAGGTGACAAGTCCTGCAGTGGTAGACTTAACAGAGAAGCAGGATGCAAGTCCTGAACATCCAGCAGGATCACCTGATAAGGGTCACTTAATAGAAGAGATAGAGATGGCCGAAGCAGAGGGCCACGCTCTTGAATCAGGCCAACAAAGCCCACAAGATACATCAGCAGGACCTGCTATAGTAGAGGTCCAAGAAGCAAAGGCTGATGATGAGAAGAATGAAGCGATAGAGGATCCTACTGATAAGGCACAAGAGGTAGATGCTGCAGGTACAGAACAGATAGCCGCTGCGGAACAGATGCCATCACCTCGGGTAGATCCAGTGATATCAGATACGGTGGACATGCCGCCAGAAATAGAGAAGCAAGAGGAGGATGATCAACCTCCACAAGGGGAAGAACTGGGGACAGGTGAAGAAAGGATGGAGAAAGATCATGATCATCATGATCCACATACAGGTATACCGCCAGGTTCCCCACACAGAGAAGATGCTCCCCCAGAAAAGGAAGTTCCTCAACAGGAGGAGGCACCACAGGATTTGCAGCAAGGTGAGCATCAAGAGCCAGAAAAAGAAAAGTCACCATCTCCACAACGCTTGTTGGTGGAAACGGGAGATAGAGGTGAACAGCATCATGATGCTGAAAAGCATGATCAGGTGCCTCCATGGTTAGAAAAGGAAGTGAATGTTGAGGAGGAGCTGGAGATTCAAGAGTTCGATGTCTCCACCCTGTTCGCCGCAGATATAATGAAACCCAGGAGGAAGGCCAGAATGACTTTGGCCATCAAAAGAGATCCGGCGACAGGGAGAAGGACTGCACAAATTGTTGTACCTGCGGTAGAGAAAGAGAAAGGCAAAATCACTGTGGATGAATTCCAGATAAGCACAGTTGATTTGGGTTTTGCCAATGAAGAGCAGGAAGGTCAGGAGGGAAAGGATATCATTGACTCTCTGATTCAGAAAGTGAAAAGAGAGAAAGAGAAGAATAAGCAACATAAAGAGCACATTGCTCAGTTGCATGCATACATTAAAGGCTTGACCAATCCTGAGGATACTACAAGTGAAGCTGCAGTCCCATTGACTGCCATTTCTCAAGAGGAGGTAAATAGACTGGACCTCATGAAACATGAGGTGTCCGTAATCAGAAAGTGGGTGTCATCCACATTGGATGATGCCATTGAAATAATGAAAGGTTCTTTGAAGAGATGGAGCATATTGAGTGACTCCAAGGCTAAGGTGGACAGGTTGCAGATGCAGACTGGAGAAAGGTCTTATCAACTGGAGAAAGTCCTCAGCCTGTTGGACGAAATAAGGAAAATAAATCCACAACTGCTTATCAGTAAGCAGGTGTTAAATAATAATACTGCATTATTAGTGGATATCTGGTATAAGGATGTGCAGTTTGAATGTGGAGTCCTCAAGAGATGCAATAATAAGCTGAGGGAGATCAGCATGAGGCTACGTGATTTAATGGGCATTGAAGCAGACATGCTCGAAACATTAGAGGGCAAAGTGGAAGGGAAGATAGAGAATCAAGATGAAGATTCTGCCCTTAAGGCTCTACGCAGTAACTTCCAGATGGAAGATGATGGTCCACTCATCCACTTGACAGAAGAGTTAATAAATAAAATGATGAGGATCAAGGTCAAGATGGAGACCTACAATGAGACACTACAGGACAGAGAAAATAAGCTGGACAATAGCAAGGATAAGTATGAAGCGCACAAACACGCCATTATCAAGGCAAAGACTCAAGATGGTGGAGGAATAGACCAAGTTGTGCAGTCATACGAACAAAACCAGAGCAGCATGCAGCCCCATATGCAGCCGCGTCATCATCAGGATAGCGAAGAGTCAGGAAGTGATACACATGATGATGACCCGCATGCATCAGATGAAGAACATGATGAAGATACATCATGAAGGGGAATATTTTGCATATGCAGTATAGATAGTTGCCAGCTGGCAACTTGTGCCTTTTTGTAAAAGTGACAAGTCATGAAGTGATGACCGTTGATTTGTATTGACATATCTGATCCGTGGATCTTTTCTAACAGATTCCTCACCTTATTCTATAAAAGGTGGTGGAATGCCTTGTTATATTCATTCGAAACTTAATTAAAATTTGATTGCTGAAGTATTCAGGACTTATTTCAAAGCTGCTGTATATGTACATGTCTTTTGCATACTTAATGAAAGGGAAGAGTATTTTGATTACAAATCTTCGTAAATCTTGAGTAATCTGTGTTTGAATTCTGGATATGTGCTTTGATTTGCTGTGTCCCTTGGAGTGCTCATCATGTTGCATGTATTGTTTTCATTCATTATCCTCTGAAGTTTGCATCAACTGTATCTAGCTGTGGAATGTCCTGGTGAACATATGGTTTGATTTCTTCTCCTCATGACAGTATCAAGCATGTATGTGGATCAAAAGCTAAAGGTTCAACTTAATTAGAAGCATTTCCTTTAATTTCTTTTAATTTTAGAGCATCTCACTATCACAATTGCAAATAAACTGATAATCTTAAGCAAACAACAGAGAAATATGCTGAAATCTCGTAGGTAACTGAAAATCATTAGCATATTTGAGTTAAATGCATGTAGTATTGAAAATATCATGCAAAGAATCATAAATAATGGTAGAAATCATGCAAATATCAGCCTGTAGGCACATTATTTGACTAAATTCACAGTGCAGAGGTAGAATTGTTGGAGATTTATGTAGAGCAGACATACAGAGCAGGAACGTCATGATGATAGTTCATTTTCACGTAAGGCCCCAAAATGGAAACAGCAACTCACATTAACCACTGAGTAACGTTAGTCGATTAAGACCTAATCACCGGAGACTTGGGATCATGAATTCTTTGAATTCACTGTATCTTTCAAGATGAATAAAGGTTAATGTGTACTTTTATTCTATGTTTGTTTGTGACTAACATCATGACCAACACTTGGCTCTAATACCAATTGTTGGAATTAGTTCGGACAACTGAGAGAGGGGGGTGAATTAGTTGTCCCTAAATCTTTACACTTTTTCTGAACTTTCAAAGCTTCTTTCTTAATTTGCAACTAGATTAATGATGTAAACAATTAAGCATAAATCAACATATGAGCAGAAATAACATGAACACACAACACCAAAATTTTGAAGTGGAAAACCCGGTTAAGGGAAAAACCATGGTGGGGGTTAATCGACAAAAATGTGTACCTTGTTAAAAGAACTTAATAAAATAGAAGGCACATGCCTTCAGGTGCACTTCCCAGAGCTCACTGCTCAAGAAGAGGCTCACTGCCTATAAGAAATTATGATTTACACAAAGATAATAAACTAAGAAATAGCATCTACATTCATGCCTGAATCAGTCCCTTTGAAGGCTCACAAAACTTCTGCTCCAATCTTTAAATACTTCTTCACTGACTCTCCACTTTATACTCCCTTCACTCCTCTTCTTCTCTGCTCTGCTTTTGATCCTTTCTTCAGATTTAATTCATTTTGTACAAGGATGATTTTCCACAACTCTTCAACAAGTATTTATACACTTCATCAACCTTGGAATGATCAACAAGGTTAGCTAAACTTAACGCAGATCTTTACACTATCAGCCAAGCATAACTAGAACATGAAACTTTCTCCACTAACATACCATACTTCATAAAATGCTCTTTAGATCATCCACAACATGTCAGGAACATGCAGTCGGCCAAAACTGGGAAGAACATCAACCTCAAAGAAGAAATCTTCAATCAACAAGCTCAAACTTCAATGTAGACCTCCAACATAGTAGCCACACAATCCAAAGACCTCCAAAAGCACATTGAACTCACCAATAACATCCACTCTAAACCAAATTACTAGAATCATCTATATCTTCCTCTGAAACCTCAAGAATACTATCTGTCATGACTGTCAAACTAGAAAGATAACTTGCGGACCTCCAAACCATGAACCACTAGATTTGATGCTACACACTGACTTCCCAAACATGCCTTCAAATCCATAGACCATAATATTTCACTGTGGAGGAATCTGGACCAACTTATTGTCACACTGTCTCTTCTAAATACTGCAAAATCTAGTTATACTCAGATGGCCATAACTTCTTCAAATCCTCATGTGGACTTCTCAAATCTTAACTTGAGCAACCTCTAACAATCCTCTACATAGCCATATGGTCTGCATGCATTGATTATCATTAATTTTTTCAATATCCTCAACAATCCAATCTTCTATACAGACAGCAAAATAGGATACAGTTGACACCAATGGCAACAAGGATATGTTGACATCAATGAAAACACCACTTAGGCACATATTTGCAACAACCTATGCTCTGATACCACTTGTTGGAGTATGAAAGACATTGAGAGGGGGAGGGTGAATCAGTGTCTTATAAAATAGACTTGTTTTTGGCAATTATTAATGAACTTTTACCAACTATGAACTTCAACCTTTTTATGATGAAAACTTGTGAACATGAAAGAACAGGACAACTGTTGGTGAACTGTGATGAGCCATCAAAATGATTTATGAACATCATTTTAATATTTTCTGAGTCATGACTATAAGACTGAAAAATAATACAGGTAGTTTTATAACTTTCATTGGACTATGATAAGTGTCAAAAATATCATGCATTTGTACCTCAAAATTGGTGCAGGAGCACCCGTACATGATCAGGATATAGGTTAATTGTCCACATGATGACAGGACATTAGTCTATTTTTAGTATGTTTGACTTCATCATGTAATAAGGTCCATTGGACCAATGCTATGTATTAGATCAGCCTAGGAGTATGTGTAGGCAGTTACAGATCGTGATCAGGTAGTCTGAGCTGTCCTTCTCCCAGCCGCTTGGAAGCTCCCAGCCGCTTGGAAGCTCCCAGCCGCTGGGAAGTGAGTTGGTAGTACTCGAAGGATTTTGCTATTTATACCTTCGATCTGTTAGGGTTTAGCATATTGGTAGATGTTATGTTCAGGAGAGTAGTATTGGTGGTATGTTGTACTGGTGAACATTCCAGATATTGTGAAACACTGTTGTTTGACAGAATTGCAGAAACAGTACATTTGAATTTCATTTGAATAAGATCTCATCATTTGCAGTTTCTGGTTTATCAGCTGTATCTATTTTGGTTTCTTTTCTATTTCGCAAGTTGATGGATACTTTCAACCCTTCCACCGGTTGATCCTGCGCATCGGTGGAATGGTCCTGTATTATAGCTTAGTTTGCATTTGTATTTTCCGTTTATGCATTGCATTGTTCAAGAGATCAGTTAGAAGCATGCTGTGAATCAGCCTAGCATCCTCATGTGCTAGGTCTAGAAAGATAAGCTGTTAGATTTTGGTTTGAAGGTGATCCGGCCCGATCATCATATTATCTTTGTGTAATATAGCGGTTCTGAGTGTTTACATGCAGCGGACGGATATACAGGGGTCTGCATGTGCGTTTCCAGTTGGAGCAAATCGCATCGTCATTTGCGAATACATCGTCATCAGGATCGGGTCATGAAACTGTTGAAGTTTGCATGTTGCAAGTGCATCAGGATGTTTTAAGTCGGATATATACTTAGTGTATATATCACCGTCAGGATCATCTCTCGGGAGTGCCCATCATCCGCATATCGCTAGCAGATGCGGGAGTGAAAGTTTGTTTTTTTGACTAAGTGTTGAAGAGGTCATCAGGATATTGTGTGACGTCATCGTCATCAGGATATGACGTCATCGTCATCAGGATATTGAGATATCTCCCTATGCAAGTTTATCCTGCTGTCGTTAAGTGCTTAGGTATCGGCGTAAGTCCTCGGCAGAAGGTTGTGTTAACATCATCAGGAGGTTTCGAGAGAACCGGATAAATCATATCATGATGCTGTTGCTTGTATCGTCGGCTATCCGGGCATCGAAGGGAAGCTGCTGAAGTTGTCGTCATCAGGATATTTGGAGCAACCGGATATTTGATATCCTGCTGACGAAGAGAGTGTTGAATATCATGATGATGCCGATAGTGTTAGGCTCCCGATGAACAGTGCAACAGGGGGATGTTTGCGCTCGTTGAGTATCATGATGATGATGATAGGCGACAGGCGGAGGAGGTGAACAGTAGTCGGCAGGAGGATAATTCTGCTCATCTGAAATATGATGATGCTGTTGGTGTTTTTAGGAAACATGATGATGATGCTGAGCCGATAGGGATTTTTATCATGCTGTTTGTATATTTGGCTCCTCCTTCCTGTTAGCAAGCTCCCGTTGCGTTTACCTCTGCATCAAAAATGAGCATCATGTCAACAATAATATGTAATAGTTAAATCATAAAACAATGAACATGAACTCATAAACAAAATATTATGAGCCACATAATCACAAGCAACCATAACACAAAGATTTGACGAGTGGAAAACCCTCTAGGGATGAAAAACCACTCCACAAAATGCCTCACTAGCTTAATCAAAATGTACTTCACTAGCAAATACAGATGCCTCACTAGCTATATGTGCCTCACTGGCTTTTTGTGCATCACTGGATTTTTGTACCTCACTAGCTTTTTGTGCCTCACTGGCTTTTATACAATCTCATGAATACAATATAGAATTTGAATCAATACAGAGGGTTACTCTATTCCTCTACATTCCAATCCTTGAGTGTCTCATTATTTGAGACTCAAGAATCAATACAACAGCTCAAGAATATTCTTTTCAACACACTGATATAACCTTAATGATAGTGCAATTTACACAAATAATCAAAACCTTCATTAGATGTTAACATAATGCCCTTTTAATAAAATTTCACAAAGTCTTCTTTCTCTCATGAAACAGTTTGAGTCTGTAACTGAACCTTTTCAACTGGCTCAGACAATTTTCAACTATAGTAGTATCCAACAAAGGTATGTGCCATATAGAACTTGTTACAATGCCTTTGAAATAAGAAATCTTTAACCACAGTTTCATTCAATAATAAACCTTTAACCACAGTGATATCATATAATGCTCAAAGCAGTTTAATGAAGTAAAGAAGCCTTATCAAACTACAAACACCAACTCATACCAAAACAGAGCATCATCAACTTTGATGGTAGTTGATTGTCATTGATGTCAAAAAGGTGTTGAGTTGATGATGCAGGTACATCATAGTGAAAGTTAGATTATACTTGAAGTTATTGTTTGTCCTCATATGGCAGGAAGTTTCAAGTGTTCATAATGATCTTTCTGGTTAAAGTGAATTTAGACAATGTGACATGTGATGTCAATCGTCAGGTAATGTTGTCAGTTCATATGAAGTTGTTGTTTCATGATGCTTCCATTTGATCAAGATATCTTCATGATACTCACATTGGTGCTTTAGAATAAGAGGATTGTTGGTGATTGTTTTGAGACAGTCATAACAATTAGTTAAAATTCACATAAAATGAACCAAAACTGGCTTGAAAGATATGAAGGAATCAGTTAAGATTCACTTAATCCCAAGTTTAATATGGTCGGGTCTTGACCTATTGGGCAAATTCAGTTGGTTGATGTGAAGCTGTAATGTTCAAGGTGCCTTACGTAGTTTAGGGTTTCTTAATAGTTTACTAGACTCAAACTCTGCAAAAGATCATAAGTATCAGCATATTGTTCATTCCTTTTTGCATAAAAGTGCTACTGTGTTTACAAAGCTTTAAATGATTTATATTATTGCAAGATTTTCTATTAAGTATTATGAAAACTGTCTACTTTCAACTCAGTAATGATTACTTCTTTCAAATATGAGACAATTTCCTTTAAATTTCTATGTTTTAAGCTAAGTATTTTCAGATGGGTTGGGAAAAGTTAGAAAGATTTAATCTAAACATTGTTCATTCTATCAAAGGATCTAATTGTTCTATTATGCACTTTGTAAATCATACAACAATTTGATCAAAGCCACAGATTAAAACCTTGAATGTAAGTTCTGAGCATTTTCACAAACATACACCCAAGATTGCAAGCTTTAAGAGAAAATGTTTCAAACACAATGAAGAGCCAGAAAACACTCAGAAGATAGATGCAAAATTCCAGATTTAATTGTATTAGAAATAGATAGTCATATAAGATTTACAATGTCTAAATGACTCTTAGCTTCATTGATCAGATTATAGAAAACTTACAAGCTTTACAGATACAGCAAGGAGGCAGGATGTTCCACACGCTCCTTGTTGCAGACACAGGCGACCTCCTCCTTCTACTTCTAAACTAAAAAGTCCCTCTATTCTAAATGTTATGTTTTACGAATCTCTACTGCTACAAATCTCTATGTAGCCCCTGTGTAAAGTTTTACAGTGTATAGAGGCACAATATATAGACTTGGGTTGTCCTCAATACAGCTCAAAACCCTAGTTAAACAATGGTTCAAACCTCCAGTTACAGTAATAAATGCTGGAGAACAAATCTCCCAAAATATCTCTGAGCATACATCAAATCTGGGTGAAAATATTCCCTTCTGGAAACCCTAGCAGCTTAATATCAACTTCTGTTGTCTGTCGCAATAATGTTTCCATCTGCATTTTGCCTTCATCATTGAAGACCCTTAACTTCCTCGCCCTTCATCCTTATCTTCCTCTGCTCTTGAGATCAGATCTCCTTTTTATGATGTCATCACCATTAAGCTTCAGCTCCTTCCTCAACTGCAAACCTGCAAAAATGGACCAACAATAAGTATTATTGATTAATAAAACTAGCAAGAAATTTAAATAGTTACTAAATCCTGCCGTGACAGTGTGAACGCAGGTATCGAGCCCCAAATCTGTGAAAATTGCACGTCCAAAATGTATATTCAATGTTAAACTGATCAGGTCAACCATCGTTGACCAGAAACATCCATTTGGGCCCTAAAATGCCCTTAAACTCCTATCGTTCTATCTTTCCCCGCCTATCGGCATGATATCCACTCATCGGCGAGTCCAAAAAATTCCTGACCGATCACCATTGTTTGGCTGATGTCTTTTTATTATTCGGCTAAGTCTTTTCTTCTGTCGGGATAACATTCGCCCATCGAGGCCCTCTAACAATTTCCCACCGATTGCATTACTTACGCCGATACCCTTACTTTTCCTCTGTATATCAGGTAATGTATATTTCGTAATGTATATTGGCTTGTATGTTCAAAATATACATTTGGACCTCATACAAGCATTTAACCAGATTTTACTTTTTTTTTATTCTGCATTGTATGTATGCAACGTATATCAGTTTGTATATCGCAATATACAAACGCAAAATATACAAGCACTTAACTTTAATTTATAACTTTTCAATTCCGCCATATAAAGCAATGCATAAAGCATTGTATACAACCTTCGGACTTATCACTGTTATAAACATCAACTTATAACCTATCGAATCCTCAAGGTATCTCTTGATATGCAAATCAGACGTGATACATAGGATAAATCCTATTTCAAATTCATTTGGATTCTGGCTTGTATGTATAACTTTGCATATTTGTTTGTATATTAGAAACATACAAACGCTTAAACATACAAGCATTTTCACTTTTTTAATTTCTCTTTCAAGTCCGCACTATGTATGTTGTTTTGTATCTTCCGATATGCATTGCTTTATACATGAACTTAACCTTGTTTGATAAACTTTTTTGGTTCCAGCACTTGTATATGTGCTATGTATGCTTGAAATATACAAGCCAGATTTATACAACGAATTAACATTGTTTAAAACCTTTTTTATGTCCGCCATTGTATATTTCGTTGTATGTTCTAATATACAAAGTATAAAAGATACAACAACTTAACTCCGTTTCGTAATTTTTCAAATCCGTAGCTTGTATGTATATCATCCTTGTATGTACTAATATACAAGCCGAGACATATACAAGGATTTTTCTTTGTTTAATAAACTTTCGGGTCCGCGTTTGTATATTGGGCCTTGTATACTTGCTTGTATGCTTATCAAACATACAAGCCCGTGGACATACAACAAATTAACCATGCTTCATAACATTTGGATTCCGCACGATGTATACTGCCAATGTATATTTCATTGTATATTTTGACCTGCCAAAACATACAACGTGAGATACATGCAACAGAACTCAAACATTTATTCATTTCAACTCTGAGTTATTTTGGGCCCATCTTGTATGTGTGCATAGAACCCTTATCAAAAATGCATACAAGGAAAAAAGACATACAATCAACTTTGTATATGAAAGCAATATACAAAGGGCATTGTATGTAACATTACAACGACCCAACATGCAAACAAATAATGCATATGCAACCCGATAGCCCACGCGACTAAGTATAAAATGATCTTGCACATACAAAGGACTTTGTATATGCAAAGTGATATACAAAGGTCTTTGTATACAAGTGAACTCGCATACAAAGGGCCTTGTATATGCAACATGCATATACAAACAGACTTGTATGTGCGGATAGCAAACCCTTCCCTTGTACATTTTACCAAAATGATCATATCTTGCAAAATATAGCGAATTTTAAGATGGTTCAAAAAGCAACCCTAGCTCATTTTTCACAAGGAATCCAACCATATCATGCCCTAGTACTGAAAATGCATTATTTCTCTATTTTTAATAAAGTTTGCAATTTTAACCCCCTTTTCCCTTTACCACCAAGCAAAACAACACACACAAAAGCAAAAGCAACAGCCACAGCAGGGGTCCTCATTTTGCTAAGGAGTAAAATGGGGCATGTTGTGAATATCACAATAACTAGCAACCAAGCAAAACAATTAAATTTAAAGTATTTAAGAAAACTAAATGAAATAAATCCATAACTTCCAACTATCTTTCCTGCAAATTATTATTCAACTTGAGACCTAAGGTATTCAATAAGGGTGCATGAATTTTTATTTTCAGTTTAAGTGTGTGTACGTGATTAATTATCCTCATCTTGAAGATCGGTTGAACAAACCAGTGACTAACATTAGCCTACATAGTTGAGGATATTCCCTCATAGCCAACCAGATAGAGCCTTGCTGCCAACGAGTGTCTATAGCCCCAGCAAGGTTATCGTTACAATTCTCCCAAGTAGAGCCCCATTGCCAGCGAGCGTCTATAGCCCCGGTAGAGTTACTTAGATGGATTAATCTGGATTTTCAGTATAATCTGCTTTATTTTATTTTTATACTTTATTGATTTTTTATATTTTGATGTTTGATAGAAATTTCACAAGATATAGCAATTTGTAACTTTATGATGCAAGGAGTAAGCACTTGCTGAAATTAAGCTGAGAATTGTAATGGTAGCAAGGGTGACCTCAAATTTTTCACCTAATATCTACACTGGTAGGTTCAACAAACCCAAGGATTTTAGGTGTGTCATCATGACAAACCTTCCTCGAATACTCAACTACTATTATTGAATACTAAATTTTAGAAGCTAAACAACTCTCTACATTCATGACAATCACAACAAGTTATGCGTAAATTACAAATGATTAACTTGAATATTTTGGATTTTATACTGTTTTCAATGGTTGTTACTTTGCTCCTTAATACTCTAAAGTAAAACAAAGATCCCTGCTGAGGAGACAACAGACAACCAAACAAACAGACTATACAAATAGCAAAAATAGAAAAAAAACAATAAAAAAATTGTACAAGCAACTAACCTACAAAAGGGAAACAACAAAAGAAAATTGTACACTACTTAGACTATACCACACAAAGAATGGACTGCCCTTTACCTCAAGTCTGGAAGTAGTGTTTCAAATGTTGGCCATTAACTGGTAATGGCACATCTTCCCCAATCAAGGTCTTAAGTCTAAATGTGTTGTCTCCTATTATTTCTGAGACTTGCAATGGGCCTAACCATAGTTTGTCAAATTTTCCATGACTCCCCTTCTTTTCATGTGCTTTATCCCAGCACAGCACTAAGTCTGATATTCTAAATATTTTGACTCTTACCCTCTTATCAAACCACCTCTTAACTACTCCTTGGTGTTTGGCAAATTTCTCGATGGCTTGACCTATTTTCTCTTCTAGTTGTAGCATTTATACTATCCTAGCTTCCCTATAGTTATCAAAGCCTAAATACTCATTGGCAAACTTCCAGATTGGTATTCTCAGATTTATTGGAAGTATGGGATCAGTCCCATAACCTAAATGATAAGGTGCACTGCCTAAAGTTGTTTTGAACTTGGTCCTATCTACCCACAGTGCATATTTTAACAAGGTATTCCACTCTCTAGGACTCTTTGCAATTAGCTTCTTGATTATGTCTAATAAAATTTTGTTCGTAGACTTAGCTAATCCATTACCTTGAGGGTAATAATTTGAAGAAAACTTTAAAACAATCCCATATTTAAATGCCCATTTAAAAAACTTGAAAGAAGAGAAAGCAGGGCCATTATCACATACCAATGAATAGGGAGTTCCAAACCTGGTGATGATGTTCTCTTCAAGAAATTTGATAACTACCTCAGTTGTGGAGAATTTGCAACATGCGGCCTCAGTCCACCTTGTACAGTAGTCCGTCACCATCAGTATGAACTTATGTCTTGCAGAAGATGGAGGATTGATGACTCCAATAAAATCCAGGCCCCACTATGCAAATGGTCTTGATTCAATCATAGGTTGTAATGGATTGGCCTGATTTCTTCCCTTATCTGCTGCAATCTGACAGGTGTGGCAAATTTTAATGTGACTCTCTATATCTTTGAACATCGTGGGCCAATAATAGCCCGCCCTCAATATTTTGTGTGTTGTAGCTAGATGGGAACCATGACCTGTTCCGTGCTTGTCATGCAATTCTATTAACACCTTGTTCACCTCAGCTCTGTTTAGACATCTCAAATAAATTCCATCATGGTTCTTCCTGAATAGAAGACCTCCTTGTACCATATATTTTTGTGCTTTAATCTTCAAAGCTCTCCTTTGAGAAGCTTTCATCCTATTTGGGTACTTTCCAGCTATTAGAAAGGAGTTTAAATCGCCATACCAATCTGATGTGTCATGGGAATTCAGCACATACTGTTGTTTTATCAAATCTAGGTCTACGTTCACTATTGTTTGCACCAATGCCTGCCCTCTAACCAACTTCATGGGAATGATTTCCATGTCGAACTCTTGTAGCGTGGTGATCCATTTGGCTCTCTTTTCTCCAGGTTTGTTATGCATCAGCAGCATCTTTACTGCTGCGTCTGGCACTATGGCCCTGACCTGGCTACGTAAAATATAATGTCTGAATTTCTTCATAGCCCTCATTAATGCAAATGCTTGTCTTTGGTATCCAAATATCTTAATTGTGCATCTTTCAAAGGTGCACTCATAAATGCAATGGGTCTTTCCTCATTGTCTGCACCCTTCTGTGTCAAGGCAGCCGCAACTGAATGGGAGGATGCAAAGGAGTAGATATAAAATGGCTTTGTGTAGTCTGGGCTCATCAGTACAGGGGCATCAGAAATGGCCCACTTGATATCTTCGAATGTGGCTCTAGCCATAGGCATCCACTCCATCTGCGCATCCTTCTTCAACATGGCATTTAACAGCTGCACAATCTCTGCAAAACCCATGATGAACTTCCGAACAAAGTTAATTTTACCAAAAAATGATTTTAACTCTTTCCTGTTGTTTGGTATTTGCAAATTTTTTATTGATTCTATTCTATCAGGGTCAATCGATATTCCATCTCCAAAAATGACATGCCCTAGTAATTTACCTTCAGTTACTCCAAATGAACATTTTTTAGGATTAAGGGAAATTCCATACCTCTCACACTGCTTAAGGATTTTCCTGAGATCTTCAGCGTGAGTGGATGCATCCTTGGAATACATAGTCAGATCGTCCATATACACAACAATGCACTTACCTGATAATCCACGGAATGCAATGTCCATGGCTCTTTGAAAAGTAGCACTTGCATTGATCAGACCAAAAGGCATCCGTCTATATGCATAATTTCCCCATTTACAAGTGAAGGTGGTTTTTAATTTGTCATCCCTATCAATCAAAACTTGGTTATAGCCTGAGAAACCATCTAAAAAAGACATCATCTTGCCCCGTTCACTGCTTGCAGCACTTCGTCTATGGGAGGCAGAGGATAATTATCCTTTTCAGATGCTTTGTTCAAGTTTCTAAAGTTTGCGTATAATCTGATGTCTCCATTTTTCTTCCTTACTGGTACTAGGTTAGCTACCTAGGCTGAATGTCTAACTAGAAAAATTATTCTAGCAGACAGCAGTTTTTTAACTTCCTCGAAGATTAAAGGCTCTAGGATGGCATTCACAGGCCTTTGTTTCTACCTAAATGGTTTAACCTCTGGCCTCAACGGTATTACGTGAGTTATGATGGACGTATCATATGTTTTCAAGTCTTCATACGTCCATGCTATTACGTGTTTATAATCTTTCAGGGCATCTATAATTTCTTTTCTTATTTTCTCAGAACAAGCCTTCCTGATCGACACATTTTGTGGATTTTGCTCTGTCCCTAAATTGTGTAAATCACACTTACCCCCTTCTCTTTTGGGCAAGTCTTTCTGTCTCATCACTCCATCGAAGTCAAAAATATGTTCTAATTCAATTACTCCTTTGGGTAAAAACTTGCTTTTCAAGTTGATTATATCATCTTCGTCCCATGTTGTCTCAAGCCTTTCCTGCTCATCAATGATTCGAGCCTCGAATACCTCATTACAAGTCAGAAAATCAATAATTTTCTAATCCCCCCCAAATACTTGAAAGTGTGTAACATTGTCTGGGATACTGGGAACATTAACTAATTCAACAACAAATCATCTCAGACCTAACAGTGTCAAGGGTTCTAATGTGCTAGCAGCAACTGCTAGTGCAGTTCAGCTCTCTGGGGATATGCTCTATGTTGAAAGCGTCAAATGAATCTATTAAACCCCATACTCTATGTCTGTAACAAATCATTTTCTTGTAATTGCAGGCATATAGTTTCCTTACTTGTCTAACTACTAGTTCAGAGTCTAAAAATACCTTAATCATCTTCACCTTTTTCTTGATGGCCATGACAAGTCCCAAAATTAAGGCTTCATATTCAGCAATATTGTTAGTACAGGAAAACTGCAGTCTATATGCTGCTAGATATGATTTACCCTGAGGATCTATGAGTTCAATACCTGCACCCGCACCCTATTTTGACTTGGACCCATCACACTTTAGTGTCCACATACCATCTTTACTTTTCTGACCTTTTACCTTGGCATGCTTTATCTCTTCTATCACTTGTGAGGTGCTGGCCTATTTATTCATGGGTATTTCTGTTTGGTCAACTTGCATATGTGTATTTTTAGCTTGTAAATTAGAAAGACAACTACCCTTGTCTTTTATTTCCTCTGAAATCAGAGCATCTACATTGCTCTGAAAGTATCTCTGTGGTTGATTAGGATTCACATTTTTCTCTTGTAACCCTACCCTCTTCATGCATTTTTTGTATTCATATTCAATGATGTCTTTGCACATCCCACAACTCTCCCCAGAATGTGGCCTATTGTGAACTCTACATCTGTCCCTATATAACTTACATTGGACTGGCATATTTTGTTTAATGCATTCTTCCACTTCTTGTCTAATGGCATGACCAAACTTATCCATTGCATTGTTTTCTTCATCCGAAGAATTTCCATCAGACTCAATGAATAATGTTGTCTCCTTGCTGGCACATTTTTCTCTAATGTTTAACGTCATAATCTCTTCAATTTGTACCCCATTGTTAGTAATCCTAAAAACACCAGGTTCAATAGCAGCATATAATATTTCATTTGTTCAATTATACTCTGTTATCATATGCTTCATCCCAGGTTCTACCTCTATTCTAATCTGGTTTGGGACACCTCTCCAAGGTAGCCACATGTGTGAAAAGTCAGTGGCCATATATCCGTTTAATGTTTTGGACCAATCCCTACTCAGCAATATTCCATAATTTACGGGTATATCCACTATTTGAATGTCTATGAATTGGCTTATCCTAGGGTCTGAAGCTAATTGCATTTGAATGTTCATTAGTTCTCCTATCACACTAACCTCAGTTTTATCTAACTATGTGACAACCTTGGCATATCTGGTGGGAGTCAGCCCAAGAGTTTTACATATTCCTAAGGGCATTACGTTGGCTGATGCACCAGAGTCCACCATGCAATTGTGTATGTTCTTTCCACACAATCTAACAGTTAACAAGAAAGGAGGAGCATCCTTCTTATCAGCATACATTACTACATTTGTATTGGAAGGGTGCTCAACTTTCTTACTTTTCTCTTTAGGCGGTGAATCTCTATTAGGAACAGCTATATCAGCAGCAACCTCATCTGTTATGGATACATCCAGAGATTTTATAAAAGCATTTCTAATCCCTGGAGTTTTCAATAATTCATTCAGAGGTATACTGACCTTAATTTTCTTTATTTCCTCTGACAAGTAACTCATTAATCTTGTTGTCTCTACTATTTCAGTTTTATTTGTTTGGGCCTTTTGTACTGTTGTTCCACTGTTTGTGTGATGATTAGCTTGAAGTATGGGAGGGTTGTTGCTAGCATCCTGATCTGGGGTGTATTGAAGTTGTTAGGAGGAATAGAAGTGGTGAAAGGTCCTCATGGCCTAGTGTTGTTTCTTAAATTGTAGGTGTGGTTTCTATTCATCTGTTGAAAGGCCTACACCTCTTCTATTTCAGTTAGTACCTTATTTTCAGTTTCAAAAGGAAACTGAAAAGCATTTAACACAAAGGCTGATTCAGGATAAAGATTTTCATAGAAGTATGGTTCATCCTCCAACAATTCATCCTCTTTCTCTTCTGTAGTTGCAAAGGTAAAGGTTTCTAAAACTAAAGCTGTATCATACCCTGAGGGTACTACCTCATTACCCTTGGGAATGAGAAATTCAGAAGTAGGAGGGTGCACGTCTATATTAAATATGCTGGCTACTAAATGAAACTGTGGACAGTCAAGCTCAGCATGGGCATTAGTATTGTGAAATCTGCACCAATTTTTTAGTGATGTATTGGCCATTTGGATGTCAGCTATTTGTTTTACATCATGATTATCTATATTCTCAAAAGGAGAAGCTAGAGTACCATTGTTTGGTCTAGTGTTCCATGTTTTGGGTGGCCTAGGCTGATTTTGATTTCTGTTATTGTTACCCCAGGCCCTATTATCTACCACTGGCCCTCTATTTTGCATTAGTTGCCCTTGGTTATGACATTGATGCTGATTATAGTTTTGGCTCTGATTTGAACATTGGCCTTGGTTGTTATTTTGGGTATGGCCCTAATTATAGTTCTGATTGTAATGTTGATTTTGGTTTGAACTATAGTTCTAATTTTGGCCTTGGTTATAATTCTGATTTTGATTGAATCCTTGGTTGCCTCTTCCATAAAGATTCTCATTTCTTAGTTGTGTTACTTCGGTGGTCAATCTTTTCAAATGTGCAGTGATCTCTTTGATTTCTTCCCTTTCCTCCTGTGCTTTTGCCACAGTTGTATCTCTAGGAGGTCGGAAGAAAGGATGGCCACTATTCTAACAGTTATTAGCAGTGTTACCCGTGTAAGGAGCTATAGCTTGGATTGGGGTAGGACTATACACAGGTGTGTAAGAAGGAACCGGATTTAATAATGGAGTGTGATGCATAGGGACTCCATTCCAAGGTTGTGCCTGAGTTTGCATCCCAAGATTTCCTCCATTAACAAATGGGCTATAAGTTGTATGCCTCATCTCTTGGTTACTGAGGCTGCCTCTTTATAGGCTTTGGATATTGAATCTATGTCAGGTTTTCTTTTGACAAACATGGCAGTTAAAGGATCCAAGGTAGCATAGTACATAGCCAACAAGGTATCATCATCTACAGTGTAAGGGGCTACCAGCCTAGAGTAGGCTTTTTGAAATCTGTCATTGAAATTATCAATTAGCTCTCCTGCTCCTCTTTTTACAGTAGCCAATTTATGATACAAGGTACAAGGATCAATGGGTCCTCTAAATCTAGACAGAAACACATCTTCCATAAGTGACCAGGAAGAAACATAGCCATTGGGTAAGTTTACATACCAGTTATAGGCTTGTTCATTAAAGGTGTAGGGAAACAGTCTACACACAACGTCCTCGTGTTCTAATCTAGCCCTAAAGCATGCTTCATTGAATATTCTAATATGATCTTCTAGATCCTAATGTAACTGGTATTTAGGACATATCTTCTTAGGATTTTTGGGCATCTCATTATAATCATTGAAGTGTATGGGAGAGTTGGTATTAAAATAAGCCATTCCAGGTATTTGCGCTTGACCTGGACCTGTGGGAATACCTGGATTTCCTGGGGGATTGGGATTTCTAGGAGGACCAGAACCAAGATTTAAAGATCTGTCAGGACTCATGAAGTTATGAATGCTAAAAGGTGAGCCAGGAGGTGTTCCAGATGAACTTCCTGCTTGTGATATTTTAGGATTCCAAATCAAAGGGCTCTTACTTCGCCTAATATTAGGTAATTGTACAAATATATCCCCTGAACTGGATCTAGATCTAGTCACTCTATTTCTGTTATTAGCCATTTTTTACTTGAAACAAAACCCTAACTCAAGTGGCCCTCCTTCTAGCTCTAGAGAAACTGTTGCTGATTGTTTTGAGACAGTCATAACAATTAGTTAAAATTCACATAAAATGAACCAAAACTGACTTGAAAGATATGAAGGAATCGGTTAAGATTCACTTAATACCAGGTTTAATATGGTCAGGTCTTGACCTGTTGGGCAAATTCAGTTGGTTGATGTGAAGCTGTAATGTTCAAGGGGCCTTACGTAGTTTAGGGTTTCTTAATAGTTTACTAGACTCAAACTATGCAAAAGATCATAAGTATCAACATATTGTTCATTCCTTTTTGCATAAAAGTGTTACTGTGTTTACAAAGCTTTAAATGATTTATATTATTGCAAGATTTTCTCTTAAGTATTATGAAAACTGTCTACTTTCAACTTAGTAATGATTACTTCTTTCAAATATGAGACAATTTCCTTTAAATTTCTACGTTTTAAGCAAAGTATTTTCAGATGGGTTGGGAAAAGTTAGAAAGATTTAATCTAAACATTGTTCATTCTATCAAAGGATCTAATTGTTCTATTATGCACTTTGTAAATCATACAACAATTTGATCAAATCCACAGATTAAAACCTTGAATGTAAGTTCTGAGCATTTTCACAAACATACACCCAAGATTGCAAGCTCTAAGAGAAAATGTTTCGAACACAATGAAGAGCTAGAAAACACTCAGAAGATAGATGCAGAATTCCAGATTCAATTGTATTAGAAATAGATAGTCATATAAGATTTACAATGTTTGAATGACTCTTAGCTTCATTGATCAAATTACAGAAAACTTACAAGCTTTACAGATACAGCAAGGAGGCAGGATGTTCCGCACGCTCCTTGTTGCAGACACAGGCGACCTCCTCCTTCTACTTCTAAACTAAAAAGTCCCTCTATTCTAAATGTTATGTTTTACAAATCTCTACTGCTACAAATCTCTATGTAGCCCTTGTGTAAAGTTTTACAGTGTATAGAGGCACAATATATAGACTTGGGTTGTCCTCAATATAGCTCAAAACCCTAGTTAAACAACGGTTTAGACCTCCAGTTACAGTAATAAATGTTGGAGAACAAATCTCCCAAAATATCTCTAAGCATACATCAAATCTAGGTGAAAATATGCCCTTCTGGAAACCCTAGCAGCTTAATATCAACTTTTGATGTCTGTCGCAATAATGTTTCCATCTGCATTTTGCCTTCATCGTTGAAGACCCTTGACTTCCTCACCATTCATCCTTATCTTCCTCTGCTCTTGAGATCAGATCTCCTTTTTATGACATCATCGCCATTAAGCTTCAGCTCCTTCCTCAACTGAAAACTTGCAAAAATAGACCAGCAATAAGTATTATTGATTAATAAAACTAGCAAGAAATTTAAACAGTTACTAAATCATGTCATGACAATGTGAACGTAGGTATCAGGCCCCAAATCTGTGAAAATCATGTGTCCAGAATGCATATTCAATGTTAAACTGGTCGGGTCAACCATCGTTGACTAGAAACATACATTCGGGCCCTAAAATGCACTTAAATTCCTATCGTTCTGTCTTTCCCCACCTATTGGCGTGATATCCACTCATCGGCGAGTCCAAAAAATTTTTGACCAATCGCCATTGTTTAGCTGATGTCTTTTTATTATTCGGCTAAGTCTTTTCTTCTGTCGGCGTAACATTCGCCCATCGGGGCCCTCTAACAATTTCCCACCGATTGCATTACTTACGCCGATACCCTTACTTTTCCTCTGTATATCGGGTAATGTATATTTTGTAATGTATATTGGCTTATATATTCAAAATATACATTTGGACCTCATACAAGCATTTAACCAGATTTTACTTTTTTTCCAATTCTGCATTGTATGTATGCAACGTATATTGGTTTGTATATCACAATATACAAACGCAAAATATACAAGCACTTAACTTCAATTTATAACTTTTCAATTCCACTATATAAAGCAATGCATAAAGCATTATATACAACCTTCGGACTTATCACTGTTATAAACAGCAACTTATAACCTATCGAATCCTCAATGTATCTCTTGATATGCAAATCGAACGTGATACATAGGATAAATCCGATTCAAAATTCATTTGGATTCCGGCTTATATGTATAACTTTCCATATTTGTTTGTATATTAGAAACATACAAATGCTTAAACATACAAGCATTTTCACTTTTTTAATTTCTCTTTCAAGTCCGCACTATGTATGTTGTTTTGTATCTTCCAATATGCATTGCTTTATACATGAACTTAACCTTGTTTGATAAACTTTTTTGGTTCCAGCACTTGTATATGTGCTATGTATATTTGAAATATACAAGCCGGATTTATACAATGAATTAACATTGTTTAAAACCTCTTTTATGTCCGCCATTGTATATTTCGTTGTATGTTCTAATATACAAAGTATAAAAGATACAATGACTTAACTCTATTTCATAACTTTTCAAATCCATGGCTTGTATGTATATCATCCTTGTATGTACTAATATACAAGCTGGGACATATACAAGGAGTTTTCTTTGTTTAATAAACTTTTGGGTCCGCGTTTGTATATTGGGCCTTGTATACTTGCTTGTATGCTTATCAAACATACAAGCCCGCGGACATCCAACAAATTAATTGTGCTTCATAACATTTGGATTCCGCATGATGTATACTGCCAATGTATATTTCGTTGTATATTTTGACCTGCAAAAACATACAACATGAGATACATGCAACGGAACTCAAACATTTATTCATTTCAACTCTGAGTTATTTCGGGTCCATCTTGTATGTGTGCATAGAACCTTTATCAAAAATTCATACAAGGAAAAAAGACATACAATCAACTTTGTATATGAAAGCGATATACAAAGGGCATTGTATGTAACATTACAACAACCCAACATGCAAACAAATAATGCATATGCAACCCGATAGCCCACGCGACTAAGTATAAAACGATCTTGCACATACAAAGGACTTTGTATATGCAAAGCGATATACAAAGGTCTTTGTATACAAGTGAACTCGCATACAAAGGGCCTTGTATATGCAACATGCATATACAAACAGACTTGTATGTGTGGACAGCAAACCCTTTCCTTGTACATTTTACCAAAATGATCATATCTTGCAAAATATAGCGAATTTTAAGATGGTTCAAAAAGCAACCCTAGCTCATTTTTCACAAGGAAACCAACCATATCATGCCCTGGTACTGAAAATGCATTATTTCTCTATTTTTAATAAAGTTTACAATTTTAACCCCCTTTTCCCTTTACCACCAAGCAAAACAACACACACAAAAGCAAAAGCAACAGCCACAACAAGGGTCCTCATTTTGCTAAGGAGTAAAATGGGGTGTGTTGTGAACATCATAACAAGGATCGGATTAGAATCTTTTAATGTTGTTATGAATGTTGTTATGATGATGTCAGTTAATCTTGGTCAAGATGATGACAAGTCATTACAAGCATTGCTTATCTTATGTTGCTTCATGGTGTTGAGATACTCATGAGTTGAGTTGAATTAGTTAGGAGGTTGCTTCATGTCATGACTGAGTTCACATTTAGTGATAGTGTCTTGAAGATGTTGGTTATTCAAAAGATGTCAAGAAAGCTTCATTTATGTCTTCATCATCAGGACTATCTATATGCTGTTGTCTTTGATGTTTGTAAGATCATTGTTGAGAGGAGTTGAAAGGCCATCATAGTGTACCTTAATGCTCTTGTATTTGGTTAGAATGGTGTCCATGATAATTATTGGTGCAATGGTTCGTGTTTGGTGATTATGTGTCAAAAGAACGGTGTTAAGGAAAGATTGGACACAATGCATGGTAATGATACCAAGTTACTTGTTTGGTGTCAATTCAGATGTTGCTTATGCCCTCAGTATGTAGGAGCCTATCAAAGTCTTTCTACTCATGTTGCTTATGCTTCATGTTCTCAAAATTCATGTCTAAAGAAATACAAGTTGAACTTGCATGCTTTTCTTAGTCTTGTAAACCTAAGGAACCCTAAGTGTCTATGACAGAACTTCAGGATCTCTAAGGAGTAAAATCTATCCCAAAGGATCTTTGTACTGGTCATTATCTCTTTGGTTCAGTAGTAAAAAATCTTGCTTAATCTCCATGTGTTTGAAGCCAAACCCTAAATTCATAAGTCTTCTATGCCCGTAATCTATAACATACACTTTATGTTATAAATTGTTGTTGACTTATAGTCATAGGTAGCTTCACTTACTGATACCTGCTAAAGGGGTTTTTGAACATCTGTTGACCGGCCCTCTCTTTAACTCATAGTATAAAGTAGTCTTCATATAAAGTTTGTGAGCGCTAATGAGTAAGTCTTGGTTTTAAAGTTAGAAACTTTATCGGCCTCTTTATGTTTCCTTTATATTCAATGAGCATTAAAATCCATGCTCATATCTTTATCAACCTCTTTGGAGATTTTGACTAAGTTTTTTTTATGGCTCTTTCTAAATATTAAACTTCATTTTTATCGGCCCATACCCATGTATTTATGACTTTTAAAATGGTGAGTTTTATTTTAAAAGGCTATCGAATGACTTTTGTGGTGATAAGTATTTCTTAAATTAGAAATTGTTTTTTACCTTCTAATTTAAGAACCCCAAGAGATGACATCAAGTTAATTTTTTTTATAAGATTTTTGAGGAGATTTTGTAAGGCAAATATTTATGGAGATTATTTTGGCACAAAAAGATGTTTTTCTTTAAGGAAGATTTTATTCCTTTCTTAAAATCCTCTCTGGTGGAAAATGAAGTTAAATGAGGATGAAGTGATTATATGATTTTATTGAAGATAAAATAAGATTGTAGGAATATGCAGAGAAGAATTTGAGGAGTTTATTTTTAAGACAAAAATGACATGTTTGAGAAGGAAAATATATTTGAAGGAATATGAAGAGATGAATAGATTAAAGATTTCTAGAGAGATTTTTTTTCTCACAGGGGCAAATCTTTGAAGACTTTATTTTGCATTTGATATTTTTGCAAGGGCGGATTGATTATGATTGAAGACTCCTGAACTATGAAAGTTATTTTTGAGAAGATTTGTTTGAGAGAAATGATTTTATTTTTGCAAATCCTTCGTGAATGGAAATGGTCATACAAATGAAATTGATTTTTGTAGAGATGTTAATCAAATTGAAAAAATTAAATATGAGAGGGATTTGAAAAGTCAAGTTATTTTGAATTGCAAGAGAAGAGTTGAATGTGAAAGGTCACATGATTTTTAATGACATGACAGGTACTTGGATAGGGTGTGTTGTTGTACAGATCAACATGCAATGGTGAAGATAATTTTATGATTCTCTTAAAAGGAAAATACAGATGAATGTGTGAAAAAATTGCAATGAAAAAGACACATTTTTGTGAAATATTCTTGATGGAAGATCAAGTGATTTCAAGGATGAATTGTTCAGAGGATTGAAAGAAATGATGAGATATGGATCTATCAGAAAATGTAAAAGAGATGAATGAGGGTATGCAATGGTGCAAATCAAATTGAGTTGCAATCATTTCTTGTATACAAGATTTTATATGTTTATCATGGTGATTGTATTTTGCCGGTAAGGCTTGTGGTCAGTGAGACCTTCCTATGCCAGTGAGGCTTATGGTCAGTGAGACCTCTGTATGTGCCAGTGAGGCATCTTGTAAATCTAGTGAAGCTTCTTTGGTCAGTGAGACCTTCATGTAACCAGTGAGGTTTTGAATAAGCCAATGAGGCAACTTTGAGTGGATTTTCTACCCCGAGAGGGTTTTCCACTCCAGAAATTAATGTGTCATAATTTGTCTCTATGTGTGCATATTTGTGTTTTTATTATAAGTTTTTGGTTCACATCTTTGAGTATCAGTCTTGTACATATGAGCTCAACAAATCATTAATGTCTTCCTTTCTATTTGTCTTGTAAAGTTTGCAAAAAGTTAAGATATTACACAACACTAATTCACCCCCCTCTCAGTGTTGTCATTAACTCCTACAATTGGTATTAGAGCCAAGTTTCCCTTTTTGAAGTCTAATAGGCTCAGGTAGGTCCTAGTAGTGGAGTAAAATGGGTAAGAAGAATAGAATTAAGGTCTCAAATAGAGAAAAGAATGATGTTGATCAAAAGATGGTAAAACAAGCCTCAGTTGTGCCTAGCAATGATTTGTTGCATATGTCACCCCTGATAATTGATACAAAGAATGGTCCTGTAGTTGAGAATTTTGATAAAAAGGATGAAATCATTGTGAATAAAGGAGAACAAGAATTTAATGAAAGAAAAGATGTCTTTGTTGTTGAGACTAATGATGAAGATGAACAAGAGTTTGATGAAGATATTTGTGAGGTTGATGTTGAAGGAGAGCTTATATGTGCTTTGAGTGAACTCAAGAGATATAGAAAGGAGAACCAGAAATTAGAATTGCAGCTGCAACAAGAAAGAGACTTAAAAGACAAAGCTCTTAAAGACCTTGAAGATGCTAGAAACCTAATTGTAGACTTGAAGAATCAAGAAGGTGAATCAGACAAATTGATTATCAGTTTGAAGACAGAGCTTGAGAAAGCTAAGAAGATAGCTGATGAAACAAAATCTAAGTTAGAGGCTAAAAAGGTTGAATGTCAAAAGCTAGAAAAAGAAATAATTTCTTTAAGTAAAGAAATTGAGGATGTTAGAAAGTAGTTGGAAAAGAATCTCAAATTTGATGAAAAGGGAGAATGTTCAAAAGTCAGAGAAGCTCCTAAAAGGAAGATTGATTTAATTATCATACTACTGCCCTTGAAGACAAAATGCACAATCAAAGGAGAAAATTTAGAAGAAATACCCCTGCAAGACAAGCATACATGTACAGGTATAACTATTCATTTAATGGTTATTGTTATACTTGTAATCATTTTGGACACAAAGCAATTGATTGCAGAAGGAATACTGATATCGTTTGTTACAAGTGTAATAATGTTGGTCACACATAAAGAAATTGCAAAATGAATAGAAGGTATGATCCTGCATGGAAGCATATCATAAATGCTCAAAGGATGTAAAAAAGGTATTATCAATCATTTGATTATGATCACAACATAATTTCTTATAATTGCAATACTCTGGACAAAAAGCACAGAGTTGCAGAATGTATGCTTCACCTGATTTGAAAAAGTTGAAAATAAAAGAAGGTATAAAGGTTTGGAGAAAGAAAGAACCTGTAAAAGTGTGGAAGCAAAAACAAAGTCATGAGAAGGCAAATCCTAAACTTGTCCATCTTGCACAAGTTACATCATCAGTTGAATAATAGATAGCATGAAGTTAAGGGGAGTTGTTCTTGATATATCAGTTATCCCCAAGAAGTTACGTGAGGAGATCAGTTGATGTTTATCAATATGATGATCTTATTTTGTTTATCATGCTTGTCTGATAATGTTTGAAATAAAGTTTCTCAGTGTATGTCAGTAATACAGATGTTCATGATCAGTGGCATGTTTTGTGGTTCATGATGCATAAAAATGTTGCAGGTTCACAAGGTGTTGACATTGATCATACAAAAGTTCACATGTTTCATATGCATGATGTATGTTCTTGTTCAAGAAATGTTGTTGCAAGAAGATCTTGATTTACTAATTTGAATGATAAAGTCAAGAGACATCAGTTCTTGTTGATTGCAATAAGTTTCAGACATAGTTTTGTATATTTTAGATTCGACATGGTGTTGTAAAAGGTGTCATATCCAGGAACAGGAGGATGGTATTCATCAAGATAGCCTTCATTATTTTTAGATAATATTCATTATCTATAATGTCAAGAAGTGGTTGCAGGTTGTTGCAGATTGTTTGTTCTTATCAAAAGTGGTCATCATGTCATCTTGTGTTGGGAACTGTGTGATGAGGAGTATCTTCATGATTTTTGCCTGAAATATTGTTCATCAAAAGTATTGATGTGTTTATGATTTCTTTGCATAGTGTTCAAGAAGATGGTATTTGGTTGCATAGATATATATCATTCTTCATCTTCGTAGTGGTACTGTAACAAGAAGTGGTATTGTGCTTCAGGATGTAAACTTTTAGATGTATGTGTCATGATGTTATTGTGTTGCTTTCAAGTTTGAAATGATGTTCAAGATGCAGATGTGCAAGAATAGAGCTTTTAGGATAAGTTTAGGACATCAAATTGCCTTCAATCTTTTGAAAGACAAGTGATATCAAAGATTTTGGTAAGTGGTATCTCATTTTTTTTGGTTGAAAGATAACCAGATAACATGACTTTATATCTTCAAAGTTCTCATAATACAATGTGATGGTAATTGTTATGATCAAGCTATAACATCTTTTAGTGGAGTTGTTCTTAGGGGGAGTTATTTTCAGTCTTTGTCATCAGATGTCAAAAAGGGGGAGAAAGAAAAATTGCATCATGAAGTTTTGCCATCAATGACAAAGGGGGAGATTGATGGTAGTTGATTGTCATTGATGTCAAAAAGGTGTTGAGTTGATGATGTTGGTACATCATAGTGAAAGTTAGATTATACTTGAAGTTATTGTTTGTCCTCATACGGCAGGAAGTTTCAGGTGTTCATAATGATCTTTATGGTTAAAGTGAATTTAGACAATGTGACATGTGATGTCAATCGTCAAGTAATGTTGTCAGTTCATATGAAGTTGTTGTTTCATGATGCTTCCATTTGATCAGGATTTCTTCATGATACTCACATTGGTGCTTTGGAATAAGAGGATCAGATTAGAGATCTTGTAATGTTGTTATGATGATGCCAGTTAATCTTGGTCAAGATGATGACAAGTCATTACAAGCATTGCTTATCTTATGTTGCTTCATGGTGTTGAGATACTCAGGAGTTGAGTTGAATCAGTTAGGAGGTTGCTTCATGTCATGACTGAGTTCACATTCAGTGATAGTGTTTTGAAGATGTTGGGTATTGTAAAGATGTCAAGAAAGCTTCATTTATGTCTTCATCATCAGGAATATCTATATGATGTTGTCTTTGATGTTTGTAAGATCATTGTTGAGAGGAGTTGAAAGGCCATCATAGTGTACCTTAATGCTATTGTATTTGATCAGAATGGTGTTCATGATAATTATTGGTGCAATGGTTCATGTTTGGTGATTATGTGTCAAAAGAACAGTGTTAAGGAAAGATTGGACACAATGCATGGTAATGATACCAAGTTACTTGTTTGGTGTCAATTCAGATGTTGCTTATGCCTTCAGTATGTAGGAGCCTATCAGAGTCTTTCTCCTCATGTTGCTTATGCTTCATGTTCTCAAAATTCATGTCTAAAGAAATACAAGTTGAACTTGCATGCTTTTCTTAGTCTTGTAAACCTAAGGAACCCTAAGTGTCTATGACAAGACTTCAAGATCTCTAAGGAGTAAAATCTATCCCAAAGGATCTTTGTACTAGTCATTATCTCTTTGGTTCAGTAGTAAAAAATATTGCTTAATCTCCATGTGTTTGAAGCCAAACCCTAAATTCATAAGTCTTCTATGCCCGTAATCTATAACATACACTTTATGTTATAAATTATTGTTGACTTATAGTTGCAGGTAGATTCACTTACTGATACCTGCTAAAGGGGTTTTTGAACATCTGTTGATCGGCTCTCTCTTTAACTCACCATATGAAGTGGTCTTCATAAAGTGGTCTTTATATAAAGTTTGTGAGCGCCAATGAGTAAATCTTGGTTTTAAAGTTAGAAACTTTATCAGCCTCTTTATGTTTCCTTTATATTCAATGGGCATTAAAATCCATGCTCATATCTTTATCAGCCTCTTTGGAGATTTCGATTAAGTTTTTTTTATGGCTCTTTCTAAATATTAAACTTCATTTTTATCGGCCCATACCCATGTATTTATGACTTTTAAAATGGTGAGTTTTATTTTAAAAGGCTATCGAATGACTTTTGTGGTGATAAGTATTTCTTAAATTAGAAATTGTTTTTTACCTTCTAATTTAAGAACCCCAAGAGATGACATCAAGTTAAGTTTTTTTATAAGATTTTTGAGGAGATTTTGTAAGGCAAATATTTATGGAGATTATTTTTGGCACAAAAGATGTTTTTCTTTAAGGAAGATTTTATTCCTTTCTTAAAATCCTCTCTGGTGGAAAATGAAGTTAAATGAGGATGAATTGATTTTATGATTTTATTGAAGATAAAATAAGATTGCAAGAATATGCAGAGAAGAATTTGAGGAGTTTGTTTTTAAGACAAAAATGACATGTTTGAGAAGGAAAATATATTTGTAGGAATATGAAGAGATGAATAGATTAAAGATTTCTAGAGAGATTTTTTTTCTCACAGGGGCAAATCTTTGAAGACTTTATTTTGCATTTGATATTTTTGCAAGGGTAGATTGATTATGATTGAAGACTCCTGAACTATGAAAGTTATTTTTGAGAGAAATGATTTTATTTTTGCAAATCCTTCCTAAATGGAAATGGTCATACAAGTGAAATTGATTTTTGTAGAGATGTTAATCAAATTGAAAAAAATAAATATGAGAGGGATTTGAAAAGTCAAGTTATTTTGTATTGCAGGAGAAGAGTTGAATGTGAAAGGTCACATGATTTTTAATGACATGATAGGTACTTGGATAGGGTGTGTTGTTGTGCAGATCAACATGCAATTGTGAAGATAATTTTATGATTCTCATAAAAGGAAAATACAGATGAATGTATGAAAAATTTGCAGTGAAAAAGACACATTTTTGTGAAATATTCTTGATGGAAGATCAGGTGATTTCAAGGATGAAGTGTTCAGAGGATTGAAAGAAATGATGAGATATGCATTTATCAGAAAATGTAAAAGAGATGAATGAGGGTATGCAATGGTGTAGATTAGATTGAGTTGCAATCATTTCTTGCACACAAGATTTTATATGTTTATCATGGTGATTGTATTTTGCCAGTGAGGCTTGTGGTCAGTGAGACCTTCCTATGCCAGAGAGGCTTGTGGTTAGTGAGACCTCTATATGTGCTAGTGAGTCATATTGTAAAGCTAGTGAAGCTTCTTTGGTTAGTGAGACCTTCATGTAACCAGTGAGGCAACTTTGAGTGGTTTTTCTACCTCGAGAGGGTTTTCCACTCCAGAAATTTCTATGTCATAATTTTTCTCTATGTGTACATATTTGTGTTTTTCTTATAAGTTTTTGGTTCACATCTTTCACTATTAGTCTTGTGCATATGAGCTCAACAAATTATTAATGTCTTCCTTTCTATTTATCTTGTAAAGTTTGTAAAAAGTTAAGAATTTACACAACACTAATTCACCCCCCCTCTCAGTGTTGTCATTAACTCCTACAAATTTGTCCTCAACATTCAAGCAAAAAACCCTAGGGTAGAGTAAATCCTCCAAACCCTAACCATGGATGAATAAAAAATTTGCAAACCTTTTGTCAAAGTTCAGAACTATATAGCTGTTCACAAAACCCTAATTGTTCCTCAATAGAAAGATAAGTAATGTATGAAATGATAACCACTATAGTCTTCAACTTATAACTGTAACCAAAACTAATCATGATGTCAAAAACACCACTTCAAAGACTAGGTTGTCATAGCTCGAAAAGAGAAACTAAATTTATATAGCTTTTCCCTTTATCTCATAGACAGAGGACTGTAACAGAGAATAGTAAACAAAGCTTCATCTTAACATATTCATGCACCATTTTTATTTTTATAAGAGACCAAAGAAGAAACTTCTTCAAGCACCCAAAAATAAGAATATCACCTATTTTGATATGCCATTCATGCCTCAGAAAGTAACTGTCAAGTAAACTGTGCCTATGAGATCCAAGTATAACTGTCTAGCTTCATCTTTGAGTCCCGAGCATTGTCATATCACCAAAATCCCATCATGATAACTAGAATCTTCAAGAAAAACTTTGAAAAATGATAAAATCCACTGCTCCCATTTTCCCTAAAAGAGCCGGTCACAATTTAACATTAACATCAACTGTTGACCTATCAAATATGCCCCCGACACCTGCTAGGCAGGTTACAACTTAAGAGCCCGATAATACTTTATGCTTATCAAATGATTTTCAAACTATATCAAGTAAATAGCCTTTATAAATTAATGACATATAATATGATGCCTCTTTATTGACTCTAATCACTTTAAAAATGATGAAGACTTTAAGACCTTGGCTTAACCTTGCATTGATTCATGTCATAACCTTGCAATGTCTCATAATACAGAAGAGGTCATAATGTCTAGTGGAAAAAGAATGAAAAGAAATTGATACAAGTATAAGTCCACTGTAATGCCAATCATAAGATCAGTGAACTTGCATACCAAGGCAACCAAAGATTTTCCATTGATATGAAACCTTTGTCAACTAAGTGTATGAAACCAATGCAACTGAAGAGCATAGAAAGTGCCACAACCAATTGAAACCAATACAACTGGAGAGCATACCTCAGCCAATCAAGGATACCATAGTCATAGTATGTGAATGTAGTCATAGCATGTGAATGTAACATCAAAGATATCATACATGTATGCAAAACATGTATTATCTAAAAAGTATGTCACCTGTAGAAATGAGGCAAACCAAAGCAATCATGTCCCCCATAACCTGAGTACTTTCATAAACCAGATACTTTTGCCAACTGACAACCAATGCTCATCATAAAGATCAATCAAATGCACTGACTAGGAGAGTGTGTGAATTTGTCATCAAGAACAATCCTCTAATCAAATGAAGATCACCAAGAATGAAACCAATGATGCCTTTTTGAAATGAAATAAATAGTTTCTATGTCCCTTTGAAATTAAACAAGCCACATACTATCTGTGTAGGTTTGACATCCTGATATTATGTCAATGATAAGACCACCTATGAAACAAAGACTGATAAACCTTCTTGTCAATAAGTACATTGACCAATATTCATGATCCTGATATGGTAAACAAGATAAATATCCAAATAGAAACAACTTGTCAATAAGTACTTTGACCAATATTCATGATCTTGATAAAGTAAACAAGATAAACATCCAAATAGAAACAAGTGATAACACATCCATGGACCTTGCAACATGAAGTAATGATGTCATCTTCAACTCTTGAATCTTCACTGTCATACCAAGTCAACAAGAGTGCAATCTAACCACAATAGACCAAGAGTGCAATCTCATTGAGACCAAGCTCACTATCACATAAAACCAAATACCCAAATACCTCTGCCATGCCAACTATCATGATGCAACAATCATTGTACCACAAACCTAAGAGTTTGTGTATTTGACATCAAGGACAACAACTGAGAGGGCAACAACTACCCACTAACCAAATTAAATGCAATGTAATCTTGACAATTGGTGTTGAGTTAATCTCCACCGTCCATTCAAAAACTTGATATGGTGCCTTGTCTATAAAAGGGTCATCATTCTCTCATTGTAACAAGTAAGATTTGATAGTGAATTGCTGAGACTTTGCCAAAATTTAGTCAATACAAAGCAAGTTTTCCAAGTTGTTGGGAATTTGTGTTTCTGTGTTGTCTTATTTTGGTTTTCATGGTTCATGTCAATCTGAAATTAGTTGATATTTAGTTGCATTTGTGATTAATTATTCGGATATTTGATGGATTTCATGTCCATACCATTAATGGCTTGCTGATTGTACATCATTATGCATGGTTAGTCTGGGCATATTTTATGAGCTGAGTTCGATTATGTGAATTCATTGAGCTGTGTCAAGAGTTGGGTGTTTGATGAACCTTCCACAATTTGAATATCTTTATGCATTTCCTTAGAAGATTGCACAATCTATGTGGCATTGTGGGCTTCCTAGTTAAGCTGAGATTCATTTGTTGTTGGGAATCTATCTATCTGTGTGTTGATCATTTCTGCAATTGTCTATAGAATCTCTTATCCCTTCTCTCTTTCCATTTCCTTTTGCATTTTATTTACATAAAGTTTGATAGATTTAGGGTTTGAGAAGTATTACATTGATCATCTACTAAAATTTCAAACTTCATAGTCTGACCCATCTAGGGTTTCTGCATATACATTGCTGCCATATTTCATAAACCCTGCATTTCATGTAAGTCTTCTTTGTTGGTATAGTGAATCACATTCCACTAAGGTTATTCCTAAGAGCTAAGACCTAGTTGTGTTAACCTTGGGGTAGTCCTACCTAGGATAGGACACCTTTTTCAAGAGAGGTGAGATACATGTATTTCACCTACATTGTTGTGTGCTAAAAATACCATCAACACCTGGGTCTTTGTAGTTTCATTTTGGTGAGGTTTGAGGCAGTTTTGGTTAAGTTTTTGATAGGTTCAAAAGTTCAAGAACCCACCAATTTGTTGAAAAACACATTTAGTTGAGCACTTTCAGTAAAACCTAAGGTTCACAAACTCCTCTTTTCATTGAAAGAACTTAGAACCTAAGGTTCACAAACTCTTCTTTTCACCGAAAGAGATTTTCAAGCTTTGTTTTTGAAATTATATAAGTTCTCATACCTTGTCTTATGGTGAAAGGTGTTTCGAGAGGATTTTCATTAAGTGCTTCGGTTAATTTCTAAGTTCATGAACCAAGAAAAATGTTGATGATGAGTACAATGGTTCACTAAAGCGTTGATTCATTGACAAAGTTCAGAGGTTCGCTAAAATACCTATTCACCAATGAAGGAGTTCAAAGGTTTAGAAATGTATCAATTCACCAATGAATGAGTTCAAGGGTTCACAAAAGAGCTGAATTACCAAAAATGTGTTATTTTTAGTATAGACATTTTATATAATTGCCAATGCTTGGAAACTATTAAACTTCCTCAACCTGATGTATAAAAGGAAGTTATTGTATTCTATTTGAAGTCTTCTTTCCACCTTTTGTTTTTTGAGAAGAGAGTTTCCTAAAGAATGAGAGCAATAGATCAATAGTTGGTTGTTACATCCCTAATTTTTGACTATGTTTTACTTTTACTTGCAAGTAATTAGTAGACATTTTTCGCTTGATTTAACGATTTGATGTTAAGTGAAAATGTTAGGATAAATCTATGATTTCATGCATTTGAGAATATTCATAGAATTTATACATGTGATTATATAGTAGGCATGAGTTTTCCACATTCCATGACAATAAAATGAGAGTGCTTCTAGATACAACTGTGTATGTTTTTGCTTCAACGTTTCAGATCAAGCTCAATGTCTTCCTCTTGCCCTTCATTTTTTGTTCCCTTCATATCTCCCCCTCTAGTTCCTTTAAAAGCTCAAGTCTGCTACCTAATCTAACACCCTCCTCTTATTGATGATGGATCATTGAGAATGATCTGAAACATTGAAGCAAAAACATACGTAGTTGTATCCAAAAGCGCTCTCATTTCATGTGATTATATGATTTCATGATTATTTATTCATGATGTATATGGTTTAAACTAATAATACACTAATCCCAATTTTGTGATTGAAAGTTGTATTCAAGAAATAGGTTTTCCACCCTCCAAGAAAGAGAGGGAGAGCATCATCAGAGAGAGGTGAATAGACATATGGAAAGAACAAGTGGTTGCCATCTAATTCTTGAGTTGCACAATTTAGTAAGCCTTGTTAAGTTTGGTAAGTTAATTCTGACTTTTGGCCTTAGTTGTTTCTCGATTCGACAATAGTCGATTTGATGTCGTTAATCCTTTATCTTAGATTTTCTCGAAAAACACGGAAGAGTTAGTCGTCCATCGACAAGATGTAGATGATAGTTGATATTTTTCTTGATATAGTTATATTCAAGAGTGAATATATGTGTTTGGTTAATTATCTCTTCTTTGGTAATTTCTAGTTAAGATTCTTTTACAGTGTCGTATCAGGTTATTTATGTTTGTCTATTTTTGCTATATTTTGAGATAGAGAGGGGGAGAATAACTCAACCCCATTCTTGTATCTTGTTAATGTTTGGAAACAACATAGGGTATACGTTGTGTATGCTTTCTGTATGATGTAATATATATATTCTTTATACTTTCTTTTAATATTATCGACGACTTAGTTATCTTTGTGTCTTATATTCAAAGACCTAGTAAACTCTGCTTTCAAAGATTGTGTTACTTCTTGGTTAGAGAAAACCAAAAGTTTAGATATCTCTATGCTTAGATTCAACATATGGTTTAGATATATCTCTGTGTTTAGAGATAGTCATCGACCTTTGGAAACATTGCATTGATAGTATTTGTGTATTTGTGAAATGCAGAGCTACATTATCTATTGATACAAAATACTATTAGTCTCATAGTATTTTATATAAAGATCTTTTTTATTCATTTTTGGACAAAAGGACACATATCCTGTGAAGGCTAAATATCAATTAGAACACATAGCCTGTGAAGGCCAAATATCAATTCAAACACATAGCCTATGAAGGCTGACTATCAATAAGAATATAGAGCCTGTGAAGGCTAAGTGTCATTTTGTTAGACACACCTAGATAATGAGAGGGGGGCAAATCGGTATTCAAACAATTCTCAAATCCCCTGGAGTAGATTAAAACTTAAACTTTACAAAATTAACAAAAGCATAAAAGATCAACACAATGCACAATACCACATAACACCAGATGTACATGGAAAACCCCAAAAGTTAAAAACCATGGTGAAGATTAACTCACAATATATGAAGCTCAATGCTATAAAGATTACAACTTTGTTTTAGGGCTACAACCCAAGGAAGCTACTACTCCTTGTTGACTTTGTTTTAGGGCTTCAACCCAAGGAAGCAACTACTCCCTGAAGAAAGGTTTTAGGGTCACTCCCAAGGAAGCTACAACTCCCTGCAGACTTTGTTTTAGGGCTACAACCCAAGGACGCAACTACTCCCTAAACTGAGAGCAAACTCAGAAATGATTACAGCATGACAGTCCTACTAGATAAAAACTGATAATGAAGCTCACTCCTTTTGATGATTGTACTTCTACTTTTTCACTTCTCTTTGATGATTGAATTAGTTAGGCATGCTCTTCACTTCCCTTCTATCACAAAAATATCTTCAAGATGAATTCGGATAAGATCTATCACTTCTAATCTTTCTCCTTAAATCACACATCTAATGCATTACAAATTTATATTCCACTTCACACTTTCATATTCGCAATCATGCTTCACCTAGATCAATTATGTTTACAATATATACATGATATTACATTGATTATATTGTATGTCAGCTAGAGACAACAAGATTATTACAATTACAAGTCAGCTAGAGATCAAACAACATGAAACGTGTAGAGGGCAAGCCTAACTTGAACTCCACGTAACTACATCCCTGAACATGTCCACAAAACAACATGAACAAATCTTCACTTCTGGAGGAATGTGGAGCATTCCAAACAACCTTCATCATCACTTTATTCTACCAGAGCATAAACCTGAACTCTCTCACTTATAACATTCACTACGGAGGAGCAAATGATATGAAACCTTGAATGAAGCACCTTCACAACCCACTAAACTTAACTTATGAACTGCATGACCATATCTTCAAATGCGGAGGACTCTGGAGCATTTTACCAACCAGTCTTCAAGGCAACTTCCTACAGAAAAAACCTCCACCAACTGCCGGAGACCAAAGCCTCCTTGTAATAACACATACTTTCTTAGGAACATGAAAGAGCATGCAACATGCTATAGGTCATCAGAAACATCTTCTCAACATTAGCATTGCTTCTAATTCCCATCTTAATATATCATCATTCATTTATGCCAACAACAAACATACTCAATACAACTTAACAATGCATGACATCCAACCATAAATATCAGCAACATCACTGTTAGCACATCATCAACATAAGCATCAATGACAATCTAAACTGAGTGTTGCCATCAATGGCAACCACAACAGTAACAACCTTAGGTAACATATGAGCAACAATCTCCCCCTTTGGCATTGATGGCAACACACACCTACTCATTCTCTCCCATTGACATCAAGGACAAAGGGCAACTACTTCTCCTCCTTACGGCACAAACTTTCCTTTTCAACATTCTCCCCTTGTCAACAACAACCACTACCTTCTCCCCCTGAGAGGTAGCCACCATCAGTCCAGGAAAAAGATATTGCATGAATTACTCCCTTGGATAGATGTACCAACTATGCATCTAGCAAGAAGAAGGTGGGGTAATTACCCCTAACTTCTACCGGAGACACTCAAAAGTATCCTTTTCAAGAGCCTTTGTGAAAATATCTATAATTTGATCCTTTGTTGGAACATATTACAACTTCACTTCTTTATCTACAACCTTCTCTCTCAAAAAATGATACTTGATTGATATATGCTTGGTTCTAGAATGCATCACTAGATTCTTAGAAATATTGATAGCACTTGTATTGCCACAGAAAATAGGAATAAGCTCAACATACTGTATCTTCATATCCTTCAATGTTTGCTTCATCCACAACACTTGTGTATAGCAAAATGTTGCTGCAATATACTCTGTCTCTGCAGTTGATAAAATATTGAATCTTGTTTCTTACTCTACCATGAAACAAATTTGCTTCCTAAAAAGAAAGCACCACCACTTGTACTTCTATCATCATCACAACTAGCCCAATCAGCATCAGTGTAAGCATTCAGATCAAATTCATTACCTCTTGGATACCACAAGCCATAATCCAGAGTTCCCTTCAAATATCTAAATATTCTTTTTACTGCCTTCTCATGAGTTTTCTTAGGATTAGCTTGATATCTGGCAACCAAACATATTGCATGCATAATATTAGGCTGAGAAGCAGTCAAGTACAATAATCCTCTAATCATAGATCTATAAAGAGTCTAATCAACCTTAGGTGACTCATCTGCCTTGCTCAAATGACAACCAATACCCATAGGAGTACTTACTGGTTTGGAATCCTCAATACCAAATTTCTTCAACATCTCTTTAACATACTTAGCCTGAGAAACAAAGATACCATCATCTAGCTAAACAATTTGAAGCCCAAGGAAGAAAGACATCTCACCAATCATAGACATCTCAAACTCTTTTTGTATCTCCTTTGCAAAACTTTTACGCATATCATCATCTCCACCAAAGATAATGTCATCAACATATACTGCAACTATCAAAATCTTGTCTCCGTCTTCCTTGATATAAAGATTACTATCTGTAGTACCTTTCTTGAAACCTTGCTGAAATAAGTACTTATCCAACCAAGCATACCAAGCTCTAGGAGCTTGTTTGAGTCCATACAAAGCTTTCTTAAGTCTACACACCATGTCCGGATCTTCTGATAGTTGGAAACCATCTAGTTGCTCAATGTAGACCACTTCCTCTAAATCACCAGTCAAGAATGTTGACTTGACATCCATTTGATAGACCTTGAAGTTCTTATGAGCAGCAAAGGCAAGAAACATCCTAATTTCCTCCATCCTGGCTATTGAAGAAAAAGTCTCCTAAACAAAATACCTTCAACTTATGAATAGCCTTTACACACCACTATTGCTTTGTTCCTTACAACTTCACCATCTTCATTTAGTTTGTTCTGGAATACCCACTTTGTTCCTATAACATTCTTATTGGCTGGTCTAGGAACCAATTCCCATGTCTGATTCTTCTCTATTTGATTCAATTCTTCTTCTATTGTTTTCAACAATCCATCATCTTTGTTAGCATCAATTAAGGTTTTGGGCTCTATCTTTGACAGTAAACACAGATTCACTTGCTCACTTGCTTTTGCAAACCTTCTCCCGGTCTACACACCTTCATTCTTATCCCCAATGATTTGATCTACTGAATGATTCCTCTGAACATACTTTGTTGGAGTCTTAGGAATCTACTCTGATTCTTGTTCATTCTCTTCTTTCTCCTCTTCTTCTTCTTCTTCAATGTAGGGAGGTATATCAGATCCACAATCCTCTAGTTCTTGTGAGATCTGATACAAATCTTCATCTACCTTAACACTTGTACTTTCAATCATATTTCCCAATCTCTTGTTGTATCATCTATAAGTTTTGCTTCTGGTTGAGTAACCAAGAAAGATCCCTTCATCACATCTTGAATCAAACTTTCCAAGGTCTTCTTCATGTCTCCTGATGTAACATGTGTTGCCAAAGATCTTGAAATATTTGACGGTGGGAGGTCTTCCATACCATATCTCATAAGGGGTCTTAGTGCTATTGACCCTCAGTTGTATTCTGTTAATCAGGTAGAAAATAGTGTGAACTACTTCCTTCCAATCCATATCAGGTAGATCTGCATCTTTCAACATTGTTCTAGCCATCTCTTACATAGTCCTATTCTTCCTTTCCACTGCCCCATTCTGCTGAGGGGTCCTAGGAGCATACAGATGTCTCCTAATACCATCATTTTTACAAAACTTTTCAAATTCATTTGAAGTAAACTCACCTCCTCTATCAGATCTTAAGCCTTTGATCTTAGTATCCATTTCATTCTCAACAATTGCTTTGAAAATTTTAAACTTATCAAAGGCTTCTTATTTTTCTCTTAAAAAAGTAACCCAAGTCATTCTATAGTAATCATCAATAAGCAACATGAAATACATTTCACCTTGTTGACTCTTTGTTCTTGTTGGACCACATAGGTCAGTGTGAATCAGCTCCAATGACATTATAGAAGAATACTCCTTGCTCTTGAAACTTGTCTTTGTATGCTTTCCCATTTGACATTCCTTGCATAATGTGTTTGCAGGCTTGGTTATCTTAGGCATATCTCTCACCGCATGAATAGAGCTGATCTTTACCATATTATCAAAGATGATGTGTCCCATCTAGTTGTTCCACAACCAACACTCACTAGATTGATCCAATAAACAGGTTCTTCCATTTACCTCCTTTAGATGATAGGTATCTCCATATGTATTAATACCTTCTGCAACTAGTCTTCTAGCCCCTACCTTCCTGCTATCACACCCATTGGCATGAAATGTAAGATTGTATCCTTTACTACACATCTAAATGACACTGAAGAGATTATGCTAATAAGAAAAGTGTCTCAACCTTGCAACTTTGAAAGATTACTATTTTTCCCAGTTTTGGTCTTTTTGAATACCCTTTATCTTGGATAATGGTTTGGAACCTTCAAAGTTTCCAAAAGTTTCCAAACAAGCTAAAAATAATGAGATTTACTATTTCTAGTGGTGGTTCTCACCTAGGGTTAGGGTTTTGAATCGAGTCTGCAAGTTTATATTTTATTCCTTCAAACCCTTAATTGCCTTAGGTTTTATTTCCTTTCGGCCTCCTGCTTTGTTTCTTCTATTTTATTGTTGACCTCCTGTAGCGGGTTCCCGGTTGCTTAAGTTGTATTTTCATACCTTAGCGTTCGCTGGTTGACCAGCCCCTATGCATTGCTTTATCGCTTTTTCCCATCATGTTCAAGAAAAAATGCTAAGTTTAAAGTCACTCTATGCAGTGGTAAAATATGTCGAAAGTTTGTGTCTTTGTATGAATAAGTGTGAATGTACATTGGCAGGCCCAAAAATGTTCAATCGGCCTTCAAAAAAGTGAGAAAATTGATTGTATGCATCTTTTCAATGCATATCGAGTTTGTATATGCATTGAGGAATCTGTCGCAGATTCTAGGAATATTCTCTGCTTGTATGTGGAGGTTGCATGTATATTTGTGTTGTATGTTTGGACATGCAATGGCTAGATACAAAGGGAAACATGCAAGCAAAAGATACATTGGCGAACATACAAAGGAGCAATATACAAGTCGGACCTGATTTAAAAGTCAAATTCGGCAAATTCAAAGTTGGGGTCCATGGCTTGCATGTATATGGCATTGTATATGTCAATATACAAAAGAATGAAGATACAAGACCCGGATTTCAAATTTCTCCAATCCGATTGATAAAATGGCTAGGTCCGCAGTATGTATATTACATTTGTATAATACTATATGCAAGGAAATATACAAGTAAAGAGTTACAAGCCGGACCCGATTTGAATTTCAAAGTGCTTCATAGTCATTTGATATCCGTGGGTTGTATATTGTGTTTGTATATGCAATATAAAAAGTGAAGATGCAACAGTTAAGATACAAGGCGGGACCCAAGTGTGATTTCAACTTGTTTTATAGATATTTGGGGTCCACGCTTTGTATGCAGGTAGTTGTTTGTATATGCATGTGCTTTTACATATGCAGGGCGAAAAAGGGCAAAATGCATGTTTGCAATGGGAAACGTCAGTGAAGCAAAAGGTGCCTACATGGCGAGATTTCATTGGTTGTTGACTTTTCAACATGTTTTGACACCATTGATCTTAGCGATAGAGACGAAATCAACAACCGGTTTTAAATTTCCAGAAGGCGGTGGATTTTCTTTGTATGTGCAGTTGCTTTCTAGGCGGGAAAACTTTAGAAGCACGATGCTGCTACATTTCAAATGGTCGCGAGCAGGTTGGCATTAATGACGATTTGCAGAGGTATGGGTCAATGGAGTTGACAAGCCAACTACCTGATTAATGAAGAAAACCTTCAGTCAATGGCTCACATCCCGAGTTCACCTACTCTTTCCTCTTTGTCCCTCATCTACATTGAATGATTTGGGTGCCATTCTTGGTGCATTGTATTATGGCATAAATTTTGAAATGCCATGTAATTATTCCTGAGTACACAGTCTTGCTATAAGAGGCAAACTATGTTACTCATTTAGGTTGTTGAAGATTTGGCAAATTTTGGTGGAGTAATAAGATACATTCTGGTTGCTGGCTCTGTTTTGTGCCTTGTGAGTTTATGAATCACATGTTGTATGTTTTATGCATAAATTTACTGGTTTCATGTTGTTTTATGTGAGAAATGCTTTGTTGCATGTGTTTGGTCATTTGTCTCCAAGTTGTGGGCATCTTTTCTTTTGAATCTAAATAGCTAAGGGTTATTTGGGATTCAGGAACATAGATTTTCTGTGTTGATTGATTAATCTCTTACCTTTGTTCAAGGAACAAATTAAATGTTTTAGGTTAAGCATTGAGAAAGCATGTTGCAGCAAGGATACCATCAAGTATGAATGACTAAGTACTCGATTTTGGGAAGTATTTGTAAGGCAGACACTAAAATCTCCCCTTGAAACCTAGTTATTGATCCAAGTTTATGATAATAATTCACATGTGTATGTCTATTGACTCCGAGCCCTAGATAGGCACCAGTCTGGTCATGTATTGAGGTTACAACCCAAAGTCCTAGTCTTGCATCCAAATACAAATACAAACTCAAACTTCAAATACAAACCTTTAGGACATTAGAAGTAGTTTTAGGACCAAAATCCTCTATTTCACAACTGAGCATAGGCCCAAAGCTAGCCCCTTTGCACTTATTTCACAGTTTTGGTCTGCATAAGAGAGGATTTATCTTCTTTGTATCAACATCCCAGTAATGTTCATAGGCATATTTTATGGATGTTGAATAGGGAATACCCCCCTTGGTTCTATAGAGCCTAAAGAAGAAGAGGAGATATTTATAGAGTCTATCTCCTGTACTATTGGCCCCTGGCCCAGGAATCTTGTCGATCAATGATGGCTACCTTGTAGGGATAACTAGGAAGCATCCAGTTTGGGAAAACACCAACAGATTTAGCGACTCCGCTGGGGAATGCTTTGTGTAAGAACCCTGGTTTTAAAAGAAAGTTAATTCCTAGTTGTAGGTGGTGACTCTGAACAAATCTCCCAACCGGTAAAGTAAAAATTTGTATGCAGGGGAGAAGATCCCTACGTAATCCTTTGTTTGAAGAATTGTCCAGCAAAATGATGTATAGGAAAAAGGGACCATTCAAGCTAGTCAAGACAGTTCCCCCAGCCCCAGAAAAAATGATATCCAAGATAATCCTAGATCTTCAGAGCAACAGGCACCTTATTTTTCAAACACAGAGGCTCAAATTCAAGATTAATATGAAAGACAACTAGGTGATAGCTTGAGAATGAGGTCAAAGGTGTTTTAGGAATGCCCTTTCTTGGATCCCCCTAACAGGTTTGAAGAAATTGAGTCCCCAAGGGATGATGATGACCAGAATGGAATGGGACCATCCTCTTCTATGCCCAAAGAGGAAGAATTAGCTGAAGAAATCAAGAGCTTGGGGCTGAATTAGAATATTTGCAGGCTGTGAAGATTAGAGATGATATGAGACAAAAGGTGCAAGATCTGAGAACTGCTCAACATGATTTAGTTCCCACCCTTGATAATGCAAATGTGCTAAGAAACCAGCAAAGAAATGAAATCCATAATCAGCAGAACGATTAGAGAAAAAAAGTAAACAATGTTAGGATACCATTAAATAGTGTGAGAAATCAGAATGCTAATAGGAATGCAAATGTAAATCAGTTTGGTAGATAGCCTATGTAGCTAGACAGATTCAGGCAGCTTGTTTTTTATGGTATTCTTGGTTACCCTAATCCCATTGACAAACATGTGAGGCCGCAAGTACCAAAGTTTTCAGGAAATAATGTTGTGTCAGGGGAGGATCATTTGAAGGCTTTTCAGAATGTCATGGACAACTTTGAGGTTGAGCATGAAGATGTTTTTATGAAGTTGTTTATGCAATCCCTAGTTGATGAAGCTAGAGAGTGGTATAAAGGTTTGCCTGACCAGAGTATCTCATCATGGGATGACTTCAAAAGGATTTTTAAAGAACAATATGGTGATAAAACTGATCCAAGCTTTTTCATTAATGAGTTCACTGGTATTACTAAAGGATCAAATGAGCAAGTTGTAGATTTTAATGCTAAGTTCACTAAAGTGTTGAACAAATTGCCACTTCACATGAGGCCTAATGAACCAATGTGCATAGTGTTGTACAAAAATGCTTTTGATGCTAAAATAGCATATGGGCTGAGAGATAAGGGTCCTGCTAGTTGATGCAGAGGCATCCACACTAAAACCTTGACATACAGCATGTATGTCCGCAACCCTTCATCATCATCATCATATTTTCCTTAACACTGTCAGCATCATCATATTTTCTCTGCCGACCGATATCCTCCTGCAGACAAACCTTCGACCCTTCGTCTGTCAGTAGCATCATCATATTCGGCTATCGGCAGCATCATCACATTCGGCAAGCGCAAACATCCTCCTGATGTTCACTGTTCATCTTACCGCCAACCTCTATCTGCAGCATCATGATGTTCAACATCATGTTCGTCAGCAGGATATAGAACATCCGGTTCCTCCCATATATCTTGATGACGACAACCTCATGCACCTTTCCTTCGATGCTTACGTCACCCTGATATCTTAATGATGATTATCCTGATGACGATGACGTCATATGCAGCTCCTTCAATATCCTACTGTCCCGATATCCTGATGACGATTATCCTGATGACGATGACGTCATATGCAGCTCTTTCAATATCCTGTTGTCGGCCAAACATAACATTATCAGCCCGCGATGGTTTTATCAACCCGATCTTCTACCTTATGCCGATACACTCCTCCTCGGCAACACCTGATGATGATCACCCCAAAACACATTCACCTTATGCAATCTACTACATCATGCTCACCTCCATCTACTCAGATGACGCCCGAAGTAACTGCAGGATATACACAGAAATATCCTGATGATGCCGTTGCGATGGATTTTCCAACCTTAGGGAATTTCGATCCGCCGAACCTCCTGAGGTGACCCGATCCGCTTCCTGGACTACTTTCCAGACTCTAACTATCAGCACGACCTAGCACATACCCATGCTAGGGTTCTCAACACCTCTCGACTGCGATCCTGCACACCCAAAGGAATCCAAACAGAGAATTGACACAATAGGATCTCTTTATTGATTTCAAAAGATGCAAATACAATATTCAGTCTCTCCCTCTGTCTCACTCTCTGCAACCTAGCTTCTCAAAATATATCTAAAACCAACCGATCCTAATGCATAAATAGGATCTCCTGCGAGTACTACCACTCGATTCCCAGTGGCTGGGAGCTTCCAAGCGGCTGGGAGGATCCAACCGAACATACAGCATAACAGCTGTCCTAACAACCTACCTAAAAATAGTAAAGTATGGTCAACATGACCTTATTACATGCATTGGTCTTACAAGACCTTCTTGGAAACATTAACCAGACCTATAACAAACTAACTGCCTCATGGAGGCCAGCTATCAGGTAGGTGCTCCTGCACCATACTCCCCAACAGAAAAGAACTCATGTCCCATGAGTTTGGTTGTGGAAGTCCTCCACCTTTACACTTTGCCTTTGCAGTGTCTTGACTTGTTCTAGCTTTATCCTCTGCTGGCTCTCGGCTGCTCCAAGACTTCTGAATTGTAACTTGCTTTCTTGCAAGTAAATCCTCATGCCTGTCAATGTAGGCCTTTCTCACACATACCTTGTGTTTGTCAGGTTGTCTGACCATAACCTCTGTCTGAACTGCCTCTTGAACTTCTGCAATGTTCAACTCTGTCTTTCTTTCAACCTTTATAGGACAAACAATAGTCCCAACTATGACAACATCCTTGTCATTCCTCTCAACGGGTTGCTGTTTGTAAACCTGTTGCTGAATCTGCTGCTGACCTCTGTCAGTCAAAACTAAAACTTTCTTCAACCTGTTGTCCTTAACAACTCCTTTCCCTGCAGTGTCCGCAACTGCCTTTATGCCTGCTCCTATAGGCATCTGCACAAATTCCTTCTTTCCCACTAAAATGATTTTGGCTGCCCCCTGTGCTGCAGCATCTTCCTGCAATGGCATCAACATAATAGTTTTCCCATCTTTCTTGATGGTGTAGGTATTAGCATACCCATCATACAGTACCCTTCTATCAAATTGCCATGTTCTACCCAACAGTAGGTGACAACATTCCATGGTCAAAATGTCACACAAAACTCTATCATGATATGCTCCAATCTGAAAATCCACATATGCCTGTTCATAGACAAAAAGTGATTGACTATCACTCACCCAAGATGCCTTGTAAGGGTGATGGTGTGGAATCCTTCCCAAATTCAATTTATCCACCATTTCCTGAGATACCATGTTGTCTGTTGAACCAGTATCAATGACAACCTTACATACCTTACCTTTGCTCTTGCATGTGGTCTTGAAAAGAGCTCTTCTTTGCATCATATCCTTTGATGCCTGCAAACTAGTTCTCCTAAGCATCAATGCTTCTCCCTCCTCAGGATATCCATAACTGTTAGGAACTCTATCTCCTTGATAAGTGTTTGAACTCTGCACACTTTGCTCTACTTTCTCTTCTTGCACAAGTTGTACTCTCTTGTCATTCGTTCTATCATTTCTGGATGATGAACCCTTGCTTTCTGGACATTTGAAAAATGGATGACCAAACTCACCACAAGTGTAACACTTTCCTGAAAATGTAGTAGAACCTCTACCACCTCCAAATCTGCCTCTGTTACCTTTCCATCCACCTCTGAAATCAGACTGTCCCTGTCCTTTACCAGTGTCTTCCTGACCCTCATTGGTTTGCCTTGTTGTAGGGGCTAATCCTCTTCCCCTCATATTGCTGCCTCTTCCTCTCATGGACTTATCTTGTCCTCTATTCATCTTTTCTTCAATCCTAATTGCCATTTGGTAACAATCCTCCACATTCTTAGGGTTAGCTAAAACTAACTCATCCTGTATGTTCAATCTCAAACCAGCCAAGTACCTAGCCACCTTTTCTACCTCATTCTCATGATGACCAGATCTCATACTCAACTTATAAAACTCCTCAGTATATGCCTTCACATCCATTTCCTTCTGCCTTAAAAATTGCAGCTTCTTAAACATCTGAATTTCATAATCCTTAGGCAAGAATTTACCTTTGATCCTTGCTACCATCTTATCCCATGAAGTGATCTTTGACTTTCCTTGTTTCCTTCTCTCGGATTGTACATAATCCCACCATACCAAAGCATGACCTCCTAACTTGGTCTTTGCAATCTTTACCTTCTGATCCTCAGCAACATCTTCACATTCAAAGTGATTATCAAGTGCAGCAATCCAATCCAGCAACTGCACTGCCTTTAACAGTTTTGCAAATCTCTGGTCTTCAGCATCTAGATCTTTAGCTACCTCTTCATACTCTTCAACAGTATCTTCATCTTCTTCAGACTCACTGTCTTCCACTTCCCTCTTTTTGTTCTTTTCCAGGGCTACAAGCCTGGCTTGAAGTGCTTCAGCAAGCTCCTTCATCTTCCTCATCTCTCTGGCATGTTTTTCCTTCATCTCCTGCAATTCCCTTGCAGTACCAGTACCTTTCAGAGGCATTTTGTCAACCTCTCACTTCTCTACCTCTATCCTTTCAGTGACAGAATCAACTCTACCTCTGCCCTTTCGGTGACAGAATCAACACACAACAGCCCAGACCTTTTGCTGAGCTCTGATACCACTATGATGCAGAGGCATCCACACTAAAACCTTGACATACAGCATGTATGTCCGCAACCCTTCATCATCATCATCATATTTTCCTTAACACTGTCAGCATCAACATATTTTCTCTGCCGACCGATATCCTCCTGCAGACAAACCTTCGACCCTTCGTCTGTCAGCAGCATCATCATATTCGGCTATCGGCAGCATCATCACATTCGGCAAGCGCAAACATCCTCCTAATGTTCACTGTTCATCTTACCGCTAACCTCTATCTGCAGCATCATGATGTTCAACATCATGTTCGTCAGCAGGATATAGAACATCTGATTCCTCCCATATATCTTGATGACGACAACCTCATGCACCTTTCCTTCGATGCTTATGTCACCCCGATATCCTGATGACGATTATCCTGATGACGATGGCGTCATATGCAGCTCCTTCAATATCCTGCTGTCCCGATATCCTGATGACAATTATCCTGATGACGATGATGTCATATGCAGCTCTTTCAATATCCTGCTGTCGGCCAAACATAACATTATCGGCCCGCGATAGTTTTATCAACCCAATCTTCTACCTTATGCCGATACACTCCTCCTCGGCAACACCTAATGATGATCACCCCAAAACACATTCACCTTATGCAATCTACTACATCATGCTCACCTCCATCTACTCGGATGACGCCTGAAGTAACTGCAGGATATACACAGAAATATCCTGATGATGCCGTTGCGATGGATTTTCCAACCTTAGCGAATTTCGATCCGCCGAACCTCCTGAGGTGACCCGATCCGCTTCCTGGACGACTTTCCAGACTCTAACTATCAGCACGACCTAGCACATACCCATGCTAGGGTTCTCAACACCTCTCGACTGCGATCCTGCATACCCAAAGGAATCCAAACAGAGAATTGACACAACAGGATCTCTTTATTGATTTCAAAAGATGCAAATACAATATTCAGTCTCTCCCTCTATCTCACTCTTTGCAACCTAGCTTCTCAAAATATATCTAAAACCAACCGATCCTAATGCATAAATAGGATCTCCTGCAAGTACTACCACTCAATTCCCAGTGGCTGGGAGCTTCCAAGCGGCTGGGAGGATCCAACCGAACATACAGCATAACAGCTGTCCTAACAACCTACCTAAAAATAGTAAAGTATGGTCAACATGACCTTATTACATGCATTGGTCTTACAAGACCTTCTTGGAAACATTAACCAGACCTATAACAAACTAACTGCCTCATGGAGGCCAGCTGTCAGGTAGGTGCTCCTGCACCACTAGTCTCAGGGATGCTTTTAGAATAGCAACAAATATTGAAAATAATAGGAAAGCATCTGGTAAGACAAACAAAAGGGATGATGTAAAAATTCTACAAAATCCAAATAAGTCTCAAAGTACTCAAGGTAATGTATCTTCTTTTGAGGAGAAATTGGATAAGTTGACAACTATTGTCAAGGACCTAAGTTATAGACTTACTAAAAATGAAAAGGGGATAGGTCCTGACAGGCAGGTTTACTAAAGATAAGAAAAGAGACCATCATTACATGATATGCCATATAACACTAATTGGTATAATGATAAACCATTCTCCCACATAACAACACTAATCAAAGAGCTCAAAATATTAAGGAAACTCCTGATCCTTTGAAGAAGGCTGTTCATATTGCTGATGACACCCCATGGTGCATAATATATCAAATGCCTCACTCACAGTCGTAATGTATGATTGCTCAGTCTTTATATAATAATGATGTTGCTTGTGATTAATGCAATGAGCCGCATTATATGGAGGATGACAGTGTTAATATGATGTTCACAAATAGGGAATACTCTTCTTGTGATGCTGATGAAAATGCAAGTTATGGAATTTAGGTCTGCCAGTAGATTTCCTGTGATAAGGATGATAAGGATGATGAAGATAATTATGCTTATACTCAAGACTCACACACTTTTTTGAATAACTTGAGAAGGCCTTCTGATGAAGAGATTAGAGCTCTCATAGCTACAGCAGTAGCTCAAGTCAAAAGCAGTTATAACCTTAAAGGTAAGGCTCAGGTAAGTGACCCACGTCAATCAAGAGACACCTTTGTAAGCCAACCAAAGCATAATCATAAAGAGGTTGAATTACATAAGATGTAATGGAACAATAATAAGAAAAATCCTAAGCAGAAACCAAGTCATGATTCTCAGGAATTTGAAAATAAAGTTTCCCAGTATGAAGATCAAAGTAAGAATTCTCAGATCATGGATGACAGTCAGAGGGCCATTAAAATTAAAATTGGATCATCTTAGGACAAGAATAAAACCACGACTCAAGCTACAACTGTTATGCAAAATTATGCTCCCTTTGACATAACTCAAGTTTTGTCCCAAATAAAGGTCTCTGTTCCACTGATGGAGTTGATGAAAGTTGAAGAATTCATAAATAAAGCATTGTCCTTGATTTCAGGAGTACCTTGTCAAGCTGAGCAGAGTGTTGAGACTCAGGGTAAGAAACAAGCCTTGTGCATATATGAGGATGAGGTTCCTGAAGTCTATTTGGGGATGACAATGACAAAATGCCCTTCACAGGTTGAACCATTTTATGTCTCCCTTGTTATTAATGGAAAAGTGATCAAGAATTGTATGCTTGACTCAGGAGCATCAACAAATATTATGCCTCTAGCTATCATGCAACAAGCTGGACTGAAAATAGATAAGGCATGTGGAAAATGCTATGCAATGGATGCTAGGGAGGTACTAGTCATTGGAATCATGAAGGATGTGGATTTTAGGCTAGCAACATATCCAGAAAAAACTTACAAAATGAACATAACAGTGGTTGACATAAAGCCACAGTATGGTATGCTGCTGTCAAGAAGATGGGCAGCATTGATTGGAGGGAGTATGCAGCTAGATTTGTCATATGCCATGATCCCAATGAATGGTAGAGATGTCAAACTGGCCAGAGAAGAAAGGTCACTAGAAGCAGTTGAGGATCAAGATTCAAATGAGCATGTCTATTTTGTGGACACTGACTGTGAGAATTTCAGAGTTGTCTCAAATGATCAAGGAGGTAAAGAGAGAGATATTTGCATTCAAGAGCTTGACCAATAGGGTCTCTAGACTATGTATTTCGATGGAGCTTGTTCAAAGGAAGGTTCTGGTGCTGGAGTTGTGTTTTTGTCTCCAGCAGGTAAGCTTCTGAAGTTCAATTTCTTGTTAAATTTTTCTTGCACAAATAATATTGCAGAATATGAACCTCTGTTACAAGGATTAAATGTTGCTCTGAAGCATGGGATTAAGATGTTAAAAGTGTTTGGAGATTTAGAATTAATTGTTTCCTAGGTTAGAGATAGGTATGCTTAAAAAAATAAGAGGTTAAAACAGTATAAACATGCTGTATGGGATACAATTGAATTGTTTGATGCTTTTTCAATAAACTGGATAGAAAGATCAAAAAATGTGCCATAAGGCCACATGATATCACTCTATCTGATGTTACAAATGTTGAAGTTAAGATTAGACCTGCGGTACCAAATAATGTGTGTAGTTGGCAGGTGTTTGATGATGACAGAGATTTGTTGAGGTTCCTTCATTGCATAGATGAATATGAGAACTAGGAGATGGATTTTCAGAACTTTGTGGAAGTTGTGGATGGAAAAGGAGCTCTTTTGGGGAAAGAAGTAATTCAGCTTAAGACAAATAAGATCCCCAGAGAGCTGGTTGCTCTAGAAAGAGCATTTGACAATAGGGACCAGTTTGTTACGAAGATATCTCCTACAAACAAGAATGACTTGGAGGAGATAAACTTGGGGACATGCCATGCCCCCAAAAAGATATACATTGGCAAACAGCTTGAGCCACACATCAGGAGTATGTTGATTGCATTACTGAAAAAATATAAGCATGTCTTTGCCTAGTCATATGAGGACCTAAAAGCTTATAGAGAATATTTATTCCAACATGAGATTCCTTTGAAGCCTGGAGCTTAGCCATTCAGACATAAACAAAGACCTATTAACCCAACTTTGGCTCCAAAAATGCAAGAAGAGCTTATGAAGCTTAGGGAGGTTGGAATAATTGTGCCTATCAGACACTCAACTTGGGTGTCCAATCTTGTCCCAGTTAGAAAGAAAAATGGTGATATAAGACTTTGTGTGGACTTTAGAAGTCTGAATGTATCTTCTTTGAAGATTAATTATCCACTTCCTAACATGGAAGCTCTGTTGCAGAAGGTAACTAGCTATGAGCTTTTATCTATGATGGATGGGTTTTCAGGATACAATCAAGTGAAGGTAAATGAATCTGAACAATATAAGACTGCCTTCACCACTCCATGGGGGACTTATGTATATGTTAGAATGCCATTTGGACTAACAAATGTAGGTGCTACATTTTAGAGGGCTATGGATGTTGCTTTTGCAGGACTGATTGACTCAATTTTGGCTGTATATCAGGATGATTTGACTACTTATTCAAAAAAGGAGGAGCAATACTGTATGCACCTAGAACAAATTTTTATTAGAGCATTGGAATATGGCATTTCACTTAACCCAAAGAAATGTGCTTTTGGGGTAGTGGAAGGAAAACTATTGGGACACATTGTCTCCAAGAATGGAGTTAGGATTGATCCTAAAAGGGTTGTTGCAATTGACAAAATTCAAATTCCTAAGACAGTGAAAGGCATTCAGTCCTTCTTTGGACAGATCAATTTTGTTAGGAGATTTGTTCCCAACTTTGCAGAAACTACAAAGGATATTTCTAGAATGTTGAAGAAGGGTGCAACTATCAAATGGGAAAGTGAAGCAACAAGATCATTTCAGAATATCAAAGAAGCTATAAAGATGGCTCCTATGTTGAAATCTCCTAATTTTTCTAAGCCATTTCAGTTGTTCTCATTTGCTTCTTTTCACACTATTGCTGCATGTTTATTATAGAAAAATGAAGATGGTTTTGAGCAACCTATTGCTTTCTTTAGCATGTCATTGCAGGCAGCTGAGTTGAAATATGATATCATGGAAAAGTAGGCATATGCATTGGTTAGAGCAGTCAAAAGCCTTAGGCCATATTTAGTAGGCTCTCAAATAGTTGCATATGTGCCCCATGTAGCAGTTAAAGATATTTTCACTTAGCAGGAAGTGACAGGAAGAAGATGCAGGAGGCTAAACAAGTTACAAGAGTTCAACATTGAGATACAAATCACAAAGTTGGTAAGAGGACAAGGTTTGACTAAGATGATGACACAATCAAATCTAGAGGCATGCCAGGTAAATGAAGTTGTTAATGTGTCAGAATCTGAATGGTAGAAGGATATTGTGTATTATTTACAGAATTTGAATTGCCCTTCCCATCTCAGTGATAATAAAAAAAGGACCTTAAAGTTGCATGCTATTAAATACATCATTATTCAAGGAGAGTTGTATTGGAAGAATCCTGATGGTGTATTACTTAGGTGTGTAGATGAAAATCAAGCTAAAGATATTTTAAATGACATGTACAAAGGAGTGTGTAATGGACACTATACTGCCCAGACAACAACTCACAAAATTCTCAGAGCAGGCTATTGGTGGCCAACTCTTTTCTCAGATACACAAAAGATGGTAAGAAAGTGTGATCCCTGTCAAAGGTTCTCAAGAAAATTAAAGTATGAAGGTGCATTACCCCTTAGAACTGTAATTGTGGAGGCTCCATTTCAACAATGGGGAATTGATTTTATAGGGGAGTTTTCAAAAACATTAAGTGGAGGATATAGTTGGATTTTAGTTGCTACTGACTACTTTACTAAATGGATTGAAGCCATTTCAACTAAGAAAGCTACAAGCAGAGTGGTGATGGATTTCATTCTGGAACACATTATTACTAGATTTGGAGTGCCAGTCAAAGTGGTCATAGACAATGCCATGTGCTTCAGATCTGGTGAGTTTGTTGATTTTTGTAACAATTATGGGATTGATTTGTCATATGCATCACCATATCATCCACAAGAAAATGGTCAAGTAGAATCAAGTAACAAAAGCCTCATGAAAATCATTAAAAGGATGGTAGACAAGAACAAAAGGGCATGGGATTCAAAACTGAAGATGGCATTATGGGCTGACAGGGTAACAGTGAAGAAAGTGATGGGAAGGTCACCTTTTAACCTAGTGTACGATACAATGGCTAAGTTACCTGTGAATAATCTCTTTCCAGTTTATAGATTCACATAGGAAAATGATGAAGAGGTTGAGGACTCAATGAATGAAAGGATAAATCAACTAGTTGCACTGGATGAAATCAGAAGAGAAGCACAGAAGGCGAACATCAAGAAACAACAAAAGGTAAAATATTTGTTTGATAAAAGGGCTACAGAAAGGAATTTCAGATAAGTGACTTGGTCCTTGTTTGGAATACAAAGAACCAGGATAAGGGCAAGCATGGTAAATTTGAGCCCTTGTGGATGGGCCCATATCAAATTAGTAACACTCATGGAGAAGATTCCTGCTTTCTTCAGGCCCTAAATGGTGAACTACTAGAATTGCCTGTGCACGGTCAGTTCCTAAAGCCTTACTTTTCATAAATGAATATCTTGTGTGCACATTGTAAATTAGGTGTGAATAGTCTGTACATGCCTTGTATAGTTGGTCGTGTCTTGGGTTTTGCATTTTGTCAGGTCTGTCTCGGAGTGGTCTGGTTCTCGCTGCAGCCTTGCACCTGCACGTCCCCAGTCGGAACCAATGGTGGTGCTCACCTAGGGTTAGAGTTTTGAATCGAGTCTGCAAGTTTATATTTTATTCCTTCGAACCCTTAATTGCCTTAGGTTTTATTTTCTTTTGGCCTCCTGCTTTGTTTCTTCTATTTTATTGTTGACCTCTTGTAGCGGGTTCCTAGTTGCTTAAGTTGTATTTTCATGCCTTAGCGTTCGCTGGTTGACCGGCCCCTATGTATTTCTTTACCACTTTTTCCCATCGCGTTCAAGAAAAAATGCTAAGTTTAAAGTCACTCTATGCAGCGGTGAAATATGTTGAAAGTTTGTGTCTTTGTATTACAAGTGTGAATGTACATTGGCGGGCCCAAAAATGTTCAATCAACCTTCAAAAAAGTGAGAAAATTGATTATAATCATCTTTTCAATGCATATCAGGTTTGTATATGCATTGAAGAATCTGTCATAGATTCTAGGAATATTCTTTGCTTGTATGTGGAGGTTGCATGTATATTTGTGTTGTTTGTTTGGACATGCAAGCGAAAGATACATTGGCGAACATACAAAGGAGCAATATACAAGCCAGACATGATTTAAAAGTCAAATTCAGTAAATTCAAAGTTGGAGTCTGTGGCTTGCATGTATATGGCATTGTATATGCCGATATACAAAAGATTGAAGATACAAGACCTGGATTTCAAATTTCTTCAATCTGATTGATAAAATGGCTCGGTCCATGGTATGTATATTGCATTTGTATAATGCGATATGTAAGGAAATATACAAGTAAAGAGTTACAAGCTGGACTTGATTTGAATTTCAAAGTGCTTCATAGTCATTTGAGATCCGTGGGTTGTATATTGTGTTTGATATGCAATATAAAAAGTGAAGATGCGAAAGTTAAGATACAAGGCGGGACCCAAGTGTGATTTCAACTTGTTTTATAGATATTTGGGGTCTGCACTTTGTGATGCAGAGGCATCCACACTAAAACCTTGACATACAGCATGTATGTCCGCAACCCTTCATCATCATCATCATATTTCCCTTAACACTGTCAGCATCATCATATTTACTCTGCCGACCGATATCCTCCTGCAGACAAACCTTCGACCTTTCGCCTGTTAGCAGCATCATCATATCCAGCTATCGGCAGCATCATCACATTCGGCAAGCGCAAACATCCTCCTGATGTCCACTGTTCATCTTACCGCCAACCTCTATCTTCAGCATCATGATGTTCAACATCATGTTCATCAGCAGGATATGAAATATCATGTTCCCTCCATATATCCTGACGACGACTAACTCACGCACCTTTCCTTCGATGCTTACGTCACCCTGATATCCTGATGACGATTATCCTGATGATGATGACGTCACATGCAGCTCCTCCAATATCCTGCTGTCGGCCAAACTTAACCTTATCGGCCCGCGATGGTTTTATCAACCTGATCTTCTACCTTATGCCGATACGCTCCTCCTCGGCAACACCTGATGATGATCACCCCAATGCGCATTTACCTTATGCAATCTACTGCATCATGCTCATCTCCACTTACTCGGATGACGCCCGAAGTAACTGCAGGATATACACAGAAATATCCTGATGATGCCGTTGTGACGAATTTCCAAACTTAACGGATTCTCAATCCGCCGAACCTCCTGAGGTGATCCGATCCACTTTCAGGCCGATCTTCCAGACTCTAACTATCAGCACGACCTAGCACATACCCATGCTAGGGTTCTCAACACATCTCGACGACGATCCTGCACACCTGCATGCAACCAAACACAAAATGCAACCTAAACCCTAACCTACTGTACATAGCCATTCCACCAATTCAACGAATCAACCGGTGGAATGGATCAACGAATCCATGCAACCACCAGAACAGCAAATCGATTTCACAATGGAGATCAAACAGAAAATGAACACAAACAAGATCTTTATTTGATATCAAAAGATGCAATACAATGCTCAGTCTCTCTCCCCTCTGTCTCACTCTCTGCAATATCTGATCGATCCTATCCAATCTCAACCAAACCGCATGCATAAATAGGATCTCCTGCGAGTACTACCGACCCGACTCCAAGCGGCTGGGAGCTTCCAAGCGGCTGGGAGGATCCAACCGGACATACAGCATAACAGCTGTCCTAACAAACTAGCTAAAAATAGTAAAGGATGGTCAACATGACCTTATTACATGCATTGGTCTTATCAGACCTTCTTGGAAACATTAACAAGACTTAAAACAAACTAACTGCCTCATGGAGGCCAGCTGTCAGGTAGGTGCTCCTGCACCATACTCCCCAATAGAAAAGAACTCATGTCCCATGAGTTTGGTTGTGGAAGTCCTCCACCTTTACACTTTGTCTTTGCAGTGTCTTGACCTGTTCCAGCTTTGTCCTCTGCTGGCTCTTGGCTGCTCCAAGACTTCTGAACTGTAACTTGCCTTCTTGCAAGTAAATCCTCATGCCTGTCAATGTAGGCCCTTCTCTCACATACCTTGTGTTTGTCAGGTTGTCTGACCAGAACCTCTATCTGAATTGCCTCTTGAACTTCTGTAATGTTCAACTCTATCTTTCTTTCAACCTTTATAGGACAAACAATAGTCCCAACTATGACAACATCCTTGTCATTCCTCTCAACTGGTTGCTGTTTGCAAACCTGTTTCTGAACCTGCTGCTGACCTCTGTCAGTTACAACTAAAACTGTCTTCAACCTGTTGTCCTTAACAACTCCTTTCCCTGCAGTGTCCGCAACTGCCTTTATGCCTGCTCCTATAGGCATCTACACAAATTCCTTCTTTCCCACTAAAATGATTTGGGCTGCCTCCTGTGCTGCAGCATCTTCCTGCAATGGCATCAACCTAATAGTCTTCCCATCTTTCTTGATGGTGTAGGTATTAGCATACCCATCATACAGTACCCTCCTATCAAATTGCCATGGTCTACCCAACAGTAGGTGACAACATTCCATGGGCAAAATGTCACACAAAACTCTATCCTGATATGCTCCAATCTGAAAATCAACATATACCTGTTCATAGACAAAAAGTGATTGACTATCACTCACCCAAGATGCCTTGTAAGGGTGTTGGTGTGGAATCCTTTCCAAATTCAGTTTATCCACCATTTCCTGAGATACCATGTTGTCTGTTGAACCAGTATCAATGACAACCTTACATACTTTACCTTTGCTCTTGCATGTGGTCTTGAAAAGAGCTCTTCTTTGCATCATATCCTTTGATGCCTGCAAACTAATTCTCCTAAGCATCAATGCTTCTCCCTCCTCAGGATATCCATAATTTTCAGGAACTCTATCTCCTTGATAAGTGTTTGAACTCTGCACACTTTGCTCTACTTTCTCTTCTTGCACAAGTTGTACTTTCTTGTCATTCGTTCTATCATTTCTGGATGATGAACCTTTGCTTTCTGGACATTTGAAAAATGGATGACCAAACTCACCACAAGTGTAACACTTTCCTGAAAATGTAGTAGAACCTCTACCACTTCCAAATCTGCCTCTATTACCTTTCCATCCACCTCTGAAATCAGACTGTCCTTGTCCTTTACCAGTGTCTTCTTGACCCTCATTGGTTTGCCTTGTTGTAGGGGCTGATCCTCTTCCCCTCATATTGTTGCCTCTTCCTCTCATGGACTTATCTTGTGTCCTATTCATCTTTTCTTCAATCCTGATTGCCATTTGGTAACAATCTTCCACATTCTTAGGGTTAGCTAAAACTAACTCATCCTGTATGTTCAATCTCAAACCAGCCAAGTACCTAGCCACCTTTTCTACCTCATTCTCATGATGACCAGATCTCATACTCAATTTATAAAACTCCTCAGTATATGCCTTCACATCCATTTCCTTCTGCCTTAAAAATTGCAGCTTCTTAAACATCTGAATCTCATAATCCTTGGGTAAGAATTTACCTTTGATCCTTGCTACCATTTTATCTCATGAAGTGATCTTTGACTTCCCTTGTTTCCTTCTCTCGGATTGTACATAATCCCACCATACCAAAGCATGACCTCCTAACTTGGTCTTTGCAATCTTTACCTTCTGATCCTCAGCAACATCTTCACATTCAAAGTGATTATCAAGTGCAGCAATCCAATCCAGTAACTCATCTTCATTCAAACTTCCATTATACTTGGAAACATCAACCTTTACCTTAGGTTTATCACTCTGCACTGCCTTTAACAGTTTTGCAAATCTCTGGTCTTTAGCATCCAGATCTTCAGCTACCTCTTCATACTCTTCAACAGCATCTTCATCTTCTTCTGACTCACTGTCGTCCACTTCCCTCTTTTTGTTCTTCTCCAAGGCTACAAGTCTGGCTTGAAGTGCTTCAGCAAGCTCCTTCATCTTCCTCATCTCTCTGGCATGTTTTTCCTTCATCTCCTGCAATTCCCTTGTAGTACCATTACCTTTCGGAGGCATTTTGTCAACCTCTCACTCCTCTACCTCTGTCCTTTCAGTGACAGAATCAACTCTACCTCTGCCCTTTCGGTGACAAAATCAACACACAACAGCCCAGACCTTTTGCTGAGCTCTGATACCACTATGATGCAGAGGCATCCACACTAAAACCTTGACATACAACATGTATGTCCGCAACCCTTCATCATCATCATTATATTTCCCTTAACACTATCAGCATCATCATATTTACTCTGCCGACCGATATCCTCCTGCAGACAAACCTTCGACCTTTCGCCTATCAGCAGCATCATCATATCCGGCTATCGGCAGCATCATCACATTCGGCAAGCGCAAACATCCTCCTGATGTCCACTGTTCATCTTACCGCCAACCTCTATCTTCAGCATCATGATGTTCAACATCATGTTCATCAGTAGGATATGAAATATCCTGTTCCCTCCATATATCCTGACGACGACTAACTCACGCACCTTTCCTTCGATGCTTACGTCACCCCGATATCCTGATGACAATTATCCTGATGATGATGACGTCACATGCAGCTCCTCCAATATCCTGCTGTCGGCCAAACTTAACCTTATCGGCCCGCGATGGTTTTATCAACCCGATCTTCTACCTTATGCCGATACGCTCCTCCTCGGTAACACCTGATGATGATCACCCCAATGCGCATTTACCTTATGCAATCTACTGCATCATGCTCATCTCCACTTACTCGGATGACGCCCGAAGTAACTGCAGGATATACACAGAAATATCCTGATGATGCCGTTGTGACGAATTTCCAAACTTAACGGATTCTCAATCCGCCGAACCTCCTGAGGTGATCCGATCCACTTTCAGGCCGATCTTCCAGACTCTAACTATCAGCACGACCTAGCACATACCCATGCTAGGGTTCTCAACACATCTCGACGATGATCCTGTACACCTGCATGCAACCAAACACAAAATGCAACCTAAACCCTAACCTACTGTACATAGCCATTCCACTTATTCAACGAATCAACCGGTGGAATGGATCAGCGAATCCATGCAACCACCAGAACAGTAAATCAATTTCACAATGGAGATCAAATAGAAAATGAACACAAACAGGATCTTTATTTGATTTCAAAAGATGCAATACAATGCTCAGTCTCTCTCCCCTCTGTCTCACTCTGCAATATCTAATCGATCCTATCCAATCTCAACCAAACCGCATGCATAAATAGGATCTCCTGCGAGTACTACCGACCCGACTCCAAGCGGCTGGGAGGATCCAACCAGACATACAGCATAACAGATGTCCTAACAAACTAGCTAAAAATAGTAAAGGATGGTCAACATGACCTTATTACATGCATTGGTCTTATCAGACCTTCTTGGAAACATTAACAAGACTTAAAACAAACTAACTGCCTCATGGAGGCCAGCTGTCAGGTAGGTGCTCCTGCACCACTTTATATCCAGGTAGTTGTTTGTCTATGCATGTGCTTTTGCATATGCAGGGTGAAAAAGGGCAAAATGCATGTTTCCGATGGGAAAAGTCAGCGAAGTAAAAGGTGCCTACGTGGCGCGATTTCATTGGCCGTTGACTTTTTAGCATGTTTTGGCGCGATTGATCTCAGCGATAGAGAGGAAATCAATGGTCGGTTTTAAATTTCCAGAAGGCGATGGATTTTCTTTGTATGTGTAGTTGCTTTCTAGGCGGGAAAACTTCAAATGCACGATGCTGCTACATTTCAAATGGTCGCGAGCAGGTTGGCATTAATGATGATTTGCAGAGGTATGGGTCGATGGAGTTGACAAGCCAACTACCTGATTAATGAAGAAAACCTTTAGTCGGCGGCTCACATCCTGAGTTCACCTGCTCTTTCCTCTTTGTCCCTCATCTGCATTGAATGATTTGGGTGCCATTCTTGGTGCATTGTATTATGGCAGAAATTTTGAAATGCCATGTAATTATTGCTGAGTACACAGTCTTGCTATAAGAGGCAAACTATGTTACTCATTTAGGTTGTTGAAGATTTGGTAAATTTTGGTGGAGTAATAAGATACATTCTGGTTGCTGGCTCTATTTTGTGCCTTGTGAGTTTATGAATCACATGTTGTATGTTTTATGCATAAATTTATTGGTTTCATGATGTTTTATGTGAGAAATGCTTTGTTGCATGTGTTTGGTCATTTGTCTCCAAGTTGTGGGCATCTTTTCTTTTGAATCTAAATAGCTAAGGGTTATTTGGGATTCAGAAACATAGATTTTTTGTGTTGATTGATTAATCTCTTACCTTTTTTCAAGGAACAAATTAAATGTTTTAGGTTAAACATTGAGAAAGTATGTTGCAATAGGGATACCTTCAAGTATGAATGACTAAGCACTCAATTTTGGGAGGTATCTGTAAGGCAGACACTAAAATCTCCCCTTGAAACCTAGTTATTGATCCAAGTTTATGATAATAATTCACATGTGTATGTCTATTGACTCCAAGCCCTGGATAGGCACCAGTCTGGTCATGTATTGAGGTTACAACCCAAAGTCCTAGTCTTGCATCCAAATACAAATACAAACTCAAACTTCAAATACAAACCTTTAGGACATTAGAAGTAGTTTTAGGACCAAAATCCTCTATTTCACAACTGAGCATAGGCCCAAAGCTAGCCCCTTTGCATTTATTTCACAGTTTTGGTCTGCATAAGAGAGGATTTATCTGCTTTGTATCAACATCCCGGTAATGTTCATAGGCATATTTTATGGATGTTGAATAGGGAATTCCCCCCTTGGTTTTGCAGAGCCTAAAGAAGAAGAGGAGATATTTATAGAGTCTATCTCCTGTGATGTTAGCCCCTGGCCTGGGAATCCTATCGATCAATGATGGCTACCTTGTAGGGATAACTGGGAAGCATCCAGTTTGGGAAAAATCCAACATTTAGTAAGTTCTTCGATTGAGCTCGGATTGACCTAAAACTTTTTCTAGAAGGTGCAGAACAACTAAGTGAACATCTCGAGTGAGTTTGATCAAAAGGTCATAGCTAGATCGAGAGATATTAAAGTTTCTATTTTTTGAAACTGCCAGAAAAAGTCTTTGAACTCAATTACCAGAATCAAAACTTCTCTAAACATCTAGAAATTGTTGTAACCAGCATAGTCGGTTATAGGGTGATAAATCTCTTCATGAGTTTTCTGATGCATTAAAAGGTTTGTCAATTGGACACCTGGATCAAAAGTTATGGCCTCTAGAAGTTGGACCTTCTATTTTTGGGAAATGTAAAAACATGTTGGACACATAAAAGCGTTGTAAAGGGGAGAGTTACACATGTTGGTGTGTGTTTTGGCACATCACAAGGCATCTTTAATTGGAGATAATTTAGGTGCCACTTTTGGGTGGTTTTAGTTCATGGTTTTGTAATTATCATTGCCGGTGTACTGTATTGTATCTCCTATATATCAGGAACTTGAGATGGAGGTTGTATGTAAGAATCTTATAGATGTCAAGTTACCTCTTGGATCTCTGGTTGGTTATACTCTTGTAAAAGCTTGCTCTACAAGTATATTGTAATCTTTGTGATTTCTGAATAATATATTGGGCAACTTTGGAGGGTGGGCTTTTTTACCTGAAAGGGTTTTCCCCACGTATATCTCGTGTTATGAGTTTTGTGTTTGCATTTGGAAGTTGTTATTATCTTTCTATCAATGTACATCTTAATCTGTAACTATAAAAGTTGAAATTTGCATAAATCTTTCCTCAGTAGATCAGTGTAGGAAGCGTTTCTGCATACCTTGCTTCCTTTCAGTTGGTATTAGAGCCTGATCACCTTTGGTTCTAGTTGTTGGGTAGAGGGTTTTTTGAACTGATCTCTTTTTGAGTGGGAGCTTGTGCAGAGGATTTTGAAATCTTTGTTGTAGGTAAGAGATGACAAGCACATCTGGGAGGTTTGAGATAGAGAAGTTTAATGGCAGTAATTTTGAGTTGTGGAAACTCAAAATAGAGGACATGCTTGTAGATCAAGATTTATGGGAAGCTATATCTAGTACAAAACCAATGGCAATGTCTTAAGAAGACTGGAATCTCAAAGATCAAAAAGTTAAGGGTTTGATAAGACTCTGTTTGGCTGATTCAGTGCTCCTAAATATCCAATGAAGAGAAGACTGCAAAGGAACTCTGGAAGAAGCTTGGAGATGTTTATCAGGCTAAATCCCTAGTGAACAAGTTATTCCTATGAAAGAAATTGTATTCTCTGAGGATGGAATATGGAGGATCTGTCATTGATCACCTGAATACATTCAATATGCTTGTTGCCCAGTTGACTTCTATTGGTGTGAAGATGGAGGAGGAGGATCGATGTATGACATTACTATGTTCCTTACCAAATTAGTGGGACCACCTTGTTATTGCCATTGGGAGTACCACTACCACCTTCAAGATGGATGAAGTGGTTTCTTCGCTCTTGTCTAAAGAGATGTGGAGAAAGTCTTCCGAATTGGCTAAGGAGGCTCTTGCGGTTCATGGTAGATCTAAAGAGAAGGGAAAGAAAAAGGATAAGAAGAAGGAAGAAAAGGGAAGATCCAAATCCTGTGGGAGATCTAAGTCTCCTAGAAAGTCCAAGGCCCTGTGTTGGAACTGAGACAAACCTAGTCACTTCCACAAGGAGTGCAAGAAGGAGAAAAAGAAAAAGAAGAAGAATTATGATTCGGATTCTGACAAGTCCTCTCAAGATGAGGGAGAAGCATTTGTCGCTACCTTGGCAACACATGCATCTAAGGATGTGTGGCTTATTAACTCTGGTGCATCTTTTCACATGACCTTGCATCGGGGCTAGTTTTCAAAGTATGAAGAATATGATGGTGGAAATTTGTACTTGGGTGATGATTCTCACCTGAAGATTGTTGGTTGTGGAAGAGTCTTGATTCGATTCTCTAATCGACGAGTAAAGGGAATCAATGGTGTTCTACATATCCCTAGTTTGAAATGGAACCTTCTTTCTATAAGTAAGTTGAATGATGTGGGTGTGTAGGTTATTTTCTCGAATGGAAGATGCAAAATGACTAGAAGATCTATGGTGTTGGCTAAGGGTGTTCGGATTGGCACTCTGTTTCAGCTTGATGCATGCATAGTTCAGTACAATATTTTAGGGTTATCTGACAAAATATATCAATTAAATACAAATAAAGATTAAACAGAGGAATGAAAATACACAGAAATAATAACAGTGAGAGACAAGTTTTAACATGGTTCACCCAAACTTGGGCTACATCCACCAATAGAGAGTCCAATATTATTATCCAGTAAATCAAACTGATTACAACCAGCAATCCTTGCAACTCAATACCACTGTAAAAATGCTACAATACCTCAATGGAAACCCTAACCCTTAGCCGCTTTTATCAAGCCTTATGTCAGTTACAAAAATAGGGTTTTTTTATGTCGGATAATAGAAAAATAACTCCCGATGCCTTTATAAAATAATAGGAAATTTTTGCTTCAAGGGCGCTATCCCCAGTAGCCCCTAGACCCCCACCGTGGGCTCCACCCCTGGGCCTCCACTAGGGGGATAAGCCCCCTGGGCCCCACAGGAGGGGCTCTACCCCCTGCACTCCCCCATTAAATAATTTGGGGGGAAACCGCGCCGATAAAAGTGGGGAAATTTAACCTCCAAGTCTAATTAGGCTCCATATAACAACACAATAGTGCCTCATTTTTTAAGAAGAGAGCTTCAAAGTCTTCATCCTCACCATTGGAACCAGCAACGAGAAAGACTATTGCATTTACTTCCGATGGTCGTGCTTTTTGGGTACCTGAGGGTGCTCATTCTATGGAGATGAAACTTCTAGCTAAGAAGACAATGTTATGGCACCAAAGGCTTGGTCACATTGGTGAAAAGGGTTTGAGGACCCTAAAGAATTAAAATCTTGTTGAGGGAATGAATGACTATAATCTTGAGTTCAATTTTTGTGAACATTGCATTTATGGAAAACAAAACAGTGTTTAGTTTTATTCTAGTTCTCATAAATCTTCATAGGTGTCGGACTTGATTCATTCTGATGTGTTTAGTCCTGTTAATGTTCCTTCGATTTCAAAATCTATTTACTTTGTTTCATTCATTGACGATTACAGTAGGACATGGGTGTATTTCCTTAGAAGTAAATCCAAAGTCTTTAATAGATTCAAAGAGTTCAAAGCTCCTATAGAGAATTAAAAGGATAGAAAGATTAAGTGTTTGAGGACTGACAACGGTGGTGAGTTTTGTTCAACAAATTTTGACAAGTTCTGTAAAGAACAGGGGATTGAGAGGCACAAGACAACTCCATATACCCCTCAGTAGGATGGAGTTGCAGAGAGGATGAATAGAATGTTGATGGAGAGGGCAAGGAGTATGCTAAGTGGAGCTGGTCTTGAACAAAATTTTTGGGTTGAAGCTGTTGCTACCGCTTGTTACCTGGTTAACAGGTCTCCTACATCAACGCTCATTGATAAGACACCTGTGGAGGTATGGTCTGGTAAAAATCATTCATTAAGACACATTTAAGTATTTGGTTGTGAGGCATATGCACATGTGCCTAAGGAGAAGAGGTCTAAGTTGGAGAACAAGGTTGTGAAGTGTATCTTCATCGGTTATGGCATCGGTGTGAAAGGATACAAGATTTTGGATCCAGTGGTTGAGAGAGTTTTGTATAGCAGAAGTGTGATTTTTAGAGAGCTTAATCCTTCTTCTGTTGTCTTGCAGGCAGAGAAAGAAGAAAAGAAAGATGATGTAGTTCAGATTCCTTCTACATGGTGGTGATCAGCTAGGTTTGGGGCTTTGAAATTAAGTTGCAGGTCAAAATGTACATTGGAGGGCTTGCAAAAATCTTCACCGACCTTCTAAAATGTTGAAAATTTGAGTTATATGCATGTTTTAATGTATATTGGGTTGCATATACATTAGTGGAATATTTCGCAAGACTCCTGGGAATATTCTACACTTGTATGCATTTTCAAATGCATATCGGGTTCAAGGTGGTAGATACATTGAGGGAATATTCCTGCTTTGTACATCGGGTTGTATGTAAATGTACATTGAAAATTATACAAAGGCTTGTGGCATGCAAAGTGTACAGTGACCGATATACAAATGGTGGGGCTCGTGGACAGGACATACAAAGGCAAATGTATATGTGATATACATTCGAAATATACAATCGAATATACAAGGAGGAAATATGCATTCCAGACCCGAAGGAGGAATAAAATGCAGTGAATAAATATTTCAGGTCCGTAGGTTGTATAAGGCGCTTGTATATGCTGATATACAAGCCGATATGCAGTGAAAGAGAAAAAAGCCGGACTTCAAAGGGAGGTACATTCCGATGCATAATGGTTTGAAGTCTGCGGCGTGCATATATGTGGTGTTTGTACATGCCGATATACAAAGGGTTAAGATACAAGCCGGATTTGAACCGGTTCTTAAATTGTTCGAATAAAATTTGGGGTCCAACTTGTATATAAGGTGATTGTATATGCATATGTTCGTGCATATACAAGGGCGAAAAGGCAAAATGGTGAAGGCGAAGGGTCAGCGATAGAAGATTAAGGTGCCTACGTGGCACAATATCATTGGCTAGCAGCTCTTCGTGCATATTTTGGGGCCGCAGATCTCAGTGATGGGGAGGTGATCGATGGCTGTGTTTTAATTTTGCTAGAGCGATGGTTTTCTTTGTCTGCAGCCCATTTTTGAGCAGGAAAAACTTTAGATGTGTTCGCTACTGCATTCTAGAAGAGGCTACAGGTAGCTGAAGCATTGATGGCAGATTGTGCAGGGAAGTATGGGTGAGGCGACAGGTGAACTACTAGGCTTACTAAGAGAACCTTCAGGCGGCGGCCCAGATCCTGATTCCATCTGCTCCTTTCTCCTTGTCCCTCTGCTGCATTAACTATTTTGAGCACCAATCTGATCATGCATTGTATCTGGCGATTTTTGAGTTGACCATTGTAATTTTGGCTGAATACACAATTTTGCTATAAAATGCAAACTGTGTCACTCATATTTGGTTGTTGAAGACTTGGGCAATTTTTTGTGTGAATAACGAAATACAGAGCATTTCCTGTCTGTTTTTATCTCTATGGAGTTTATGTGTTGCATCTCAGTTGTATCTTGCACATATATTCAGTTTCTTGTCATTGTATATGAAAAATGTGTTATTGCATGTGTTTATCTGTCTGTCTCCACTTGTTGTATGCATTTTCTTCTTCTGAATCTAGTTACTAAGGGTTTCTCAGATTCTAGGGTATAGTTTTGTTGTACTACATGCCTAAGCTGTAACTTCCATTCAAGGAGTGGATTAAATTGTTTTAGGTTGAGGTATGGAGAAGAATGTATGTCAATTGGGATATTTGTAAGTATGAATAGTTAAATACTTATCCTTGGGTGGTGTTTGTAAGGAAAATACCAGTCCTAACCCCTTGAAACTCGAATGCCAGTTGCAAGCCATTCTTATGTATACGTCTAGTTGACTCCTTGCCCTGAGATAGGCACTAGTCTGTTCTTGTGAAGTAGTTATGATCCAAAGCCCCTGTCTTGCATCCAAACCATCAAATTTAAACCATCCAAAACCTATTAGTTGTAGGAGTAGGATTAGGAACCCCTGCATACTCTCATCCTTAACCAGACACATATGTCCAAGAATGTTGCTAACCTTGTGATTTGTCACACAAATCTTGGTCCTAAAATGAGAGTATTCTGCCTGTTATCACAAAGCTAAATCTTAATGTCATTGGGTGAGTCAAAGTGTCAAATCTTTAGCAAATAGGGATACCCCCTTAGTGTGGTAGAACCAGAAGTGAAGGGGAGGCAGCTCACGCAACCTCTCGTAATCTGTTGGTTGAATCTGCCTGTGCATTGGAACTGGCAAACCCTCTGCCAATTCAGAGAAAATAACCAATAGATTTTGGTGACTCTGCTGGGGACGATTTGATGAAAACATAATTTATTTTTATCCATCCGAGTCACCAACAGATTTTGGTGACTCTGCTAGGGAGAGAGAGAGAGTCAAGTGATTTGAAGGCTGGAAAATCTAGTTTCCAGTGAAGTTGTTGCAACAGGATCCAAAAATGACCATGTGGTGCTCTGCTGGTGTGGTGAATCCAAAAAATACATGTGCCTTGTTGATTTTCTTTCCTCTCTGTGAGAGGTGGCGACTCTGTTGATTGAACCTATCAAAGTTGCAACATATTTCCAGGTAGTCCATCCTTTTAAAAATGATGAGTTTAGAACAGCAATCCTGGTTGTGTCCTAAAAGAAGACCATTTTTTTATTGAGAGATATAAAGTTCTAGATTTCATAGGGATATGTGGTTACCCAAACATTATTCCCAATGAAATTAGAAAATGTTTGCCAAAATATAGTGGATCAGATTCTGAATTGGCAAACAAACATCTGCAAAAATTTTGTAATTTAATAGAAGATTATGAGGTAGAAGATGAAGATGTTGTAATGAGACTCTTTGTTCAGTCATTAGAAGATGATGCTAGGGTTTGGTTTTCAGACCTACCTGTATGTTCAGTTTCTTCATGGAAAGATTTAGAAATTGCATTCCTAGAGCAGTTTGGTGAAAGATTTGATGTGGCCTCATTCATCATACATTTTATGAATATCCAAAAGGAAGATGAGGAATTGGTTCCAGCTTTTAATCTTAGATTTATTAAGTTGCTTAAGTAAATCCCTGAATATATGAGACCCAATAATGCATTGTGCATAGTAATTTATTTGGCTGCATTTGATGAAGAAATGAGTTATTCATTGAGAGATAAAGAACCAGTCACACTTCACCAGGCCTACCAATTTGCTATGAATATAGAAAATAATGAGAAATATGGAATGCCAGTAGGTTTCATGGCCGCAAGTTGTAAAAATAGTTATCAAACTGAATATATTTCTACTGTTCCAGTGTGTTCATTGATAGATGACTGTGTAGAGGGAAATATATTTCAGAATAATGTGTGCAGCCATGATGTGATACATGAAGAAAATGTTGTAGAAAATGTAGGCACATCCTATAATGATGAAAACAAAGATTGTTATCAGCCTCTAGAAGACAAGCCTACAGACACAAGATGCCCTCCAATTGATCAAATGAAAGACATACATGAGGTTGTGTCCTGCAGCAGTATGCATATCCCAGTTATGCCTGATTATTTGTATAAAATGGATATGCAAAGCTTCACTCTAAATGTAAAAGATACAGTTTCAAGGGATGGCAGTGAATATGATAATGATTGTCAGCATTCAGATGCATATGTGAGCCTTTCAGATGATGAAATATATATGGATGCTGAATATGAGTGTTTCCTTGAAGATTCTGACCACCTTCATAGTGCAGAGGTTGAAAAATCTGATTTTGATTATCAGGGCATTGATGAAGAGGAAAAATAGGGTCACTGTTCAGAGGTGAATGGACAAGTTGCAGATGTGTGTGCTCATACAGTTGGGGATAGTGTTGATTATAGGGGTAACTATGAAGTTTTTAATGTAGGGTTGCATTCTGAGCTATTTATGCCTTCTTTTGAGACATTCCAGGTGGACATAAATGATATGATTGTTGAGCACAGTAATGATGAATATCTGTATACTTATAAAGATAAATTTGATTATGAGATGTTGCTTGTGCCTGAAAATTGCATGTTTGATACAGAGGAGCTCTTATTTTTTGAAGAAGGGCAAAATTCTGAGGTGGATTCATTTGTTTCATGTGAGTCTGTCATTTTCCCAAGAAACATCAATCACTCATATGATGATGACATTCTACAACTCATGATAATGTACGTTGATGAGGCTCGTTCTAGATTTGTCAATGAAAAAGAAAGGAGCAGCAGCACAAACAATTGCAATGCTGAGTGCTGCAAGTGGTTAAATATTTTCAGGCTTCATTTGAAGAAATCAAAACAGAATCAAGTATTTGACAAAGGAAAATTCTGGTTTTTCCTTTTTGGTGGCCCTAGGCCGCCAAGTAAATTTTAATTAATGTGTTTTTGATGCAAGTCAGTGTAACTTCATGACTCTGTGCCCAATGGATAAGGGATTGGTCTGCATCCCAGAGATTCTGAGGTTCTCACCATGCATGCAAGAGGCATGTGTCCCCAGACAGAGCCACTGGTGGTGATCACCTAGGTTTGGGGCTTTGAAATTAAGTTGCAGGTCAAAATGTACATTGGCGGGCTTGCAAATATCTTCACCGGCCTTCTAAAATGTTGAAAATTTGAGTTATATGCATGTTTTAATGTATATCATGTTGCATATACATTAGTGGAATCTTTCGCAAGACTCCCAGGAATATTCTGCACTTGTATGCATTTTCAATTGCATATCGGGTTCAAGGTGGAAGATACGTTGAGGGAATATTCCTGCTTTGTACATCGTGTTGTATGTAAATGTACATTGAAAATTATATAAAGGCTTGCGGCATGCAAAGTGTACAGTGACCGATATACAAATGGTGGGGCCCGCGGACAGGACATACAAAGGTGAATGTATATGTGATATGCATTCGAAATATACAATCGAATATACAAGGAGGAAATATGCATTCCGGACCCGAAGGAGGAATAAAATGCAGTGAATAAATATTTCAGGTCCGTAGGTTGTATAAGGCGCTTGTATATGCTGATATACAAGCCAGACTTCAAAGGGAGGTACATTCCGATGCATAATGGTTTGAAGTCCGCAGCGTGCATGTATGTGGTGTTTGTACATGCCGATATACAAAGGGTTAAGATACAAGCCGGATCTGAACCGGTTCTCAAATTGTTCTAATAAAATTTGGGGTCCGACTTGTATATAAGGTGATTGTCTATGCATATGTTCATACATATACAAGGGCGAAAAGACAAAATGGTGAAGGCAAAGGGTCAGCGATAGAAGATTAAGGTGCCTACGTGGCACGATATCATTGGCTGGCAGCTCTTCGTGCATATTTTGGGGCCGCAGATCTCAGCGATGGGGAGGTGATTGATGGCTGTGTTTTAATTTTGCTAGAGCGATGGTTTTCTTTGTCTGTGGCCCATTTTTGAGCAGGAAATACTTCAGATGTGTCCACTGCTGCATTCTAGAAGAGGCTATGAGTAGCTGAAGCATTAATGGTAGATTGTGCAGGGAAGTATGGGTGAGGCGACAGGTGAACTACTAGGCTTATGAAGAGAACCTTCAGGCGGCGGCCTAGATCCCGATTCCATCTACTCCTTTCTCCTTGTCCCTCTACTGCATTAACTATTTTGAGCACCAATCTGATCATGCATTGTATTTGGTGATTTTTGAGTTGACCGTTGTAATTTTGGCTGAGTACACAATTTTGCTATAAAATGCAAACTGTGTCACTCATATTTGGTTGTTGAAGACTTGGGCAATTTTTTGTGTGAATAATGAAATACAGAGCATTTCCTATCTGTTTTTATCTCTGTGGAGTTTATGTGTTGCATCTCAGTTGTATCTTGCACATATATTCAGTTTCTTGTCATTGTATATGAAAAATGCGTTATTGCATGTGTTTATATGTCTGTCTCCACTTGTTGTATGCATTTTCTTCTTCTGAATCTTGTTGCTAAGGGTTTCTCAGATTCTAGGGTATAGTTTTGTTGTACTACATGCCTAATCTGTAACTTCCATTCAAGGAGTGGATTAAATTGTTTTAGGTTAAGGTATGGAGAAGAATGTATGTCAACTGGGATATCTGTAAGTATGGATAGTTAAATACTTATCCTTGGGTAGTGTTTGTAAGGCAAATACCAGTCCTAACCCCTTGAAACTTGAATGCCAATTGCAAGCCATTCTTATGTATACGTCTAGTTGACTCCTTGCCCTGAGATAGGCACCGGTCTGTTCTTGTGAAGTAGTTATGATCCAAAGCCCCTGTCTTGCATCCAAACCATCAAATTTAAACCATCCAAAACCTATTAGTTGTAGGAGTAGGATTAGGAACCCCTGCATACTCTCATCCTTAACCAGACACATATGTCCAAGAATGTTGCTAACCTTGTGATTTGTCACACAAATCTTGGTCCTAAAATGAGAGTATTCTGCCTGTTATCACAAAGCTAAATCTTAATGTCATTGGGTGAGTCAAAGTGTCAAATCTTTAGCAAATAGGGATACCCCTGGTGCAGGAGCACCTCGAGACATTGAGGATCTAGAGGATCCCTCATATTTTCTGTTGTGTCCAAATGTTATGTTGTAAGGCCTTCGAGCCATATCGAAAGATTGTATATGTGTCATTCCAGATTGTAAACAAATTGAAAGAGATTGTAACCGAACAAGTAGAATGTAACCGATTGGCAGGGTGGTTGAGGAACGATTCACCTTCCACCTTCTATAACTGCCAATGTATGAGTCTTTAAATAGTGCGTCTGTATGTGAGACGATAGACACAGAGGAAGAAAAAATTTGTATTTATATTTAGAAGAAAGAAATAAAAAGTTTCTGTCATTTTGGTGTAACCCCTGGGATGTAGTTTGGAAGTATTCCACTAGTTGAGGTTTCTTCGAAACTAGTGGAATGTCTTCCTTAGAGTAGCTTGTTTTTCTGTCTTGTAGATTTAGTGTTTTTGTGCTTGGTTGTTTGGTTACAAGAGTTGTGGAGAGAGCATCGGCGTGAGATTCAACATCGGTGTGTCGGAGTTATGTTCAACCGACAGTAAAAGTCTCACCGATGATAGTATGTATTAAGTTCATCAGGGTGAAGCAAGACATCAGCGGAAGGACTTCAAGTTAGGCCGACAGTGGATGTCTGGCTAACACTAGAACTAGGGTTGAGTGCTTCGGTGTGACACTCGACATCGGGGAACGGCTAAGGATTCAAGCTGATAGTATCGGTGTTGCCGATAGGCACATAAACTAATACTCGTCGGGGTGAAATACTCATCAGAGCGAATGGTGTATGTGATATCAATGACTATTCTCTGGCCAATAAGATATATCAGTGTGGCATGTGCCGAGTCTTGTCGATGGTATAAGGAAACATAAAGATCCACCAATTGTTTACGTTTCTGGTTGTACCTCTGCATCAAATTGGTATTAGAGCGAGAAGATCTTGAGTGTGTGGATAGAGCGCCGAAGGAGCCAATCTACACTAGGAAGCATTGGTTTTTGCTATCTGATTCTTGCTGAGAAGTTTTATGGTTGCAGGTGCAAGTTCACTCGCTACAATAGATGGAGAAGAAGGTCTGTCAAGAGGGCCAGAGGAGATGGTCCATTGGTTTTGCCAAAAGTCTTGGGGAGAGAGGCAAGAGAGGACTCCCAGGTGAGCGACAGAAGTGTTGTTGTAGCAGGGAGGAGTGGACTTCAGATAGAGATGTACCTTGGAGGCAGCTAGTCAAACTCCATTGATAGGAGTCATAGTTGGAGGGTAAAGAGGACATAGCAGAGGTATCCAGACAAAGTTGCAAACATAAAGAGGTGAAGGTCATTTGAAGTAGACCACATAACTCTTGGGACAAGAGTTTTTTCATGCTGGGGAGTATGGTGCAGGAGCACCTCGAGACATTGAGGATCTGGAGGATCCCTCGTATTTTCTGTTGTGTCCAAATGTTATGTTGTAAGGCCTTCGAGCCATATCGAAAGATTGTATATGTGTCATTCCAGATTGTAAACGAATTAAAAGAGATTGTAACCGAACAAGTAGAATGTAACTAATTGGCAAGGTGGTTGAGGAACGGTTCACCTTCCACCTTCTGTAACTGCCAATGTATGAGTCTTTAAATAGTGCATCTGTATGTGAGACGATAGATAGAGAGGAAGAAAAAATCTGTATTTATATTTAGAAGAAAGAAATAAAAAGTTTCTGTCATTTTGGTGTAACCCCTGGGATGTAGTTTGGAAGCATTCCACTGGTTGAGGTTTCTTCGAAACCAGTGGAATGTCTTCCTTAGAGTAGCTTGTTTTTCTGTCTTGTAGATTTAGTGTTTTTGTGCTTGGTTGTTCAGTTACAAGAGTTGTGGAGAGAGCATTGGCGTGAGATTCAACATCGATGTGTCGGAGTTATGTTCAACCGGCAGTGAAAGTCTCACCGATGATAGTATGTATTAAGTTCATTGGGGTGAAGCAAGATGTCGGCAGAAGGACTTCAAGTTAGGCCGACAATGGATGTCTGGCTGACACTAGAACTAGGGTTGAGTGCTTCGGTGTGACACTTGACATTGGGGAACGGCTAAGGATTCAAGCTGATAGTATCGGTGTTGCCGATAGGCACATAAACTAATACTCGTCGGGGTGAAATACTCATAAGAGCGAATGGTGTATGTGATATCGATGACTATTCTCTGGCTGATAAGATATATCAGTGTGGCATGTGCCGAGTCTTGTCGATGGTATAAGGAAACATAAAGATCCACCAATTGTTTATGTTTATGGTTTTGCCTCTGCATCAACCCCCCTTGGTGCGGCAAAACTAGAAGTGAAGGGGAGGCATCTCACGCAACCTCCCGTAATCTGTTGGCCAAATCTACCCATGCATTGGAACTGGCAAACCCTCTGCCAATTTGGAGAAAATAACCAACACTACCCTTGAGAAAGTTGAACTAAAAACATCTATTGGACTTGATAATGAGGAGAGCTCTAGTAGCTCTGAAAGTTCACAAGAAGATGAAGAACCTCAACCTCAACCTTTGAGGAGGTCCACATGGATAAGGCAGCAACCTAATAGGTTTGGCTATTCATTGCATGATTCCAGTTGTATTTTTGCTTTGATTTCTAACATTGATGAGCCTAGAACTATGAAAGAGGCTATGGGTATGAAAGATGCAGGTTCCTGGAAGGAGGCCTTGGAAGAAGAGATGGCTTCTTTGGAAAAGAATAATACTTGGGACTTGGTGCCTTTTCCTAAAGGACAGAAACTTGTTGGATGCAAATGGGTGTTCAAAAAGAAATTCAGTGTAGATGGCAGTGTTGAGAAATATAAGGCTAGATTGGTTGTGAAGGGGTATTCTCAGGTGGAGGGAATTGACTATGGTGAGATTTTCTCTCCCGTTGCAAAGCTGACATCTATTTAGTTCTTGTTATCTCTTGTAGCAACGTATGATCTAGAAGTGGAATAGATGGATGTGAAGACAACATTCCTTCATGGTGACTTGGAGGTGGAAATCTATGTCACAGCCAGAGCACTACATGGTAAAAGGTAAAGAAAATCTAGTTTGCAAGTTGAAAAAGTCTTTGTATGGTTTGAAACAGTCTCCTAGGATGTGGTACCAGAAGTTTGATGCCTTCATGTTGAGTATTGGATTTCAGAGATTAAAATCAGATCATTATGTTTACTACAAGTTTGACAATGATCGTATTCTCATTATTGCATTGTATGTTGATGATATGTTACTCATTGGGAATGGTAAAAGTTTGATTTATGATTTGAAGTCTCAATTGTCAGCACAGTTTCAGATGAAAAATCTAGGGGTAGCTCGGTACATTCTGGGGATGGAGATCAGAAGAGACAGAGCAAACATAAAACTTTGGTTAGTCCAGAGTAAGTATGTTAACATTGTGTTGGAGAGATTCAACATGGTGGATTGTAGACCTTTGACTGTTCCTATTACAATGGGGACAAAATTATCTATTGAAGATTGTCCAAAGTCTCCTTCTGAGATAAAGGATATGAGAAAAGTTCCTTATGCTAGTGCGGTTGGTAGTTTGATGTATGCAATGGTCTGTACAAGACCAGACATTGCCCAAGTAGTGCAAGTCCATAGTTGATTTATGGCTAATCCTAGACAGGTACATTGGGCTACATTTAAGAGAGTGTTCAGATATTTGCGGGGTACTTCTGAGTATTCCTTATGTTATCATGGTTATCCTATAGGACCTTGGCATTCACTTTGTATTCATGGATTTGTGGATTCAGATTGGGTAGGTGACATTGACAGCAGGAGATCCACCAGTGCTTATGTGTTCACTATGTTTGGTGGTGCTATTATTTGGATGAGTAAGTAGCAACCTATGGTCACTTTGTCCACTACTAAAGCTGAGTACATGGCAACAACGCATGCTTGTAAAGAAGCCATTTGACTTAAGAGATTGTGTTCTGATGTTGGGTTTGATGCAGGGAAGATTACTATTTGTTGTGACAGTTAGAGTGCCATGTGTTTGGTGAAGAATCCTACTTTCCACACAAGGACTAAGCATATTGATGTCTAGTACCATTTTGTTTGTGACATGGTAGAGGATGGGAAGGTAAACTTGGATAAAGTTGATACTTTGACAAATGTTGTAGATTCCTTGACAAAACCTATGAGCATAGAGAAGTTCAAATGGTGTTCAGAGTCTATGGGCCTCTCTGCCCCTAGTAATTAAATCATGGTGTTGATACTCCCTTTGCTCTTGCAAGGTGTTCGACAAGTGGGAATGTTACGAAAAGTGTCTCAACCTTGCAACTTCAAAAGATTACTATTTTTCCTAGTTTTGGTCTTTTTGAATACCCTTTATCTTGGATAATGGTCTGGAACCTTCAAAGTTTCCAAAAGTTTCCAAGTGAGCTAAAAATAGTGAGATTTACTATTTTTAGTAAGTTCTTCAATTGAGCTCGGATTGACCTAAAATTTTTCCCAAAAGGTGCGGAACAACTGAGTGAACATCTCAGGTGAGTTTCTTCTCAAGATCATATCTGGATTGAGAGCTATTAAAGTTTCTATTTTTTGAAATTGTCAGAAAAAGTCTTTGAACTCAATTACCAAAATTGAAACTTCTCTAAACAATCCAAAAATTGTCATAACTAGCGTAGTAGGTTATAGGGTGATAGATCTCTTCATGAACTTTCTGACGCATTAAACGGTTCGTCAATCGGACACTCAGATCAAAATTTATCGCCTCCGGAAGTTGGACCTTCTATTTTTGGTAAATGTAAAAACGTGTTGGACACATAAAAGAGCTATAAAGGGGAGAGTTACATGTGTTGGTGTGTGTTTTGGCACATCACAAGGCATCTTTGATTGGAGATAATTTGGGCGCCACTTTTGGCTAGTTTTAACTCATGGTTTTGTAATTACCGTTGCCGGTGTACTGTATTGTATCTCCTATATATCAGGAACTTGAGATGGAGGTTGTATGTAAGAATCTTATATATGTTGAGTTACCTCCTGGATCTCTGGTTGGATATACTCCTGTAAAAGCTTTCTCTGCAAGTATATTGTAATCTTCATGATTCCTGAATAATATATTGGGCAGCTTTGGAGTGTGGGGTTTTTTACCTGAAAGGGTTTTCCCACGTATATCTTGTGTTGTGAGTTTTGTGTTTGCATTTGGAAGTTCTTATTATCTTTCTATTAATGTGCATCTTAATCTGTAACTGTAAAAGTTGAAATTTGCATAAATCTTTCCTCAGTAGATCAGTGTAGGAAGCATTTCTGCATACCTTGCTTCCTTTCATATGCTTCAACCCTTTGACATAGAGGACATCCTTTGTCTTGTTCTTTCCATCAATGGTTATAGCTCCATTTCCACAAATTTGTGTTGATTCATCTCCACAAAACATAACAGCTCCACCATTCCACTTCTTAAGGATGATAAACTTTTCCCTATCACTAGTCATGTGGTTAGAGAAAACATTGTCGATTACCCAAGCATTGGCTTCTTCTCTTGCATGAAAGGTTGTCCACACAACCATTGATTTTTCATTATCTTGGTTAGCCTACAAGGTATCAGACTTTCTACAATTCCCAATATCATCTCTTTTGTCACAAACATTCAAGGTCATGAAAAGTATTTCATCATTTGAATCATCATGATCCTCATCTTCTGAAGAGTAGTTGTCCTCTATGGAGTAAAGACCCTTTTGAACTTCTCTCTCTTGTTACTACACCCTGATTCTTTAAAAGGACATTTAGAAGCAAAATGACCAACCTTCCCACAGTTGAAGCATTTGAAAGGTAACTTACCTTTGTACTTGTTGGTGCCCTTCTTTAATCTTCTTACAAAGTTTGCCTCTACCTCATCAAGGTCATCATCTTGATCAGTTGTTCCATCTTTTGCCTTCTTACTGATTTTGAATGCAACTTCCTTCTTTGGAGCCCCTTTGTCCAATTATCTCATTTCAAAGGTTGTGAGAGAACCAAACAATTGATCTATTGTATAGTTGTTGGCAAGAGACTCTCCTTTGTTGAATAATTAAGTGTTGTCATTGATGGCAACAAGAAAAGGAACAAGATTCAAACAGACTTTTTGGTTCGGTGAAGAAGACTTAGTCATATTGGCTAAGTATTGACAATATATAGAAGAAGCGACAGAAAAATAGTGTTTGGATTGGCATTGGTCCACAGTTGAAGACCAAGTTTTGTGGTTCTAGTATGATGTTCCTAACTCTTAGATGATCTTATATCCAAGGTTTCAGCTCTTGATCAATTCCAAAAGCATATCTTCAAATGGCCTAAGTCCAGCAGAGTAAAATATAGTACTATTCAGAGCAGAACACTCAATTGATTTGGTCTGCATTCTTTCGGTGTTGTATATCTTGATATGCCATTTTGAGGTGTTGTAAATACCTATATAAAATGTCTAAATCTAGAGTTGTAGGTTCTGAAGTCCACCAGAAAGATAGTTACAAGCTGCTGAATATCTCTACACTATTTGATAGAGTTTGACTATGACAGAGTTTGAATTCTGATGGTCCACATTCTGCCGCTAAAGGATATTTTTCTTTGCTGTTCTGAAGGTATGATTTGTGATATCTGAGGATTTGTTGACATGATTTTGAGTAATTCTTGTTGTCCACAGTAAAACATGTAGTCTGACAGATGAACTAAATCAATGGCAATCTAAGTTAGAGGCCGACATGATAAGTTTGAATTGTATGCGGTAAGTTCTATTGTTTAGAACTTAATCCTAAGTTGTTCAATAGTTGAGGCCAACATATGTGAATGCAATTCAAGTGTTTTTTGAGTCTGCTAGGAGTTTTGGTAAATGAATTTGGTTGACAAACTACTTAACGTATGAGTGCATTAGGCCAACCTAATATGAAGATTTTAAGTGTTACAGATATATAAGGGATCGAATTCAATGTTTGGTGGGAGTGATGCGAATGTGATATATACATATGTGCGACATACAGAGGAAGGTGATTTTGTGGAAGCAATAAAAAGAAGAAGAAGAGAGATCTTATTCCCATGTAAAAGTAGAGTAGTGAAACAGAGCAGTCAGAAATGAAGAGTTTTGAGACAGTGTTTATGTGCTTCATTGGAGCTACAACCATGCATGTGTAGATGCAGTCTAAGCAGTTCAACTTGGCAGTGAGCCACTCCTCCTTTCTTTCTCTAGGTAGTGAGCCCTAAGGTAGTGAGCCTTCTTGTAATCTGGTATTGTGCTATAATAATATATTGTGAGCTAACACTCACCGTGGTTTTTCCCTTTTTGGGTTTTCCATGTAAAAATCCTAGTGTTCATGTGTTATGTATTTATGGTTGATGTTCCTATGTTTATTCTACTCTCATATTATTAATTTTGGAGATTGGATTAATAAACTTGTTAAGAAGTGGTTTTATGGAATATTGATTCACCCCCCCTCTCAGTATTCCTTACTATCAACAATTGGTATCAATGACAAGTTCCTTGGAAGAAGCCCAACATCTTGAGGAAGATCTGGGAGAGTTCTCTCATGGTAGCCAGGAGATTTGGAATTTTCTCAAACAATGTTGAACTAGAAGCAGCTCTTATTGATCTTGAAAAGTCTAAAGTAGAAGTCAGGGATCTGAAGGACAACTTACAAGAAGCTGATGAATGTATTTCAAAGTTAAAAGAACAAGTCAAGAAATTCCAAGAAAAATACAAAGAAGTTAGTGATCAATTGATATCAGCAAATGTAACCCTGAATGATTTGGAAGTGGAAGTTATGGAAAGAACAAAAGCAGAAGAAAATTTGAATCTAATAGTAAAAAGCAAGTCAGAAGATTGTTTCAAACTTGAAAAAGAAATTGTGAGCCTAAAAGCAGACTTGGATAAAGCCAAGAGCTATGAAGAAAAGTTCAAGATAAGTTCTACAAAACTTGATGAGATAATTGCTAGTCAAAATAGTCCAGATGATAAGCAAGGATTAGGATTTGAGAAAGGAGAAAGTTTAAGATCATGTCAAGGAAACTTTCAATTGAAGAAAAACAAAGGCAGCCAATTCAGGAATCAAAAAGGAAGACCTAGAAGATCTCCAATCAGACAACCAAATGCTCAAAGGTACCCATATTTCAATGGCTATAGATTTAATTGCAAAAAGTTTGGTCATAAAGCTACTCAGTGTAGGAGTAGAATAAATCAAAATGTTCCATGATTCTCTAGTCAATGTTTCAATTGCAAGAAAATTGGTCATAGATCAAATGAATACAGAAATCTGGTAAGAAATGGCTTTCAAAATACTCTATCATTCAATGGAAGATGTTTTGCATGCAATAGATTTGGACACATGGCTAATCAATGTAGATCAAGGATGAATTCATTCAGAGGAAGGAATCAAGGACAAGGAAACATTGTGTGCTTCAATTGCAACAAATTTGGACATGTTGCAAGAGTTTGCAGAAGCAAGAATGTGAAGAGAAATTACTACGCTAAAGAAAGGAAAATAGAGTAGAGGAATGATAAGGGAAAACAAAAAGTTGACCTGGTTGAAGCTCAGAAAGAAATGGACAAGATCTGGTTCAAAAAAGAAGTAATTGAAGTTAAGGATAGATCCGCACCAATATTTGGTGCAAATACTTCCTCCGAGAAGTAAATTGGGTGCTCTGGCTTAGGGGGAGCAATGTTGAAAATCCAAACCCCCAGCTAGAGAGTTAGTACTGGAGTCCGGCATTAAGATATGTGGTGGAATCTGATATGAAAGAAAATTTGAAAGAAAATGAGTCAAAGCTGCACATTGCGAAGCAATTTTGATCAACTGTATCTATCAAAGAAAAGTTAAGCAACTTTTGAGAATGAGCATTTATGACGATTAGGTCAAGTGCAGAGGATAAAATGAAACTCATTTGCCTTCTAACTCACTTTGCATTTGAGCCACCAAATATCCAAGAAAGATTGAAGCAAGATTCCAACGAAAACATAAATTCAAAGAACTCAGAGCGATTCAGACAAAGAAAACACTAATTCAGCATAACAATGTATTTACCATTGGAACTTTATTGTGAATCTATTAAATCTTTGCAATGGAAACCCCACAAGCTATTGATATCACTGAGCGACCATGACCTAAATTCAAGAAACACCCATTTAAATTAGTCAAAGTCGATCAAATGGGTGCATTTTCAGAAGTTCCACATGGAGTTTTGCATGCAGAAGATGTTTGGGCTTATATTCATGTTGCCTTAGATGAATATGGAAAAAGAAAACTCACAGATTTATTTCTAGATCACTTGCACGGTGAGGGTTATGATTTAAAAAATGAATACAATGCATTGGAAACAAAGAAATTCATTCAGTACATTGATTTCCTGACATTCACTGTGTTGGTCTCCGAATCGACAGAGGGTTTGCCAGTTCCAATGCACAAGGCAGATTCGGCCAACAAATACAGGAGGTTGCGTGAGCTACCTCCCCTTCACTTCTAGTTCTGCCGCACCAAGGGGGGTATCCCTATAGCTAAATGATTTAACTTTGACTCACTCAATAGAAAGATTTAGCTTTACAACAATAGGCAAAATACTCTCATGTTTGGACCAAGATTTGTGTGACAAATCACAAGGTTGGCAACTTTCTTGGACATATCTGACTGGTTGAGGATGAGAGTATGCAGGGGTCCTATTTCTACTCCTACAACTAACAGGTTGGAAATATGAAAGGATTGAATTTATGTTTTGGATGCAAGACAGGGGGTTATGGATCATAACTACTACACAAGGGCAGATCGATGCCTATCTCAGGGCAAGGAGTCAACTAGATGTATACAAGTGAATGATTTGCACTTGGCATTCAAGTTTCAAGGGGGTAGGACTGGTATTTGCCTTACAAACAACACCAAGACTAAGTATTTAGTTGCCTCTACTTACACATATCCCAGCTGGCATACATTCTTCTTCATACTTAACCTAAAACAGTTTAATCCACTCCTTGAATGGAAGTCATAGATTAAGCATGTGATACAGAAAATCTATACCTTAGAATCTTAGTAACCCTTAGCAACCAGATTCAAAATAAGGGATGCATACAACAAATGGAGACAAATAGCTAAACACATGCCATGAAGCATTTTTCACATAAAAATAACATGAAACTGAACAGATATGCAACCTACATTCAAATGCAACACATAAACTCCAAAAGAGATAGAACAGCCAAAAAATGCTTTGATCTTCATTATTTTTCTCCAAAAAAAGCCCAAGTCTTCAACAACTAAAAAATGAGTAACACAGTTCTCTTATGCAGCAAGAATGTGTACTCAACAATCAAGGTACAGGTCATTTCAAAATGCTAGATACATCGCACCATGAGAATGGCGCCCAAAACATTCAATGCACTCAAAAGAAACAGAGGAAAGAGTAGGTGGAATTCAGGAAGTGAGCCGTCGACTAAAGATTTTCTATTAAAAATGGTAGGTGGTCCGTCAATCCATCGACCCATACTTCTGTAATTTCACCATTAATGCCCAACCTACCTGCAGCCTCAAGATGCAACAATGGTTCGCGTGTTTTTGAAGTTTCTTCTATCTGGAATGCAATCGCAAACACACAGAGATTCCTCCTCTCATGAAAATTTGAATCAAGGCTATTGATTTCCTTCTCTGCGGCTTCAAATTGCCTTGAAAAGTTGACAACCAATGAATTCGCACCACGCAGGTGGCTTTTTGCTTCTTTGACTTTTCCATCACGACATACATTTTACCTTTTTTCACCCATTGCACATTCAAACCTTTTGTATATGCAAAAGCATATACATACAACTGCTCTCGGACACATGGCAGCATCTGATTGGATCTCCATCACTAAGCACTTGCATGTTCACCGGCGATCCGTTGTATCTTCTTTTGTATCTTACATTTGTATATGCAATTGTATATACAAACAATCACAATGTATACAAGCGGCGGACCCCAAATTTTTATGAAACAAGTTCAAATCGCATTCAAGTTTAGCTTGTATCTTCCCTTTTGCATATCTCCTTGTATACTGCATATACAACATGCAATATACATACCGCAGACCCCAAATCACCATGAAACAAATTTGAAAGCACCATCGGGTCTGGGCATTGTATCTCCTTCCTTGTACATTTCCTTGTATATCGCATTGTACAAATGCAATATACATACAATGCGGATTCCAACTCAGCTATCAATCAGATTTGAATAATTTTCAAATCTGGCATTGTATCTTCACCTTTGCATCTTTCATTGTATATTGCACATACAATGTGCAACATACAACCTGCGAACCCCGGCCTGAAATATGCTAGAACATATTTTCCATTTACATCTGGATTGTATGTGTGCTTTGTATGTTGCATTGTATATCACACATACAAATAACCGGGACATACAACTGTGTAGGCCCCATTGTGCATTTGAACATCTTTGACTTTGACCGCAACCTGCTTGTATATTTCATTGTATATGCCCATTGTATGTCTGATTGTACATTGGGAACATACAATCCCAATATACAACCACAGATTTCACCTACTTCACAAATGCAATTAACTTTTCAGTCACATCCACTTTGCATCTATCCGCTTGTACATTTCACTTGCATACTGACTTGTATATTACACACATGCAATACACAAATAGAACCGCATACATATCCCTTTGCATATTTTCCTTGTATGTCGCCGATTGATCTTTTCTTGCATGTGGCGAATGTACAAGACCCTTGCATCTCTTCCTTTGCATGTGCACTTGTATGTCACCGCCTGTATATTGAACTTGCATATCTTTGCGATGTACATTCTGCCTTTGTATCTTGGCAATGTATGCTTCCTTTGCATATCGCCATTGTATCTACCCATTGTATATCAAACATACATGCAATATATGCATGCAAACCCTTACATACAAGCATGGAATATTCTAGGAATCTACGATGGAATCCTCAATGTATATCCACTTTTCACACCCGGAATTGCACATACAAGCCCGATATGCATACAAAGATGCATACAACCAATTTTTGCACTTTTTGAAGCTGATTTGACTTATTTTTTGGGCCCGCTAATGTACATTCATGCTTACACATTCAAATGTACATACAAATAGCAATGCATATACAAAGATACATGCATGAAAAAGTGAAGGCCGATAGACTTTAGAAAATTTGAAGGTTTTTTTTTTTGAAAGGGCCTACAGATGAATTTTTGAAACTTGAACTAGCAGCAGGCACCAACACACTAAGGATGAGTGGATCTAGTATGTATTGAGCAGGGTTCATGATGAATTCATGTGGCTCAAGAGACCCTTTAAGATCACAAAAGATGCTATAAGGGCAGTAACTAGGTTAAGCTCCACCGGATCGGTACCTGTGTTGAAAGCCGTGAAGAATGATAAAGTAATGGCGGCCACTAGAGCAAAGTTTGACAAAAGGGCACTAACAATCAATGATATTGAAGACCATGCAGTAAGATTTGCATCCATGATTATTGGATATAATGTTTATTTCTCAAACTGGGAAAATTCAGTCTCTGGTACAGCAATCTACACAGCATTTGAGATGGTTAAGGAAGATGTAGAGTATGATATTTGTGAACTGCTCCTACAACAACTAATGGAAAGTTTGAGGAAGACCAAAGAGCAAAAATATCCATTCAAATATGGTACGCTAATTATCTATTTATTTTTCTACTTCATGCAAGAGTTGCCAGGTATGAAGAATCTATTTTGGACAAATGATAAACTTGTTGCAATTCAAATTAGAAATCATCTTAATAGCATAGAAAGTATTGATGCTCAGAACTCAGCCCTATGGGGCTATTTCAAAAACTTCCAAAGGTCAATGCAAGCCAGGGAAAGAATCCCCAGAACAATTGTTGAAAAATACAAGGATACTATCTACTTTATTGTGACAAAAGATCAGTGCTTGATGGAGGTTGTTGAGCCTAGAACCATATGGTTTATGCCTATGGGATATGAGGTAGATGGAGGGATATTAGAGAATTATGCTCAACATGTATTAAGTAAACCCAGAGATCCAAATGAAGAAAGATTTGGGACTTATGAGGAATTACATGCTAAAATTCATGTTGAAGTGAGAAAACCTGAGATCTCTAAGAAAATACAGAAAGTGGTAGAAGATATTATCCTAAAACATGGGTTCACAAAAGAACAAGTGATAAAGGCAAGAGAAAAAGCACAAGCTGAAAGGGAAGCAAAAGAAAAGGGAAAAGGTGAACCAATTGGAGCTCCGGAAGAACCCAAGGATAAATCAAAAAAACCAGAGGATCCTCCTCTGAAGAAGCTGCATCCATTCCCTCTGGTTCTACACCATCTGTAAGTGTGGAAACTCCCGCCACTAGTCACAAAAGAAAGAAGACCAAGGCTAAAATAATGCATGAAAGCATTGCAGTGGATGAAGAAGAAAGAGAATCAGATGAAGAAATAAAGAAAATAAAAATTGAGGCTACAAAAGCCTCTGAAACTAGCAAAAAGAAACCCTTCGGTAAGGGTAAACCAGGGAAAAGGCAAAAACAAGATGTGTCTCAAACAGAGGAAGCTACCATAAGCCTTGAAGATGTTCTCAAAGCCATAACAGTGGATGGCAATCTGAAACCTATTGCACAATTATATGATGAATATAATGATTCGGATAAGAAGATCATTGAAACTACTGTTGTAGAATACCTAAACATCTACAACAAGGCCCTAATTGAGATAATTACTGATCTACCACATACTCTAGGAAGTATAATGACTGCAAGAAATGAAGCAACCATGGCAAAGGATGTTGAACTTAGAGAACATTCACTAATAAAATTATGCCCAGAAATCACTCCGGAGGAAAAGGTGAAAATCTCCAAAGCAACTCACAACAAATTTAGGTCAAAGAAAAGAATGAATTCTCTCATGGGAGGATAAAGGAAACTAAATAAATCACCCTAGACACATTAAGGGAATTTAATCTCCCTACCATTTATGGCAATAAAGAAACTGATACATGAGATGATACATCTGTTCCAGAAGTGAACCTTGAACATGAAATAAATGAAGGTGACAAAGTGACTGAGGAGAAAGAAGTATCTACTAATGACACTGAAACAAGATCCTCTCCAGAACATCAAGCTGAGGATAAAATAGACAATGAGAAGACTGAGGAAGAACATGTCAAGGAAATTCCTCCACTGGAACAAAAGGAGGACACCAATAAGGACATGGATCTAGATGATCTGAAGCAGAGCCTGAAAGAAGAAGTTTTTGCTATATCAAGAGACCCTATAGAATCAATTAAGGAACTTTTGGAGAAAGAAAAACAAGTTTTGAATAAGCCTGATTTTCTACATAGTCCAATAAACTTGGATGCAATGTCCCCTGCACAAAAAGTTATATTGGCTTCAATTGTACAGGTAAAAGCAAGAGAGGAAATGTTGAAATCTCACATGGAGGATAGTGAGCTCATTGGTGAGGCATCTAGTATTTTGGAGAAACTGATGCCAACATACCAAAAGGACACCTCCTTGTCATCAAAAAATCAACTCAAAGGACTTATAAACTCCGTAAGTAAACATTTTAAATCCTTTAAGAAATCTGTAGAAATAAAAGTTAAGTAGGAGCTTGATGAGAAAAGATTAAATGAGTTGAAGGAAATGATAGCTAATGACAAAGCCCAACTAGATAATAGGATAAAAAGTATTCAAAGTACCATTAAAGAAGCTGGTGACATATACAAATTTTTTTTATCCTGGACAGAAGTCACAAAGAAAACAGAAAAGAATAATATCAAGGATTTGGAGCAGAAATTGATGAACACTTCCAAGGCATTTCATCCGGTAGTAGAATCAGTTAGCAGCAAGGAAAGTCAAGCCATTAACTTTCATAATGACTTGAGCAATCTAATAAGTGAAAGGGATCAAATCAAAACCAAAATGTGTCAGCTAAGAGGACTAATCAGTCCTAAATTAGACTCTATGTTTAATCTTGCAGCTAAAGCACAAGCAACTTCACTTGCTGACACACCCTTTGATCTTCACAAGGCAGAGACCGTAGTTTTCCTACTTAGTGGTCATATTCAAATTTTAAACAATGCTAAGAAAGGCTAGGATGGTGAGATGGCCCAAATTAAGAACATTTTCAATGACATCCTCCAACACATGTAAACTAAAGTTGAAAATTGTACTTGTACATATGCGACAGAATATAGCAAATTTTGTAGTTTTGACATTTTTGACTCTAGAACCTACACCTTTGCCATTGATTTCAAAGGGGGAGAAGAAGATCAGTGAAAAATGGACAAACATCTCATGGGGAGAATAAATATAGAGTGTATATGAAAAGGGGGAGAAGTCAAGGCAGTCAAGCATCTTTCACTAAGTGTTGCCATCAATGCCAAAGGGGGAGATTGTTGGCAAGAGACACTACTATGTTGAATAATTGAGTGTTGTCATTGATGGAAATAAGAAAAGGAACAAGGTTCGAATAGAGTTTTTGGTCTAGTGAAGAAGACTTAGTCATATTGGCTAAGTATTGACAATATACAGAAGCAATGACAAAAAAATAGTGTTTGGATTGGCATTGGTCCGTAGTTGAAGACCAAGTTTTGCAGTTATGGTATGATGTTCCTAACTCTCATATGATCTTAAATCAAAGGTTTCATCTCTTGATCGATTCCAAAAGCGTATCTTCAAATGGCCTAAGTCTGATAGAGTAAAATACAGTACTATTCAGAGCAGAACACTTAGTTGATTTGGTCTGCATTCCTCTGATGTTGTATATCTTGATATACGGTTTTGAGGTGTTGTAAACACCTGTATGAAGTGTCTACATCTAGATTTGTAGGTTCTGAAGTCCACCAGAAAGATAGTTACAAGCTATTGAGTATCACTACACTGTTTGACAGAGTTTGACTGTGACAGAGTATGAGTTCTGATGGTCCACATTTTGCCACTAAAGAATATTTTGCTTTATGGTTCTGAAGGTATGATTTGTGATATCTGAGGAGTCTTTGGCATGATTTTAAGAAAGTTTTGTGGTCTACAGTAAAAGATGTAGTCTGACAGATGAATTGAATCAGTGGCAGTCTGAGTTAGAGGCCGACATGATAAGTTTGAATTGTATGCTGTAAGTTCTATTATTTAGAACTTAATCCTAAGTTGTTCAATATTTGAGGCCAACATATGTGAATGCAATTCAAGTGTTGTTTGAGTCTACTGGGAGTTTTGGTAAATGAATTTGGCTGACAAGATACTTAAGGTATGAGTGCATTAGGCTGACCTAATATGAAGATTTTAAGTGTTGCGGATATATATAAGGGATTGAATTCAGTGTTTGGTTGGAGTGATGTGAATGTGATATATACATATGTGTGACATACAAAGGAAGGTGATTTTGTGGAAGCAATAAAGAGCAGAAGAAGAGAGATCTTATTCCCATGTAAAAGTAGAGCAGTCAGAAATGAAGAGTTTTGAGACAGTGTTTCTGTGCTTCATTGGAGCTCCAACCATGCATGTGTAGATACAATATGAGCAGTTCAACTTGGCAGTGAGCCACTCCTCCTTCTTCTTTCTTTCTCTAGGTAGTGTGCATTTTTAGGTAGTGAGCCTTTCTTGTAGTGAGCATTTCTCTGGGCAGTGAGCCTTCTTGTAATCTGGTATTGTGCTATAATAATATATTGTGAGCTAACACTCATCGTGGTTTTTCCCTTTTTGGGTTTTCCACATAAAAATCTTGGTGTTCATGTGTTATGTCTTTATGATTGTTGTTCCTATGTTTATTCTGCTCTCATATTATTAATTTTAGAGATTTGAATAATAAACTTGTTAAGAAGTGGTTTTGTGGAATACTGATTCACCCCCTCCTCTCAGTATTCCTTACTATCAACAATAGTCATCCAAATTCTAAGTCTCCTCAATAGCAGACACCTTATGATTGTAAGATTTAGGAAGAGATATCAGAACCATCTTCACAATCTCATCTTCTTTCACTTTTCCACCAAGACCTCTGATGCCATTAACTATTTCATCCACCTGGAGCATATAACTAGCAATGTCTTCATCTTCTGTCATCCTCAAGGTCTCAAATTTTCTCTTGAAGATTTGCATCTTGGCTTGCTTCACTTTACTATCTCCTTCATAAATGCTACTAACTTTTACCAGACATCCTTAGCAAAACTACAACTCATTACCTTCAGAAGTCCTAAATCATCTAGCCCACTCATGATAGCATTCTTTGCCTTGGCATTGTTATCATACAAATTAACCTCATCTAGATCTGTGGGATCAATAGTAGAAGCAATGTAACCATCCTTGACAAATTGCCAAACACCAAATCTTAGAGAAGATAGAGAGTTTTCCATTCTTAGCTTCCAAAGGAGTAATTTGTTCCATCAAACATAGGTACCTTGTGAGATCCATTGTGAGCCATCTAGGACCTTCCTCAAGTAGTTAAGCTTCTTCTAAGTAACTTCACCCTGATACCAATTGTTGGACACACCAAGATACTGAGAGGGGGGGTGAATCGGTATTCAAACAATTCTCAAATCCTCTGGAGCAGATTAAAACTTAAACGTTACAACATTAATAGAAACATAAAAGATCAACACAATGCACAATACCACATAACACCAAATGTATGTGGAAACTCCAAAAGGGGAAAAGCCATGGTGAGGATTAACTCACAATATATGAAGGTCACTGCTATAAAGATTACAACTTTGTTTTTGGGCTACAACCCAAGGAAGCTACTACTCCCTGCTGACTTTGTTTTAGGGCTTCAACCCGAGGAAGCTGCTACTCCCTGAAGAAAGGTTTTAGGGTCACTCCCAAGGAAGCTACAACTCCCTGTAGACTTTGTTTTAGGGCTACAACCTAAGGAAGTAACTTCTCCCTGAACTGAGAACAAACTCAGAAATGATTATAGCATGATAGTCCTTCTACTGTCTGAAAACTAACAATGAAGCTCACTCGTTTTGATGATTGCACTTTCTACTTTTTCATTTCCTTTTGATGATTGAATCAGTTAGGCACACTCTTCACTTCCCTTCTATCACAAAAATATCTTCACGATGAATCCAGACAGGATCTATGACTTCTACTCTTTCTCCTTTAGTCGCACATCATAATGCATTACACATTTATATTCCACTTCACTCTTTCATATTTACAATCATGCTTCACCTAGATCAACTAGGTTTACAATATATACATTATATGGCATTGATTAAATTGTATGTTGGCCAAAGACAACAAGATTATTACAATTACAAGTCGACCAGAGATCAAACAACATGAAACGTGTAGAGGGCAAGCCCTAACATGAAGTCCACGCAACACTAGGAAGAGGAACACTCCTTGTAGATCCCAATACATGCTTAACCTAGTCCTAAACATTCTTCGTAGCAACATCCTTAAAGGAATAACATCCGCACACTTCGTGCATTTGAAGTAGGTCACCCTTAAGCAAGAACACATGAAGCTTGTAGCACAACGGTCATTATAAACTTAGCAGTACCCATGGATGATTAAACATTACTTGTTCTTCTCCCAGATGAGTCAGCACGACCCACACAACATCTTCAAACACTCCTTGAACTCTGCACGGCAACAACTTTGTGGCACACATCACCAACATTCCCAAGTTGGCCTCAACAACAATAACTCTTCACAAACTGACTTGAAATCTTTGTACAGTACTGGAAACACAAAATATTTGCATCTGCTTCAAACCTAAGAAACATAGAGACATGTAGAATGTCCACATAAACTCTTATAGACAATCTATATATTCTCCAACTGGCGCAAGTACTCAAACATGTGTCCTAAGAACAATTAAGCATCTGAAACCATATGTAGTACACAATTGTTTGAGAAACTAAATTTACGAACCACCAAATCACCTGATACTATAAAGTAGCATGTATTGAACATCCCTGAACATGTCAACAAAACCACATGAACAAATCTTCACTTCTGGAGGAATGCGGAGCATTCCAAACAACCTTCATCACTTTATTCTGCCAAAGCACAAACGGGAACTCCGTCACTTATAACTTTCACTGCGGAGGAGAAAATGATATGAAACCTTGAATGAAACACCTTCACAACCCACTAAACTTAAATTCTGAATCATATGACGATACTTCAAATGCAGAGGAATGCGAAGCATTTTACCAATCAGTCTTCAACGCAACTTCCTATAGCAGAAACCTTCACCAACTTTCAGAAACCAGAGCCTCCTTGAAACAACACATACTTTCTTAGGAACAACATGAAAGAGCATACAACATGCTATAGGTCATCAACAACATCTTTTCAACATCATCATTGCTTCTAAGTCCCATCTTAATATATCATCATTCATCTCTGCTGACAACAAACATACTCAATACAACTTGACAATGCATGACATCTAACCATCAACATCAACAACATCACTATTAGCACATCATCAATATAAGCATCAATGACATTCCAAATTGAGTGTTGACATCAATGACAACCACAACAGTAACAACCTTAGGTAACATATGTGCAACACATTTAGACACATAGCCTATGTAGGTCATATGACAGTTAGACAATATAGTCTGTGTTGGACTGAAAGAATAATGGCTTAGTAGAATAACTTATAGTTTTAGATAGCAAACTTTTCTCGGTTGTCTGTGGACACTCGAAGCATTCAAGTGTTATGCAGAGGATTAGATAATCCAGATGTGTCTAAACTATTGACAGTAGTATAGTTAACTATGTAGGATATCAAAGAGTATCTTTTACTAAGGACAACAGTTAATTATAAGTTGTCTTCATTTCTCTTAATTTATGGTATCTTTCTTTAGACATCAAGATGAGCCTCTTAAAGTTTTTTGTTAAATATCTTTTAGATAAGACTAAAAGATTTGATATAAATGTCCTTTGTCTCTAAACTCATTTGAGTTTATTGATTTTCATTCGAAGACTTTGGGAAAGATTGTCCCTTACTATGAAAGGTATTGGATGATTGAGAAATCATTAAAACATTTAAACTATGTTATGTATTTATATATCAACCAATATATTTATTCAACTAAATTTGTGTATTTCTATGATGTTCTATCATTCTTAATTTGTCTATATCGATGAACAAAAGATGACCGCCAGGTCAACAACATCATTTCTTAGTTATCCTTATCGGATTAAAAGATTGAATTTATTCAAGGATTTGTATGGTTATTCTAACGTCTTTTACAATATATTTTTAAGGAAGGATAATCCTTGAGAACTATGTGAAAGGTGGAATCAATCAAATGACTAGGTAGTCAAGATTCAATGAGTAGTCACCTTATCCATGCAATATTATAGTTATAATTTTATTAGTAGTTAAGGGTATTTGTTATTGCAAAATATTGAATTAGAGAAGTTGAGAACCCTAGAATTTGTTCAAAAGAGATTTGAATTCTTTAACTCTCAAGTCATTGTTAATATTATGTAGTCTAGAGTGTTCTTTAGTCGATAGATGAAAGAGTCGAGAAACCATAGATCTTGACATTATTAAATGACTAAGAAGAACTTCATTATTAGAAAGTGAATATCAGTTATATGTATACCAAGTATGGTTATCATCGAGTAGAGAGTAATGACAAAAGGTCATAGACCTTAATAAATTATGGATATGTAATAAGGTACTCTCAAGAAAGATAAAGATATCTAAATATAACCTAGATGAGGAATATTTCTATTTCAAATGGACTAGAAATTGGGTATAGATCAGACAAATATGTCTAGAGTTATTAGCCGAAACAAATTAAACTGTAGGATGAGATAGACTTCAAGTCAAGTTAGAGGTGTGTGAACACACGACTACATTTATAGCAAACTTTAATTTATATAGAAACTTTGGCCAAAGTGATGCATTTGTCTTTGCATGCATTAGTTAGTTCCCAGTGTCTAGATGGCATAATAGGTCAGTATGATCATACTTAGTTAGAAGGTTTTCTAGAGTGTATGGTTAATTGAGTTATGTAGGACACAACCCTAGGACTCAGATGGCAATTTGTTAGATCCACATGTCTATTCTCTTCATGAAGGGAAGGGCCACTTCTAGGAAGGAAGGTGAGTAGGGGACCACCGGTTTGTCGTTGGAGGTAAAGCACCCAGATGATGCTCTCCCTTTGTAGCAAAAGACTCACCAAGATTTGAACGACAAGTATCAAGATTATAGAGACAATACTTTTTATATAAAGTTTCATGATATGATTATGATGTAAAATTGTTAGAAATGAAGGTACAAACCACACAACAGAAATCTAATTCAAACCTTATTAATATCCTCTAAATAATGTACAATCAATGGAAATTGCAAGAGAAATAAAACCCACTACATAGAAATAACACGCATTAAGAACTGAACACATCACATAGTATGTAACGTGGAGAAAACTATTTTGGGTAAAAAACTCCACCAAGAAAAGAGGCTCCAAGTTATATTATCTTCAAATATGAGATTACAATACATGCACTTCCTCTTCTTCTTTAGTCTTGAATCCAAAGTTTCATGTTACTCTCAACTCTGATAAAAATCTAGTACAAATATCCTTATAAAAGGGGGTTGCCTTCTAGGGAAATAAAACTGACAAAATATCGACCATTAGATCTGTGGTCTAATGACGAACGATCCAAATGTACAATGATAAAGTATAAATAAAATGAGGTTTCAGGGGTGTTTCCCCAAAACCCCTGCTAGAGTGCGTGGCCCCTAGACCCCCCGAACCCCTCACAGGGGGAAACCCCCCTGTAACCCCCCATCATGAAAAAATTACCATTAGGTACCAGATATAAACATACAACTAAAAGAAGATTGTTGTTGGCGAAACCTTTCATCCCTTATGGGTGATTTACAAATAATAATAGGAATAAATTACATAGGATTTACAAGGTTGATGGCACCTTAATCCTAACATTCTCCCACTTGACATCATACATTGTAAATACCCATAGGAAAACAATAATTAGGCCCTAGAAACAAAGCCCATGGCCTCTCTGCACCAAACAAATTTTTTTGTGCTTACATGTTGGGTCAAAGCTCAGCAACATTCTCCTGAGTGTCTACCTTCTTCAACTCAATATGTCCATTTGCAACTATTTCTCGAACAAAGTGATATTGTACATCAACATGCTTAGTTTGAGCATGATACATAGGATTCTTGGCCAAACAAATAGCACTCTGGCTATCACAACCAATCTAAATGATCCTACAATCAAAACCAATACTTATACACAATCTCCTCAAAAAAATTGTCTCCTTAGAGACATGGGTAGCAGCCATATACTTTACTTCATTGGTGGACAAAGCAATTGTGGGATGCCTTTTGCTCATCCAACTCACTACTCTGCCAAACAAAGTAAACACATAGCCATTGGTGGATCTTCGACTATCCAAGTCACCTACCCAATCTGCATCAACAAATCCCTATATGTCCCAAGTTTTGTCAACACTGTCAGTATTAGAATAAACCAAATAGTAATCATGAGTACCTGCTAGATATCTAAATACCCTCTTTGCATAATTCCAATGTTGTCTACTAGGGTTAGACGTAAATCTTCTCAAATCTCCCACTGCTTGGGCAATATCTAGTCTAGTGCAAACCATTGCATACATCAAACTCCCTGTAGCACTAGCATATGGAACATTAGACATATCCTCTAAATCATCCTCATTCATTGGACACATATCTAATGAAATCTAAGTACCAATGGGTAAAGAAACTCTAGCTGGGTTACAATCCTGCATACTAAATCTTTGCAAAATGGTATTCACATACTTACTTTGAGACAACCAAAGCTTTCTATTACCTTTGTCCCTCCTGATCTCCATACCTAGAATATACCTGGCTGCTCCAAGATCCTTCATATCAAATGCACGTGAAAGTTGGGATTTCAACTCACTAATCATACCCTTAGTATTGTTGAAAAATAACATGTCATCAACATATAATGCAATGATCAGAATAGAATCATCAATACAATAAATGTAAACACGGTGATGCTCCTCACTTCTAACAAAACCCAATTTCAACACAAATGAATCAAACTTTTGGTACCACATTCTGGGGGACTGTTTCAGACCATAAAGACACCTCTTTAATCTGCAAACCAAATGTTGTTTCCCTTTTACCTCAAAACCTGTATGCTATTGCATGTAAATTTCTTCCTCAAGATCTCCATGCAAAAGTGTAGTCTTAACATCCATTTGCTCTATTTCCCAATCAAAATATGCAACAATGGATAAAATAAATCTAATAGAAGTTAATTTAGCAATAGGAGTGAATATTTCTCCAAAATTAACTCCCTTTCTCTGGGAGTATCATTTGGCTAATAGTCTAGCCTTGTACTTCTCCAAAGAACTGTCTTCTCCAAACTTCTTCTTGAAGACCCACTTGCAACCTATGGCCTTTCTTCCTTTGGGAAAATGAACAAGATCCTAGGGGTTGCAAGAGTCTAAATCCATCATCTCCTCCTGCATGGCTAATTGCCAAGACTTACTATCATTTGCATGAATAGATTCTCTATAGGATCTAGGCTCATCGTCAATACTCAATAAAGCAAATACACAATGGAAATCTGATGGGCTGTACCTATCAACTGGGTTCTGTTGTCTTGTGGATCTTCTCAAAGGTGGAGTAAGAGACTTTTCAGGTTATTCTGCATGATCTTCTATACCAACTTCTTCTGTCATAATAGATTCTTCCTCATTAGAACTTTTACTCGAGTCTTCTTCTACTTCTTCACTCCCCAATTCATCATTTTGTTCTTCCTGAGGTGCATCTTCATGCTCTAATTCAAAATGCACTCTCTTCACCTTTTCTTCTTTTTCCTTTGGTTGTTCAGGTTCAAAAATAACACTAAGTTCCCTAAAAATATATCTCTAGAATAGACAATCTTCTAGGTTAGTGGATTCCAAAGCTTATAACCTTTTACATTATCACCATATCCAATGAAAATACACTTCTCATCTTTTCGATCCAACTTAGTTTGTTTTCTTTCGACACATGAACATAAGAATCACAGCCAAATACCCTTAAATGTGAAACAAAAGGTTTCTTTCCTATCCACATTTCATAAGGAGTTGAAACAAGAGCCTTACATGGAGATCTATTAACCAAGTAGTTTACAGTATACATGGCTTCTACCCAAAAACATTTGTTCAATTGTGATTCACTTAACATACTTCTAGCTCTTTCCATTATTATCTGATTCATCCTCTATGCCACTCCATTCTGTTGTGGAGTTTACAAAGTAGTCTTCTGTTTAACAATACCTGCATGCTTACAGAATTTATCAAATTCCTTATAACTGTATTCCCCTCCATTGTCAGATCTCAAAACCTTTATCTTATAATCTGATTTATTTTCAACAAAAGCTTTAAATTCCTTAAACTTAGTGAAAACTTTAGATTTGCGACGAATAAAATAAATCTAGGTAAACCTTGAGACATCATCAATGAAGGAAACAAAATATCTAGATTTTCTAATTGATTCAACATCCACTAGACCAAAAACATCTGAATGAATAAGTTTCAATTTATTATTAGATTTATTACTTCCTAAAGGAAATGGAGATCTATTATATTTTCCAAACACACAATGTTCACAAAATTTGAAACTCTCATCAGAATAGGATAAACCATCTAACAATTTTTTATTTAAGATAGTCTTTAAACCAGACTGACTTATGTGGCCCAATCTATGGTGCCACAACATACATGTATTTTCAGTATTAGCCTCAAATGCATAAGAGACATTACAAATAGTAGTGGCTTCTAGCTTAAACAGAGTTCCCAATCTTTTCCCCTTCACTACCACCAAGTTTCCTCTCACCAATCTGCAGCCATGCTTATCAAATGTCACATGCATTCCCAAATTATTCAACTTTGAAACATAAATCAAATTTCTAGCCAATCCAAGAACATGCAAAACACCAGGGAGGGTTTCAATTCTCCCATCATTGAAACACAACATTACCTTCCCTTGTCCAACAATAAGATATGTAGAGTTGTCTCCAAGGTACACATTTCCTCCATCATACTCTTTCTATGTGGAAAACCATTCTTTATGCAGGGTCATATGGTACGAGCATCCTGAGTCAACCAACCAATGATCATGAACAACAACATTACATGTAGAAGGTAAAACATCATCACCTGCATTCGAAGACTTATCAGTAGCACAATCCCATTGTTTCTTTGGTTTCTACATTCCTTTTTCACATGTCCTTTCTTTTCAAAATTCCAACACTTGACTCTATTTTTCTTTCTAGGAATCTTGGAATGGCCCTTAGACTTGTCTTTAGACCCCTTCTAATCTCCTTTTGGTTCTCTTTCCATAGACCTTCCCCTGACACTAAGAGCATCCCCTGAACTATCTAAACGTTTCTTCCTCAATTCATGTGACAACAGAACTGAAACAAGAGCACCCAGCTTCGGATCTGTGAGGTTAGTAGTGATAGCCAAAGTAACATTCTCTCATGACTCAGGTAAAGAATAGAGAAGCAATATACATTTATCTTCCTCATTCACATCAACATCTACAAATGCTAGTTGACTCAATAACAAATTAAATGAATTCAAATGCTCTGCAACTGATTCACCCTCTATCATTTTCATGGAAAATAACTTATGCTTTAAATAAATCTTATTTACCATACTATTGGCTTGTTAGATCTCACCCAGATGCTTCCACAAACTATATGTAGACTTCTCACTCGCAACATTCAGTAGAACAGAATCTGCAAGACACAGCCAGATGGTTCCCCATGCCTTCTTATCTAGTCTTTCCCATTCATCTGGAGCAACATCATCAAGTTTCTTCTCCTTAGTTACAGCAACCATTGGTTTCTTTCCTCTAGCAAATCCTCCATTTTCAACTTCCACAATTTATACCCTGTGCCATTGAACTTTTCAATGTCCAACTGAGAGGTAGAAGCAACAATCGATGCATCCATAATATCTACATAAGATCTGCAAACAAATAACAACCAAATCTCCCACTACAAGTAAAAAAACCTTCACACTAGCACCCAAGAATCAAAACTGATCAAGCTTTGATAACAAATGTTAGAAATGAAGGTACAAACCACACACCAAAAATCTAATTCAAACCTTATTAATATCCTCTAAATAATGTAGAACCAATGGAGATTGCAACAGAAATAAAACCCACTACATAGATAATAACATGCATTAAGAATTGAACACCTAAAACAATATGTAATGTGGAGAAAACCCTTTTGGGTAAAAATCTCCACCAAGAAAAGAGGCTCCAAGTTGTATTATCTTCAAATATGAGATTACAATACATGCACTTCCTCTTCTTCAATCTTCAATCCAATGGTGCCTATTACTCTCAACTCTAATAAAAATGTAGTACAAATATCCTTATAAAAGGAGGTTGCCTTCTACGGAAAGAAAACTAACAAAATATTGATCGTTAGATCTGTGACCTAACGACGAATGGTCCAGATTTACAATGATAAAATATAAATAAAATGAGGTTTCAGGGGCTCTACCCTCGAACCCCTATTGGAGCACACGGCCCCTAGACCCCCACTAGGGGGATGATCCCCCCAGACCCCTCGCAAGGGGAAACCCCCTAGCGACCCCTTGTCATGGACAAATTAGCATTGGGTACCAGATATAAACATATGGCTAAAACAAGATCGCTGCTAGCGAAACCTTTCATCCCTTATGGGTGATTTACAAACAATAATAGGAATAAATTACATAGGATTTACAAGGTTGATGGCACCTTAATCCTAACATTCTCCCACTTGACATCATACATTGTAAATACCCATAGGAAAATAATAATAAAGCACTAGAAACAAGGCCCATGGCCTCTCTGCGCCAAAAAAAAATTGTGCTTATAGGTTTGGTCAAAGCATCTGCAACATTCTCCTAAGTGTCTTCCTTCTTTAGCTTGATCTATCCATTTGTAACCATTTCTTGAACAAAGTGATGTTGTACATCAACATGCTTAGTCGAAGCATGATACATAGGATTCTTGGCCAAACAAATAGCACTAGGGATATCATAACCAATCTGAATGATCCTGCAATCAAAACCAATACCTATACACAATCTCCTCAACCAAACTATCTCCTTAGAGACATGGGTAGCAACCATATACTCTACTTCATTGGTGGACAAAGCGACCGTGGGCTGCCTTTTGCTCATTCAACTTATTGCTCCACTAAACACATAGCCACTGGTGGATCTTCGACTATCCAAGTCACCTGCCAAATCTGCATCAACAAATCCTTGTATGTCTAATGTTTTGTTAGCACTATCAGTACTAGAATAAACCAAATAGTAATCATCAATACCTACTAGATATCTAAATATCCTCTTTGCATAATTCCAATGTTGTCTACTAGGGTTAGACATAAATCTACTCAAAACTCCCACTGCTTGGGCAATATCTAGTCTAGTGAAAACCATTGCATACATCAAACTCCCTATAGCACTAGCATATGGCACATTAGACATATCCTCTAAATCATCCTCATTCTTTGGACACATATGTAATGAAATCTTAGTAACAATGGATAAAGGAACTCTAGTTAGGTTATAGTCCTGCATACTAAATCTCTGCAAAATGGTATTCACATACTTACTCTTTGACAACCAAAGCTTTTTGTTACCTCTATCCCTCTTGGTCTCCATACCTAGAATATACCTAGCTGCTCCAAGATCCTTCATATCAAATGTACGTGAAATTTGGGCTTTCAACTCACTAATCATACCCTTAGTATTGCTAAAAAGTAACATGTCATCAACATACAATGCAATGATCAGAATAGAATCATCAATACAATGAATGTAAACACAGTGATCCTCCTCACTTCTAACAAAACTCAATTTCAAGACAAATGAATCAAACTTTTGGTACCACATTCTGGGGGACTGTTTCAAACCATAGAGAGACCTCTTCAATCTATAAACCCAATGTTGTTTCCCTTTTACCTCAAAACTTGTAGGTTGTTGCATGTAAATTGCTTCCTCAAGATCTCCATGCAAAAATGTAGTCTTAACATCCATTTGCTCTATTTCTCAATCAAAAGTTGCAACAATGGATAAAATAAATCTAATAGAAGTTAATTTAGCAATAGGAGAGAATATTTCACCGAAATCAACTCCCTCTCTCTGGGAGTAGCCCTTGGCTACCAGTCTAGCCTTGTACTTCTCCAATGAACCCTTTGCTCCAAACTTCTTCTTGAAGACCCACTTGCAACCTATGGCCTTTCTTCCTTTGGGAAAACAAACAAGATCCAAGGTGTTGCAAGAGTCTAAATCCATCATCTCCTCATGCATGGCCAACTGTCAAGACTCACTATCATTTGCATGAATAGATTCTTTGTAGGATCTAGGCTCATTGTCAGTACTCAATAAAGCAAATACACAAATGGAAATCTGGTGAGCTATACCTGTCAACTGGGTTTTGTTGTCTTTTGGATCTTCTCAGAGGTGGAATAAGAGACTCTTCAAGTTCTTCTGCATGATCTTTTGTACCAACTTCTTCTGTTATAACAGATTCTTCCTCATCAAAACTTTCAATCGAGTCTTCTTCTGCTTCTTCACCCCCCAATCCATCATTTTGTTCTTCCTGAGGTGCATCTTCATGCTATAATTCAAAATGCACTCTCTTCACCTTTTCTTCTTTTTCCTTTGGCTATTCAGGTTCTGAAATAACACTAAATTCCTTGAAAATAACATCTCTAGAATAGACAATCTTCCGGGTTAGTGGATTTCAAAGCTTATAACCTTTTACATTATCACCATATCCAATGAAAATACATTTCTCAACTTTTGGATCCAACTTAGTTTGTTTTTTTGTAGGCACATGAACATAAGCCTCATACCCAAATACCCTTAAATGTGAAACAAAAGATTTCTTTCCTATCCACATTTCATAAGGAGTTGAAACAAGAACCTTACACAGAGATCTATTAACCAAGTAGTTTGCAGTACACATGGCTTCTACCCAAAAACATTTGTTCAATTGTGATTCACTTAACATACTTTGGATCTTTCCATTGTTGTCTGATTCATCCTTTCTACCACTCCATTCTGTTGTGGAGTATACAGAGTAGTCTTCTGTCTAACAATACTTGCATGCTTACAGAATTTATCAAATTTCTTATAATAGTATTCCCCTCCATTGTTAGATCTCAAAACCTTTATCTTATAATTTGATTTCTTTTCAACTAAAGCTTTAAATTCCTTAAACTTAGTGAAAACTTTAGATTTGTGACGCATAAAATAAATCCAAGTAAACTTTGAGACGTCATCAATGAAGGAAACAAAATATCTAGATTTTCCAATTGATTCAATGTCCACTGGACCAAAAACATCCCAATGAATAAGTTCCAATTTATTATTAGATTTATTACTTCCTAAAGGAAATGGAGATCTATTATGTTTTCCAAACACACAATGTTCACAAAATTTGAAACACTCATCAGAATTGGATAGACCATCTAACAAATTTTTATTTAAGATAGTCTTTAAACTAGACTGACTTATGTGGCCCAATCTATGGTGCCACAACATACATGTATTTTCAGTATTAGCCTCAGATGCATAAGAGGCATTACAAACAGTAGTGGCTTCTAGCTTAAATAGAGTTCCCAATATTTTCCCCTTCACTACCGCTAAGTTTCCTCTCACCAATCTGCAACCATGCTTATCAAATGTCACATGCATTCCTAAATCATTCAACTTTAAAATAGAAATCAAATTTTTAGTCAATCCAGGAACATGAAAAACACCGGGGAGGGTTTTAATTCTCCCATTGCTGAAACACAACCTTACCTTCCCTTGTCCAACAATAGGATATGTACAGTTGTCTCCAAGGTACATATTCCTCCATCATACTCTTCGTATGTGGAAAACCATTCTTTATGCGGGGTCATATGGTACGGGCATCCTAATTCAACCAACCAATGATCATGAGAAACAACATTACATGTAGAAAGTAAAACCTCATCACCTGCATTTGAAGACTTATTAGTAGCGGAATACCATTGTTTCTTTGGGTTTCTACATTCCTTTTTCACATGTCCTCTCTTTTCGTAGTTCCAACACTTGACTCTATTCTTCTTTCTAGGAGTCTTAAAAGGCCCTTTGACTTGTCTTTAGACCCCTTCTGATCTCCTTTTGGTCCTCTTTCCATAGACCTTCCCCTGACACTGAGAGCATTCCCTGAACTATCTAAACTTTTCTTCCTCAATTCCTATGACAGCAGAACTGAAACAAAAGCATCCAACTTCAGATCTGTGAGGTTAGAAGTGATAGCCAAAATAACATTCTCCCATGACTCAGGTAAAGAACAGAGAAGCAATATACATTTATCTTCCACATTCACATCAACATCTATAGATTCTAGTTGACTCAATAACAAATTAAATGAATTCAGATGCTCTGCAACTAATTCACCCTCTTTCATTTTCATGGAAAATAACTTACACTTTAAATAAAGCTTATTTACCATACTCTTGGCTTGGTATATCTCACCCAAATGCTTCCACAAGCTATGTGCAGACTTCTCACTCGCAACATTTAGTAGAATAGAATCTACAAGTCACAGCTGGATGGTTCCCCATGCCTTCTTGTCCAGTCTTTCCCATTCATCTAGAGCAACATCATTGGGTTTCTTCTCCTTAGTTACATCCAACCACTAGTTTCTTTCCTCTAACAAATCCTCCATTTTTAACTTCCACAATTTGTACCTCGTGCCATTGAACTTTTCAATGTCCAACCGAGAGGTAGAAGCAATAGTGGATGCAGCCATGATATCTACACAAGAGCTGCAAAAAAATAACAACCAAATCTCCCATTGCAGCTAAAAAAGCTTCACACTACCACCCAAGAATCAAAACTGGTCAGGCTCTAATACCAAATGTTAAAAATGAAGGTACAAACCACACAACATAAATTTGATTCAAACCTTATTAATATCCTCTAAATAATGTAGAATTATTTGAGATTGCAATATAAATAAAACCCACTACACAGAAATAACATGCATTAAGAACTAAACACATAACATAGTATGTAATGTGGAGAAACCCTTTCGGATAAAAAAATCCACCAAGAAAAGAGGCTCCAAGTTGTATGATATTCAAATATGAGATTACAATACATGCACTTCCTATTCTTCTTCAGTCTTCAATCCAGCAACCCCTGTTACTCCCAACTCTGATAAAAATGTAGTACAAATATCCTTATAATAGGGGGTTGTCTTCTAGGACAAGAAAATTGACAAAATATCGACTATCTGATTTGTGACCTAATGACGAACAGTTCAGATTTATAATGATAAAAATAAATAAAATGAGGTTTCGAGGGCACTGCCCCCGAACCCTCGTCAGGGTGCATGACCCCGGACCCCCCACTGGGGGATGATCCCCCCAGACCCCTCATAGAGGGGGAACCCCCTGTAACTCCCTGTCACAGATGAATTAGCGTTAGGTACTGGATATAAACATGCGGCTGAAACAAGATCACTGCTGGTAAAACCTTTCATCCTTTATGGGTGATTTATAAACAATAATAGGAATAAATTACATAAGATTTACAAGGTTGATGGCACCTTAATCCTAACAAAAATTATGCTTTTGCCAAGAGAAATGTATGTCTAAATATAAAGGGAAATGTTACCACTACAATTTATCTTTGAATATAAGGAATTTCAAGGTTGAAAAATATTCATAAAAGATGTACTTTTATTTATTGATGTTTATCAAATGATTAAAAAAAATATTCCATTCTTGTAATTCATGTTCTTTACTTTCCTAGTAAATTGTGTGTGTAAATCCAAGTAATATGAGAAGGCATGTTACATATAGTGTCAAAGTGAACCGGGTTCAACACATGGACCTAGGAGCTCACTACGGGAAAATTTGTCAACATTAATTAGATAGCTAATGTTTGAAATTAGTTTTATGCCAGAATGATGTGGAGAAGAACTGAGAAAAATATCAAAAAATATATTCCCCAGCATTTGCCTAAGTTGGTAGTTAAGAAAGAACTTACTAAGGAGGTTGAGCTGAAGGAGCATATTAATTATGCAGAGGGTGCATGGCTAGAGGATTCAGAGACTTTGAGTAATGCTCTAGTGTATACGGCTAGAGAGGAAACAATGTATTAAATTGGCCAAGAACCCTATTGTTTCTACTTTTGTAGTTAAACCAAGTAAACCGTATGCAAAATGCAACATGCCATTTGGATGTGGCTATGACACTCCTGATATAGGAAAAGAGGTGATGGAGGAATTCCTGTATCTACATCCACCCTCTAAGTTTATTTTTCTAGATTCTGATGGGGAAGAGGAACCTAAGGAATATCCTTTAACCGACAGTGACATGTAGACTTGTCATGTTAATTATCTAAATAAGGATGTAGTTATACCCAGAATAAACTATAATAAAGATGAGATTTTTTCCATTTGAATTTTGTGAATGGATTTTATTAATTTTGAATTTTGAATTAATGAGATGCATTATTCTAAATTCTAATTTATAGTTTGATACAAATATCAGGTGTAATAAAGCGTATCATCATGGTTCAAACTCAAACAACTCTTGAAGATAGTCAAGGAGAGTCTAATCCTTCTAAAAAACCTATGGCTAAGTTGGACCAAATATTATCTATGATGAATGAAACCAAGGGGAGACTTGGAAACTTGGAATAGGAGGTTAAGGGTCAAGGTAAATCTGAAGAAGGACATGAGGATTCACATCTAGGAGATGATGAATATGTCCATGAATATAGTATTCATAGTGATCAGAGAGAGAATATTGATAAAACTAAGTCTCAAGAAGAGAAGAAAAGTAGACTTGCCTCTAAGCTATCTAGAGAAATGAAGAAAGTCATGCCACCCAAGTTTGATGGAATTGAAATTGGTGATGCTGCTGAAGCTTGGTTGACAAAGATGGAAAAGTATTACAAGATACGAAATTACTCTGAGATAACTAAGACAGTTTGTGGTGCCTTTCAATTGGTAGGAGAAGTGTCCATGTGGTGGATGAACAAGAAGATGGAATTGGGATTAAGTTCTTTGAGTTTAACATGGGAACAATTTGTGGTCTTATTTGACCAAAGGTGGTTACCGCAATTTTTCTTTGACCAAAAGCTAACATATTTTTAGAATTTGAGACAAGGAGATATGTCAATGGTTGAATATTGGGAAAAAATCACCCGTCTTCTAAAATATGTGCTTCAATATCAGAAAGATGAAAGGTTCAGGATTAGGAAATTTATCATGGGCCTAAATGCCTAGATAGGTGGTGAAGTGGATGTTTATGTCCCTTCTACTATGAACCAATTTTTGGAGAAGGCAATCAAGAAAGAGCAAAAATTGAAGTCAATTTTTCCATATCGCGAGAAGAACTGCAAGAGGTTTAATAAGTCACCAACTTCACAACTTTGCAAGTAAAGGAATGGCAAGCCTGATGTGGCTAAGAAGAGTGACAAAGGTTCTAGAAATAATAGGAGTGGACCCAGGAATGAGAAAAAGAGCAGTGGCAATGCTCAAAGGAATGACAAAAATTCAGATAGACCTACTGAGAAGCGAGGACCTCTTGGAGGATGTTTCACTTGTGGCAGAGACCACTATGCAAATCAATGCCCAAGTAAGAACCAGGGAGTTCAGTAGCATGGTAATGCTTTACCCACTCAACAAGCAACTTTTCAATAGAGGATCCATGTAGCTTTGGATAATCGCCAAGAAGAGTACCAAATTACTTCCATTGAGACATCAGGTACTTTATTTGGAGTTCCTATTCTATTTTGATTGATACTAGAGCAACTGAATGTTTTATTTCTCTAAGAGTATTAGGTAAATTTCCTAGAAGAGTTGGATTTATGGAAAAACCTTGGTCAGTAGAGTATGCTAACCACACTAGAGCTCAGGTCGAGCAATGTTTATTTGAAGCTAAGATTGATCTTCCTAGTTTCTCAACTAAGGTGAATTTGTTTGTAGCCCCCCTAGGTTCCTATGATGTTATCTTAGAAATAAATTGGCTATGGAGGCATAGAGCCAATGTAGGCTATTTTGAAAAAAAATAGAGTGTCTAGACGATGTAGGAAACAAAGTCTTTTTGCAAGGCACTCGGAGAGAAATTAAGATCAGACCAATCTTTGTTATGCAACTAAAGAGGGCTAGGCAAAAAGGGTGTCAACTTTGTGCAGTCAAAATGGAGAAAATAGAAGAAGATCCTAGTAAACAAAGCATATCTTTGGAGAATTATCCTTTCCTTAGAGATTTTCGGGATGTTTTTGTTGTGATAGTTGTCATTGATGTCAAAGGTTTCAAAGGTTTATGATGACTAGGTGTTGATGTGATGGCAGAGAGTTGATGTGGTGACAGAGACATCAAACATGTGGTAGAGTTCATGTGATAACTTGATCATGTTGGATCATCTTATATTTTTGTTCACAGCTCAAAGGATTTCATGATATATATTGATCTTTGATGACCTCATCAGGATACTTATTGTCATAGTAATATATGCTCATGTTGACAGGATGTCTTCATGATCCTCATATTATTCATTGTCTTAGGATGGTCTTTGAATGCTCATGCTCATGGTGGTGTTGAGTTGTCATGATGTTGATCTTGTTCTTGATGTTGTAGTTCAGAGTGTTATTGATATGTTAGTGAGAATGTGAAGTGTTGGATGTCATAGCAAAGAGTTGGTTAGTGGTGTTGAGGATTATATGCAGTGTCATTCCATTTAAGGTGTATCTACAATGTTGTTATGATGTTCTCAAGACTTGGAATAGGAAGATTGTGTTGTTGAATGGTTGGTGACTAACTTGAATTAGTCTTGCATATTTTATCTTGCAGAAGATCTCAAGTCTCAGGTCTTTATTGTATTAGTATGAGCTCAAGAAATCTTTGAGGAATTGAATTCATAGTTGGAGGGTTAGATATCTTTGATCAAAATATCATTTACATTCATTTAGGATTTACTCTTACAGCTTCAACACATTCTGCTATAAAGTGTATTCTTTGTCTTAGAAATTGAGTCCACATTTTAGTGGTGTTTTTCTCCATGGATGAATTAGACTCTTATGGCATCCAACTTCTGATTAGGGTTTGTTTATATTTATCATAAGGACCTAAAACCCTAAATAACTTATAACCTAAGTCCTTTATAAATGTGTGATTGATGGTTTTCACTTTATTTATATTCTTATAGTGACTTAGGATCACCAATTGGTGACCACTTAAGTCACAATATAAGGGGCACCGCAACATATGGTGACTGACCCTTATGCCTAGGGCAACCGGTGATGTTCAAAGACACAAAAGGCATCAAGCGCCCAATACAGATCAAGGGCTATTATTCAAAATCTTGGGGGCGCAAAAGAAGATCGAATGGTCGCCTTTTGTCTACTTTTTGAATTCAAAATGGTCACTCTCCTCATTTAAAATTGACGGGCAGACTCTTCAACTTCCTATTCAGATGTGCAAAAGAATGCAGAGGGACAAGAATTTTTGTTTTAGGCTATGTATGATGTTCGGTAGGTTGTTGGCTGGTGTTTAGTGTTCTTGAGAGAGATACCTACAACTTGATGTGCATACTAATTAAATTCTAACATGTTTTGAATGTGTTGAGAGACATGTCTGTGTGTAGTGCATCTCTGATATGAAAAAGAGATTTTAAGGTAATTTCTTTAGTTGTTGTAGAATGAAGGATGAGGATATGTAGTTTGAATAGATGATTGGTTTCTTGTCATATTGAATAAAGAACAATGTACATATAATCATTTTGTGATAGAAAGGATGGTGTAAAATAATGAGACCTCATGAACTAGTATTTGTTGTGAAGTGCTAGAGATATGTGTGAGGAAACTATGTAGCAAGTGAATGATAGAAAGAGAGATAAAAGAGGGTTTGCTGACATCATTATTGTAGAATCACAACAAATACAATGATGACTGATTGAGGTGATAATAATGTAGAATGTGTTGATTTCAAAGGAGTTCAAAATGAGATATAAGGTTTTTCTATGTAGAGAAACAGAGTTTTCCTCTATACATTTTCATACTCTTGTATTTTGGGTCGGTGCCCTTGGAGTTGGTGCTCCTAAATGTATTAGGGGTTGGTGCTCCTTGAAGTAGGTGCTTCTAAACAAAGTAGCCAGTGAGGCTTTGTAATAAGTGGGATTTTGTTAAGCCAATGAGGCAATTTTCTCGAGTGGTTTTTCATCCCTAATGGTTTTCCACTCATCAAAATCTATGTTATGTCTCCTCTTGATGGTTGATTATGTTGTACTTGTTTGATCATCCTTGTTCAAGTTTTATATCCTAAACTGCACATCTTTGTGACTATATTTTCAATAAGGTTCTTTGTATAAATCTAGTGAGTTAAGTTTTGAAATGTTAAGGTTTTTAGACCACTGATTCACCCCCTCCCTCTCAGTGGTCTAGTACTCCAATAGTTTTTCTAGATGAACTTCTAGGATTACCTCCAAAGAGAGCTTTCAATTTCTCAATTGATATTATACCTAGATCCGAGCTGATTTCAAAATCTCCATACCATATGACTACTACGGAGTTGATGGAATTGAAAGCCCAGCTTCAAGAACTATTGGCTAAAGGTTTGATTAGACCTAGTGTTTCTCCTTGGGGAGCCCCAATGATCTTTGTTAAGAAAAAGGATGGAACTTTATGTCTATGTATAGACTATCTAATGCTTAACAAAGCAACAATAAAGAATAAGTATCCTCTACCATGTATTGATGATCTTTTTTATCAGATGCGTGGTGCTTCAGTGTTTTCCAAGATCAATTTACAATCTAGATACCATCAACTGAGAATAAAAGATGAGGACATACATAAGACAACTTTCAGAACTAGATATGGGCATTATGAGTTCATAGTTTTACCTTTTGTACTTACGAATGCCCCAACTGCATTTATGAATTTGATGAATAGTATTTTTTGAGATTGCTTGGATAAATTTTTTCTAGTGTTTCTAGATGACATTCTTGTTTTCTTTAAGAATGAGGAACGTCACTTGCAACATCTTCGGATGGTTTTGCAATGGCTAAGAGAACATAAATTGTTTGGGAAGCTCTCTAAGTGTACTTTCTTTTAGAAAGAGATATAGTACTTAAGGCATATTATCTCAGTTGAAGGAATATCAATGGACCCTACAAAGATAAAAGCCATACTTGAGTGGCATGTGCCTAATAATGTGCATGAACTGCACAACTTCATGGGGTTAGTAGGATATTATAGGAAGTTCATTTTGAACTTTTCTAAGATTGTGAGCCCAATCACTTCACTTCAGAGAAAAGGAAAGCATTCGACTGGACAATAGAATGTTAGGAGGCATTTGACCAGTTGAAAGAAAGGTTGACAACTACACCAATATTGAAAGTTCTAGATCTAGAAAATTAATTTGTTGTCATTACTGATGCCTCAAGAGAAGGTTTGGGAGGAGTTCTTATGCAGAATGGGAAAGTGATGGCCTATGAATCCAAGCAGTTGAGAGCGTATGAGTAGAATTATGCTCCTCATGATTTGGAATTAGTAGCAATTGTGCATGCTTTGCAAGTGTGGAGACACTACTTTCTAGGAAAATCTTTTAAGTTGAAGTCAGATCATCGTGGTCTTAAGTATATATTCACCCAACCCCATCTGAATGCTTGACAAAGAAGATGGTTGGAATTGATATCCGATTGTGATTTTGAGATAAATTATATCAAGGGTAAAGAGAATCGAGTAGCGGATGCTCTGAGTCAACGAAGACATATCGCATCAATTGTCTCTATCCACTCAAACTTTAAGGATTTGGTATTGCAGAATTCTATGGGTGATAAATTTTATGAGCAAGTGAAGCAATATCTCTTTGTAAATCCTCAAGATTCAAGGTATGATGGATTCTATTTTGAATCAGATGGACTTATAAGATATTGAGGAAGAATGTATGTTCTAGATTCAGTAGAGTTAATAAATCTTGTGTGGAAGGAAGTTCATTCCGCACCATACTCAGGTCATCTAGGGGTGACTAAACTCCTAGCAGATGTAAAACCACTTTATTTCTAGAAAGCGATGAAGAATGATGCTACAATATTTGTAGCTAGTTTCCTAGAATGTCAGAGAGTCAAGGTTGAGCATCAGCATCCAACAAGACTTATGTATCCACATGATATTCCAGAGTGGAAGTGGCAAGTTATAAGTATGGATTTTGTACAAGGTCTTTCAATGTCTCAAAATAAATATGATGCTATTTTAGTAGTGGTAGATAAGCTCACCAAGGTAGCTCATTTTATACCTAGAAATTTAATAGATGGAGCACCAATTATTGTTCACAAGTTTGTGCAGGAAGTGTTCAGATTGCATGGAGTTCTTGAGAAGATTGTCTTAGATAGAGATGCACGGATGACTTCAAGATTTTGGCAAACCTTGTTTTCAGTGCTAGGAACTCAACTCAATATAAGCTTGTCTTATCACCATGAAACAAATGGTTAGACAGAAAGGGTAAACCAAATTCTTAAAGATTTCTTGTGAATGTATTGAATGGATTAGAAATACAAGTGGGAAGAGTATCTACTGCTTGTGGAGTTTGCATATAACAACTCCTATAATTTTTCTATTAAGATGTCTCCATTTGACACATTATATGGAAGAAGTGTCAAACTCCTATAAGCTAGGATAAGCTAGAAGATAGAATTAGCATTGGTTCAAAAATGTTGGCAGAAATGGAAGAACATGTTAAGCTGATCAGAAAAAGATTAGTCGAAGCTAATGATACGAAGAAAAGCTATGTTGATGCCAAACGTACACCAAGACAATTCTGAGTTGGAGAAAGAGTTCTTTTGAGGATTAAGCCTCATAAAAGTTCTATAAAGTTTGGGAAGTCATCCAAACTAGCCCCTAGATATGTAGGAGCCTTCAAAGTTCTTGAAGTGATCAATCTAATAGCCTACAGAATCGCTCTACCACTAGCTCTTGCAAAGATGCGTAATGTTTTTCATGTTTCATATTTGAAAAAGTTTATAGCAGGTGATAATCATGTTCTTGATTGGAATGCTTTATATGTGCAGGACCCAGGAGTGGTCATGATCAAGCCTCTCAAAGTGCTTGAAGTTTGCAAGCACCACTTGCGTAATAGAGATGTTACTCAGTACAAGGTCTAGTGGGACTAGTATGCAGAGGATAATGCTACATGGGAAGATTATAATGATTTACAGCAAAGATTTCCTCATTTGTTTTATGCTTTTCAAAGATAAACTTTATAATGGTATTATTTTGGATACATTAGATCATCGAGAATGATGAATCTTATGGGGGGAGATATGTCACATTCCTAATTTTTTACTATGTTTTACTTTTACTTGCAAGTAATTAGTAGATAATTTTTGTTTGATTTAATGATTTGACGTTAAGTGAAAATGTTAGGATAAATCTATGATTTCATGAATTTGAGAATATTCATAGAATTTAGACATGTGATTATATGATTTAATGATTATTTATTCATGATGTATATGGTTTAAACTAATGATACACTAATCCCAGTTTGGTGATTGCAAGGTGTATTCAGGAAACAAGTTTTCCACCCTCTAAGAAAGAGAGGGAGAGCACCATCAGAGAGAGGTGAATAGACATATGGAAAGAACAAGTAGTTTCCATCTAAGTCTTGAGTTACATAGTTTAATGAGCCCTATTAAGTTTGGTAAGTTAATTCCAACTTTTGGCCTTAGTTGTTTCTCGATTCGACAATTTAGTCGATTTGATGTTGTTAATCCTTTATCTTAGATTTTTGTTGAAAAACCTAGAAGGGTTAGTCATCCATCGACAAGATGTAGAGAATAGTCAACATTTATCTTGATATAGTTATATTCAAGAGTTAATATATGTGTTTGGTTAATTATCTCTTCTTTGGTTATTCGATTGAGATTCTTTTATAGTGTCCTATTAGGTTATTTATGTTTGTGTATTTTTGCTATATTGTGAGATAGAGAGGGGGAGAATACCTCAACCCCATTCTTGTATCTTGTTAATGTTTGGAAACAACATAGGGTATACATTGTGTATGCTTTCTTTATGATGTAATATATATATATATATATATATATATATATATATATATATATATATTAAGATTGATATTTATTAAGATCTATTGAGATAGGTCGAAGTCTTCTTAATGAAAGAAGTTATGAGTTAATGTGTTGTTTTTGTTGTGAGGTATGTGGTCTTATGATTTCCTTTGTACTCTCAACTATTTAGGAGAGTGGAGTGTCTTCTTGACCGAGTCATGATAGATTATTTATTGTCCATCATCTCCATAATGCAAGCCATGATGAGGAATCATGGTGGAGCTTAAATGATAGATGATGGAATGCGGTTGAGAAGGAGTGTGTGTTCTATTTTTACCATCGCGGGAGCTCTTTGAATATAGGGGATACTATGAAGAGAAAGACCTTGGTGGAATTTTGACAGAGAAAGGACGACAACAGAGGAGCCTGTAGGAGTCAAGGACAACACTGAGAGGGGGGTGAATCAGTGTTGTGTGAATTTTCAAATCTTTTTCAAACTTTAACTTGGAGAGCATAAGGAGAGAAAGTAATCATTGAATTGTCAAACACATATGCACATAACTGAGAATGATAAACAAAACTCATGAGTAAAACATACAACCATAAAAAGATGACCAATATGAATCAAGACACAAGAATTACTGGAGTGGAAAACCCTCTCTGGGTAGAAAAACCACTCATGAAGTGCCTCACTGGCTTAACTTTGAAAACATCTTACAAAGCCTCACTGGCTGAATATTATGTCTCACTGACTATTGAGGTCTCACTGACCTACAAGCCTCACTGGCATACTGTTTAGAAGCACCAGCTTCAAGGATCAACAACCCCTATTACAGAACAAACTGAAAACACAAATTCAGAGGGTTTCTCTGTTTCAATACAGAACATTTATTCTCTCTCATGTGTCTGTCAAATGACCATTCTATTCAAAATCAATCCTTCATCCAGATATGCTCAACAACACTACTTTTCTCTGTATGTTTTATCTCTGCCTCACTAGTCTTACAATCAATGCACCTAAAAAACTATTATATGCAAATTGGATGTCTTTTCACCTTTCACATTCTGCAAAGTCACTTGCTCTCACTGAAGATCATTTTGTCCTTTCATCTTCACTTTTTAATGTCTTCAAAAACAATGCATCTTATATTGTCACCTGCAAAAATAAAAGAACATATATCTAATCCAAAACCTTTCACATTCTTCAGATTCACGAAACCAAAAACCCATTTATATTTTCTTTTAGAGATGAAAGAATATCTTTTCATATTTGAGACCTTTCATTTCAATTTCTTCATCTCCCTGCAAATAAACTCTTTATCTTCACAAAATATTAACAACCAACTTCAATACATTATTTCCTCCCTGATTCATAAAATAGAATTCTTTATTTTTCTTACAAGACAAATCTTCTCCATGAAAACCTTTTCAATACCTACATAAAACCATCTAAAAATAGGGTCATATAATATCAAACCCTATAGAAAAATCTTCATATTCTCTGCTCATATCTACAATCTCTGCATGATGTTTCATATTCTCCAAAACACAAAACCCTTCAATCTGATTATCTTCTCTGTTGCATATTCCTTCAAACAAATTTTTCATTATCCTCTTCAAAAAATAATCTTCTCAATCTATAAGATAATACCAAATTGTCTTGTCATAAAAATATTTCATTTTGAAATTCCCTTCAATCTGCTCAAATTTTGATTCATATTCCTGCAAAAAAACACATTCTCATTCTCTGATTGCAAATAAATAAATAAATCTTCATTTATTTTCTCACAAGACAAATTATCTCCGAAAACCTTTCATCTTCTCTGTATCTCAAAAAAATCTTTATTTTGCAAAAAAAACATTTCCAATTCTCCATAGATATTTTGCCTTCAAGAAGAAATCTCTTCAAAAAAAAATGTTGATGTTTATCTCTTTTCTGTCCTCACAAACATCTCTTCAAAAAGAATTTTCTCTTTTAGAAAAAACAATAAAAATCTCCTTATAAAAAAAACTCCTTATTTATCACATAAGGGACCGACTAAAGATTTAGAAGGAAATTATTAAGTTTTAAAAAAGAAACTATTCGGCCTTCAAACCTTTCTGAATTCTTCACAAACTTTCAAGGAAATATAATAGCCTTTTCCTTAAAGCATGGAGCTCACATAAACCCGTGCCCTCTTGATTTTTTGGATAAGATTTTAAATTTAAAAACATAGAAAGCCCGCCAATGTAGAGGACTTGTTCCATTCGGTAAAATGTGGAAAGGGGTCGGTTGCCCTATGGTCATTTTAACCCTTCTGCAGGTTTCCTTTAGTGAGGTGACCTGGGATATCAGGTCAACAGCAGATTAGAACAAAAGTGCTCTCCATGAATGACATAAATGACTTGGGATATTTGATGTTAATCAATTTTTTTGAACCCTTGATTATTATCCAATAAACTTCCTTGAAATACACTTACAATACTAACATTATGGCTATCAACATCAAATGTTAGACAGATATCAAGCCTTCACCAACTCCACAATCTGAAATGTAAGTAGCTATGTACAAGCACAAAGAAACAAGAGATTATAAATCACTTGATTGGCATCATGTAATATTGAACACCAACTCTGAAGATATCATTCCATTAATGATCAGCGGAGCTTCTAAGTAATAAGGCATCCTTGATGATCAACTGAGATTATATGAATATTTTGAACAATACCAACTCCTTGATGTCCTAGCAACTCGACCTTAATGCATAACATCTATCCTCTGATAAAGATCCTTGATGATAATGACAACCTTAAACAAGATCATCAAAACTGCATTCCACCAATGAGAGTGAGATAATTGAATGTGAATGATAATGTGAATATTCAACATTTGAAGCACAAGTATCATATATTGTTCAACTGAGATCCTCTCAACCTTTGATATCACCTGTCCATAATATGTGAGCATTAACAAATGATGTAAACAAGCAGATCAAACAAGATAACCATGAGTCTTGTATCTGACATAACCTATATCTGTGAACATGAAACAACTCTGCATTAGACCTATTTGAGCTCCTAGATGATCAACATCCTCAAACACATCACTGACATCCTAATGTAACTCAATCTTGAGAATAAAAAGCTGTGATATGACAATAGAAAGAACACATGAGATGATGTCTCCTACTCAAATGTTTACCAATATCAACCTTGCACATGATGATGATCTTATCAAAACATGAACTAACATTATAACTCCTGACTATCTTGATGATATTGATGTCCTGATATGAAGATCAATTCCAACATCTATGACAACCTGAAAGAACACCTTTTTGACATCAATGACAACCTGACTCTATCAATCTCCCCCTTTGTCATTGATGGCAAAACCACCTGATGCAATTTTTTTCTCCCCCTTTTTGACATCTGATGAGAAAGCCTGAAATAACTCCCCCTGAGAACAACTCCACTGAAAAGATGTTATAGCATGATCATAACAATTACATAAACTCCTGTTATCCTTTGAACAAGAATGATTTATGATGATAATAGTCCTGAAACCAGCAAAAGACCAACCTTTTTGAACATTGTCATCTGTTATTTCTAATACAAGACATACCTTCCTCTGATGAAATGCAGGATATCACCAACAATGTCATAGCTTGAAGAACTCTATCTAAAACATGGAAGATCATCAATGAAACAAGTGAAACACTATCTCCAAATCACCTAAAAATTTTCAATACTTATGCAAACATATGCCATAAAAACATTACACAACAAGGTAGTTGATATGACCATCAAATTGACTTCTTTGATATGAACTAACATCCTGCAACCAAACTATTCTGACACCTTTTCTGACATGACAAAGACAGAAGACCATCTGAACTATCCTCCTATTCTGTACAAGACACTTGTCAATTCTGTTACAAAACCACATTTGAAATAAACTGCAATCAACAAGAATTTCTGTCTCTTGACATTACCATTCAAATAACATTTTCAAAAACACTTTGGATTGCAATACCATAACAATCCAATCCTTTGTAATCATAAACATGATCAAGATCATTTGTCAAACAATTTGTGCATTTGAACACCTTTTCAATATCTTGAAAGTATAATAGGCCAAAGAACACCTGAAACACTATCACATACCAAACATCAACATTGTTAGCAACATCATTATCAACTATTTCAAGCAAGACAGACAAGATCATCATATCAAATGATCTTTTTTCTTGAAACTTCTTGGGGTTAACTAATAGAACATTTGATGCCTCCCCCTTAGTTCATGCTATGTTATGCAACAGATGAAATGACTTGTGCAAGATGCACAAGCTTAGATTCTGACTTCTCTTTACTTTCTTTCTGCTTCCAGATTTTCACAGGTGCTTTCTTCCTCCAAATCTTTTCTGCTTCTTTTCTTTTCCACCTTTTTAAATCAGGTGAAGCTTTCCTGCAACTATGAGCTTTATGAGCAAAAGAATTGCAATTATAACAAACTATGTTATAACCAAATGACTGATACCTTTTTGACATCTCCTGAGCAATTATGTTATTCTTCCATGTAGGATCATACATTCTATTCATTTTGCAGTTTCTTTGAATGTGTCCAACATTATTGCACTTGTAACAAATAATATCAATATTTCTTTTGCAATTAACTGATCTATGTCCAAATTGATTACAAGCATAACAATGACCATTAAAAGAATAATTATACCTATACATGTATGCTTGTCTAACAGGAGCACTTTTTCTAAAATTTCTTCTTCTTTGATTATGCATTTTGTTTTCAGTGGCAGCATTCAAATCAATCTTCTTTCTAGGTGTCTCTCTAGCTTTTGAACATGCTCCTTCTTCAAAACCAAGTCCAGTAGTGTCTTCATATAGTTTTTGCTTACCAAGCATCTTATCAAACACTTGATATTTCTTAGATAAAACCTTGAGACCATCATACTCTTTTCTCAGATTAATAATTTCACTCTCTAGTTTTAGATTTTCAATCCTTGAAACCTCAAAGTTGGAAATTGAACCATCAGCTATCCTCTTAGCTTCTTCAATTTCTGTCTTTAATCTATCAATTAGTTTGTCTGAATCATCAATATATGTCTTTAAACTAATCATTTGACATTCAACCTCTTCAAGATCTGTAAGAACTTTGTCTTTTAAATCTCTTTCTTGTTGCAGCTGCAACATTAATTTTTGGTTCTCCTTCTTATACTTCTTGAGCTCACTCAGAGCATATATAAGCTCTCCTTCCAAATCAATCTCACAGTCTTGTTCATCATAATCCTGATCATCATCATCTTCTGAATTTGATTGGCTCTCAACTTCTTCATGTGATTGCCTTTCATTACCAGAGTGTCCTCTTCTTTATCATTACCTTGGTAAATTCTTTTCAATCTCCTCCACATATCCTGAGCTGTAACACAATCCATAACTTTACAAATAACATCATTAGACAGAGTAGACAATATAGCCTTCTTTACAATATCATTACATTCAAGAGCTTCTTTGTTATTTGTAGAATTACAATTCTCAACTGACATTAAAACATCATATCCTAAGGAGGATAAATACACTTAAATTCTAACATACCAAACTAAAAAATTTGAACCATCAAACTAAGGAACATCTGAAAAATTTTCTTCTAAGACAATATCAGATTCAACTTGGAGAACAACTTTATCAACTGACTTTTTATCAAAATTTGGATTTGATATGGATGATGTCTTTTTACCAGAATGAATCTTAACATTTCTCATGTTCTTATTTCTCCTGCACTTACCCATTGAACTCCACACACAGGACCTACCTGTTGCAAGTATGAGGTGAGCCAGTGTTGTCATTGATGTCAACATACTCATATTGCATTGACAAGAAGGATTTGATGAGCTGTGTGCTGAGGATATTGAGAAAATTAGCCTCAGTCAGGAACAGTGAAGAACAGTGATGAGAAGAAGGCAAATGAACTGTATAGGATGAGAACCGGAGGATGCGGATTAAAGGGTTAGTAGATATGAGTCTTGAGATGCTTCAGTTAAGATTTCAGAGGTCCGCATGAAGATCTGAAGGAGTTGTGGCTGTCGGTATAGAACCGGTTCTGGCAAGTATCCAGAGGTGACAGAGGATCACAAAAAGGTCCGGTGAGGTCCGGAATTGTATTATCCTAATCTGCGGATTGGACGGAGTGTTTGGGATGTCCTTGTGATGTGTCATCCTGATTTGTGTATGATTTGGAGGTCCGGAAGTACCTCTTGCATTATGACAGTGGCGACAGACTGTGTTCTTGAAGTTCCGGATGAGGAAGACAAGAGATCCCAGTAAGTAGAGGAAGTGCAGATGTATCCGGACATTCAGACAGGCTTGTGAAGGTTCTTGGATCATGTTTAGGTTGTGATGTTGGTCCGCATTGATGGTAGAGCCCGGAATTGAAGTTATTCTTCCGGATGAAGTTCTTGCTCTGTTTAGCCGACCGGATGAGTTGTTCATCCTGCGAATGTTCTTATGATGGCCGACCGGATGTGTTATTCATTTTGCGGATACTCCTATGGTTGTTTGCCGACTTAGATGTTTGTTCCTAAGTCGATGTCTTGTATAAATAACGGTTTGTGAGTTCATTTCAAGGTGTGGTGTGTGGATGAGTGTGGCATAGCGAAGAAACATGCGAAAGGCAGAGCAGAGATTTTGGGCTTAATTGGAACTGATCCGGACATGGTAGAGATGTCATTCTCCAGTTCAAGACTGTGATTTTTATCACTTTGTAGACAGTGTGTCTCCTTGTAGGCAGTGGGCCTCTTTGTGAGCAGTGTGCTCGGGCAGTGAGCCCTTATTGGCATGTGCCATTCATTTTTCTTTATTCTTCTAACAGAGAATAATTCTTGGGTTAATCACCCCGTGGTTTTTCCCTTAACCGGGTTTTCCACGTCAAAATCTTGGTGTTCAATGTGTTGATGCTTATCTGCTCTTGTGTTTATGTATTATGCCTCCATGGATGATTATTTGATATGCTGCTAACTAACAACAGAGAATTAAGTGTTTGAAAGAAGAAGAAGTTTTATACAACTGATTCACCCCCCCCTCTCAGTTGTATGCCCTAGATCCAACACTACCCAAGCTGATTAAGCTGCAAGAGGGAAACTGGCTCTGATACCAATTGTAGGAGTCAAGGACAACACTGAGAGGGGGGGTGAATTAGTGTTGTGTGAATTTTCAAATCTTTTTCAAACTTTAACTTGGAGAGCATAAGGAGAGAAAGTAATCATTGAATTGTCAAACACATATGCACATAACTGAGAATGATAAACAAAACTCATGAGTAAAACATACAACCATAAAAAGATGACCAATATGAATCAAGACACAAGAATTACTGGAGTGGAAAACCCTCTCTGGGTAGAAAAACCACTCATGAAGTGCCTCACTGGCTTAACTTTGAAAACATCTTACAAAGCCTCACTGGTTGAATATTATGTCTCACTGACTATTAAGGTCTCACTGACCTACAAGCCTCACTGGCATACTATTTAGATGCACCAGCTTCAAGGAGCACCAACCCCTATTACAGAACAAACTGAAAACACAAATTCAGAGGGTTTCTCTGTTTCAATACAGAACATTTATTCTCTCTCATGTGTCTGTCAAATGACCATTCTATTCAAAATCAATCCTTCATCCAGATATGCTCAACAACACTACTTTTCTCTGTATGTTTCATCTCTGCCTCACTAGTCTTACAATCAATGCACCTGAAAAACTATTATATGCAAATTGGATGTCTTTTCACCTTTCACATTCTACAAAGTCATTTGCTCTCACTGAAGATCATTTTGTCCTTTCATCTTCACTTTTTAATGTCTTCAAAAACAATGCATCTTATATTGTCACCTGCAAAAATAAAAGAACATATATCTAATCCAAAACCTTTCACATTCTTCAGATTCACGAAACCAAAAACCCATTTATATTTTCTTTTAGAGATGAAAGAATATCTTTTCATATTTGAGACCTTTCATTTCAATTTCTTCATCTCCCTACAAATAAACTATTTATCTTCACAAAATATTAACAACCAACTTCAATACATTATTTCCTCCTTGATTCATAAAATAGAATTCTTTATTTTTCTTACAAGACAAATCTTCTCCATGAAAACCTTTTCAATACCTGCATAAAACCATCTAAAAATAGGATCATATAATATCAAACCCTATAGAAAAATCTTCATATTCTCTGCTCATATCTACAATCTCTGCATGATGTTTCATATTCTCCAAAACACAAAACCCTTCAATCTGATTATCTTCTCTGTTGCATATTCCTTCAAACAAATTTTTCATTATCCTCATCAAAAAATAATCTTCTCAATCTGTAAGATAATACCAAATTGTCTTGTCATAAAAATATTTCATTTTGAAATTCCCTTCAATCTGCTCAAATTTTGATTCATATTCCTGCAAAAAAACACATTCTCATTCTCTAATTGCAAATAAATAAATAAATCTTCATTTATTTTCTCACAAGACAAATTATCTCCGAAAACCTTTCATCTTCTCTGTATCTCAAAAAAATCTTTATTTTGCAAAAAAAACATTTCCAATTCTCCATAGATATTTTGCCTTCAAGAAGAAATCTCTTCAAAAAAAAATGTTGATGTTTATCTCTTTTCTGTCCTCACAAAAATCTCTTCAAAAAGAATTTTCTCTTTTAGAAAAAATAATAAAAATCTCCTTATAATAAAAAACTCCTTATTTATCACATAAGGGACCGACCAAAGATTTAGAAGGAAATTATTAAGTTTTAAAAAAGAAACTATTCGGCCTTCAAACCTTTCTAAATTCTTCACAAATTTTCAAGGAAATATAATAGCCTTTTCCTTAAAGCATGGAGCTCACATAAACCCGTGCCCTCTTGATTTTTTGGATAAGATTTTAAATTTAAAAACATAGAAAGCCCGCCAATGTAGAGGACTTGTTCCATTCGGTAAAATGTGGAAAGGGGTCGGTTGCCCTATGGTCATTTTAACCCTTCTGCAAGTTTCCTTTAGTGAGGTGACCTGGGATATCAGGTCAACAGCAGATTAGAACAAAAGTGCTCTCCATGAATGAGATAAATGACTTGGGATATTTGATGTTAATCAATTTTTTTGAACCCTTGATTATTATCCAATAAACTTCCTTGAAATACACTTACAATACTAACATCATGGATATCAACATCAAATGTTAGACAGATATCAAGCCTTCACCAACTCTACAATCTGAAATGTAAGTAGCTATGTACAAGCACAAAGAAACAAGAGATTATAAATCACTTGATTGGCATCATGTAATATTGAACACCAACTCTGAAGATATCATTCCATTAATGATCAACGGAGCTTCTAAGTAATAAGGCATCCTTGATGATCAACTGAGATTATATGAACATTTTGAACAATACCAACTCCTTGATGTCCTAGCAACTTGACCTTAATGCATAACATCTATCCTCTGATAAAGATCCTTGATGATAATGACAACCTTAAACAAGATCATCAGAACTGCATTCCACCAATGAGAGTGAGATAATTGAATGTGAATGATAATGTGAATATTCAACATTTGAAGCACAAGTATCATATATTGTTCAACTGAGATCCTCTCAACCTTTGATATCACCTGTCCATAATATGTGAGCATTAACAAATGATGTAAACAAGCAGATCAAACAAGATAACCATGAGTCTTGTATCTAACATAACCTATATCTGTGAACATGAAACAACTTTGCATTAGACCTATTTGAGCTCCTATATGATCAACATCCTCAAACACATCACTGACATCCTAATGTAACTCAATCTTGAGAATAACAAGTTGTGATATGACAATAGAAAGAACACATGAGATGATGTCTCCTACTCAAATGTTTACCAATATCAACCCTGCACATGATGATGATCTTATCAAAACATGAACTAACATTATAACTCCTGACTATCTTGATGATATTGATGTCCTGATATGAAGATCAATCCCAACATCTATGACAACCTGAAAGATCACCTTTTTGACATCAATGACAACCTGACTCCATCAGAGCCTAGTTTCACGCAGTTATACAAGTTCTTATTTCTTTTTATGTTGATTTTATTAAGTATAGAATACTTTGTTGTGATGTCGATCTCGTAGAGGTATCTATCATTGTTAATGAACAAACCTTCTATGTTTCTGAGCAATCAAAAATGAGTTTAAGTTTAGCTTCATATTTGGAAGCCGAAGGCTCTGTATTTTTCTATGTTTTGATATGATATATGTATTCTTTATACTTTCTTTTAGTATTGTCGACGACTTAGTTATCTTTGTGTCTTATATTCGAAGACCTAGTAAACTTTGTGTTCGAAGACTAAGTTACTTCTTGGTTAGAGAAAACTAAAAGTTTAGATATCTCTATGTTTAGATTCAACAAATGGTTTAGATATATCTCTGTGTTTAGAGATAGCCTTCGGCCTTTGTAAACAATGTATCGACATTATTTGTGCATTTGCTAAATGCAGAGCTACGTTATCTATTGATACAGAATATTGTTAGTCTCATACTTTTTTATATAAAGAGCTTTGTTATTCATTTTTGTATAAAAGAACACATAGCTTGTGAAGGCCGAATATCAATTAGAACACATAGCATGTGAAGGCTAAATATCAATTAGAACACATAGCATGTGAAGGCCAAATATCAATTAGAAAACGTAGCCTGTGAAGGCCGAGTGTTATTTAGACACAGCCTGTGTAGGCCATATGACAGCTAGACAATATAGTCTATGTTGGATCGAAAGAATAATGGCTCAGTTGAATAACTTACAGTTTCAGATAGCAAACCTTTCTCAGTTGTTTGTGGACATTAAGCATTCAAATTTTATGCAGAGGATTAGATAATCTAGATGTGTCTAAACTATTGACAGTAGTCTAGTTAATTGTGTAGGATATTAGAGAGTATCTTTTAATAAGGACAACAGTTAATTATAATTTGTCTTCATTTCTCTTAATTTATGGTATCTTTCTTTAGACATCAAGATGAGACTCTTAAAGATTGTTGTTAAATATCTTTTAGATAAGACTAGAAGATTTGATATAGATGTCCTTTGTCTCTTAACTCATTTGAGTTTATTGATTTTCATTTGAAGACTTTGGGAAAGATTGTCCCTTACCCTGAAGAGTATTAGATGATTGAGAAATCATTAGAACATTTAAACTTTGTTATGTATTTATATATTAGCCAATATGTTTATTCAACTAAATTTGTGTATTTCTATGATGTTATATCAATCTTAATTTGTCTATATCGATGAACGAAAGATGACCTCTAGGTCAATGACATCATTTCTCAATTATCCTTATCAGATTAAAGATTGAATTTATTCAAGGATTTGTATGGTTTGTAACGTCTTTTATGACATATTTTTAAGGAAGGATAATTCTTGAAAACTATGTGAAAGGTGGAATCAATCAAATGACTAGGTAGTCAAAATTTGATGAGTAGTCACCTTATCCATGCTATATTATAGTTATAATTTTATTAGTAGTTAAGGGTATTTGTTATTGCAAAATATTGAATTATAGAAGTTGAGAACCTTAGAATTTGTTCAAAAAGGATTTGAATTCTTTAACTCTCAAGTCATTGTTAATATTGTATAGTCTAGAGTGTTCTTTGGTCGATAGACGAAAGAGTTGAAAAACCATAGATCTTGACATTATTAAATGACTAAGAAGCACTTTGTTATTAGAAAGTTGAAATATTGGTTATATGTATACCAAGTATTGTTATCATCAAGTAGAGAGTAATGACAGAAGGTCATAGAACTTAATAAATTGTGGATATGTAATAAGGTACTCTCAAGAAAGATAAAGATATCTAAATATAACCTAGATGAGGAATATTTCTAAGTCAGATGGACTAGAAATTGGGTATAGATCAGACACGTATGTCTAGAGTTAGTAGCAGAAACAAATTAAATAGTAGAATGAGATAGTCTTCAAGTTGAGTTAGAGGTGTGTGAACACACGACTATGTTTATTGCAAAAATCTATTTATACAGAAACTTTGGCCAAAGTGATGCATTTATCTATGCATGCATTAGTCAGTTCATGGTGTCTAGATAGCGTAACTGGTCAATATGATCATAATTAGCTAGAAGGTTGTCTAGAGTTATATGGTCAATTGAGTTAGGTAGGACACAACACTAAGACTTAGATGGAAATTTGTTAGATCCACATGTCTATTCTCTTCGTGAAGGGAAGGGCCACTTCTAGGAAGGAAGGTGACTGAGGGACCGCCGGTATATGGTTGGAGGTAAAGCACTTGGATGCTGCTCTTCCTTTGTAGAAAAAGACTTGCCAAGATTTGAATGAAAGCTATCAAGATTCTAGAGACAATACTTTTTATATAAAGTTTCATGATATGATTATGATGTAAAATTATGCTTTCGCCAAGAGCAATGTATGTGTAAATGTAAAGTGAAATGTTATCAATACAAGTTATCTTTGAATATTAGGAATTTCAAGGCTGAAAAATATTCAGAAAAGATGTACTTCTATTTATTGTTGTTTATCACATGATTAAAAAAATATATTCCGTTATTGTAATTCATGTTCTTTACTTTCCTAGTAAATTGTGTGTGTAAATTTGAGTAATATGAGAAGGCATGTTACACTGGCAAAGGTAAATAATTATAGAGAGGTAGCGACCTCTAGGGTAAACATTTAAACACTAAATGTGAAGAGAGGAATGTATAAGATTAGGGAAAATAAATCTATATAGAAGAGTTTTCAAATGATTTAAAAACCCCACAGTTGAAGGGTTATTGTAATGAGTGAAATGGTTGTGTGAAGATGTCTAGATAGAGAATTTGAAAGTATCAAAAGATGAAACATTTGTTGTAGCATAAAGTATTTGTATGCAAGTTGTTTTCTACTACAAGAAGCCAAGTGATGAATAAAAAATAGTTTTCTTCCATTGTGTGGATTTTGTGTTTGATTTTGGTAGGTTGCAAAGATTGACTACTCCTTTGGGGTTTCTCAATCTTTGTCTCCATCAGGAACTCAATGTATTATTTAGTATTTAAAGTTTACAATACACTTGTAAAGTCTAAGACTTTATAAGAGTATCACCAACCTAAGATCTAGAGTAATTCCAGTAGCATAATAGTACCTACAAAACTCACTATCAAAACCTCCATCTCAAGCACCCAATAAATAGGAGATGCAATGCATGAAACCATAAAATGGTAATTAGGAAGCCATGAGCTAAAACCACCTAAAATGTAGCACCTAAATACCAAAATGAGTCCATAGACATACAATAGCATATACCTTCCACCTTCCATAAGCTTGTCATAATCCACTCACCAACTTGGGTGCTCCATGTTGGCTTCATTTTCTCTATTTAAAGATGCCTTATGATATGTTATAACATGCATCATAGTTTGATCAAAAAGTGTAACTCCCTCTTACAACTCTTTTATGTGTCATAGATGTTTTTACATTTCCAATGGGGGAGGCCCAATGTCCTAAGGCCATAACTTTTGATCCATGATGTCGTCTGATCCCATTTTTTAAAAATTGCATAGGTTGGAGAGGTCCATGTCCTTGACATTGGAGAATCAACGTCAAACAACCTAGAAAAATTATTTTGGCAAAATTAACATCTATAGCCTAGAAATTGAGTTTTTTTATTTTATAGCCTGAAAATTACATATTTTGTATGCTTAACATTAGGAGAAAATTGAGACACAACTTTCCTAACTAAAATAGAGGTGGCCTTGACTGAACAAAGGTGGCACCAAACTACCATCAATCAAGAGTTGATGAGGTAGCGGTGGAACTTATGTACCTCAAGTCAAGGTGAACACATGTCATTATTAGCTACTTAGATGAGGAAAAATTATTATTCCTAATATCGTAAGTAAACATATTAAATAGGTTCAATATCACATTTGGGATAGAGACATATTCAAGGTAAAGTAAATATTACACCAACAAGCATATCACCATAACACTTTCCATAAAAGAACAATTTTTATAATCCTATTCTCTCCTTCTTCTCATGATTGTTCACATTAAAATCTAATTTGAAATTATCTTTACTTTTACTTACATAATAGAAGCTACTCATTGCACATATTTTTTGTATTTTGTAGGTTACCATGGAGCACATATGTTGAAGGATGAACACACATGATGAGATCTAGAGGGGTTTGTTACTTTACATGGACCTCAATATCCCTTTTATGTCTAAATATTTACTTTACATGCATGTTTGTGTGTGCTCATTTACTTTAAGATACATGTTCATGATACAATTCATATGCACCTCAAAGTGGCGCAAAATGTAATGATAAAATTTGCATACCCATGCCAAATCCCATTTAGTTTTGGGTCCATGTTGATGGAATGACTTAAATAAATTGCATGTCAACAAATGACACATCTTGTGTGAAGGGAGGCTCATTCCTTATGTTAGATTCTATGATAAGCAAGAACTGAACTAGGATCTGATGTCGGTCATAGATCACATGCACTCTAGTTAACAAATGATCAAAGGTCAAAATAGTAGAATGGAGATAGAATCTGAAAAGAGAGAAAAATAGACAAAGAAAGAGAATTTGAGAATACTCTCACAGAGCTTTCACTAAACAAGTGAAGGTGAGAGTAGAGTGCTATATATATAGCAAAAATAGGGCATATACATCCACAAGGTGCATTAACTCCTACTACCCATAAAAGGTGGGAGGTTTTACCTACTTGGTAAATGACAAAACATGTGGCATCACCTTCTCAAGTGAAGATAGAAAGGAGGTGGCACATAAAGCCAAAAGAGGGTGAGAAATCCAACTACCCCATAACCTACTCAAGTAAAGACATAACAGTGGTTATGAGAGGTGACATAAAAAGCCAAAAGAAGGTGTGTAACTCAACTACCCATGTGTGGGAGAGAGTTACACATGTAGCTGATGTATTTCGCCACGTGTTGTCATATTAACCACATCTAATAAACCTAAGAAAGCTTAATAATGTGTAGGAAAAAGAAATATCCCTAAGGAAAATAAAAAACCTACACTAACACCTCCCCTTAAGTGTAGCTTAGGTGGGTGAAAAAATATGGGTCCTGACAAGTGAAGCCTGGTGAGGTACCCATGTACAAATAATCCCCCCCCCCCAAAAGAGAAGAAGCCCCCCCCCCCCCACAAAGGAATACCCCCCCTAAATAGAAAGAGAAAACACCCCCCAGAATAGAGAGAGTGAAGCGAAGGACTAAGAAGCCCCTCCTGAAGTAGACATTGGCTGCACCCCTAGCAATGCTCGCAGATGAAGGAATTTGATCTCAGTGAAGGGTTTGGTGAAGATGTCTGCAATCTGCTCTGATGTTTGAATGTACTTGAGATTGATGATGTTGCCATGAATCAACTCCCTAATATAGTGCATATGTATCTCAATGTGTTTTGTCCTCTGGTGATGGAATTAATTCTTTGAGATCTGTATTGCACTCTAATTATCACAAAAGATGACTATGTGCTTTCTAAATGAAATGTCAAACTCAATAAAAATAAATTGAATCCAGATAGCCTCAATGGTGGCATTAATTGCCCCTCGATACTCAACCTCTGTAGATGAAAAAGCAATTGCAGACTGCTTCTTGCTTGACCAACAAGCTGAACTGGAACCAAGTGAAAAGTAATACCCTGAAGTAGACTTGTGATCCTAAGAATCACCTACCCAATATGAATCTATTTATACCACCAAGTCAAAATCCACGCTCGTTGCATAATGAATCCCATAATTGTGAGTGCCCTGAACATAGTGGAGAATTCACTTAGCTGCTTTCCAATGCAACTCATGTGGCTCCTACATAAACTGAGAGACCATGCCCACGACATATGAAATGTCAGGCCTCATGTGAGTCAGATAGATGAGACTCCCAACAAGTTGTCAGTATAAAGTGTCATCAACCAAGGGTGAAGAACAATTAGCCTCAAGTTTGACCCCAGACAGAAATGGAGTCGGTGCAGCCTTATAGTCAGCCATGCAAAATCTAGAGAGCATGTCAAGTGCATACTTGGGTTGTGCCATGAAGATACTTGAGGATGAATAAATGATTTCAATCCCTAAGAATTAGTGCAATAGACCCAAGTTTGATATCAGAAATTGATCATGAAGAGTAGTTTTCACTACTTTGATGGTGGATGAGTGACTCCCTTTGATCAACAAGTCATCAACATAAAGAACCAGAAATGTCAGAGTATCATCCTACTGTAGAATGTAGACGTTCGAATCAAAATGGCATTGAGTGAACCCAACTGATAGAAGGAAGGAGTCCATCTTGGCATATAAGGCTTGAGGATCCTATTTGAGGCCATAGAAAGACTTTTGAAGATGAAAAACCAATGAAGGATCCTAAATGAAACCCTGTGGTTGCTCCATGTAGGTTTCCTCCTAAAGGTCATCATGAAGAAAAGCACTCTTCACATCCATCTGATGAACTTCCCAAAGATGGGTTGTAGCTATAGCAAGTACAAGTCAGATGGAATTCATTTTGGCTACTGGCACAAAAGTCTCAGAGTAGTCAATCCCAGGCACCTAGGAGAATCCTTTGGCGACCAAGTGAGCCTTATGCTTGTTAACCGACCCATCTTCTACAAATTTTGTCCGATAGATCCACTTGCATTGAACAAGTTTTCTTCCCTTAGGAAGAGGGACTAAATCCCATGTATGATTCCTTTCCAAGGAACTAAACTCTTCCTGCATTGTTGCATCCCACTCGAGGACACCAGAAGCTTCCTAAAAAGTTTGTGGATCAGAAGCTGAAGCAATGAAGAGATGTGGAGCCTACTGAAATTATGACCTTGTTCTTCTTGTATCTAAAGGATCACCAACCCAATCACCTACTGATTGTAAAGTCTAACGAGCCCAAAGAGGCCCTGTGGAAAGAGAATCTGGAGGAGAATCATCAACCTCTGAATGATGACTGGGAGAAGAGGGTAGATCCTAATCATCACTGTCGCCATCTGAAGTGGAGGAAGAAGACTCCTCAGCATGATCAGGAGGATTAATATCCTCTAAAGAACTGTCATCATGCTGCATTGTCTCCAATGTGGTTTTTGATGGAGAAGTGGTAGGAGAAGAAATCAAAGATTCCTCCTCAAAATGAACACTCCTCTCAATGAATATTTCATGAGTTGTAGGGTGGAGAAGCTTGTAGCCCTTGACACTGTCTGGGTACCCAACAAATATACAAGGCTTGCTCTGCAGATCCATAGCCTTGTATTTCTCTGTTGGAATGTGGGCCCATGCAGGAGAACCAAACACTCAGAAGTGATTAATCATGGGTTTCTGACTAGTTCAAGCTTGGAAAGGAGTTACCCCCTTCACACCTTTGTGAGGAACACAGTTCTAGATGTAACATGCACAGTTGATGGGCTCTTCCTAGTACTAAGGTGCCATAGACCTAGAGTGAATCATACAATTGGCCATCTCTTTCAAAGACCTATTCGTGCATTTTGTGACACCATTCTATTGTGGACTATAGGGAACTATGTGCTAAAGATCAATACCCTCAGAGGCACAAAATTGCTCAAACCTGTGGTTGATAATATTCCCCTCATTATCTGTACATAAAATCTTGATGGCTTTCCTAGATTGTTTCTCTGCAAAATGTTTGAAGTCTAGAAAAGACTCAAAGACCTCAAACTTCTGCTTGAGAAAATATACCCAAGTATATCTAGAAAGATCAGTGAATGTCAGAACATATCAAGCCCTGCTGAAAGATGGATGTGGAAATGGACCTGCCAAGTCACTATGTGTCAACTCCAAAAGCTGTGTAGCCCTCCATGCTTTGCCTTTGTCATACTTCTCCTTTGGATGCTTACCAAGAATGCATCCCTGGCAAACTCCATCAGAAAATTGAACAGAAGGCAACCCTGAAACCATGTCGTGTTGATTGAGCTGCTGCAAGTAGCGGTAATTCAAGTGGCCAAACCGTTGATGCCACAAATGACTCACCTCATCTAAGTGAGTGAGTAGAGCTATTAAAGGAGAGTTAGGAACAAAGTGAGAAAACTGCTATAGTCTGGACTGATGATCTGCTTTGCCCATAGCAACTGTAGACCCATCATGCAACTCATTGATTACCACATTATCTGGTGTGAACTCAACTCGCTTGCCAAAGCTAGTGTGAGTGATCTGATAAACAAATAAGAGATTAGTTGACACAGATGGAATGCAGAGAACATCCTGAAATGTTCCTTCACCCATGTCAACATACCCTCTCCCATGCACTTCAACAAGAGTGTCATCACCCATGAGTATGGCAGACATAGAACATGGCTCTAAGGAGGCAAAACCATCCTATGAAGAAGCCATGTAGTATGAAGCACCTAAGTCAATGATCTAGGTATCAGGTTGTGAAGCAACTGCAACTAGGGCCTTGCCTTTGCCTTTCCCCTTACTCTTTTCTATGTCCTTTGAAGACCCTTATGATGAACTCTGTCTAACAGAATCAGGCACCTTGATGTTGTTCTTCTCAAGAAGATGTGACAGGTGATCAATCTACTTCTTTAAACACTTGTTCTCATCATGTCTAGGCCTTTTACAGTAAGAGCACTTGACCTTCTCCTTCTTAGGTTGATCACCTTTTGATGAAGAGGTCTGATTAGTTGCAATTGAAGCAACAAGTTTTTGATCTTTCTTCTTCTCTCCCTAGTTCTTTTGTTTCTTTTTCCTGTTTGCCTAACACCTTATGTTCTTTTGTTCCTTGATTTGCAGCCAAGGCATGTGACTTTGACGGTTTAATTGTACCCATGTGAACAATTTATCTTGTTACTTAGTGAGTTCTGTGGCAAACCCATCTAGAGAAGGAATTTTATAGTTCGTACCTAGGGCACTTTTGTGGCATAAAAGGTAGAAACAAACACAGAATAGTTCAAACCAAGATTAGAAAGAATGCTTAAGATCAGTAGTTTGTCTTCTTTTTCTATTCCACACTATTTTAACTACAATCTGATGGCTTTCAACTTTGTGAAGAAGTCTTGTATGGTGTCAAAATTGCTCAGACTCAACCCTATGAGTTCATTCTCCAATTCATGACCCCTTAATTCATCTTGCTTACCAAAGAGGTTTTCCAATGTGGTCCATACATCATTGGGTGTTTTAATAGATTCAATATGAAAAAGTAAGTCAGGAGAAATTGACATACACAAAGTACCAAAAGATTCATCACATTTATTAAACCATTTTATCTTTTCTACATCATGTGTGGGTTCTTTTTCAAGTCCCATTATAACCCTATGATATCCATGCCTTTTGAGATAGATTACCATCTTTGATTTCCATTCAAAGTAGTTATATGGTGTTAAAACAAGAACTATTGAAGCATCCATTTGTGCATAAAAGTAAATTGAAATATAGAAAGAAAAGTGCAAAAAAGAGGCACACGAGACACCCCCCTTTTCACTAGTTTCTGAAATGACCCCCCCCCCCATAAATTACAATGTTGGCACTTTATAATTAGTGTGATTGACAATGAAAATATCAAATATTCAGACTCTTAGAGGGCCCAAAATGGCCAAAACATTGAAACCACAACTTAAGCACAATATGAGATCAAATTGAGAGAAAAGATGAGGAGTACACAAAAAACTATGAACCCTGAAAAAATGACACCAAAAACAGAGTCTATTTGCACAAGTTATGGCTCTCGAAAGGTCTCAAAATGAGAAATGCACAGCAAATTCTGGAAGAATCTTCAATTTCTAGGAATCTAAAGCATCAAATCAAAACACCAACTTCACCACGTTGTAGATCACGAAATTCTACCCCAAATAAAAAAACATTGCACCAAAAAAGGCCTTCGTACGACCGAGAACGAGCCTTCCAAAGTTAGCCTACAAATTTGAAAATTGCAATGGTGAAGGGTCAAGCTTGGAGTGTGAGGAAGGATGATGTCTTGATGATGTCAGCAAGGAATATTTCAAGATTCTCCTAGAATATTCTACGTCACCGGAATATTCCAAAACCACCCTTGAAATTTCTCAAAACCACTTTTGGGGCCCAAAAACACCCTTTTTAAAATCAAAACCGCATGTTTTTGGAGGGAAACCACTAACATTAAATTTAACTCCTAGCATTTAATGTAACTGCTAGCAATTGACTAACTCTGTGCAATTTTTAATTAAAAATTTTGTACGGTATGGCAATCCGTATGGCTTGGGAGAGAGAAAAAATGGCTAAAAAAATTCCCAACTCCAATTTTGATGATTTAACAGTCGGTCTTTAGGTTTTTGGGCCTTCTGAGTGCGATGGCGAGGTCTGTTTGGGCTAAAAATGCACCGATTTATCAGCTACCTCTAGAAACCCCTTTGAAAACCTCTGTAGCAACTGAACTGAGTCCTCCGATCTCTGAGTTTGATGAAATAAAAGCCAATTCTAACTTTTTTGAGCCTTCTGGATGCTATGGCGATGTTGAAAAAGCCTCCAGGGCTACCAAAAATGTTGCAATCACCCAGGTCTCATAGGACACAAATATGCATACTAGAATATTACAGATGCTTATTTTCCTTCAAACTGTTCTAATTCTCCAGATCATCTGAGGATGCAAGAGAAGAGCATACTGGATTTTTGAGAAAAAATATTAGCAACCTAATAGTATCAAATCTCTCAAATATCAAGATTACAAAAATGGACTAAACCAAACAAATAGGCTCTGATACCATGTTAGATTCTACAAGAAGTGAGAATCGAGCCAGGATCTAATGTCGATTGTAGATCACATGCACTCCAGTTAACAGATGACCGAAGATCAAAATAGTAGAATGGAGATAGAATCTAAAAAGAGAGAAAAATAGAGATAAAGAAAGAGAATTTGAGAATACTCTTGATACTCTCACAGAGCTTTCACTGAACTAGTGAAGGTGAGAGTAGAGTGTTGTATATAAAGCAAAAATAGGGCATATACATCCAAGAGGTGCATTAACTCCTACTACCCATAAAAGGTGGGAGGTTTTACCTACTTGGTAAATGAAAAACATGTGGCATAACCTCCTCAAGTGAAGACAGAAAGGAGGTGGCACATAAAGCCAAAAGAGGGTGAGAAACCCAAAGACCCCATAACCTACTCAGGTAAAGATAGAACAATGGTTATGAGAGGTGGCACAAAAAGTCAAAAGAATGTGTGTAACTCAACTACCCATGTGTGGGAGAGAGTTACACATGTAACTGATGTATTTCTCCATGTGTACTCATATTAACCACATCTAATAAACCTAAGCAAGCTTAATAATGTGTAGGAAAAAGAAATATCCCTAAGGAAAATAAAAAACCTACACTAACACCTTGATCATTCACATATCCCCACTTCTATACATCCCCACATATTCAACCTTATGTCATCTATTTCTACATATTTAACATTTATTGAGCCCCCCATGTCCAAACATTCATTCTTCACCTTGACATTAGCTTTTCACTATCCTGGTTCAATCCCATGTTACAAGATCGATCCCACACTTCAAATTTAAAAATTTAAAAATTTCCAACTCCCACCCATTTATTTCTTTCTATGAACTAACTTGGTACATGTTTTGCATGATGTATTGCTACGTAGTGGTATTGAAAGGCATTCAATGTGCATTATTTTATCATTAGATTGCATCAAGCATTCATTGAATAATCATTCATATTCAAGGAGCATTCATTGTAGGAATTTTTTAATTTGGAGCACTAAAAGGAATCTAAGCTTGCATCATCATTTTAGAGCATTTGCATGACTAAAGAGTGTTATCTTCTTTGATTTATATAACTGTAAAGTAGGTCTAATCAAGGGAGTCAATCTAGAACTACTTGAACCTTGTAATCCAACAACTTCCCCAAGATATTTCTAAAACTGCCAATCTTTACAAATTAGCATAGAGCAAAGAATTTGATGAATTAGAGAGCAAGAGTACACAATGTTCTAGACTATGGAATACTAATTTGAAATAGGATATCAACATTCCTAAACCCTCCTCAACTCAAGAGCTAAGTACACTCTTCTTTTGTAGTTAATTTTCTAAATTAACATTTATTGTTGAATTATCCATTTCCATCTATTCACGTGCACTTTAATATAGGTTAATTTGTGTCATTTACTTAAAATTTAATCTAGATTAATTTGTGTTGTGTTATATGCATTTTATTTAACTAGCCTAGATTATATTTAGGGAAAGGTAGATTTCCTTTATAGTAATATATTTTTAATTATATTAAGAGTTAGATAAAACCCATAAAATAAAGTACAATAGTCAATGGCTAAGCTAAGCCTCTCAAGTTGACCAATTTAGAAGCAAAGGCCCTGCCTAGCAAAAGCAATCACAACTAGAAATTGTTGGTTGTGAAGTCCAACCATCACTGCCTCTTTGTATTCCCCTTCTCATGACTCTACGTTTTCCCTAAAGAGAACATTACTTATGCTCATTTCAATCACTTTGATTGTATGATGAAACATTGTATTCTTTGCTACTAGTAATAAGAGTGTGTACCCTACTTTTCCTATGGACATGGCCATACTTTGGTGAACCATGTAACTTCTTGTGTCATTCTATTTGTTCTGTTTTATGTTTTATTGTTGTTCTATTTTGATCTACACTTTATACTCTACAAGTGGTATAAGAGCTTAGAGTTTTGAGAAGAGATGGAGGATGGAGATAAGTGGAGAATCGAAAAATTCTTAGACTAGAACTTCAGGATATGGAAGCTGCAATTGTAATCTCTCCTAATTCAAAAAGATCTCTCAATTGCGCTGGAGGAAAGCTGAAGAAGCCATCTACGATGTCCGACAAAGATTGGGATGTTTTGGACAAAAAGGTTGTGGCAACTATCATACTCTCTATTTCCAGCAATGCCTTGTTTAATGTTGCAACAGAGAAAATAGTGAAAGGTTTATGGGACAGATTGTCCAACATGTACGAGAGGGCTTCCGCTTCGAATTAAGTCTTCTTGATGAAGAAATTGTTCAATTTGAAGATGAAGGAAGGTAGCAGCATTACCAATCATTTGAATGAATTTAATACCTTAATCTGTCAATTAATTTATGTTGATATTGATTTTTAAGATGAAATCAAAGCCATCTTGCTTTTGTGTTCACTTCCCAATAGTTGGGAAGGTATTGTAATGGTGGTTAGTAATTCGGTATCCAGAAACGAGAAAGGAAGTGTGTTGAAGTTTGATGATGTGGTTGCAATTCTTCTCGGCAAAGACATGAGAAGAGAACATCAAGGTACCTCATCTGGTGAGGCTTTGATTTTTAGAAATAGGGGGAGATCCCAAGTATTGCATTTGTGATGTTATTGATGTCAACAATGTAAGGTTCAGGATTAATGTCAACAGTGCTATGATGACGGCTGGAAATGAGGAAGTAGCATAATGTGTTGATATGGTGTGTTGTGGTGGTGTTCACCTAGGATTAGGATTCTGGAATTGGGTCTGCAGGTTCCTGTGTTTATTCCCACAAGCCCCTAGTGCCTTACTTTGAATTGTTCCTTGACTTATATGCAATATTTTACTACTTTTTCTTGTCGCACTTGAGAAAAATGCTAAATTTTGTGTATGCAAAGGTCAAATCTGTTGACAAGCTTGTGAAATCCCAATCAGCTTCCAGAGATGGTGAAAATTTTGAGTTATATATATTTCTTGATGTATATCAGGTTGCATATACATTGGGGGAATCTTCTGTAAGATTCTGGGAATATTCACCATTCGTATATCAGCCCTGCTTGTATATCGAGCTTGTATGTAGAACATGCAAGGAAAAACATACAAAGGAAAAGATACTTTGCAGGAATATTCTGGAGAAGATTCCTTGTTTGTATGTGCAAGGGAATGTACATTGAAAATTATACAAAGGCTGGCGACATGCAAAGTGAACAGTGCCATGGATGTACAAGGTGGAATGTCTATGCAATATACATTCGAGCGCACATACAATGATTAGATGCATCGCGGGCATATTCTAAAAATTCCCTACTTGTATGTTTGTGTTTGTATATTCTACATACAAACAAAATATTCATTTGATAAGATACAAGTCAGATTCGAAAGGTTCTCCAATCTAGCTGATAAATGAGTTGGAATCCGCGACGTGTATATTTACTTTTGTATGTGCAACATACAAGATGGAGATACAAAGGAAGACATACAATCTGGACCCGATGAATATTTCAGGTTGCTTCACAAACATTTGGGGTCCGTGGCATGCATGTATATGGCGTTTGTACATGCCGATTTACAAAGGGTGAGGTACAAGCCAGATTTCAAGGCGGATGCAATGTGTTTTATGTTTTTTGAAATCTGAGGCTTGTATATGAATTGTATGTATATGCACATATACAAAGAAAATATGCAAGAAAAGGGGATACAAGCTGGACCCGAATTAATTTTCAATTTGTTCTACACAGGTTTGGGGTCTGCCTTGTATATCAAACAGATGTATATGTATTTTGCATATACAAGGGATTTTTGAAGGGTGAATAGTGGCGATTGTATATGCATCCGTTCTTGCATATACAAGGGGCGAAAAGGCAAAATAGTGGAATGGAAGAGTCAGCGATAGAGGAGTGAGGTGCTGACATGGCACGATATCACTGGTGGGCAATTTTTAAGGCATTTTTGTGACCGTGGATCTCAATGATAGGAGTGGGTCGACGGCCTTGTTTTGAACCTACAGCGATGGTTTTTCCTAAGCGTGCGCGGCCATTTTTGAGTGGGAAAATCTCCAGATGCATCTGTTGTTGCATCCCGCGGGTAGCTGTGGTATTAATGGCGGTTTCAGGAGACATGGTGGATCGAGATGACCGGTCAACCACCCAATTGAAGATGAAAATCCTTGAACGGCGGCTCAAATCCCGAACATACTTGCTCCTTCCTCTTTGTCCCTCTGCTGCATTCAATTTTGAGCACCATTTCTCATGCATTGAATCTGGCAGAGTTTTTGATTTGCCTTGTAATTTAATTTTGTTGGGTACACAGTCATGGTATAAAGGCCTAACTATGTTACCCATTCTATTGTTGAAAACTAGACAAATTTTGGTGCTGCAATAGGAATACAACTTTCTGGTGACTCTATTTCAGGTGTCTTTGCGAGTTTATGAGTTGTATGTTGTAGGTATTATGCACAAAATTATCAATTTCATGTTGATTTAAATGAGTAATGCTTCACTGTGTGTGTTTTGTTTTTTGTCTCTAGACTTAATGTGTTTTTCTTCTAACTCTGAACATCTAAGGGGTGTTATAGATTCTAGAATATAGGTTCTCTATGTTGAATACTTTGTCTCTTACTTCTGCTTGAGGAGTAGATTGAATGTTTTGGATTAAGTGTTGAGAAGAATACATTGCAATAAGGATGTTTGTAAGCAGAAATAACTAAATACTCTCTCTTGGGTATTGTCTGTAAGGCAGACATTTTAGAAACCCCTTGAAATCTTATTACTATCTCAGGTCTATGGTAAATATTCACATATATATGTCTACTTACTCCGAGCCCTAGATAGGCACCAATCTGGTTTGGCATCTCTGTTGTAACCCAAAGTCCTAGTTTTGCATCCAGCTATAAATCAAACTCAAACTTCATATACAAACCTTTAGGACTTTAGAAGTAGTTTTAGGACCAAAATCCTCTGTCTACAGCTGAATATAGGCCCAAAGCTAGCCACTTTGCACTTATCTCACAGTTTTGGTTTGCATAATAGAGGATTCATCTGCTTTGTGTCAACATCCCAGCTAATTCATGGATGCATTTCATAGATGTTGAGTAGGGAATACCCCCCTTGGTTCTGCAGAGCCTAAAGAAGAAGAGGAGATATTTATAGAGTCTATCTCCTATACTATGGGCCCCTAGCCCGAGAATCCTGTCGATCATTGATGGCTACTTTGTACGGGTGACTGGGAACAAGCATCTAGTCTGGGAAAAATACCAACAGAAATTGGCGACTCTACTGGGGACACTTGGTGAAAGAACCCAGATTTTAAAAGAAAACAATACCTACTTGTAGACCTGTGGTAACTCCGAACCAATCTCCCAACCGGTAAAGTAAAATTTGTATGCAAGGGAGAAATCCCAACATAACCCTTTGTTTGAAGAGTTACCTATAAAACTAATGTATAAGAAAAAAGGGACTGTTCGAGCCAGTCAAGATGGTTCTCCCAGCCCCAGAAATCGTGATAATAATCAAAACAATCCAGGATCTTCAGAAAGGACAGAGCCTTATTTTTCAAGCACAGAAGCTGAAATCCAAAATGTATATGAGAAACAGCAGGGTGGTGCTCTGAGAATAAGGTCAGAAGTGTTTCAAGAACACCCTTTCTTAGATCCCAGTGATAGATTTGAAGAGGTTGAGTCTCCAAGGGATGAAGATAATGATGACCAAAATGGAGTGGGACCATCTTCTTCTATGCCCAAAGAGGAACAGTTAGCTAAAGAAATCAAAAGCTTAAGAGTAGAGTTAGAATATCTGTAGGCAGTAAAGATCAGAGATGACATGAGACAGAGGGTGCAAGCTCTGAGAGTTGCTCAGAATGATTTAGTTCCTACCCTTGGCAATGCAAATATGCAAAGAAATCAACATAGAAATGAAGTACAGGATCAACACAATGATCAAAGATAGAATGCAGATAATGCTAGAATACCATTAAATAATGTAAGAAATCAGAATGTAAACAGAAATGCCAATGCTAATCAATTTGGTAGATAGCCTATGCAGCTAGATAGATTCAGGCAGTTAGTTTTTGATGGCATTCCTAGTTACCCCAATCTTATTGACAAACACGTGAGGCTGCAAGTACCTAAATTTTTAGGAAATAATACTGTATCAGGTGAAGACCATTTAAAAGCTTTTCAGAATATCATGGACAACTTTGAGGTTGAGCATGAGGATATTTTCATGAAATCATTTATGCAATCCTTAGTTGATGAAGCCAAGGAATGGTATAAGGGTCTACCTGATAGAAGCATTTACTGGCATCACCAAAGGATCAAATGAACAAGTTACTGATTTCAATGCTAGATTCACTAAGGTATTGAACAAATTGCCACAGGACTTGAGGCCTAATGAACCTATGTGCATAGTGTTGTACATAAATACTTTTGATGCCAAAACAGCTTATGGATTGAGAGACAAGATCCCTGCTAGCCTCAGAGATGCGTTCAAGATTGCAACAAATATTGAAAATAATAGAAAAGCATCTGGTAAGACAAATAGAAGAGATGATGTGAAAATTCTACAAAATCCAAATACTAAAGCTCAAACTGTTCAAGGTAGTGCATCTACTCCTGAGGATAAATTAGACAAGTTGACAACTATTGTCAAGGACCTAGGTTATAGAATGGCTAAAAATGAAAAGGGGATAGGTCCTGACAAACAAGTTTACCAAAGGCAAGAAAGAAGACCATCATTACATGATATGCCATATAACACCAATTGGCATAATGGTAGACCCATTCTTCTAAATAGCAACCCAAATCCAAGGAATCAAGATGTTAAGGAAACACCTGACCCTTTGAAGAAGGCTGTAAATATTGTTAATGACACCCCATGGTGTATCATATGTCAAATGCCTCATTCACAGTCACAATGCATGATTGCTTAGTCTTTATACAACAATGTTGTTGCCTGTGATGAGTGTAATGAGCCGCATTGCATGGAAGATGAGAATGTCAATATGCTGTCTACAAACAGAGAATACTCTTCTCACGATGCTGATGTAAGTGCAAATGATGAGATTCAGGTCTGGCAGTAATTTCCCTATGATGAGGATGAGGAAGATAATTACGCCTATGCTCAGGATTCACACAATTTTCTGAGTAATTTGAAGAGACCTCCTGATGAAGAAATTAGAGCCCTCACAGCTGCAGCAGTAGCTCAAGTTAAAAGCAATTACAACCTAAGGGGCAAAGTTCAAGTAAGAAATTCACACCAACCAGAAAATACTTTTGTGAGCCAACCTGTGCACAGTCATAGGGGGAGGAAAACATATAAGAAATAATGGAATAATAACAAGCAAGGTTTTAAGCAAAAAACAAGTTGTGATCCTCAAAAAATAGAAAATACAGTTCCCCAGGTTGAGGATCAAAATAAAAACTCTCAGGACAAAAATGATAGTCAAGGAGCCATAAAAACTAAAGCTGGATCATCCCAGGATAAAGGTAAAACTGTGGAGCAAGTTACAACTGTTATTCAAAATTATGCTCCATTTGACATGACTCGAGTCTTATTGCAGATAAAAGTCTCTGTTCCACTGATAGAGCTGATGAAAGTGGAAGAATTCAAAAATAAAGTAGTATCCTTAATTTCAGGAGTACCTTGTCAAGCCAAGTTGAGTGATGAACCTCAGGGTAAGAAACAGGCCCTGTGCATTGATGAAGATGAAGTTCCTGAGGTATATCTGGGGGTGACCATGACAAAATGTCCTTCACAAGTGGAACCATTTTATGTCTCCCTTGCCATAAATGGAAAAATAATTAAGAGTTGTATGCTTGATTTAGGAGCATCAACAAATATCATGCCTTTGGCCATCATGCAGCAAGCTGGGATACAAATAGATAAGGCATGCGGGAAGTGCTATGCAATGGATGCTAGGGAGGTACCTATCATTGGAATCATGAAGGATGTTGATTTCAAACTAGCAGCATACCCTAAGAAGACCTATAAAATGAACGTAACAGTTGTTGATATCAAGCCACAGTATGGCATGTTGTTGTCAAGAAGATGGGCAGCATTGATTGGTGGGAGTATGCAATTAGATTTGTCATATGCTATGATCCCTATGAATGACAGGGATGTCAAACTAATTAGAGAAGAAAGGTCATTAGAGACAATGGAGGATCAAGAATCTAAGGGGCATATATGTTTTGTGGATACTGACTATGATAATTTCAGAGTTGTCTCAGATGATGAAGGAGATAAAGAGGGAAATATTTGCATTCAGGAACTGGATCAACAGGGTCTATGGACCATGTATTTCGATGGAGCTTGTTCAAAGGAAGGCTCTGGTGCTGGAGTCATATTTCTGTCTCCATCTGGTAAGCTTCTAAAATTCTCTTTCTTGCTGAAGTTTGCATGTACAAACAATATTGTAGAGTATGAGGCTTTGTTATTAGGATTGAATATGGCCTTAAAGCATGGAATTAAGATGCTCAAAGTGTTTGGTGATTCAGAGCTTATTGTTTCCCAAGTTAGAGATAAGTATGCATCAAAAAATAAGAGATTAAAACAGTATAAGCATGTTGTTTGGGATGCAATTGAATTGTTTGATGCATTTTCAATAAATTGGATAGAGAGATCAAAAAATGTCAGGGCAGATTTTCTAGCTAATGTAGCCATAAGGCTAGATGATATAACTCTTTCAGATGTTACAAATGTTGAGGTCAAGTTTAGACCTGCAGTACCAAACAACGTATGCAGCTAGCAAGTGTTTGATAATGATAAAGATTTGCTCAGATTTCTACATTGCATTGATGAGTATGAGAACCAAGAAATGGATTTTCAAAACTTTGTAGAGGTTGTAGATGGAAAAGAAACTCTCTTAGGGAAGGAGGTAATTCAACTCAAGACAAATAAGATCCCTAGAGGGCTGGTCACTTTAGACAGAGCTTTTGACAATAGGGACCAACTTGTTACAAAGTCATCTCCAACAAACAAGAATGATTTAGAGGAGATAAACTTGGGGACATCTCAGGCCCCCAAGAAGGTGTACATTGGCAAGCAGCTCAAACCACATATCAGAACCATTACTAAGAAGATATAAACATGTATTTGCCTCATCTTATGAGGACCTCAAAGCTTATAGAGAAGATTTATTTCAGCATGAAATCCCTTTGAAGCCTGGAGCTAAACCATTTAGACAAAAATAGAGGCCTATCAACCCAACCTTATATCCAAAAATGCAAGAAGAACTTATGAAACTTAGGGAGGCTGGAATAATTATGCCTATCAGACACGCAACTTGGGTGTCCAACCTCATCCCAGTCAACAAAAAGAATGGTGATATCAGACTTTGTGTGGATTTCAAAAATTTAAATGTATCTTCTTTGAAGGATAATTATCCATTGCCAAACATGGAAGCCATGTTGTAGAAGGTGACTGGCTGTGAACTTCTATCCATGATGGATGGGTTTTTAGGATACAATCAAGTGAAAGTAAAGGAATCAGAGCAATTTAAGACTGCTTTCACCACCCCATGGGGAACCCATGTATATGTGAGGATGCCGTTTGGACTGACAAATGCAGGTGCCACATTTCAAAGGGCAATGGATGTTGCTTTTGTAGGATTAATTGATTCAATCTTGGCTGTGTATCAAGATGACTTGACAGCTTATTCAAAGAAAGAGGAGCAGCACTGTATGCATTTGGAGCATATTTTTATTAGAGCATTAGAGTATGGCATCTCACTCAACCCAAAGAAGTGTGCTTTTGGGGTTGTGGAAGGAAAATTGATTGGACACATTGTTTCCAAGGATGGAATCAAGATTGATCCTGAAAGGGTGGCTACGATTGATAAAATTCAGATCCCTAGAACAGTGAAAGGTGTTCAGTCCTTCTTTGGAGAAATTAATTTTGTTAGGAGATTTGTTCCTAACTTTGTAGAGACCACAAAAGATATCTCTAAAATGTTGAAGAAGAATGTAGCTGTCAAATGGGAGGATGAAGCAACCAAATCATTTCAAGACATAAAAGAAGCTATAAAGATGGCTCCTGTTTTAAAATCTCCTAATTTTTCTAAGCCATTTCAATTATTTTCATTTGCTTCTTTCCACACTATTGCTGCATGCTTATTGCAGAAAAATGAAAAAGGGTTTGAACAACCTATAGCTTTCTTTAGTAAGTCATTGCAGGCTGTTGAATTAAAGTATGACATCATGGAGAAACAAGCATATGCATTGGTTAGAGTAGTCAAGAGCTTCAGGCCATATTTGGTGGGCTCTCAGATAATTACATATGTGCCTCATGCAGCAGTCAAAGATATCTTCACTCAGCAGGAGGTAACTAGAAGGAGATACAGATGGATAAATAAATTACAGGAGTTCAACATTGAAATGCAGATCACTAGGCTGATAAGAGGGCAAGGTTTGGCAAAATTGATGACACAGTCAAATCTAGAGGCATGCCAAGTGAATATAGTGCATAATGAAGTTATAAATATGTCAGAATCGGAATGGTATAAGGACATAGTATATTACTTGCAAAATTTAAACTGTCCTACCCACCTCAGTAACAATCAGAAAAGGACCCTGAAGCTACATGCTATTAAATACATCATTGTTCAAGGAGAGTTGTATTGGAGAAATCATGATGGTGTATTACTCAGATGTGTGGATGAAGATCAGGCCAAGGACATTCTAAGTGACATGCACAGTGGAGTATGTGGTGGACATTATACTGCCCAGACAACAGCCCATAGAATTCTCAGAGCTGGCTACTGGTGGCCAACTATTTTCTCAGATGCGCAGAAGATGGTAAGGAGGTGTGATCCTTGCCAAAGGTTCTCAGGTAAGCTGAAATATGAAGGTGCATTACCCCTTAGGACTATAACTGTAGAAGCTCCATTTCAACAATGGGGAATCAATTTCATGGGGGAAATCTCAGAAAAATCTAGTGGAGGACATGGTTGGATTCTGGTTGCCACTGATTACTTTACCAAATGGATTGAGGCCACCCAACCAAAAGAGCTACTAGCAAGGTGGTGATGGATTTTATTCTCAAAAATATTATTATCAGATTTGGAGTACCAGTAAAATTAGTCACAGATAATGCTATGTGCTTCAGGTCTAGTGAATTTACTAATTTTTGCAGTAATTATGGAATTAATTTGTTACATGCATCACCATATCACCCACATGGAAATGGTCAAGCAGAGTCAAGCAACAAAAGCCTCATGAAAATTGTAAAAAGGATGGTAGGTAAAAACAAAAGGGCTTGGGATTCAAGGCTGAAAATGGCATTGTGGGCTGACAGAGTGACAGTCAAGAAAGCAACTGGGAGATCACCTTTTGAATTAGTATATGGTACAGCAGCTAGATTGTCTGTCAACAACCTCCTACCAGTTTATAAACTCATGCAAGAAAATGAGGAGGAGATTGAAGACTCAATGACTAAAAGAATAAATCAGTTGGTTGCACTGCATGAAATGAGAAGCGAGGCGTAGAAAACAAACATCAAAAGACAGCAAGAGGTAAAATATCTATTTGATAAGAGAACTACAGAAAGAAAGTTTCAAAGAGGTAGTTTGGTCCTTGTATGGAATGCAACAAACCAGGATAAGGGCAAGAACGACAAATTTGAGCCCTTATGGGTGGGCCCATATCCAATCAGCGACACTCATGGAGGAGATTCTTACTTTCTCCAAGCCCTAAGTGGTGAATTATTGGAATTGCCGGTGCACGGTCAGTTCCTGAAGCTTTACTTCTTATAATGGTTACCTCCTATGCACACTGTAAACTAGTTGTAAATATTTTGTACATGCCTTGTGGTCAGTTATGTTTTGAGTTTTGCGTTTTGTCTGGTCTGCCCCAAAGTAGTTTGGATCTTGCTACAGTCTTGCGTCTGCACGTCCCCAGTCGGAGCCACTGGTGGTGTTCACCTAGGATTAGGATTCTGGAATTGGGTCTACAGGTTCCTATGTTTATTCCCACAAGCCCCTAGTGCCTTAGTTTAAATTGTTCCTTGACTTATATGCAATATTTTACTACTTTTTCCTGTCGCACTTGAGAAAAATGCTAAATTCTGTGTATGCAAAGGTCAAATCTATTGACAAGCTTGTCAAATCCCAATCGGCTTCCAGAGATGGTGAAAATTTTGAGTTATATACATTTCTTGATGTATATCGGGTTGCATATACATTGAGGGAATCTTCTATAAGATTTTGGGAATATTCACCATTCGTATATCGGCCCTACTTGTATATCGGGCTTGTATGTAGAACATGCAAGGAAAAACATACTAAGGAAAAGATACTTTGCAGGAATATTCTGGAGAAGATTCCTTGTTTGAATGTGCAAGGGAATGTACATTGAAAATTATACAAAGGCCGGTGACATGCAAAGTGAATAGTGCCATGGATGTACAAGGTGGAATGTATATACAATATACATTCGGGCACACATACAATGATTAGATGCATCGCGGGCATATTCTAAAAATTCCCTGCTTGTATGTTTGTGTTTGTATACTCTGCATACAAACAAAATATTCATTTGATAAGATACAAGTCGGATTCGAAAGGTTCTCCAATCTAGCTGATAAATGAGTTGGAATCAGTGACGTGTATATTTGCTTTTGTATGTGCAACATACAAGATGGAGATACAAAGGAAGATATACAATCAGGACCCGATGAATATTTCAGGTTGCTTCACAAACATTTGGGGTCCATGGCGTGCATGTATATGGCGTTTGTACATGCCGATATACAAAGGGTGAGGTACAAGCCAGATTTCAAGGTGGATGCAATGTGTTTTATGTTTTTTGAAATCTGAGGCTTGTATCTGAATTGTATGTATATGCACATATACAAAGAAAATATGCAAGAAAAGGGGATACAAGCCGGACCCGAATTAATTTTCAATTTGTTCTACACAGGTTTGGGGTCCGCCTTGTATATCAAATAGATGTATATGCATTTCACATATACAAGGGATTTTTGAAGGGTGAGCAATGGCAATTGTATATGCATCCGTTCTTGCATATACAAGGGGTGAAAAGGCAAAATAGTGGAACGGAAGAGTCAGCGATAGAGGAGTGAGGTGCTGACGTGGCACAATATCACTGGTGGGCAATTTTCAAGGCATTTTTGTGGCCGCAGATCTCAACGATAGGAGTGGATCGACGGCCTTGTTTTGAACCTGCAGCGATGGTTTTTCCTGAGCGTGCGCGGCCATTTTTGAGTGGGAAAATCTCCAAATGCATCTGTTGTTGCATCCCACGGGTAGCTGTGGTATTAATGGAGGTTTTAGGAGACATGGTGGATCGAGAAGACCGATCAACCACCCGATTGAAGATGAAAATCCTTGAACGGTGGCTCAAATCCTGAACATACCTGCTCCTTCCTCTTTGTCCCTCTGCTGCATTCAATTTTGAGCACCATTTCTCATGCATTGAATCTGGCGGAGTTTTTGATTTGCCTTGTAATTTAATTTTGCTGGGTACATAGTCATGGTATAAAGGCCTAACTGTGTTACCCATTATGTTGTTGAAAACTAGACAAATTTTGGTGCTGCAATAGGAATACAACTTTCTGGTGACTCTATTTTAGGTGTCTTTGCGAGTTTATGAGTTGTATGTTGTAGGTATTATGCATAGAATTATCAATTTCATGTTAATTTAAATGAGTAATGCTTCACTACATGTGTTTTGTTATTTGTCTCTAGACTGAATGTATTTTTCTTCTAACTCTGAACATCTAAGGGGTGTTATAGATTCTAGAATATAGGTTCTCTATATTGAATACTTAGTCTCTTACTTCTGCTTAAGGAGTAGATTGAATGTTTTGGATTAAGTGTTGAGAAGAATACATTGTAATAAGGATGTTTGTAAGTAGAAATAACTAAATACTCTCTCTTGGGTATTGTCTGTAAGGTAGACATTTTAGAAACCCCTTGAAATCTGATTACTGTCTTAGGTCAGTGGTAAACATTCACATATATATGTCTACTGACTCCGAGCCCTAGATAGGCACTGATCTAGTTTGGCATCTCTGTTGTAACCCAAAGTCCTAGTTTTGCATCCAGATATAAATCAAACTCAAACTTCATATACAAACCTTTAGGACTTATAAGTAGTTTTAGGACCAAAATCCTCTGTCTACAACTGAATATAGGCCCAAAGCTAGCCCCTTTGCACTTATCTCACAGTTTGGTCTACATAATAGAGGATTCATCTGCTTTGTGTCAACATCCCAGCTAATTCATGGATGCATTTCATAGATGTTGAGTGGGGAATACCCCCCTTGGTTCTGCAGAGCCTAAAGAAGAAGAGGAGATATTTATAGAGTCTATCTCCTATACTGTTGGCCCCTGGTCTAGGAATCCTGTCGATCATTGATGGCTACTTTGTAGGGGTGATTGGGAACAAGCATCCAGTCTGGGAAAAATACCAACATGTTGATCAATGTTGATGATGTCAAAGGAAGATTGTGGCAAAGTGATCAAAGAAAAAGACAAATCAGAGAAGTTTTGAAAAGAAGGGTGAGGTGATGAATGTCATGTACTATGCATACTGGTTGGATTAGTATCATCTATACACAGTTGTACCCTATCTTTTGAAGTTCTTGTAGAAGTGAAAGTTGTGAGCAGAAGAATGTCCTAACATGAAGACTCTTGTTGTTGTTACGTATGATGATGAGAATGAAGTCCCTAATGTGGAGAATATTGTATTCTTTGTTTCTAAGGAAAGACATTGCTTTAGTTTTGAAAGAAAGAATTAGGGAGTCCAAGGCACTGGAGTTTGCACAGAAGAAGCTTGGGAGAATACTCCACATTCCCTCGCATTTTAAGGTATGGCCTTGCGGTTTGGGAGTTAGACAGAGACAAGTATGAAGTTTGTATTTTCCTAATTTTAGAGCTTGGAAGTTTCCGCAGAAAATTTTAGAGCCCACAGAGTGAAGACAGAGGTTCAGGATGGATGCAGAGAGGATGTGTGTGAGAAGTGCTCTACATTTCTCTGCTTTTGAAGATGAGGCCCTACGGTTTGAAGGATGGTCAGTTATAGATGAGAAGATGGATATACTCAAGTTACAGTTGATAATTTGTATCGTAGAGGTCCTCCGGGCTCAACAGAACAAAGACATATCACACTGTTGATTAGGGTTGTCTGAGGGAGAATGCAAAAGCCACCACATTTCACCACAGTTTATCTTTTGTCTTTGATGTTTGGATGATGAGTTTAGATATTCAATATGATTGTTTATTTCAGGTTTCAGGTGTTGAAGTGCACCGCAAGTTGGTTTTTCAATGTTCTATCTCAAGACTGGTTGTTCAGTGTTTGTATGTGATACCAGGTTTAGTATTTGTTTGCTTGCGCCAGAAAGAAATCATATATTTCAGAAGAAGGAATGTTTGAGAAGGTTTGTTTAAGTCTTATGTTTCTTGTGAAGTGATCTGCATTATGCTAATTGGTCTCTCTAGTACCAATTTTGGTCTGGAACTATTTTGTGGAAGGAAAAGTGTTTGCTAGGCTAACTTCATGTGTTTTGATGATCCTACCAGATGTTTTGAAGTGTGTGCTAGCTTGGAAGAATGTTTTAAGGAATAATAAGTCTTGGTTATCACTCAGCTTGAACCACATTAGTTTCCTACATCTTTTAGATGTTGACTTGGTGTGGCCATGCACATTTCATGTATACACGTTTCATCTTGGCCAATGTGGGAGAAAGATTTTGTAATTTGCGGAAGGTATAAATGAAAGATCTTATTTGGTGTGAAATGTATGAGTGTGTGAGAGTGTGCAAGGATGTGTGAACGAATGTGAAAGTGAGTGAGTGAATTTGTGAAGGTGTGTTGAAGGTAGAAGTGTTCGTGGTGCAGAGAAAGTGAAGGTTTGTGACAAAGTGAAGTATGCGGAGGTGGTTGATCAGTGAGATTTGTTCAGTGTGATTATGTAAGTGTTGAATTTATTGTATTTCAGGGAGTTTGTCCTCCCTTGGATTGAAGCGCCTAAAACTTGTTGTAATACATTCTTATATTTATTTGTGAGGCTGGATTTGGACAGTAGATCCAAGCAGCTTGCTCACCATGGTTTTTCCCTTCTTGGGTTTTCCATGTAAATCTAGTGTTATGGTTGAGTACTTATGTGTTGTGCTTTAATTTGTTTAATTTGTTGATCACCTATTTAAGGAAGTAAGAAGTTCTGGTTGATAGAGTTAAATTAGAATAAGTTTTGGTATATACTGATTCACCCCCCTTTCAGTATATCTTTGTGTTCTAACACGAATAACAAGGAACAAATAACAATAGAAGAAGATCTAAATCTTTCAAGAGATCTAAATCTAGGGGCAGAAATTCAGGTTGCTAGTTTTGTGGCAAGGAAGGTCACATTAAAAAGAATTGCTGGTCTCTCAAGAAGGCTGAAGGTCAATCAAAAGAACATGAGGTAAATGTAGCATATGAGGATGATGCAAGTGCATTAGTTTTATCTACATATGAAACTACAGCTGATGTGTCAGTGTTGGATTTTGGTGCTTCTTTTCATGCCACTTCATGCTAGGAAATTTTCAAAAGCTATCAAGAAGGTAACTTTGGTAAGGTCTATCTTGGTGATGATGAACCTTGTGACATTGTTGGTAAAGGAGACATGTTATTGAAATAAAAAATGGAAATAATTGGTTGCTGCATGATGTGAGACATGTTCCTAAACTCAAAAGAAATTTGATTTCTGCGAGACAGCTAGATGCTCAAGGTTGTAACATCACTTTTGAGTCAAGCACTTGGAAGGTGACCAATGGAGCCTCAGTGATTGCAACAGGCAGAAAATTAGGCACTTTGTATGTCCTAAATAGTCACACTGAAGTGGGAGCTGCGATAGCGGTTTCTGACAGTGGTACAAAGCTTTGGCACAAGAGGCTCAGTCATATGAGCAAAAAGGGCTTTGAGATTTTGCACAATGGGATCAACTTCCTGGTTTGAAATCTGTTGATTTGGAGTTGTGTGAGCATTATATTTATGGAAACAAAGGAGGATCAACTTCTCTACCAAGGAACATGACATGAAGACAAGACCATTGGAGCTAGTGCATTTAGATGTTTTTGGTCCTACGGAGGTAACTTCTATTGGTGGCTCTAATTACTTTGTTACTTTCTTAGATGATTGAACTAGGAAGGTTTGGGTTTATATGCTAAAGAGAAAATCTGAAGTATTTAGCATGTTTAAAAAATTTTAAGCGCTAGTTGAAAATTAGACCAGTCACAAAATTAAGTGCGTCAAAAATGATAATGGTTCAAGAACATAGCTTAAAAAAGAACATATATATATATATATATATATATATATATATATATATATATATATACCAAACATTAGGTAATTAACATTCAATACATCAAGAACATTTATGGTATAATCGAAAGCATGTTGTTGAAGATGGAATGAACTGTGGTACTCCCATGTTGTGAAAGAGTAATCTTTTTGACTTTCTATTCCTTTTTAAGCTATGTTCTTGTACATGTTTCTAGTTGTGACTATTTTTGCTAAGCAAGTATAAGTAAAGAAGAGATGTCCTCCTTAGAATTATTCTTTATAAATTGTGTTGATCAGAGGTAAGATTGGCCTTATCGGGGATGCAGTTGTCCCACCTGATGAGCCCCAAGGATGCATGGAGAGGGGGAGAGAATAGCAAGAATCCTTAGAAATAATTTATAATAACAAGTATATCTATTTGTTTAAGCTATACTTGTAAGGTACTGATATTGATGATATTAAACTTATTAAAAAAATCAATTGAGTTTTTAATCTAATTATATAATGGTGGTTTTGATTCAAACATTTTGAAGAAACTCATTTTTTGAGCTTAAAAAGAGCCTGGTAGAGTCTCTGTCTCTTCTGATGTTTTAAAGAAACTCAATTTTTAACTTAGAAACAACTTGATTCTCTCTCTCTCACTCATGTCACTTAGTTCAATGGTCAAATGTAAATTATGACCAATAAAAATAGAATTATTTACCATTTTTTGGTGTGGATGAGGTGTCAAATTGTTATTGACTGTTTGACCATTGAACCAAATAATACTTCAGTAGAGCACTCTCTCTGTAAATTTCTATGACTATCAACTAACTAAAATTAATTAATGTTAAATGTAACACTTAGTTAATGGGAATGTAATAGTGCTCTCCCTCAATTTTGATGACTATAAATTAGCTAAAATTAATTAGTGTTGAATGTAACACTTAGTTGATGGAATGTAATTCTCTCATTCGTTCCATTTCTATGCCTGAATTGGAAAAGGTTGTGTTTGGGATGAACAAAGGTAAAGCTCTAGGCCCAAATGGTTTCCCTGTTGAATTTTTCTAGGAATTTTGGGATATAATTAATATGGATTTGTTTGAGGTTGTTCAGGAATCTCTTCGTAGTAAACAAATGCTTCGGGCCCTGAATTCTACTTTTCTAGTTCTCATTCCTAAAAAGGAAGGAGCTGATAAGCTTGAATTCTTTAGACCTATTGCTCTTTGTAATGTGGTATACAAGATTATTACTAAGCTGATTACAGAGAGGCTCAAAACTTTTCTTCCTATTGTCATCTCTAAGGAGCAAGGGGGGTTTGTGGCTGGTAGACAAATTTTGGATGGGGTTCTTGGAATTAGGCCAGACAATTGAGAGGGGGGATGAATCAATTGTCCACAAAAGTAACCTTTTCTTGCTTTTAATCTTCTTTCACAACTTACAAATAGATTAATGATGTAAACATTAAAGCATGAAACAATAACACATGAGCAGAAACAAAATTAACACACTTGACACCAAGATTTTTAATGTGGAAACCCGGTTAAGGGAAAACCACGGTGGGGGTTAACCCATAAGATTCATACCCTGTTAAAAGTACTTAAAAATGGGAAGGCACTTGCCTTCGAGTACACTACTCAGAGCTCACTGCTCAAAAGAGGCTCACTGCCTACAAAAATTTAGGTTTAATATAGAAGGAAATAATTGAGAAATAGCATCTTCTTCATGCCTGGTTCAGTCTCATTGAATGCTCAAACTTCTGCTCTTCTTCCAAATACTTCTTCACTAACACTTCATCCTTTAATGTTCTTGTTTCTTTGCTCTACTTCTAATCCTTTCTTGGGATTTTATTATTTCGCACAAGGATAATTTTCCACGACTCATCAACAAGTATTTATATGCTTCATCAACCTTGGAATGAACATCAAGGTCGGCACTACAAACATCTGACTTAATGCGAATCACTAAGTTGTCTGCTAAACATAACTGGGACTCAAATCTTCCTCAATCAACATGCCACACTCCATAGAATTGCTCTTAGATCATCCACAACATGCTTGAATCATCTGGTTGGCCAAGACTGGGAAAAATAGCAATACAAAGGAAGAAATCTTCAACAACAAGTTCAATCTTCAATGCGGACCTCCAACACAGTAGTCACACTATTCAGAAACCTCCACAAACACATTGAATTCAATAAAAACATCCACACTCCTCCAAATCATCAGAATCACTTGCATCTTCTTCTGGAACCTCAAGAACACTGTCTGACATGACTGTCACACTAGAAAGATTTCTTGTGGACCTCTAAACCACGAACCATTTGAGTTGATGACACACACTGACTTCCCAAACATGTCTCTAGATCCACAGATCATAGAGTTTCATTTGCAGAGCTATCTGAACCAATTTCCTGTCACTCTTTCTTTTCTGAACATGCAAAACCTGATTCTACTCAGATGGCTATAACTTATTCAAATCTTCATGCAGACCTCTCAAATCTTAACTGGAGCTACTATAGACAATCCTCTACATAGCCATATGGTCCACATATAATAATCTTCATTAATTTTCTCAATATCTTCAACATTCCAGTCTTCTAAACAGGCAACAAAATAGGATACAGTTGACACCAATGGCAATAAGGATATGTTGGCATCAATGACAACACCGATTAGGCACATATTTACAACAATCTCCTCCTTTGTCATTGATGGCAACATATGATGTGAAAAATTGATTGAACCATCAAGACAAGAACTTCTCCCCCTTTCTCTTATCACTTCTGCAATCAATTTCTTCACTGCTCCCCCTTTCATCAGCAACTAGTTTTTCACATGACTTCTCTCCCCCTTTGACATCAATGGCAAAGGGCACATATTTGCAATCTTTTCTCCCCCTTTTTGTTTCAGACTGATCTCAAAATTTGCATACTAACTACTCCCCTTGAGTAGTATCTTTTTGACATTAATCTAGATCACAAGATATGACTGTGAATTCCACTGGACTGATGCACCCTAGTGCATCTTAGTTCTGATCAGGAGGGGTAATAACCCCTAACTTCTCTCTGAGATACTCAAGAGTATCCTTGGGTAGAGGCTTAGTGAAAATATCCGCAATCTGATCCTTTGAAGAAACAAACTCCAATTTGACTTCATTCTCATTAACCTTCTCTCTCAAAAAGTGAAACTTGATTGATATGTGCTTTGTCTTTGAATGCAACACTAGATTCTTTGAGATGCTTATTGCACTTGAATTATCACAGAAGATTGTGACAAGCTCCTCAAACATAATTCTGATGTCCTTCAACATTTGCTTCATCCACAGAACCTGAGTACAATTGTTTACTACTGCTATATACTCTGCCTCTATTGTGGATAGGGATATTGCCTCCTTTTTGTTCAGCCAAGAAACCAATCTGCTTCCCAAGAAGAATACACCACCACTAGTACTTTTTCTATCATCCACATCTCCTACCCAATCAGCATCTGTATATGCATGAAGAGTGAAGTCATTATCCTTTGGATACCATAAGCCATAATCAAGTGTCCCTTTGAGATATCTAAAAATTCTCTTGACTACTACAATATGGGATTCTCTAGTATCAGCTTGAAACCTAGCAACAAGTCCAACTACATTAATGATATCAGGTCTGGTCTAAGTCAGATAGAACAGTCCTCCAATCATTGATCTATACCTTTTCTGATTTTCCTTAGGGGAGTCATCATCTTTACTCATCTTACATCCAGTTACCATGGGTGTACCTACTAGCTTTGAATCTTCCATTCCAAACTTTTTCAACAGTTCTCTCACATACTTAGATTGAGATATGAAGATACATTTATCTGACTGAGTGATTTGCAGCCCTAAGAAGAAATTCATTTCACCAAACATGGACATCTCAAATTCACTCTGCATCTGATCAACAAATGTTTTGCACATACTCTCATTTCCGCCAAAAATGATATCATCAACAAATACCTCAACAATCAGAGTGTGCTCATGATCAATCTTGAAGTAAAGATTACTGTCAGCAGTGCCTTTGCTAAATCCTACTTTAGAAAATACTTATCTAATCTTGCATACCAGCCTCTTGGGGCTTGTTTGAGTCCATACAATGCTTTCCTCAATCTGCAAACCATATCTCTCTAATCAGACAACTGAAATCCTTCCGATTGCTCAATGTAGACTTCTTCTAATTCTCTGTTTAGGAATGCTAACTTGACATCCATCTGATAGACCTTGAAATCTTTACAAGCAGCAAATGCAAGAAATAATCTAACTGCCTCTATTCTTGCCACTGGAGCAAACGTTTCTTCAAAATCAATTCCTTCCACTTGATAATATCCTTTGCATACCAGCCTTGCTTTGTTTCTTACAACTTCACCATCTTCATTTAGTTTATTCTTGAAGACCCATTTAGTTCCAATCACATTTTTGTCTTCAGGTCTAGGAACAAGATCTCAAGTGTGATTCTTTTCAATTTGCATTAATTCTTCTTCCATGGCTTTTACCCAATTTTCATCATTGTAATCTTCACTTACTGAATTTGGTTCAATCTTTGAAATCAAACAAATCTCCTCTTGTTCTTTAGCAATTCTTTTCCTAGTTCGAACACCGTTATATCTATCTCCTATGATCAAATCTTCAGGATGATTCAGTCTTACATACCTAGGAGTTTTGGGATTTATTTGAACCTCTGTTTCTTGAGCTTGTTCTTCAACATATGCACTATCTTCTTGAGTCACTAGATTTTTCAGATCAATCTGAATCTGAGTCTGGGTTTAAACTTGTCTTCCTTGACTTTGACTTTCATCTTGATCATTTGATTCATATCCACAAGACTTGGAATGTCCTTCTTTGCTCTCATCAACTCTAACATTTGCACTTTCAACAATCTTTTTCAATCTTTTGTTAAAGCACTGGTATGCCTTACTTTGAGTAGAGTAACCCAGAAATATTCCTTCATCACTTCTTGCTTCAAACTTGCCTAGATCCTCATCTCTTTTGATATAGCACTTACTACCAAAAACTCTAAAGTATCTCACAGTAGGAGGATGACCAAACCATAGTTCATAAGGGGTCTTAACTGAATTACCTTTGATCTGCACCCGGTTGAGAGTGTACACAGCAGTACTCACAGCTTCTCTCCAATAGACTTGTGGAACATTTTCTTCCATCATCATGGTCCTGCCAGCTTCTTGAATGGTCCAGTTCTTTCTTTCCACAACTCCATTCTGCTAAGGAGTCCTAGGAGTAGATAACTGTCTTTTTATTCCATTCTTTTCACGGAATGTATCAAACTCACTGGAGGTAAACTCTCCACCTCTGTCAGATCTCAGACACTTTATTCTCTCACCAATCTCATTTTCCACCATAACCTTGAACACTTTAAACTTGTCGAGAGCTTCTGATTTTTCTTTTAAGAAGGTTACCCACATCATCCGAGAGTAATCATCAATCAATAGCATAAAATATATGTCTCCTTGCACACTCCTAATTCTAGTAGGACCACATAGATCAGTATGCACAAGTTCCAATCGTCCATTTGAAAATTGTTCTTTGTTCTTGAATGAAATTTTGTTTTGTTTACCCAATTGACCTTCTCTACACATGCTATCAACAGGTTTCACAAGTTTTGGAAGATCTCTCACAACTTGAGTAGAACTTATCTTGACAATGTTATCAAAATTTACATGACACATTCTCATATGCCATAACCAACTCTAGTCAATCTGAGCAATCAAACAACTTTTTCCAGAACTACTCAAATGAAAGATGTTACCTCTAGTCTAGTACCAAATGCAATTTCAGTTCCGGAGCTTTCCAAGATTTTGCATTTTCCATCTTTGAATCAGAGATCATAACCCTTATCAACCAACTGTCCAACACTAAGAAGATTATGCTTCAATCCTTCCACATACAGAACATCATTAGTGTTATTCTTACCATCAAAAGAGATGGATCCTCTACCATGGATTCTACCAGCTGAGTTGTCTCCAAATTTCACATTTCCACCTTCATATTTTTCAAAGATTACAAACCTACTTTTATCACCTGTCATATGATGAGAACATCCACTGTCAATTACCCATTCATCTTTTTCTACAACCTGAGCAGCCAAGGAACTTTCCACATTTGCACAGCTAGCAGACTCAGTAGGTACCGAATCTTCTTCTTTGATAGCAATGAACACCCAATCATTTTTAGTGGAATCTCCATGATCAGACTCATCATCTGTGACTCCTTCTTCACTAGCTTCTTGGACATAGTAGCATTTCTTCTGAACTCTAGACCTATTAGGCTTTGGCTTTGAACCCCTCTCCAGACATCTTGAGGCAAAATGATGAATCTTATTACAAGCAAAACATTTGAATGGCAACTTTCCTTCATACTTGCCAGATCCTCTTGGCAATCTTTTGGCAAAAAGGGCTTCAAGTTCATTAGACTCAGTTTCATTATCTTCAAGATCCTTCCTTGTCTTGTTGAACCTATTTGATCTTATTGAAGAGCTTTCACCCTGATCATACCTTTGTTTTCCATGAATACTGGCTTTAAATGCAGATTCAGACTTAGGAAGAGAATCACCAAACTCACTCATTTCAAATGCTGAAAGTTTACCAACCAACTGATCCCTTGTAACAGTTGTCACAAGTATTTCTTCAATGGCAACAACTTTATGCTTATAGGCCAGAGGTAAGGATCTGAGCACTTTGGCAACAATCTCTGATTCATCCAGTACTCCACCAGCACACCTTATACCGCTCACAAGTTTAATCACTTTTAGCATGTATGAGGTAATATTTTCATCTTCACTCATCCTTAAGCTTTCATATCTACCCTTCAGGCTTTGTAGCTTGGCACATTTGACATATTCATCACCTTCATGTAGGGTTTTCAACTTCTCCCAGATTTCATATGCGGCCTTCAATTCTAGTACATTTGTCATTTCTGTATCAGACAGGGCACTCAACAAGGCTTCTTTAGCTCGGTTGTTATTCTCAGCATCTTTGATTTCATCTAGAGTTGTAGGACCTTTTTTTGGAATCTTATACTCATTCTCAGTTATTGACCAGTAGGCATCACCCATACATTGCAAATGACACTACATGCGCATCTTCCACAGATTGTAATTTGTTCCATCAAATCTTGGACTGTCCTTCTTGTAAGTTGACATTCTAGATCTCCTCAAGTGGTCAAGCTTCTTTCAGAGGAACTTGGCTCTGATACCAATTGTTAGAATTAGGCCAGACAACTAAGAGGGGGGATGAATTAGTTGTCCACAAAATTAACCTTTTCTTTCTTTTAATCTTCTTTCACAACTTACAAACAGATTAATGATGTAAACATTAAAGCATGAAACAATAACACATGAGCAGAAACAAAATTAACACAATTAACACCAAGATTTTTAATATGGAAACCCGGTTAAGGGAAAACCACATGGGGGTTAACCCACAAGATTCTTACCCTATTAAAAGTACTTAAAAATGGGAAGGCACTTGCCTTTGGGTGCATTGCCCAAAGCTCACTGCTCAAAAGAGGCTCACTACCTACAAAAATTTAGGTTTAATACAAAAGGAAATAACTGAGAAACAGCATCTTCTTCATGCCTGGTTCAGTCTCATTGAATGCTCAAACTTCTACTCTTCTTCCAAATACTTCTTCACTAACACTTCATCCTTTACTATTCTTGTTTCTCTACTCCTCCTCTTCTCTGCTCTGCTTTTGATCCTTTCTTGGGATTTTATTATTTCGCACAAGGATAATTTTCCACAACTCATCAACAAGTATTTATATGCTTCATCAACCTTGGAATGAACATCAAGGTCAACACTACAAACATCTGACTTAATGTGAATCACTAAGTTGTCAGCCAAACATAACTGGGACTCAAATCTTCCTCAATCAACATGCCACGCTCCATAGAATTGCTCTTAGATCATCCGCAACACGCTTGAATCATCTGATTAGCCAAGACTGGGAAAAATAGCAACACAAAGGAAGAAATCTTCAACAACGAGCTCAATCTTCAATGCGGACCTCCAACACAGTAGTCACATGATTCAGAAACCTTCACAAACACATTAAATTCAACAAAAACATATGCACTCCTCCAAATCATCAGAATCACTTGCATATTCTTCTGAAACCTCAAGAACACTGTCTGCCATGACTGTCACACTAGAAAGATTGCTTGTGGACCTCTAAATCACGAACCACTTGAGTTGATGACACACACTAACTTCCCAAACATGTCTCTAGATCCGTAGATCATAGAGTTTCATTTGCGGAGCTATCCGGACCAATTTCCTATCACTCTTTCTTTTCTGAACACTGCAAAACCCAATTCTACTTAGATGGCTATAACTTCTTCAAATCTTCATTTGGACCTCTCAAATCTTAACTAGAGCTACTACAAACAATCCTCTACACAGCCTTATGGTCCGCATACAATGATCTTCATTAATTTTCTCAATATCCTCAACATTCCAATCTTCTAAACAGGCAACAAAATAGGATACAGTTGACACCAGTGGCAACAAGGATATGTTGACATCAATGACAACACCGATTAGGCACATATTTGCAACAGGGTTGGTGGTGGCTTCTGAAGTCATTCACTCTATGGCAATCTCTAAGGAAAAATCTATATTCATCAAGTTGGACATGGCCAAAGCTTATGACAGAGTTAAGTGGAGTTTTCTTTAGAATATTCTTTTAGCCTTTGGTTTTAGTCCTGAATGGGTGAGTTGGACTATGAGCTGTGTTACCTCTTCAATTTTCTCAGTTATTGTGAATGGAGATCCTTCTGAGCTTTTTGGAGCTTCCAGGGACCTCTGCCAAGGTGATCCTCTTTCTCTTTATCTGTTTATTATTATGGCTGAGGGGCTAGGCCGATTTCTTAAGTTTCAAGTTTCTCAAGGCTTGATTCATGGTTGGCAATGGGGCAATGGATTGCCCAAGCTTTCTCATCTCTAATTTGTGGATGACACCTCTCTTATGGGGATGGCTCGTCTTCGAGAAGCCGAATCATTTAGGCAGGCTTTGGATACCTACCTAGCTACTTCAGATCAAAAAGTCAATGAGCATAAGTCATTTATTTACTTTTTTAATACTCCTCAGGCTATTCAAAGGCAGATTGTGAATATTTTGAGGTTTCAAATTGGGTCTCTTCCCTTCGTTTACTTGGGTATTCCTCTCACTGTGGGTAGACTACCTAGGTCTTCCTAGTAGATTTTGCTTGATAAGCTGTGTAGAAAGGTTGTGCATTGGACACATCGTTGGTTATCTACTATTGCTAGAGTGACTCTTCTTAAGTCTATTATACAGGCTCTCCCTATTTATAGGTGCTTTGTTCAGGCAGCTCCTATGTACTTCCTTAGGGAATTTGATGCACTCTCACAACAATTTCTTTGGAATGGTAAATTGTTGACTGCTAAGTGTAGCCTTGTTAAGTGGGAAACTATGTGCAGACCAAAGAAAGAGGGTGGTCTGGGTTTACGTTCTGCTATTTTGAATGGATGGGTTCTTGCAGCTAAGTTATATTGGTGCTAGTGTACTAGTCAGCATCAACTATGGGCTCGTATTCTCACCCATAAGTATCTTAAAGATGTTAATTCTTTTGATGTTCCTTGCTTTCCTTTGGAGGGAAGGGGTTCTTTGATCTGGCATACTTTGAAAATGGGGGCTAAGTTGGTTAAGAATGGGCTTTTTTAGATCTGTCATTCGGGGTCACAGGTTCTTTTTTTGGCTGGATTCTTGGGATGGTCATTTATTTATCCTTTCTTCTTTTCCTCACCTCTAGTCCCTTTGTGATATTTTTACTGTTGTAGGCTGGGACATAGTTAAGCATTATATGATTGCACAGAATTGTGGGTTGGCAGTTAGTTTTAGATGGAAGCAATCTTCTGAATGGCCACCGGGAGGGACTAAGGAGGATAGGCAAGAGCTGGCTCATATTCTTGCTTCTCGTGAATGCAATACTTTGGTGGGTCATGATGTTCTGGCTTGGGTTGGAAGTGATTTGTCTGGGAAGTACTTTGTTTCTGCTGGTTATGTGCAGCTTGTTAGGCAAATGTTCGGAGACACTGAGGTTCCTTGGTGGAAGCAAGTTTGGCACAAGTTTTCGTGGCCCAAGTACAACTTCTTCATGTGGTTGGTGGTTCAAAATTGGTGTCTTACTTGGGATAATCTGAGTAAGCGGGGTTTTCAGGGTCCCTCGATGTGTGTCTTGTGCCATAATAATGAGGAAAGTGTTTCTCATCTCTTTTTCCAATGTTCTTTCTCTAGGGAGATTTGGCATTTTTGGTGGAGTGTTTGGAACCAGGCCTGTTAGCATGTCTCCTCTTTGGGTGAGTTTTTTGATTGTTGGGGCACGGCCCCTATTAAAACATCTTTTCTTCAAGTTACTTGGGCTCTTGGACCTTCCTTTATTATTTGGAATATCTGGTTGGAGAGGAATCGTAGGATCTTTCAAGATGTGATGTTAGGGGCCCATCACTTGTGGTGGAAAATTCTTCATTCTTTGGGTGAAACTGTGTTGGCAAATTGTAATTTGGCGGATGCAGTGGATCCTCAAGAGGTTGTTTGCTGCAAGCGTGTTCATCTTCCTCCTCAACAAGGTCGATTCATGAGAAATAAATGTCGACACCCTCTTCGGAAGATAAATAGGAAGGGGCATTGGACTCCTCCTCCTCATGGAGTTTTGAAACTCAACACGGATGGTTCTTCTTGGGGAAACCCTGGCCATGCTAGTATTGGTAGAGTTGGCCGAGATAGTTCTGGGTCTGCGCAGTTTATATTTTCTGTATATAAGGGTCTTCATTCTAACAATCTGATGGAGGCTTTTGCCATTTTATATGCTGTGGAGCGTGGTTGTCATCTTGGATGGAGAAGGATCATTTGTGAGTCTGATTCTCAGGTGGTGGTGAATTTGTTGAATAGACAGCATTTAGCTGATGTTAGTTGGCATTTAGCTTTGGTTGCTAAACAAATTCTTAATCTATGTGATTCTTTGGATTCGGTTTCTTTCATTCATATTCCTAGAGATTGGAATGGAGTTGCGGATTGTTTGGCCAAATGGGCCTCTGATCACATGCAAAATTGGAACATTGTGGATTGAGGCCAATTACCCCTAGATTTGTCTCTAAAGTTGGACCACTTAGTGGAGCTTGACAAGGCTGAGTAAAGCCCTTGCTTTGTACTTCTTCTTGTTTTAATAAATTTTTACCCCTCTTTTAGTAAAAAAAAAAAGTTGCTGGAATGTAATAACATTTTGAGTCATACTTAATATTGATCATAAAGGATGGATAGCCCATTCAAGATGCAATGAATATTCTCATAAGATAGGTTTTTCTTAGTTTGTCGATGAGAGCTTTGTTATACATACAATTACAAATACAACTTTTGATTGCATAAAATCTGATATCATGTTTTATAATAAGAAACACCAGCGTTTGCTAGCATCTTATGGGTGCAAATTCTGTGTGCCTTTTGATAGTACAACTACTAATTACATAAAAGCAAGGTAATCAACTTTCCTATCATTCTCAGTGTCTTAATGCAGTGGTCCTAGAGAAAAACAGCGTATTGCAAAATATAATAATTAAAAGATAAATGCATAAATAATTATTCAGATCTGCTCAAAAAGCACAAATATAAATGTAGAATAGCAAATATATTAACCAAAACAAAAACCAATTCCAAATTCTCTCAAGCTGCTAGACCCTTACAAAAGGTTTATAAAAGGACTGTTTCATATTTTTCCACATCAATTTTATGGTTTTGTAAAAGTAAGCAATATAATATATTTTTCTAATTCTCTACCATTTTAGTTTTTATAAAGTAAATAAAAAACCCAACAAATATAGGGTGGATATCATGATATTCAACCTGTTTGGTGACCTTGCATAGAAGCAATAACATGGTAATACAAGCTTCAATAACCTCTACATAGTCTATCCAGAAGAATTTCTACAATATGTTTTCTTTTGGAAATCTTCTTAATCTAAAACATAGAAAGAATTCGATATTCCTTGGCATTAAGCTGAATAAGATCGATATTTGAATAAGATCGATATTTGTGCTCTCAATCATATCAACAAGATGTTTACTCTACACTTGAAAAATAAACAAAAACAAAGGACTTCAATTGTTTAAACCTAAACCTCTTGCTAGTACAAATGATGGGAAAGATGGGATTTGATGATAACCTCCAAAGGCACTGCCTTTGGCATTATCAAGCCAGCCCCTTCATTCATGTCAACAACTCTTCCATCTAGAGGAAACCAATCAAAACTCTGCAACAATCTTGCGAAAATTGTTTGCACCACATAGATTGCCAAAGAATCACCATGACATCCTCTTCCCCCTACCCCAAATGGAATCATCTCAGAGTCGTTCCCTCTCATATATATGTTGTTTATCTCTACCTCTATAAAATCCAATGGCTTGTTCCACACTCTTGGGTTCCTATGAAGTGCTCATGCATTTACCATCAGAAGTGTTCCTGTAGGAATATGATAGCCTCCCACTATGCAAGCCTCAATAGATTTGTGTGACTTGAGGATAGGCTCCGGTGGATAAAGATGCATAGTCTCTTTCACTATTGCTTGCAGGTACATTAACTGGGGTATATCTGAGTCCTCCACCAATCTCTTCCATCCGTCTTTAGAATCAAGTTCCTCTTATGCCTTCTTCATTACATGGGGATGTCGCAATAGCAATGACAATGCCCACTCTAGGGAAACTGAAGATGAATCAGACCCTGCACTTAACATATTCTGCAAGGCTAGAATATTAATAACAAAGCAAAAAAAAGATAAAATCAAAACTTGCAAAAAGTTAATTTACTTACAATGTATTGACAATTCAAATGATTTTTTGAGCAGGGATGTCATGAAAAACCATATGCTAATAAATACTGATTTTTTTCTCTCCCAAACTGCCATCAAGAATTTTTCATATCCTCACTTCTGAGCACTAGATTGATAGATCGAGGAATTCAAGGGCCTTTAGTGATCGAAGGGAGGGCCTTGCATGGCTAGATTTATATCAGTTGAGGGCCTTTATACCCGTGGTCCAAGGGAGGGCCTTGTGCAAGACTGATGCCAAATCATCTTGATCCTTTCTCCATATCAATCGGTCTATTTATTAGCATGAATCAACTATTTGTCATAGCCAAATTCTAAATCTCATAGCCAAGTTACTAAGTTTTAGGTAGGCAGATTGGTAAGTTAGTGTTCGGGACCCAATTCAATTAAGGTGGACACCTGCCCTTAATATGGGAACTGCTGCCGGACCGTTTCTTCACATCTTTTCATCTCTTCACTGTTGCCCACCTCTTCATTGCTCCCATTTCCATATTGTATTAAGCTGATATCCTTCATTGATGCACCCTAATTATACTTTGCTGACCTTCTATTTTCTCATGCACGTCATTAACCTAGCTCACTTGTTTAGTTTGGAAATTAAAAGGATCTAAGTAAATTACTCTTTACTGGACTCCTACCAATCAAAGTTGCAGAGCCACTGGTGCAACTAATGTTGAGGCGATGAGGATCTAATATGTGTGCAGCTAGTTATATCTTTATAAGGAGGATTAGCTGAAGAGGTCTTGGTTGAACTTGTAAATGGTGGCTGAAAGAGGGTTTAGTTGAACTTGTAAATCGAACAGGGTTTTGTTATTGCAAGTTGGCCAATGTGGATGATGAAGAGCACTGTGCTAATGCAGCTATGTAGGTAAAGTGCTGCAGGATTCTGTCATTCAATGCAATATCTCCTCCTTTGATTACATAAATGTTATCTTGTTTCCAGAAACAAGAATAGGAAATTTCGATGACCAGAAAACCATGGTGAGAAACAGGATTGCAGAAGTTTCATCCCAAGAAATGTATTGTGATTACCACTTATTAGGAAACTCATCAAACAAGCACATTGCTACTGCTTCGAACATCATACTCCACAATATCTCTGCAATTCAAAGGGCTGGTAAACCTGCAACTAGTAAATACACTAAAAAGTTTGGCAGACAGAAGAACAAATTAGGCATTAAAAAATTCACTGGTAGTTAAAAATTACCCATTCATATTTCAACACAAGAAATAGGAAACACATCCCTCATGTTGCATTTCTTAGAACTAGGCTGTCTAGTGCATTAGATTGTTGTTTAGTTCTAATTTATCAGGTTTACTAGGGGCACATTCTAATTCTGAGAGTCCTAATATAAATCAAACAACGAGTCTCCAGACTATCCAAGTATTATCTTCACCATCTACACAAGAATTTATAAACCAAAAATACCAAAACTGGCAAAATCAAAACAACTTACAAGAGCAGTTGCCTTAATAAATGAATATTTATCAGGAATTGCTTCACCATTGTGCTCTGCCTGCGAGATCAACACATCAACAAAGCCTTCCATCACTCCCTCCTCTTTTAATCCCTTCTCCACAGTTATCTGCATATACATGTCTAATTTGCTCTGTACCTTCTTCGGAGCTTTGTCATACCCCTGCAAATCAAGCCACTTGAGCCAGGGAATATAATCCTCAATATTAATTACTCCTTGAAGCATATAAAAAATGGGTAACTAAATCTACCGAAATCCATGATTCCTCTCTAAAATAGCTCTCATCTATGATCATGGTAATCAGAATTGCAAGAGTCAAGTGGGACAAAACACTTATTATGTTAACAATACTCTGCAACTGTGTCTGCTGAAACAGAGAATTTAGTGTTTTACAAATCTCTTGCATTGTCTTTGGTTCGAATGATTGGATTCTTTTGAGAGACAGGAGCTCAAGTACATAGATTTTCCTAGCATTTCGCCAGTAGGCGCTATAAACAGCCCAACCCAGCATGGAATAATTGAAGCCCCACCCAGCTTGCACAAACCCAAATATTGGGTTTGCGCAAGCTGCGGGCGAGAAGCAAAAGACTTACAATTTACTGTAAAACATTCTTTGGCTAAATCTGAAAAAGTTATGACTAAAACAGGGCAGCTACCAAAGTTTAGATGCATAATAGGTCCATAGAGTGGTGAGAGTGAATTTATAATCTGTTCTATTGGCCTGGTTTTATCTATGAGAAGATGGTGGCCAATTACAGGAATAGGTTTGGGGCCTGGAGAGAGATGGCTCCTATAATTTCCATGGTGTTTTAGTGGAGTTGTTGCCACAAGAAAAATTGTGGCGGCACATACCACAATAACAGACATAACAGACATTGTAGAAAACGTATATGTCCATGAAGACATACATTGCTTAAACCTCTTTGTTTTCTAAATGCTATCTTGAGTATAACAGTAACTATATATACTGAAAATTGGACTGGGATTTCTAGACCACATTGCAGAAAAATCAAGAAAGAGTATGAACAGAGTCAAAGACATGAGATAAATACGTGTTGTTAAGTGGTTCTTCTTGTATTAAGTCAAGACAGGTACCTGGGTGACTTATTTTTATAATGGATTCATTGGAATTTTTAAATACTAGGAGTGAACTTCATAAACTCACCATTCATAGCTATGAAAACAACTTTGATCTACAACTCATATACTTGCACTAGAATATGGCAAGCTCTCAATATTAGAGGCATCCCTAGATCCAAACCTAAACCTCAAGGGTTCATTCATAATGATCCTACCTATGTATCTCTTCCTAAGAATTAGAGGCTTCATAGTTCGTACACCATAATTGAGAGAATTCATCCTCTTAGGTCTGATATGAGATCTCTGATCTCATTTTTAAATCACAACTGTTAGTTGATCTTATTCTTCCAAATCCATCCATACACAATAGTAGGATAACAATGCATTCCAACAAGGTTAGTGTAGACACCCAAAATTGACCCCTTGCACCATTTATCGATTTGCCGCATTATTCACCACTGAATATGTTGATTTTGTCTAACACACTTGTATCAATTATCTATTTTCTGCTAAATCATCCACTTCTATCATTAATTAAATAAATTATATTTATTTAATTAATTTCATCTTTATTCTTCTATTTTCTATCTATAATTAAATAATCTTTAATTATTTAATTATCTCATTCTTCTTCTAAAATTAAATAAATTTTCTAAATTTATTTAATTTGACATTTTTAAATAAATAAAATTAATATTTTATTTATTTATCTTCTCATTATGTAATTTAATTTATATTTATTCTTCCAATTTTCTAAATTTAGTTTTTTTTTCCATCATTTAAAAAATAAATTAAATGAATTTATTTGTTTAATTTATTTTTATCTTATCATTTTCCTCTTTTAGATCACTTTCTTCTATGGGTACAAGCTGGCATTGTCCATAGTTTGTCAAAAATTAAATACAAAAAATAATTTAATTGGTTTAAAAATCAATTATCCTTGTCATCCAACTCTTAAAATAGAAAAACATCCTATTTTAAGTTCAAATCAATCTTATCTCCACCAACAAAGCCAACTAAATCATTTAATAAAAGCTATCCCTATGGACACATGTCTTGTACACATTCATCCATGCCTTTTTGAATTATCTCAACCGTTCATATAGCCATTTTTTGTCCATCGTTGATCAATCTTAGTAAAGAGTTATATATACACCCTCTCATTTCATTTCAAAACATGCAATCTCTATAGCGTCCAGATTATCATCTTATGCATATCGCCTTCATTGAGCATCCATTAAGTACTTTGAGCATATCATCTATCATCATGGCAGCTTTGGCAACTATGGTTGTTCACTTTTGATAAGCAATCCACATTCAACCAAGGAATCCATACAATCCAGGTGACATTGTTCTTTGATTTGCTTTCATTTTGTGTCATTTAGATAGATTTCTTGAAGGTGGTAGGATTGGGTTTTGATTGTAATGCTTGATCTTGTTAACCTAATTTTTCATGCTCACACAGTTAGTCCAATGCCAACATTAGTGTACGAGCACATACAAAACCACATAGAGACAGTCTCATATAAACATCACATGTTCACACATAGTGATTGGCTCAAGCATAAATTACATATACACAATGTGAATAACTCATACATGCGTCACATATACATAGAGTGACTAACTCACACACATATATCTGATATACATATTGTAACTAATTCATACACACATGACAAGTACACATAAGGACCAACTAGCAAAGGAGATGGTTGCAACCTTAGTGCAAGTATCTTCCCCTTTATTTGGTTCACTATCACATAAGCCCTTAAGTGCATCCCTGTTAGAAAAAAGAATATCGGTGCATCTCATGCTACATTGTGGGTCCCATCATTTTCCTAATTCACTATCAACTATGATAACAAGCAAGCATCCTATACTACTTGCGCTCATCACTGGATAATGTGTAAGTGTAACAACATATAACACATGGGGCCACTAATAATATTTTCATAGCCCACTAAGCATTCAAGTCATCTTACAACTAGATAAACATAATCATGGTATCTTATGGTTTTACATCAATTAAGACTAGTGCCTATACTATTAATCACTTGGACTAATTTAACAAATGGATCCTGAGAACCATACCTTAGGTAGAAACAACACAGGAAGCACACACAATCATTCTAATACCCCAATGCCAATACTGAACTCCTGAGATGGATGGATATTGGCATCCATCACCTGCATACCAGTGGCGAAACCTAGACTAATCCTAGCATCTATCACTTGCATGCCACTGGCAAAAGCATATCTAAACCCTATAAAATCAGGTAGCTCCTGGAATCTATCACCTGCATGCTACCGATGAAACCCTGTCAATCCCTATGAAATCAAGTAGCTCCTATCATCTATCACCTGCATACTATTGGTGAAATCTTGTTGATCCCTATGATACAGTTGAATACTTCTTTAGGTAGAGCACGCTCCCTGACTCCTATCAAGCCAAAGCAATGATAAGCTTATCTATAAGTGGGTCATAGGTTTTACAAATTCTGTTGATCACCTCGGGATGAGTGGGACAAGCTACACTAAAAGAAATAGTTATTCTCTATCTATGCCCTCGTAGAGTCTCTTACTCAAACCTAGTTGTGATGCTGAGAAGTCAGCTTCTGTATCAATCTCGGTTTAGCATTCTGACATTTAAAAGGTATAAGAACATTGATTTAAAACATACTATCCTAAGGGTTTACACCTTAGACTAGTTAATCTAGTTACATTACCACACAGTGATCCGTTATCTTATGCAATGGTCCTATAGGTCTTGGGATCAAAATTACCAACATGAAAGTAACACATTGAGCCCACATGAGCTATGTCACAAATATAACCAAAAACAACTCTTGGAGTAATCTCAAAGGCCATTCACGTCATTGCATTGTTACTTGAAAACACAATATTTATTAGATAGTGTATACGCCTAAAAATGACACAAATCATCCTAAATAAATATTCTAAATATTTATTCCATTCTTCTATTAATTAAATAAATATTCTAAATTTATTTAATCGATTCACTGTTCCATAATTAAATAAATTCAATTTATTTAATTAAAATTCTTCCATTTGTCCTTCACAATTAAATAATCATAAATTATTTAATTAATCCTATTTCCTCTATCCTAAAGTTCTAAATTCAAAATTCCACCTCACCTTTACACCTCACCTTTTCCACCTCACCTTGTCCACATCATCAGGTTGCACATGTAATTAAATATATTTAATATTTAATTATCTTATTTTCCCTCACCCACATGGCCTATTTCTTCTCCAATCAGAGGTCAGTTAACCAATCAATCAAATCTGTTAACTAACCTGTTAGTTGAGTCAAATCCTCAATCAATCCAGTCAGTTCCACAATCCACTCTTCTAACTGATCAATCAATTCTGTTAACAGACCAGTCAATGGAGTTAACTCTCCAATCAGTTTTGTCACATCCCACCTTTCATGATGGAGCTGGGACACTTGTCACATTTCCACTGGTTGCACATTCCTCAACCATCCTCAACCGTTGATCTTCATATCTTCTCTCAACCGTTGATTCCTATTCCTCCGGGTCTATAAATGAAGCTTCATCCCTTCATTCTAATCATCCAGGCTTTTTGACATCGTTACTCTGCAGAAATATCACCAACGCGCCTTTGGCACCCATTTGTCATCCACAAGCTTGAGATCACCATTGTTGCATTGGAGCTCACCTTCCTTGCATGTCACACTATAGCCGTTCACCATCGACTTCCTCCAACAGCTTTTAAAAGATTGCACTCTCTGAGGGCTCATCTCATCTGCGAAAGGACGATTCGTGATAGGCGAACAACAGAAGTTTTGAAACGGAAGAGGTTTGCTGTGTTTGTTCATTGCTTTGTTCATTTGAATCTTCTTTGTTTCTCTATTCTGTTGATGTTTGGGTCATCTGTTATTCATTTGATTGATGCACTATTTTACCCTCACATTTTTTGGCGCTATTTTGGATTAAACTGAACAAAAGCAAGCACAAAGATCCTAGGTTAGAAATGGATTACAAGGGATTTTGGCCACTAGAACAAGAGGTGTTTAGTGAGGGCAACCGTTCGAGTGGGCGCCAAAAATGTGAGGGTAAAATAGTGCATCTATCAAATGAATAACAGATGACCCAAACATCAACAGAATAGAGAAACAAAGAAGATTCAAATGAACAAAGCAATGAACAAACACAGCAAACCTCTTCCGTTTCGAAACTTCTGTTGTTCGCCTATCACGAATCGTCCTTTCGCAGATGAGATGAGCCCTCAGAGAGTGCAATCTTTTAAAAGCTGTTGGAGGAAGTCGATGGTGAATGGCTATAGTGTGACATGCAAGGAAGGTGAGCTCCAATGCAACAATGGTGATCTCAAGCTTGTGGATGACAAATGGGTGCCAAAGGCGCGCTGGTGATATTTCTGCAGAGTAACGATGTCAAAAAGCCTGGATGATTAGAATGAAGGGATGAAGCTTCATTTATAGACCCGGAGGAATAGGAATCAACGGTTGAGAGAAGATATGAAGATCAACGGTTGAGGATGGTTGAGGAATGTGCAACCAGTGGAAATGTGACAAGTGTCCCAGCTCCATCATGAAAGGTGGGATGTGACAAAACTGATTGGAGAGTTAACTCCATTGACTGGTCTGTTAACAGAATTGATTGATCAGTTAGAAGAGTGGATTGTGGAACTGACTGGATTGATTGAGGATTTGACTCAACTGACAGGTTAGTTAACAGATTTGATTGATTGGTTAACTGACCTCTGATTGGAGAAGAAATAGGCCATGTGGGTGAGGGAAAATAAGATAATTAAATATTAAATATATTTAATTACATGTGCAACCTGATGATGTGGACAAGGTGAGGTGGAAAAGGTGAGGTGTAAAGGTGAGGTGGAATTTTGAATTTAGAACTTTAGGATAGAGGAAATAGGATTAATTAAATAATTTATGATTATTTAATTGTGAAGGACAAATGGAAGAATTTTAATTAAATAAATTGAATTTATTTAATTATGGAACAGTGAATCGATTAAATAAATTTAGAATATTTATTTAATTAATAGAAGAATGGAATAAATATTTAGAATATTTGTTTAGGATGATTTGTGTCATTTTTAGGCGTATACATTTTGCCCCTCTTTGATGCAATGCAGTTTACAGCGTTGCCTCAAAGAAATTGATAGTCTGAATGATGATACATGCCCCAGTTTGCCCCTGGTATAGGTTAAATGACGATAGGATGCCCCCTCGGGAGATTGGACGGGAAAAACGGCGAAAGTTTTGGAGACGGACGATCTCACGACGAGGAAGGGGTTAGGATAGGTTGGAGGAAAAGGGACGCAGTCAGGGATGCGGGAAGAAAACGGGAGGAAAAACGGACACGGGAAGTAGTCACAGTCATCACCTAGCCAGAATTAGGGTTTGGAGGCTATAAATAGGAGCTGGGTCCATAAGAATAGTCATTTGCACACTTGGTTGATCTGGATTGGAGAAAGAGAGCTCAGAGCAAACCTAGAGCAGCATGGCGGCCAGAGCAGCAGACATTCCACGCGAGGAGCACCGATTCGAGCGAGTCCGACGATTCGGGCGGCCAGCAGAGGCAGGACCCCCGGTATGTGCTTCGAAAAAATTCTCCTAAGGTCGAGTTTAGGTGTCATAAATGCTCGTAGAAAATAGGTGAAATGAATGCGCCGAAAATAGGGTCGAGTTTAGGTGTCATAAATGCTCGTAGAAAATGTGAGGGTAAAATAGTGCATCAATCAAATGAATAACAGATGACCCAAACATCAACAGAATAGAGAAACAAAGAAGATTCAAATGAACACAGCAATGAACAAACACAGCAAACCTCTTCCGTTTCGAAACTTCTGTTGTTCGCCTATCACGAATCGTCTTTTCGCAGATGAGATGAGCCCTCAGAGAGTGCAATCTTTTAAAGCTGTTTGAGGAAGTCGATGGTGAATGGCTATGGTGTGATATGCAATGAAGGTGAGCTCCAATGCAACAATGGTGATCTCAAGCTTGTAGATGACAAATGGGTGCCAAAGGCGCGCTGGTGATATTTCTGCAGAGTAACGATGTCAAAAAGCCTGGATGATTAGAATGAAGGGATGAAGCTTCATTTATAGACCCGGAGGAATAGGAATCAACGGTTGAGAGAAGATATGAAGATCAACGGTTGAGGATGGTTGAGGAATGTGCAACCAGTGGAAATGTGACAAGTGTCCCAGCTCCATCATGAAAGGTGGGATGCGACAAAACTGATTGGAGAGTTAACTCCATTGACTGGTCTGTTAACAGAATTGATTGATCAGTTAGAAGAGTGGATTGTGGAACTGACTGGATTGATTGAGGATTTGACTCAACTGACAGGTTAGTTAACAGATTTGATTGATTGGTTAACTGACCTCTGATTGGAGAAGAAATAGGCCATGTGGGTGAGGGAAAATAAGATAATTAAATATTAAATATATTTAATTACATGTGCAACCTGATGATGTGGACAAGGTGAGGTGGAAAAGGTGAGGTGTAAAGGTGAGGTGGAATTTTGAATTTAGAACTTTAGGATAGAGGAAATAGGATTAATTAAATAATTTATGATTATTTAATTGTGAAGGACAAATGGAAGAATTTTAATTAAATAAATTAAATTTATTTAATTATGGAACAGTGAATCGATTAAATAAATTTAGAATATTTATTTAATTAATAGAAGAATGGAATAAATATTTAGAATATTTATTTAGGATGATTTGTGTCATTTTTAGGCGTATACATTTTGCCCCTCTTTGATGCAATGCAGTTTACAGCGTTGCCTCAAAGAAATTGATAGTCTGAATGATGATACATGCCCCAGTTTGCCCTTGGTATAGGTTAAATGATGATAGGATGCCCCCTCGGGAGATTGGACGGGAAAAACGGCGAAAGTTTTGAAGACGGACGATCTCACGACGAGGAAGGGGTTAGGATAGGTTGTGAGGAAAAGGGACGCGGTCAGGGATGCGGGAAGAAAACGGGAGGAAAAACGGACACGGGAAGTAGTCACAGTCATCACCTAGCCAGAATTAGGGTTTGGAGGCTATAAATAGGAGCTGGGTCCACAAGAATAGTCATTTGCACACTTGGTTGATCTGGATTGGAGAAAGAGAGCTCAAAGCAAACCTAGAGCAGCATGGCGGCCAGAGCAGCAGACATTCCACGCGAGGAGCACCGATTCGAGCGAGTCCAACGATTCGGGCGGCCAGCAGAGGCAGGACCCCCGGTATGTGCTTCGAAAAAATTCTCCTAGGGTCGAGTTTAGGTGTCATAAATGCTCATAGAAAATAGGTGAAATGAATGCGCCGAAACGCAGAACGGCGCATATGCCTCGCGAAGCTGCGCTTTTGTGATTTCGCGGCGCATATGCCTGTTTCGGCGGCGCATGCGTGAAAGCTGCGCATGTGTTCGTTTTGGCGGCGCTTTCGTAATTAAGCGGCGCTTTTGTATTTTCGCCGCGCATGCGTGAAATGTAGCAGCGCATTTGTTAAGGTTGCGCATATGTGACTTCCTGCGGCGCATCCGTAATTTAGCGGCGCATACGTGGATTTATGCGGCGCATGCGTTAGAACGGCGCATATGTGGCCTGTAGCGGCGCATATGCATTTTTGCGGCGCATATGTTGATTGTTGCGGCGCATATACCAGAAATGGCGCATTTACCACCTGTAGTGGCGCATTTGCTTGGGATGGCAAATTACTTAGCCAAACTGATTCGATTAGCGTCCTGTTTGACGCAGGAATCGATGAGCTATCTCCAAGATTGCAGGAATCTAGTCAAGAGATGTAGTGTGCTGTTTTGATCAATTTGAAATGCTAAGTTTAGTTGATATAGTCCAATAGATATGTTGAGTATGGTATATGCGGCTTGAGACTGACGCCTTGCTTTGCGTGCTTGCAGGAGGAGATACGAGAGACATTGCAGTCGAGGGAGACGTTCCCTATGCTTCTATTGCAGAGACATATGTTGACGGAGGCTGATAGAGTGGCGCTTGGTGCCATGGGCCTAGATTATGTTTGCTTTATGCCCGAGGTGCGGGCGAATCGAGGACTGTTGACAGCTGCCGTGGAGAGATTCCACAGCGAGGACGGGACCTTCCACTTCCCCACTGGAGAGATGACAGTGACGTTGGAGGACGTCTATAGGATATTGCACTTGCCCGTGGTAGGCGAGTTGGTGGAGTATGACGCACAGCGGGACGCGGGACTCACCGAGTGTCAGCGAGTATTTGACGATCCTGAGCTGGTGGGACAGGTCATCCCTTGGCAGGACATATATGACTGTTACGACTACTTCCCTGGGATTGTGGCTGGACTGATTGTGGGCGTTGTATGCCCGGACAGGAGATCGCACGGGTTCCCTATTGGATGGGGCAGGATCATGGAGCGGATGCTGACTGAGGGCACTCGATATGCGTGGGGACCTTGCGTGCTAGCCCACTTATACCACGACATGCATCAGGTGGTGTACCACCGCAGCACGAGTCTATCGGCTGGGGTGTTGCTGTTACAGTTTTGGCTGTGGGAGCACATAGCGGTGACCAGGCCGATATGCGTCTTTGCTAGGCAGAGGGGAGAGCCGTACAGCTATGGCTACGCAGGAGTGATTTCTCAGCACAGGCTGGGGAAGTTGGAGTATTGGCGGCATACGTTGGATGGGATAGATGTGGTCGTCTGGCAACCATATCTGGACTGCGAGCCTTGGGATGATGAGGGAGATGAGCTGCCCTTTTGCTTTCAGACCAGGTGGTTGATAGGCCGGACACGGCACATCTTGGAGAGGCAGACGGTGGGCCGAGTGCTGAGACAGTTCGGCAGGAGACAGGGCATGCCGCAGGGACAGGCCATGTTTGCACGGACACATGCAGAGAGGGTCCGATGGGGGCCGATGGCTTCTTATGAGGAGGCTCTGGCAGAGTTTCAGCAGTTGCCTTATGTGGCATGGGACATGAGGCGAGAGATTGCAGATGCGGGGGTTACACAGGAGTATGAGGATTGGATTACTGCACATCCATTCCTGAGATATTCAGGACCTGGCATGCTGGTGCCTCGTATTGACGAGGCGGACTCAGAGGAGGAGGGAGAGGCTGGCCCAGGGCGGAGGGCCGCTAGAGGAGGACGAGGACGTGGTGGCCGAGCTGCAGAGAGGCCGAGGCAGCGGAGGAGGATAGACCGGGCTGGGCAGGCAGTGCCAGGACAGGGGGAGGGACAGCAGCAGGTGCAGCAGCAGGCACAGATGCCACCACCCCAGCAGGTACCACAGCAGCAGGTGCCCCAGCAGCAGGGGCTAGGACAGGCAGAGGCAGCACAGGGGCCGGTGCAGGGTGAGGCACATGAGAGGACCATAGCCAGCCTGAGAGGATAGGTGCAGGAGCTGCAGGCACAGCTGAGGAGAGTGGAGAGGATGCGAGATACAGATGCAGCAGTGATCGCTGGTTTGACTCGCGAGCGAGACATGGCAGATGCCCGGGTACGCCTGATCCGAGTAGAGAGGGACACAGCAGTAGCTGCCATGGGCACAGATGCAGCGAGTACATTTTTGGTTGGGCAGGTGCAGCAGGCACAGGCACAGGTAGGCCAGTTGCAGACGCAGTTGGCACAGGCGCAGACAGACTTAGCCAGAGCGCAGCAGCAGGCACAGTACTACCGAGGCTTGTACCATGGTGCAGTGTCATCGAGCCAGAGGGCAGGGAGTTTCAAGACTCAGTCTGGGGTGGCTCACAGAGCAGGTCCATCCCAGTCAGGGGCATCCGTCATGGGACCTCAGCAGTCAGGAGCTGGCAGTGGTGGCCCACAGCCGCAGGGGTAGTCAGAGACCAAATTTTGTACATTTTGGGACATGTATCACCGTCTACTTAGACGTACATTGTATACGACACTTTGATTTTGAGAGAGATGGTGATATTGTATATTTGGACATCTTTGTATATGATAGTATGGATGATGATGCAGCTTTGTGTATCTATTGCATGCGTTTATGAGATGATTATTTCTATTGCATGATGTGGTTCTATTGCATAGTTAGATGGTTTATATGATGCTATATGAGAAATACTTTGATATGCTGCTATATGATGTCTATATGATTTAATGTGACAAATGAATGCAAAGTTAATATGATGTTCCTGTGATGATGCAAATGTATGTATATGAAACATGATTTCTATGTTATGATGCTGTATATGTGGTGTGTAAATGAGCTAATGCAGATGTGTGTATGGAACATGATTTCTATGTTATGATGCTGTATAGATATGTGAGATGCTACTGGATATTTATATGATGTAATGCTTTGAATGTATGCATTTGTAACATGAGTACTATGGGGTGATGTAACTATATATGTGATGCACTTATGTTGTTTGATTTTCTGAGCTTTTAAGATTAAGATGTGATGCAAATGCATTGGTGACCTAATGCATTGGATGGTGCATTCTACTAACCTACTCATGTGCATGACTAGTTTCTACGAATGATATGATATGCTCCTATATGCCTTGTTTTTGTGATGTCCAAATGTACTCTATCGACAGAAGAATGACATGATGGATAGAGGAATGGTTGCGAAAGAATGACTTAGGAATTTTTCTTGATATCGTTACTCTGCATAGTTTGAATGATGAGGACTGTATGGATGGGTGTATGGATATAGGACGGATGCTTTGCTTTTAGATTGCTTTATTTCATCATTGGGCATTTTGTTTTTGGTACTTTTCTGAAATGTTGTAAGTGAATACAAGCACCGAGGTATAATTGAACCAAGATGACCTGAGTATCGCTTACATGGATTGTGATTGAGCAAGTTAATACAAGCATCTAGTCAAAATTTGAATCTAGATGACCTGAGTACCTCTTGCGTTTCAACAAGCAAGGATTGCCCCCGTTCGTGTTAGACCTTTGATGTCCTCGATGATCTTTTGCCAATCACGTCCTAAGACAAGGCTTCACATTACTAAAGTTTAATCCCCAAATAGCAAACAAAGAAAGTAATCATGCCCCCATCATAGCATCTCTAGCTGTTGGCATCCTCGAGTAGCATAGGAAGGTATGATAGCAAAATCAAGACTCTATAACTTAACCCTAGGTTCCAATCTACAAAAGCACATTTGTGTTGATAAGTGTTTATTTCTTGCCTTAATTTGCATAAAATCATTTAGAAGACCTTGGGTATTTGCTTTGTATTGGATAGGTTAAGATGCTCATTGTCGGGATTTCTGCTTGAAGTGCGGGTGTTTGCTTGCATTTGCTTACCTGACGAGAAGGTTGCACTATCCTTATTGAGAAGACAGACCCTAAGGGACTGACCTAGTGCCTCGGGGGCTCATTTCTAAATGGCCTTGCCTAGGTGATGACGCAGAGGCAACGTAGTTTGGGGTAAACCCTAATGGACCATGGATGGACTAGAAGAAAGACGACAAGAATGAAGACAAGAGGGGAGACGAATGGGACTTTGGGAGAGATGGAAGCCTCGGGGGCGCATTAGAATAATGGCCTTGCCTACGTGACGGCGCAGAGGCAACGTAGTTCATGGACTTGGACCATGGACCTAAGATATGGATCAGATGAGACGATATGGATCAAACAAGACATGAAATGGAATAGACATGGATCAGATATGGAATAGATATGGATCAGATATGGAACAGATATGGATAGGCAAGACACGATATGGAACAGATGATACCGATGACAAGGAAACACCACAGATAGGTAGATGTACGGGTGATAAAGAATGGAACGGGTAGGTATGAGGATGGGCAATAGTGGATAGAAGGAAACAAGGATGTGATCTCCAAGGACTATGTCGCATAAGTATAACATGCCCCATTGTAGGTAGAGTATGTAGGATTTTTCATGATAAGGCTAATGATGATAGGAGGATGAGAGGATAACGAACGATTTGCATGGTTTGGAGGGGTAAGGTATGCCAAGAGACATCTAAAACATTTGTCAACATTGTGCCCCCAATCTTCATCAAGACCAAAGAATAGAGAAATGGAGGATTAGGATGGATGGATGGGACAGTATAGGTATGTAATGGATAGAGGATAGGATAGGAAATGGTATGAAAAGAAATTGGTAGGAGAAAAGTGATATGCCGATGAGACAAAGTGCCCCCAAGTGTAGGTGACATAGAAGATCAACTTACACATGACGCCTGTTTGCCAGGTTTTCATCATGGTACTTATCCAAGGCGCCTGTTTGCCAGATTTTCACCATTGGATGAAGGGATTTTTCTTTACTTTTTTCATTCTCTTTTTTTTTTTTTTGGAATAGGAGAAGGTGAATATGGAAGAGAGGGACCTAAGTGCCTGGTTCCATGAAACGTGATAGTCCCGCTAGAAAGATGTCATCGCATGGACCATGTCAAGTGTGCTCATAGATGTTGGTAGGGGAATGCATGAAAGTGAGACAAAGTAGGTAGATAGTGGATTATGGAAGGTGCGATAGTGGATGATGATGCAAAATACAGAAGGACTTATGCAAGAATGGAAGGAAGGTTTATGCAAAAACATGGACCATAGGATGAGGGAGCTATGTAGGATAGTAGTGGAGGGGAGGGGAGATGGAGTGATATGGAAGTGTTGTGGAATGGAAGGGAACCATGACCAACAGTTGCACATACTGTGATAAACATTGAAGCTGATGATGGGAAGGTGGTGTAGGAAGCAATGGAGAGTTTTTCTTGGTGGATGAATGATATAGGCCTTTAGGGACCCACGTAGACTTTGCATTGTTTTGATTTTTGTTTGTCATGTGGGATGGAAGGATTTGATACTTTTGGATGGAATTGGAGAAAGTGAATGGTTGGAATTCTTGAGAGGTGGATGCCTCATGTAACTTGAGGGCTTTTTGCTTAGGCACCCAAACCATTTTGTTTTTAGATGGTACCTGTGAAGGTATGGGTTTGGGTGTATGTAGCATTTGTGCAGCTTCTGAGAGAAGTATTTGTTGCTTGGGGACCCACACTTTTTTCAATTTGGCATTGAGGTGTGTGGGTGTATGCAGCTTTTGATATGGATAATTCTTTGATTCTTGGCTTTTATATCCTAGGTCATGAGGACTCTTAGGATTTGTGACTTTATAGGTAGAGGCATCCACATTTTTGTCATTGAATCCTCGTGGGATGGTGGAAGTGAGGTTGGTGAAAGTTCCTTGTTTAAACAATATGTGCATTTGTCGGCCATGATTGGGATATTTAGAGGAGTCATAGATGGATGGATAAGGTGTTGGAAGAAGTGGTGGTAAAATGTATGGAGGGATATTAGGAGTTGGAAGTAGCGGAGGTAGATTGGATGGTGGAAGGTGTATGGTCACATGCTTTTGACAATTGTAGGATGATGGAGGTGGGATGGCGACATACATTTTGGGGATATGATAGGGTTTGCGATGGAAAGTGGGAGATTTTGAAGGAGTGGAGGACGTACCAACATCTTGAGATTGTTCACCTTGGGGTATGTATCCAAGGCCATATGAAGGAGGAGGAACATTGACATGGACAGGCTCCAAAATACCTTGTTCATGAAGGCCTAAGCCTTTACCTTGATAGTTCATATGTTGGAGTATGCGGTGGACAGTGGGATTATGTGTAGGTGGAACATTAGACACAAGTTCCTTATTGGATGAAGAAGATGAGAGAGAGGATAATGGTGGTTGGTGTTCTAAGGAGGAACACTCATGAATGAAGGTGGTAAGACCAAGGATATACAGTGAGGGATTTGTAGCATGGTCGATAATGGATGGCGGAGGAGGATTACTAGTTTGATCTTCTACGCTTGCTTGGGAGGCAAGTGTCTCATCAAGGGAAGTGGAAGTTGTTGGATCTTGGATAGGACTAGATGGGGTTATAGGCTCAGGACCATGGAACACATAAAGTGGGCTTAGAGGATCATCATGGTCTACTTGATCATAGATAGGCTCTTCATCATAGATGGGATCTTGATCATAGATAGGATTTAGCATGATGGGATTAAAGTTCTCTTGTATATGTTCTTCATCAGCGATAATATCTTGATCATAGAAAAGATAAAGGTTATGCATGGGATTGAATTGGATTTCCTTCTCATGTAGAGGTGTTGGGAGATGGATAGGATCAAGTGGCTCATGGAGAGGTTCATTATTATGGATATCATCTTGATCATGGAAAAGATACATGTTATGGATAGGTTGCAAGAAAGGGATTTGATCTGGACTTAGACTAGGGATTAATGTTTCCTCATGCTTAGGATTAGACTCTTGACATACCTCTTGGGTTGCTGGAATGGAAGTGGATAGCTCTTGGATAGCTTCGTGGTTGACCACATAGATGTTTGATGGACCATGACCTTGGTTCATGGTAGGAGGTTCTTCGATAAGCTTAAGGGGTTGCGAATGACATGAAAGATTTTTGGTAAGGTCAAGGATTGGAATTTGGGGACATGGTTGACTCTCTGCTAGTAGCCCTTGGATCACATCATTGGTAGGTGTATGGATAGGTGAATGAGGGGATTTAGCTTTCTCTCTAACTTTTCTCTAGTTGTATAAATTTGGAAAAACTCTTTCCCACCTCTCATCTGATTCTTTTTGGGTCATCCATTTAGAGTTTGAGGAACTAGATGGTGGTGTTGGTGTAGAACTAGTATGCTTTGGGATATGGGTCTTAGAAGACGGTGAAGGAGGACTAGTAGATGGAGTGGTATACAATTTCCAATTAAAGGTGGTGCTTGCCTTGTCATGAGCATCATTAAGACGGGAAACAGATGTATGAGTTCGGGGAGAGGCGTAGCTAGTACTGGCACGTTCGGCTTTCAAGATTGCCATTTCTTGTTGTAAGACTTGGATTTGTTGAGAAATTGCTATATACTCTTGGGGCGAGGGACTTGAGTTTATTTGTAATTCCAGATATTGGACTTTTTGAGAAAATGCGTCTAATTGGTTTGTCATCTTGACAAAAACTGGCAGAAGGCCGAAAAAGCCTACTGTTTTGGATACGTAGCTTCAGAGGCACAATTTCAGAAGGTAAATGCACAACAAGTTGAGGTAAATGCACAATTCTAGCAGAGGATAAATGTGCAACTCTAGTTTCTTCAAATGATTTTACAAAGTTTTGGACATGTTTTTCAGTGCTTTTTGGTTTCTTGGTTGCAAGGCAGTCTTTTGATCTGATTTTTCTCAATTATGGCAAGAAGACACAGCAAACACAGATATTTTTATGGTTTTTTTTTTTTTTTTTTGACTCTATTTTGGATTAAACTGAACAAAAGCAAGCACAAAGATCCTAGGTTAGAAATGGATTACAAGGGATTTTGGCCACTAGAACAAGAGGTGTTTAGTGAGGGCAACCGTTCGAGTGGTTACACATGCGGCGGCACTACTCTCCGTTATGGAGTCTCCCAGCCTCAAAGGGTTACGCCTTAGAGGGTTTTGGGGGAGGTTGGCCGTCGGTGTAACACAGCAGCACTCGTTGCAGGAGGTTTTCACCTCAAGCACAATTTATTTTAAGTGGCTTGGAAGGGCTTGGCTTTAGCCTGTTACCACTCAGGGTCGTTCCCACTTGGACAAGCGTGCATCCAAGGGCAGGCCCCTCCTAAAGGTTAAACAAATAGAATGACAAGTCTGGCACTCTGATCACCCAGAAAAGGGGAGAGCATAAGCCTATTGTCATTCGCAAGCACAGAGTACACTGATTAATCCACCCTAGTTAAAAGATAAAAACTAAATGGGCTACTCTACTTGTGCACTCACGCGGTTGTTAACTTTGAAGTGGTTAAAAAGATAGCATTGTTCATTACCGTTTGTAAGATAGCAATAATCTAACTATGGAAGATAGCATTATGCAGATATTGCAATGGTTCAATTACTCTCTTCCTAGTTAAGGCTATGTGGAATTTGTATGAACGTTCGTTTTACTGTCCTTTTATAAATTGAAGTGTGAGTTTAGTAAATGCAACTAGATGAGTCTAAACCAGTGCCCTAACCTGCAAAATAGATCCAGAGTATTCTTACAAAGATGTTAGCATTAGCAAAAATCTTCTAAGAAATCCTAAAATCACTACCTACTACAGAAGCACCACTTCAGAGACTGAATGCGCAGAAACAGTCAACAGAAATTTGCATTTTCTAACCCTAGTTTGTAAATATTTGGATAAAACCATATGTAGATGATCTCTTAGCTCAAATCTAACCTCACCATTGCGTCCGGGGGGGTGTTTCCATAAATTTTGAGTACAAATTTGCCTAGATTTCATGAAAAATAAAGCGTTTGGTGAAGAAAACAATGTTTCTAAAATTCACTGCCAAACAGATGCGCTGCAGAAATGAACATATGCGCTGCAGAAATGAACATATGCGCTGCAAGATAACAAATGCGCTGTAGAATGAAACAAATGCGCTGAAACAGAGCGTATATGCGCAGAAAGAACATATGCGCCGTAAAATAACGTATATGTGCCGTTAAAATGAATAAATGCGCAGTTTTAACGTATGCGCAGCAACATTCGTCAGAAGCACCATAACAGTCAACAGATGCGCCGTTATAACAGATGCGCAGCAATAGTCTATGGAAGCACAGTAACAGTCAACAAATGCGCAGTTTTAACAAAAGCGCCGTAACAGTCTGTAAAAGCGCAGCAAGAATACACAGATGCGCAGGATTTTCAAAAGCGCCGTAACAGTCTTCAAAAGCGCCGTAAAAATGAACAGATGCGCCGAAAGAACCTGTGCGTGACTCTGCGGGACCTGTACGGAACCTGCCTTCAAAAAAGCTCAAAAATGGTGAAATAAAGGGGCAACGGCCCCACGGTGGGCGCCAAAAATGTGAGGGTAAAATAGTGCATCAATCAAATGAATAACAGATGACCCAAACATCAACAGAATAGAGAAACAAAGAAGATTCAAATGAACACAGCAATGAACAAACACAGCAAACCTCTTCCGTTTCGAAACTTCTGTTGTTCGCCTATCACGAATCGTCCTTTCGCAGATGAGATGAGCCCTCAGAGAGTGCAATCTTTTAAAGCTGTTTGAGGAAGTCGATGGTGAATGGCTATGGTGTGATATGCAATGAAGGTGAGCTCCAATGCAACAATGGTGATCTCAAGCTTGTAGATGACAAATGGGTGCCAAAGGCGCGCTGGTGATATTTCTGCAGAGTAATGATGTCAAAAGCCTGGATGATTAGAATGAAGGGATGAAGCTTCATTTATAGACCCGGAGGAATAGGAATCAACGGTTGAGAGAAGATATGAAGATCAACGGTTGAGGATGGTTGAGGAATGTGCAACTAGTGGAAATGTGACAAGTGTCCCAGCTCCATCATGAAAGGTGGGATGTGACAAAACTGATTGGAGAGTTAACTCCATTGACTGGTCTGTTAACAGAATTGATTGATCAGTTAGAAGAGTGGATTGTGGAACTGACTGGATTGATTGAGGATTTGACTCAACTGACAGGTTAGTTAACAGATTTGATTGATTGGTTAACTGACCTCTGATTGGAGAAGAAATAGGCCATGTGGGTGAGGGAAAATAAGATAATTAAATATTAAATATATTTAATTACATGTGCAACCTGATGATGTGGACAAGGTGAGGTGGAAAAGGTGAGGTGTAATTTTGAATTTAGAACTTTAGGATAGAGGAAATAGGATTAATTAAATAATTTATGATTATTTAATTGTGAAGGACAAATGGAAGAATTTTAATTAAATAAATTGAATTTATTTAATTATGGAACAGTGAATCGATTAAATAAATTTAGAATATTTATTTAATAAATAGAAGAATGGAACAAATATTTAGAATATTTATTTAGGATGATTTGTGTCATTTTTAGGCGTATACAGATAGAAATTCAAACTCACAATAGTAATATTATACAACATTCTACTTTTGAGTACATGACCTTTAAATATTACCAATCATAAAGCTTTAACATACAATTACCCACCAAACAGATATAAGGCTAAACACTGGTACCATATTTGGTAATACTTACTGTTACTAGCCCACATTCGACAAAGGCAATCATAAGGAATTCCATCCTAATTCAACATAAATCTAGGCACATATTTAGAGTAGGCAGATCATCCACACATATCAAGAGTTGCTCACACCATCAAATCATAATGGCTTAATTCAGAATCATCATTAAATGCAAGATTTGCAGGGTTCCATAACCCTGTCATGGCCTAGTTTATCATGCCCTTCTTTCTTAGAAGAATAGACATCACTAGTGTCTTGAGGCAAGCCTATATCTTCCCATACTTATTGTTGAGCCTAGACACAATGCCATAGTGTTCAACACACGTAACTCTAATAATTATAGATAGACAAGTCCAAGGCACCCTTATACATTCACATTAGAGATGGACCATGATGACACTAACTCTAAAAGTTCATCCAAGATTAGAGCAGATTATGGAAGCTGACTCTATAAACCTCAAAGTAGATAAGCTTGATGATAATGGAGTAGCTTTTATCAACTCGGACCTAGATACAGTTAGGACATATTAATTGGAAGGTGAGTTCATAGCCATCTCTGGTGTAGTTTCAGCCTCAAGATGAAATGCACTAAAGAGGGAAGGTTGATCAAGTTTGGGAATACCCCATCCCTTCGATCCATTCCCTAAACCCCTTCCCTACGGACTTGGGTCTAGTCCTTTTCTCAAGAACTAACTACATACCCACTTCCAAACAGGATCAAAGTCCCATATAGTTCTCCTCACTTAATCTCTCAAGGGTTATAAACATAGGTTCCTAGCCTCAAGGTTTCATTGTCATCCCAATTTCATATCAACACTTACTAATATACCCATTAATCAAATCCATACGCAAAAATATGCATAACAACATAATCAATATAAAATAAATCCACTCATAACAGAGCACATGACATCAACAAACATAATATCTTCACAATGCAACATATATGTGCAAAGTGTTGATATGGCTCCAAATGATGTCCTACTATAATATGATTCAATGATATCAAATATTATAATCATAGTATAGTATGACATCCTTCATAATTGGAACACATTAAATCAGGATACCAAACCATTTCATACATGGTTCCTTAATATATAACTATCAAACATAGGGGACTCATATTTGAGAACTCATTTACTGATCTTATGCTTAGGCTTCAACTTATGAAACTGAACTTCATATCATATGTCATTGTCCTATAATTGTTGCTAGCAACGTGCTATTTCCAATAGATCATCATATTATCAATAATCATATTCTGAATCTTCTATTTTCATTTACCCTATGGTGTAACCCCATATTCTTATGATAGTCTAGATCATGATCTAGATAGTATTTGAACACTTTCCATTTATATTAAATATAACCTTAATGGTCAGTAGTAAGTTGTTCCATATAGCAGCAATATGTTGCAATCAACCCTTATACTCAGATTTTAGTAGTCATGTGATGAAGAAACATCAGAACTCACAACACATCTTTCAATATATAAACCATGCAACTAGTAAGCAACCGGACACAATAACAATATAGATTAATGGTCTTTAAACTCACTAAATATACATCATGATTTAATACCTAATAATGTGTTACATTTTAAATTGTGTACACTAGTTGTGTAGGCACAATTTCACTAGTTTAGCTGGACTCCCTTTAGTGATCCCAAGCCTAGTCCATTTTTAGGTCCACCTTAAAGCCTTGTTTTGGCCCCGTTTATAGAAAATATCATGATTTTAATTAAAGTTTCATCATAACATGAGAAATGAATTGAAATTTTGGAGTTAGCTCCGCATTAAGAGTGGGCTTGGGCCTTAAATTGCCCCAGGGCCTAGGGCACCCAAGCACCCTGGTCCCTCCCATGTTTTAGGGAGGCAATTTAAGTCTACAAGTTAGCTTTGATGTTGTTTAGGCTGACCCTAAATTCAAATTTGCTTTTTAGTATGTTATGTTGGTGTTTTAATTCAAATTACTCTCTTCTACAACCTTGTATAAAAGTAAGTGACTTATTTCATTTGAAACTAGATTGATTTGATGTGAAAAAACTCTCTATTGTTATTGCTCTCTATGCTATTGTGTTATTGCAGGTTTTTGATCAAGTGGAGTTCTACTTTTCCCTTGGAAAGATTTGTATGAAGGCTAGGAGATGAGATCTTGAGTCTATCTCATTTGTTCCTAAGTTGAAGCACTTTGCATGATTGGGAGAAGGGTTGGAACCACCAACTTGAATTTGGCTTGAGTACCCTTCAAGGGTATGGTTGCATCGCCTTCTTATTCAACAAACCTTCCATGAATCTTCGTCCTTGAGGTAAAGTTGTGAGCTTCCTTGAGTGAAGCATATTTTATATCATTCCTTCCTATTTGCTTGAGTCATATAGGGTTAGGGTTTGGTATTATTTGATTAGATCTTGCATGTTACTGCTCACACTTAGCGTTTATGAGCACACACGAGATCTGGTTCTAAACTTTTCTATCCATGAGGTAGGAATATCAAAATGGGGGCTTGACTGATGTAAGCTCCTATATAGCCACAAACAATTTTCCCTTCTTTCTTGTGTGCAGATCGGGGAAACAAGTTTCGGGAGATATTAGTCTAGGAGAGGAAAGTCGTTGCAAGTATAGATCTGGTGAAAGTGATAGTTTCTGCAAACCCTAAAAAAGGTCTAGGGCACCCAAGTGCCCTGTACCCAAGGCATTTTTATCCCAAGTTCTTATTTTTATTTGTTTATTCATCCCTGTTGTGCATTTAGTTTCTTTGATTTTGCTTCCGGCTGATGTCTGTAACTCAATCTCTCTCAATTAGGGTTGGCCTTGTGCCCTAGCTAGATTGGTTGAATTTGGTCTGAACACTCATCTATATGACAAAGAGATAAAACCCATGTAGTTTGGCTCTCCCTCAAGGGTAGAAGTCAAGCTTGGTTTGTGTCTCAATGTTTGTAGAAGAGAGTTTGACCTAGTTTAACTCCTAAGGCTAGATCACTCTTTTCCACATAACATTTTAGTGAACCCAACTCTTCTTACACTTTTACATCTTTCTTCATCTAAAAAAGTTTGATTTCTATCATAGATCTAATTTAGTTTAAGTTCATTTATCATTTCCTTTCTTGCATCTAATAAGTTTTGCATTTAAATTCATCGTTAGGGTTACAAAATCCTTGCATTTCATAAAAATCTAGCTAGTCTCAAACCTAGGGTTTGTATATTATTGTGTTGTTTCAGATCTTTATAGCATTATTAGGTTGATTAAAGTGAGTTTTTTTGTTTTACCTTATCATCCTTTGTGTTTAGTGCATGCTTTGCATTTTGTCATTTGAAAATTGAAAAATAAGCATTTGTTTTAGATTGAAAATAACCTATGCTTGTGATATTGTTTAAAATTCATGAGATTAAATCATTATGGTGCAAAATAAATTTCTGATCTGATGCTTTTGATCTGATTATAACTGAGTTTGATATACATTCTTTATTTATACATCTTGCATTCATTCATGTATATTGATTAGGGTTATCTAAAATCTCATTTAATGGTAATTCTAGCTTGAAAATTGGTAAATTTTGAGTATGTATTAGCTAGTTATTGGATAATATAGTTAAAGTATTGATGTTCATAGATTGATATATTTCATATTGTGCATAAAGAAACTTCATTTCATTCCCTCTTCTTTACTTTATCACTATAAAGTTTGAAAAAGTAGGGTATACAACTATGTCGGATTACTTTATTCAAGATTTTAATGCATTTGATGAGTCATTTGGTAGTGATGATTTTGACATGTTAGATGAAGCCTTGGATGACTTCATCTCTACAGAATCATCCTCTATGACTCATAAACCGTCTCTATTCCAAAGAATCATCAATACAATTTATGTTTTTGATTCTCCAAAAGAACCTGAGAAACCCAAAATTGTTGTGCATCTCCGTAATAATGTTCCTCAATCACAATCTATCACAATAGGAGGTTCTCTAAAAACACCTAGACCTCCTGGTTATATCCTCAATTATGCAAAACAAATTACTAAAAATATTCCATTCAATCAAAATGTGTCGCAGCAACCCATACATCATGAAGTTGCTCACGCATATAACACTAGAAACAATAAACAAGAAAAAAAACAAATATAATTTGCTCCTGCTTCTCTTGCACGTTCTCAACTTATTATTCCTCAGGCACCTCATCTTCCTACTCATAATGGTAGAGATTATGATCTTGTTGAGCAGCTTTGAGCTACTCCAGCAAAGATCTCTCTATGGGAGTTGATACAAACATCACCTACATACCACAGAATTCTCCAAGAAGCTTTACAAAAAGTGATTGTTCCACCTGTTGTTCAGCCGAATGATGTAGCAGCACTATTAGATTGTGTGCATGTGACAAAATCAGAAATTATATTTCAACCACATGAATTACCTCCCATAGAAGTTCAAAATCAAAATAAGCCTCTTATGATATTTGTCATCATTCATAATATGAGAGTTAGATGTACCATGATTGATGGTGGATTAGGTCTTAATGTTTGTGGCATAGACTTGTTACATAAAATCAATGTTGATACCTCTCTCATTAAACCTAATAAACTCAACATTCGTGGCTTTGATAATGTTGGTAGACAATCATTGGGTACTATTACCTTACCTCTTTAAGGTTGGTCCTATGACATTGCCTACCCTTATCCATGTCATGCCTAATTCTCTTTCATATAATCTTCTTCTTTGTAGACCTTGGATTCATGCCATGGGGGCAATCCCATCTACCCTTCATCAATCAATTAAGTTTGTTTATAACAATCAGCTCCATACAATTGAAGTTGATCCGACTCCAAAAAGTTGTTTACAAACTGAGGATAAAAATAGACAATATTTTAAGCTCTTTACTCTCACTTCTCTTTATAAAGTCAATTATTATCCCTTTCCTACAGAGGTTATTAAAGAAGAATCTGATTCACCTTTGAATACACTCTTTGGCGATGATTGGGATTTGTTAGACTTTACACCTACCTTTGTAGGGGAGTATAAAGTCTCGTCATCAAAGCCAAAAATTTCTAAGGTGCCTTCAATTTCTACTCCTACATCACCTAAAATTTCTTTGAAAAGTAATGATGATAACACTTATTCTTATACTACTGAATATGAGACCTATGGGTTGTCTCCTTCCTCTTCAGAAATGGCATCTATTTATGGTCAAGGTTTTCAAATCCTCTCTCAATGTGGATACAACAATAATGGTTGCGGTATAAAGGAGCAAGGTATTAAAATCCCTTTGGAGGCTAATCCACATTACTCTTCATTTGGACTTGGATATCGTCCCTTACAGTCCACCAAAGCCACTTGTAATCCTAATCTAAATGTAAACACAATTTCATCATCTACACTTAAATGGGTATATCCAGAAATGATTGATACAAATTCTGACTTTCAAGATATTCCTTTGGATACTTTTTCAATAGATGAAGCTTTGTCTGAATTCTTAGGAGCTTATGATCACTTGCCTCGTTACCATCATGATCGTGGACTTCCTTATTATTTAAATGCGGAAGCATACTTTGGGAAGGACGCTTGTTTGTCTGATGATACCTTGACATCTCATGAGTCACCTATAGAATCCCTTCATCCTCATGATACTCAAGACCGCAGTACTCTCATTAATGGGAAAACTATCGATGTTTTGATGGATAATGATGACCCTAAAAAATTCAACCCTGTTGGAAATTGCCTAGATTCTGAAGAAAAACAAGAACTCACATCTCTCTTACATGAATATCCTAATCTCTTTTCTTGGACATACTCTGATATGCCTGGCATTGATCCTAAATTGGTAACACATAATATTGTCATTCATCCTGATGCTAAACCAATGAAACAAAAGATATGCAAGATGAATCCTAAGGTTGCATTGTTGGCCAAAGCTGAAATAGAGAAGCTTTTACAAGAAAGCTTTATCTGCCCTATTGACTACTCACCTTGGATCTTGAATATTGTGGTTCTCACTAAATCCGATAACTATATTTGAATGTGTAATGATTTTTGAGATTTTAATCAAGCATCTTTGAAGGATGACTTTCCTCTTCCTAATATTGATATAATTGTCAATTCCACTGCTGGCCATGCGTTACTTTCCTTTAAGGATGGTTTCTTTGGTTATAATCAAATATACATCAATCCTCAAGATCAATATAAAACAACTTTTATAACTCCTTGTCATGTCGTTTGGATTAAAGAATGCTGTGCAACTTATCAATGTGCTATGACACTTATCTTTCATGATTTCATGCATAACATCTTAGAGGATTATGTCAATGATATTCTATCCAAATCCATTTTGCGCTAGCATCACGTCAAAATTCTCTGTCAAATCTTTGAGCGTATACATAAATACAACATGTGCTTGAATCCTCATAAATGCGTCTTTGGCGTTGATAGTAGTAAGCTATTGGGATTCATTGTTTCGCATCATGGTATTGAGGTAGACATGAAAAAGATCGATGTCATTGTTAACATGCCAACTCCTAAAAATGTTTCACAACTTTGTAGCTTGCAAGGGAAGATTCAGGCTATGCATTGATTTGTTTCACAACTCATGGATCAAACTCTTCCTTTTGTTGGCAAGAGACACTGTGTGGCTTCATGAGTGTTGTCATTGATGGCAACCAAGTCTATCCCACACATCTGCAGTACATAGTATGCCTATATCGGAAGTCAGATTGAAGATTGTTTTGGTCCAGTGAACAAGAATAGAGTATGCAACAAGGTCCGACAATCAGGTCTGAATCTCCCAGATGGTGTAACTCAGCAAGTTGTGGACTTAGATAAGTCAAGAGGAGTATCATGACTACTATATTCTAGAGATTTAGCCTCCGGTAGTAAAGCATGGAAAAGATATGAGCATTTGAGCATTGGGTTCTAGTCAAGTAGAGAAAACAAAGGAAGAACTGATTGGCAAAGCATCAAACTTCAATCCGGATGAGTAAAAGGTGTTGATCAAGCTATTTGGGGATTATACATTGTTGGACAACATGATTAATGACTTCTATGCCTATGCTTTTGATACGCATCACAAATCAAGCATGGATTTAGCCGACATATCAGTAACTTGTAAAGATCTTGAGTGTTCTTGTTGTCGACTAGAAAGTTGATGAAATCCTTGATGTGGACATATATACCAGATGGATTCCAGTATGTAAAGATGTGGAAATATAGAAGTGAGGAAATAAAGTGCGAAGAAAAGCAAGGACAAGTGTGAAAATAATAGATCAAGTCTGGTATGTGACAAAGCAACAGTATTAAAGCAGAGGAAGAATGAAGTGCATCAAATCAGTGTATTGAGCCTAATTGGAACTGAACTCTTGCATTTGTAGATGCTTCTCATCAGTTCAAACACCTGATTACCTTCTGTAAGTTCTGTAGATAGTGAGTCTCTTGTAGGCAATGTGCCTCTTATGAGCAGTGTGCTCAGGCAATGAGCCCTAATTGGCAAGTGTCATTTTGTACTTATTCTTGTAACAGAGAATACAATCTTGGGTTAGTCACCCCATGGTTTTTCCCTTAACAGGGTTTTCCATGTAAAAATCCTTGTGTTATGTGTGTTGATTCTATTTCTATTCTTATGATCATATATGCTTATATGTTTTGATGCTGCACTAATTACTAAAGGAGAAAAGAAAGTTAGAGATATTTGAGATAACTGATTCACCCCCCCTCTTAGTTATCTGCCTTGTTTCCAACACCTTTCACACAACTACTCAAGAAAGAATCTAACTTTAAATGGGATAGCGATTGTCAAAAAGCTTTTGACGACCTCAAAAAGTATCTTGTCAATCTTCCTATATTATAACTTGGTGTCTCTAGATGACCATTTACTCTCTACACATCAACATCTCCTAATGCTCTTGCATCTTTGTTAGCACAACATGATGATGATGGAAAAGAACGTGTTGTGTGTTACATCAGCCAAACTTTTCTCGATTGTGAAATGTGATACACTGCAATAGAAAGGCAATGCCTAGCTCTCATTTTTGCAACAAAAAAATTAAGACATTCTCTCTTAAATGCTGAAATTAATGTAATTGTAAAATTCAATCCTTTAAAGCATCTGCTTGCTAAAACAGATATTTATGGATGCTTAGCAAAGTGGGTTATGTTGTTAATAGAATTTGACATTAAGTTTGTCTCTCAAAAAGAAATTAAGGGGCAAGCATTGACCAACCACTTAGCAGAAGCTCCTTCACCATTTGCTACTGTAAAACAAGAATCTTTCCTTGATGATCAAATCATTTCCATGGATGTTGATGATAAGTGGAAATTACTCTTCGATGGTTCTAGATGTTGAACTGGCTCCAATGCTGGTGTTATACTAGTACATCCTTCAGGTAAGTCGATTCCTCTATCTTATCGTCTCAATTTTATGTGTACCAACAACATTACAGAGTACGAAGCCCTTATTGTTGGCTTGCAGGCCACTTTGTCTCTTAACATTAAACACATTTCAATATTTGATGATTCTCAATTGGTCATAAGACAAGTCATTGGATCTTATCATACAAAGCAAGATAATTTATCTCAATATCAAGACTTGGCCTTATCTTTATTGAAGAATTTCTCATCTTTTGATCAATCGACACAATTCCACAAAAATACAATTAACATGTGGATGCAATGGCATGTGCTACTTCCCTTATGTCCCTTGACGATTCTTTGTGGAGCTATCAATTTATCATCTATAATCTTAAAACACATTCAATATCTGAAATACCCAACATTGACTTTTGTGATAATATAGATTCAAGAGAATGGTACTCCCATATATTCCAATATTTGCATGATGGTACCTTTCCTGATCTAGCATCCATAAGTGCTTGAATTCACATACGCAAACTTGTGGTGCGTTATATCATCTTATCAAATGTTATATATCGATGAAGCTATAAAGGTCTTCTCCTTTGTTGCCTTAATAATTCAAAGATCGTGATTGCTCTAGAGGAGGCACATTCAGGTGTCTGCGGAGGACATTTCAGTGGGAGATCTCTTGTTCAAAAATTGCTTTATATAGGTTACTATTGGCAAGACATGGAACGAGATTCCTTTGCCTTTGTCAAAAAGTGCCCGCTGGGTCAACAACATAATAATCTCATTCGAGCTCCTACCCAGGAACTTCGTGTTGAGGTTTCACCTTGGCCATTTTCTGTGTGGGGCTTGGATCTTATTGAAAACTTTCTCCTCCTTCTCAAGGACACACATTCATAATCACAACCACCGATTACTTTACGAAGTGGGTTGAAGCGTTTCCTCTCCGATCCATGACTACTAAAGTAATCTGTCGTGTCATTCAAGATAACATAATCTCTCGATTTGGTATTCCTTCCACTTTGGTTTTTGACAATGGTGCATCATTTAAGAACAAAGATGTGAAGAAACTCCTTGAAAATATCATATTCAACACTGCTTCTCTACACCTTATTATCCTCAATCAAACGGACAGGTGGAAGCTTCTAACAAAATAATTGGACAAATTCTTTAGAAAACTGTTAACAAACATCAAAAGGATTGGCATACTCAACTATCATACATGTTATGGGCTTACCGAACAAGTGTTCATACAGCTACAAGTACTACCCCATACAACCTTGTGTATGGCGCCGATGCGATCATGCCTTTGGAGTTAGAAATTCCTTCATTGCGAATTTCTCTCAAGGGCATTCTCGACAAAAGTACTCAAAGAGAACTACGATATCAACAACTTGAGATGCTCGATGAACAACATATAAACGCTCTCAAACATCTTCAAGCTCATCAAAAAGTCATTCAATGCTCATACAATGAATATGTCATTCACTGTTCATTCGATGTTGGAGATCTTGTACTCTATGAAAATCAACAAAATGTCAATGCACCTCTTGATGAAAAATGGATGTTTAGCCCGAATTGATTAGGACCTTACATCATCACTGAAGTCTTCAGATCAGGTGTGTATAGACTTTCTGATATGCATAGTATGCCTCTTAAAGAACCTATTAACACTATACATTTACGTAGATATTATGCTTAATTTTTGTTTCTCATATTTATATGTTGTCACTTTCTTTATAAAGAAAATGATTGATAGATAGTAAATTTAAATTTCCTATTTCATTATTTGCTTCAGTCTTGACAAAATATGTAGTTTGTCTTGATTCTTTAGAGTAGTTTTCTTAGTTCAGAAAGTTACTTGGTTGTTAGCATATAAAATGATAGATGTGCACCATGTTTCGATAATCATTATTGAATCTAATCTAACAACGTTACAACATTGTTTCATTGGATCACAATTGAATTATTTCATCATGTGTACACATCCCGTTTAATATCTAATTAAGCATACATATGTGTGTTTCGTTAGAACATGTATCATTTAAATCATTGTTGCATTTGTTAAACAATTACACATAATTGTTTAACAAATCACTTTAGCATTTAATTTGACATAGATGCAAAAAACAAATCTAGATCTTTGTTGCATTTACTTCACAAGTAGATCACAAATAACATTTAGCATAAACACAATAATCATGAATCAAAACCATATATAATCATAAGAGTTTGCATACATAAGCTCACCACTACATCAAATATGGTGAATCATAACACAATACAATAAATATCATCAAAGTGTTGGACCGTGATATCTAGATCCCTTAGGACCTGGTGGTGTCTAAGTAATAGATGGTTGTCTATGTGAGGCTATAGATCATGAGTGACTCCTAAAGGTACTCTGCAATTGTAAGCACCTAAGCTCGCCTCTAAGATCTCCCACCTCTCATGTGGCATCTGTGTGCATCTACTAGAGCTTATCTCTCTCAACTCTCAGTCGATCCACCTTAGACTGTAGATAGCTCAATACTCTATGCTCAGTACCTGATGTCACTATGACTCTATGTTGATCTAGTTGTGTTTGGAGAACATCTTGTGTCTCCTCGGCACTCATTGCTCTTTGAACCACTCAGTCTCACTCAACTACTAGCTGATCTCTTTCAACTACTAATTGATCTCGTGATATTTGTCCCTCCTCGAATGCTACTCTAAGCCACACTATAGGATCAAATATCTCTGCATGTCAACCCGCCATGTGTGGTGGCCTATAAAAATCTTGCACTGGCTGTTGTATCGACTCAGTGGGTACCATCTCAGCTATGACTCGACTCTCAAAGTCGCACCATGCACTACTACCAACTGCAAAACATAATAATCATCATGTCAACATCTCAATCAAATCAACATTATGCATCTTAAACTAACATAAGAACAATAACAAAATGTAATCCTCCCCAGGGTCACCCTCCTGCCATGATGGATCATGTGGAATGGTGACTACGCTGATTTCTGCATTTGTCCCAGCTATTGGGAGCATCGTAGTGGTTCCCATGCTCGAAGTGATGTTGTACTCCTCTAGCTATGCACCGTGGTTATAGGCTATGAGCTTGGACCCCAAGTCCCTCCTCATCGACACCTACACCCTCTGCTATCTGGCGTTGTCTACCTCTCATCATCGGCACTGGTGGTTCCTCATCATCATCATCATCATCTCTATTATAATATTTGCCACTATCTCCCTCTCCCTCCTCTGACTCATCTCCACACAAAACCTAGGATCTGGGATCCCTAATAGGATGATTAGCAGGAAAGATAGGAGTAGGGCATGTTGTCTCCCACCACACTATATACGTTGGGCTTGTTGGTGTTTCTTCTGAATCAGCAGAGGTTTTGCCAGTTCCAATGCACAGGCAGATTTGGCCAACTAATACAGGAGGTTGCGTGAGCTGCCTCCCCTTCACTTCTGGTTCTACCGCACCAAGGGGGGATCCCTATAGCTAAAGATTTGACACTTTTGACTTGCCTAATAACATAAAGATTTAGCTTTGTGATAACAGGAAGAATACTCTCATGTATGGACCAAGATTTGAATGATAAATCACAAGTTTGGCAACACTCTTGGACATGTTTGTCTGGTTCAGGCTGAGAGTATGCAGGGGTTCCTAATCCTACTCCTACAACTAACAAGTTGGAAATATGAATGGTTTGAATTTGATGGTTTGGATGCAAGACAGGGGTTTTGGATCATAACTACTACACAAGAAGCATATCGGTGCCTATCTCAGGGTAAGGAGTCAACTAGACGTATACAAGAGAATGGCTTTGCAACTGGCATTCGAGTTTCAAGGGGTAAGGACTGGTGTTTGCCTTACAAACACTACCCAAGAATAAGTATTTAACTGTCTCTACTTATGAATATCCCAGCTGACATACAATCTTCTCCACACTTAACCTAAAACAATTTAATCCACTCCTTGAATGGAAGTTACAAATTAAGCATGTGATACAGCAAAACTATACCCCAGAATCTGAGAAACCCTTAGCAACTAGATTCAAAAGAAGAAAATGCATACAACAAATGGAGATGGATAGATAAACACATGCAACAATGCATTTTTCATATACAATGACAAGAGACTGGACATCTGTGCAAGATACATTCAGATGCAACTCATAAACTCCATAGAGATACAACAAACGGGAAATGCTCTGTATTTCATTATTTACACAAAAATGCCCAAGTCTTTAACAACCCAAAATGAGTAACACTGTCTGCCTTTTATAGCAAAACTATGTATTCAACAAATTAGTTACATGGCACTTCAAAAAATTGCCAAATTCAATGCATCTTCAGATTGGCGCTCAAAATAATGAATGCAACTGGGGAAAACAGAGGAGAGGGCAAGTAGGTTCGAGATCTAAGCCACTACTCAAAGATTTGCTTCAAACTGGGTAGTTTACCTGTCCATCATCGACCCATACCACTGCAACTATGCCATTAATGCTCAACTACCCACAGCCCCTTGAAATCTGTAGCAGCGCGCCTTTAGAGTTTTCCCGCTCGAAACATGACTGCAGATGCAAAGAAATCCATCACTACCTGGGAGTTTAAAACTAGTCGTTGATCTTCCCTCCATCGCTGAGATTAACGGCTCCTGAATACCTTGAAAAGTTGCCAACCAGTGAAAACGTGCCACGTAGGCACCTCATGCTTCTATCGCAAACTTTTCCTTTCCTTCATTTTTCCCTTTTCACCATTGTATATGCATGTTTTGAATGCATATACAATCGCCTACCTTTTTGCCTTCCAAAATCCTTTGTATATGCAAGAGCAAATGCATATACAACTGTTTAATATACAAGGCAGAACCCAAATCTCTATAGAACAAATCGCAATCACCATCAAGTCCACTTTGCATATCTTCTTTGTACATGTGCATATGCATTCTCCTTATACATACAAGGCACGGATTTCAAAATTTATGAAGCATGCTGAAGTTGTTTTGAAATCCGGCTTGTATCTAACCTTTATATATCTTTGCAATGTATATTAGCACATACAAGTGCCCAATATACATGTCGCGGACCCCAAACCCTATTCACTGCATTTGATTTTCAATCGGGTCCAGATTGTATGTTTTTTCCTTGTATATCAGCTTGTATGTGTAAAGATACAACGCAGATATACATACAAGGCACGGACTCCATGTCTTTATGAGTCAGATTGGAAGAACCCTTCAAAATCTGGCTTGTATGCCTGCCTTTGCATTTGTGCGCTTGCATGTTCACTTGTATATTTGCCACCCGCTGTACATCCTATTTTGCATATCCGCGGGCCCCACCAATTGTATCTTTTCTTTGCATGTTTTCAATGTATATCAGATATACATTTTTCATTTGTATGTGCAAACATACAACACAATATACAAGTAAACCTGATATACAAGCAAGGAATCTTTCATGCATATTCCACCCTTGTATATTTTTCATTGCACATTTCTAATGCATGTAGCCGATGTATGTTCAAACATACAATCCCAATATACAAGCAGAGCTGATATACCAGTAGTGAATATCCCCAGGAATCTGTGAAAGATTCCCTCCTGCATATGCACTTTTTTAAGCCCAATATGCATTCAAAAATGCATATAACTGATTTTTCAAGGGCCGATTGAGATTTTGCAAGCCCGCCAATGCACATTTGACCTGCATGTATATACAAACACCCTTGTATATACAAAGTGACATGCATACAATAGATTCTTTCAACTTTTTTACTACAAAGGCCAGAAGTGTTAGAATTTTTTTGGACTTTTTGGAAGGTGCCCGCATATTTAAATGCTTGAAACCTGAATGTTTATGCAGGCACCACTAGTGGCTCTATCTGGGGATGCATGCCTCTTGCAGGCATGGTGAGAACCATAGATCTCTGAGATGTAGACTAGTCCCTTGTCCATTGGGCACAGACTCAAACACATACCAACCTGCATCACAAAACAAATTTAGTTAAAATTTACTTGGTGGCCCCAGGCCACCAAAAAGGAAAAACTAGAATTTTCCTCTGTCAAACACTTGATTTTCTTCTAATCTCAATGGGTCAAGCTTGAAGATGCTGCCATGATTTACCCACAAACAACCCTTGTCATTCACATATTCAACCATCTTATTTAGCTTGTCTCTGTCAACCTTATGCAAACAACCTTCAGCATCAAGCAACATGTGAATGTTATATTTATCAAACAATGCATTCTCATATAACATATAACACTTATCATCATTTATATCAGCAATATGTATTGCAAAATAATCTCCTAGCTGGACTGAAAACTGAAAGCACTCAAAGTCCACCACAAAGCTGGGAACATCAAGCCTCACTTTATCATAAGCTGGCATATCAAAAATAAAGCTCTCGAATCCACAATTGTGCACTTCATGCACACAATCATCAGCTGCACCAAACTGGAAAGGATCAGATTCTGGCACCTCTCTACAATAACCTTCATGATGTATGTTGGATTCCCTTTTATCAAGATAAAATTCAGAATCCTTATCAATAACAATGCTTGGATTATCACCATACTCAAACAAATCCTCATCATTATATGTATCAAAAAAGATTGATCCAAGTGTTTCAGCTTCATTATGGTATGCCACTAGTTCATGGGCAGCAGAACATGCATTTTCATTACCAATGAATTCCTTGTGTGGAGGAGTATTAGCTTGTGTATCACAAACAAAATTATAATCAAATAAGGAACAATCATTCTCATCACTAGCACTTGTTTCAATCTCTGATTGCTCTTCATCATCTCCATGTGTCTGACTATAAGGCAGTGATTTAAACATGGAATTGCTCCTCTGTTTGCTTATTTCTTCTCTACCCTGAGCACAATACTCACAGTCATCTCCACAAACCCACTAAAACAAGTATTCACTGCTATCCATAACCTCGTCATTGTTTTCAAAATCAGAAACCTCAACCTTGAAATGGGAGTCATCAATGATCCTATTGTTGGTATTATTCATTGGTGAACAATCCAGTTGAGCATTGTTATCAGCATTATGTTCAAACATAGCAGCATTGTCAACTTTTATACTTTCATTTTCACATTTATTCTCAAATGATGCCATGATCACTTGGTCATTTGCAGCCATACAATTGTTATTCATACCAAAGCCTGTGGACGGGGAATTCAATATGTGCTCATTCCTTATTTTTTCTGTATTTTCTAAAAACTTGTATGCCATCTGCACACTTGTTATATTGAATTCCCTCAATAATGCACTAGAGCCCTCCTCAAAAGCTTCAAAATATATGTCAATGCAGGCTGGAGTATTAGGTCTGAAGTCTTCAGGGATTTGTGAAAGGGCAACTGCAAATCTATGACTGAAATCAATAATGGGCTCTTCATCTTATTTTCTAATTTCCATTAACCTTGCAATAAGATCAGTAGGTTCTCTTGCAAATTCTTCTCTAAAATAGTCAACAAGTTCGTCCCAACAGGCAAAGGATCTCTTTGGAAAGATCAAATGTCAATTTCTAGCTCTAGCACCAAAGGATCTAACAAAAAACCTCATCCACATATCCTCATCTCTAAATGAATTTTTCTCCATAAAGCTGTGAAAGTTTTGGATATGTGCATCCCTATCACACACATTGTGACCACTAAATCTAGGCATCTGATTATAAATCTGAGCAAGCATACATTCAACTTTATAGTCAACCCATGACAAATCTAGTTGTTCATATAAAGGATCAAAAGAATTGACAAGAGGTTTAGCATTTTGGCTAGTAGACACAACAGGGTTACTATTACTATTTAACTGAGCTTGCCTAGCCTCTAAGGATATCAACCTTTTCTTTATCTCTTCAATCTTTTTACATAACACTTCATCTCCCTCTTGACTGAGTATGGGTGAATACATAATTGGATTTGTATAAATTTCAATCTCGGACATCCTATGTCTACCTAAGACTTAAGGCTTCCCCTTGGGATTCAGCTTATGCAATGAAACAACAAATATAAGTGGGAAGAAACCATGTACCTTTTCTCATCCAGATGCTGAAGTCTTGAACAGAAAATCTTTTATCACAACAACATACATCAACCTTTCATGTGCACTTAAATCTTATTTGCAGAGTCGCCACCTCTCCAAAGAGGATAAAATTTTCAAACAACTGAAAGCTTATCACAGAACAAATATTCTTCTGAGTTCATTCCACCAGTAGAGCACCATATTCACATGAAAGAACCGGATATGCAGCAATGATTTCACACTATTTGACTCTTCCCCAACAGAGTCTCCATCTGTTGGTGTTTCTTCCGAATCAGCAGAGGGTTTGCCAGTTCCAATGCACAGGTAGATTCAGCCAACTAATATAGGAGGTTGCGTGAGCTGCCTCCCCTTCACTTCTAGTTCTGTCGCACCAAGGGGGGGATCCCTATAGCTAAAGATTTGACACTTTTGACTCACCCAATGACATAAAGATATAGCTTTACAATAACGGGAAAAATACTCTCATGTGTGGACCAAGATTTGTGTGACAAATCACAAGGTTGGCAACATTCTTAGACATATTTGTCTAGTTATGGATGAGAGTATGTAGGGGTTCCTAATCCTACTCCTATAACTAATAGGTTGGAAATATGAATGGTTTGAATTTGATGGTTTGGATACAAGACAGGGGTTTTGGATCATAACTACTACACAAGAAGCATACCGGTGCCTATCTCAAGGCAAGGAGTCAACTAGACGTATATAAGAGAATGGCTTGCAACTGGCATTCGAGTTTCAAGGGGTTAGGACTGGTGTTTGCCTTACAAACACTACCCAAGACTAAGTAATTAACTGTCTCTACTTATGAATATCCCAGCTGACATACAATCTTCTCCACACTTAACCTAAAATAATTTAATCCACTCCTTGAATGGAAGTTATAGATTAAGCATGTGATACAGCAAAACTATACCCCAGAATCTGAGAAACCCTTAGCAACCAGATTCAAAAGAAGAAAATGCATACAACAAATGGAGACAGACAGATAAACACATGCAACAATGCATTTTTCATATACAATGACAAGAAACTGGACATGTGTGCAAGATACATTCAGATGCAACTCATAAACTCCATAGAGATACAACAAATGGGAAATGCTCTGTATTTCATTATTTACACAAAAATGCCGAAGTCTTTAACAACCCAAAATGAGTAACACAGTCTGCCTTTTATAGAAAAAATGTGTATTCAGCAAATTAGTTACATGGCACTTCAAAAGATCACCAGATTCAATGCATCTTCAGATTGGCGCTCAAAATAATGAATGCAGCCGGGGAAAACAGAGGAGAGGGCAAGTAGGTTCAGGATCTGAGCCGCCGCTCAAAGATTTGCTTCAAACCGGGTAGTTTGCCTGTCCATCATCAACCCATACCACTACAACTATGCCATTAATGCTCAGCTACCCACAGCCCCTCAAAATTTGCAGCAGCGCGGCTCTAGAGTTTTCCCACTAGAAACATGACTGCAGATGCAAAGAAATCCATCGCTGCCTGGGAGTTTAAAACTGGCTGTTGATCTTCCCTCCATCACTGAGATTAATGGCTCCTGAATACCTTGAAAAGTTGCCAACCAATGAAAACATGCCACGTAGGCACCTCATGCTTCTATCACAGACTTTTTCTTTCCTTCATTTTTCCCTTTTCGCCATTGTATATGCATGTTTTGAATGCATATACAATCGCCTGCCTTTTTGCCTTCCAAAATCCTTTGTATATGCAAGAGCAAATGCATATACAACTGTTTAATAGATAAGGCAGAACCCAAATCTTCATAGAACAAATCGCAATCACCATCGGGTCTGCTTTGCATCATCTTTCTTTGCATATCTTCTTTGTACATGTGCATATGCATTCTCCTTATACATACAAGGCGCGGATTTCAAAATTTATGAAGCATGCTGAAGTTGTTTTGAAATCTGGGTTGTATCTAACCTTTATATATCTTTGCAATGTATATCAGCACATACAAGCACCCAATATACATGTCATAGACCCCAAACCCTATTCACTGCATCTGATTTTCAATCAGGTCCAGATTGTATGTTTTTTCCTTGTATATCAGCTTGTATGTGTAAACATACAACGTGGATATACATATAAGGCGCGGACTCCATGTCTTTATGAGTCGGATTGGAAGAACCCTTCAAAATCTGGCTTGTATGCCTGCCTTTGCATTTGTGCGTTTGCATGTTGACTTGTATATTTGCCACCTAATGTACATCCTGTTTTGCATATCCGCGGGCCCCACCAATTGTATCTTTTCTTTGCATGTTTTCAATGTATATCAGATATACATTTTTCATTTGTATGTGCGAACATACAACATAATATACAAGCAAACCTGATATACAAGCAGGGAATCTTTCATGCATATTCCACCCTTGTATATTTTTCATTGCACATTTCTAATGCATGTAGCCGATGTATGTTCAGACATACAAGCCCGATATACAAGCAGAGCCGATATACAAGCAGCGAATATCCCCGGGAATCTGCGAAAGATTCCCTCCTGCATATGCACTTTTTTAAGCCCGGTATGCATTCAAAAATGTATATAACTGATTTTTCAAAGACCGATTGAGATTTTGCAAGCCCGCCAATGCACATTTGACCTGCATGTATATACAAACACCCTTGTATATACAAAGTGACATGCATACAACAGATTCTTGTAACTTTTTTACTGCAAAGGCCGGAAGTGTTAGAACTTTTTTGGACTTTTTAGAAGGTGCCCACATATTTAAATGCTTGAAACTTGAATGTTTATGCAGGCACCACTAGGGCTCACACCTACATCATCAGCCTTGGAGATGGGATCATCATCCTCTGTAACATCATTTGGATCACTCAACACCACATCTATAATGGTAAGACGTGCCCTATCATGAGGCCACACCCCGCAACATGAGGACCTCATGTAGAATAATCATGCGGTAGGAACTCCCTACACTCATCTGAACTGCCTCATCACTCTATCATAATAGAAGGCAACTATAATGCGATCTATGTGACTAGTCAACAACCGATCCCTTTGTATCCTCACTAGCTAACTCATCTATCCCATCCATGGTCTGCATCCCCTGTATGGTCTCCACATGATGACCTCTAGCTACAGCCTGTCAAATACAATCCTCCAAAACAATAAATCACCACATCTCCATGGTCTCCTAAGCTCGTAGGCATGTGCTTGTGGATTTGTCGTGATAGTCTCTATCAGATAACCTACTGGCCTCGTGCATGTAATGTGATCGAATGCCCACACCTATAGGAGTGTGCACATCCTCAAGTTGTGTGCCTCATAGTGCACACAGCAACCCAAATCATAATATAAATGAGCAAGCATACTCCATCCCCAAGAGTATACTATCCTTTTCTCCTCCATCACTCTAATGGTATGGACTAGGCCCCCATGAAGGTGAGTGCCTTCGGTGTAACAACTAGTGTGATGGTAGAGATCATGATGTGATGTATGATTGATATAACAACCGCACCCTGCTCTAAGAATCTGATATCAATGTGTCCTCGATCGCTTGATGCCACTATGTGTCCAAGATAGTATAGCTAGCTCACCTGAGTGTAGTCCTCAGACATTTGCTCTACGACCCTGACTATCTCACCACACATAGGTAATCATAGTATCATGTACACATCCTCTAATGTAATGGTCATCTCTTCTATTAGAAAATGAAAGGTGGACGTATCTGAGTTCCACCGCTCCATGAGCGCCATAAACATCATACAATGATATGTCATCATAGGCATAGTCTACACCCAACACAATCCCACATCTCGCAGATGTCCCATCTCTGCATCTGTAAGTGTGCCCGATCGACTATGCAGTAATGTGTATAGGTGACCGCCAAGCATGCTCTCACATCCCTGGGAGATCCTGAAACATGATAAACAAAGTGTGCATTAGACTTCAATTCTAATTACTTCATCAACAATCAAACAAATCAAAACAAGCCTTGATCCTAGACCAGGGCGCCCAGATGGGTCTGGGGCATTCAAGAAGGACCTGGATGCTCAGAACGGTCTGGCATGCCCCAGGAGGACAATGGCACCCTAGGTGCATATCGAAAAGTGTCCCCTGGGCCCATTTTTTTCTTGAAAAATAAAAAACACATTAAAATATGAAATTACAAGTTGGATGGAAGCCTACCTCATACTCCTCTAGTCCCTGCACTACTCGGCTCCGCAGTGCATCCAACCTCAATAGTCAATATGGCCTTTGGCTTGCATGGTAGCTCTCCTCCTTGCTCCATCTCCTCAAAAACTAAAAATGACAATAGAATGGTAAAATGTGAGAACTTATTTTACTATTTATAGTAAAAAGTCAAGAACTCCTAATTACTATCTAGGGTCGAAGACCACATTTCTCTAAACCTCTCTTAATCTAAACATCAATAACTTAGGCTAGTGAACTCGGATTTGAGTGTCATTTGTTGCTTTGAAATCCTGGTTCTGTCGCCTCTACAATCGTATGCTTCGATAGAATGACCCTACCAAAGCATATTCATCAACCTTCTCTCTAGAAAGTTGAAGTGGAAAGATTGCCACCCTATTTCTACATCTTGAAGTAGCAAGCGAAAATAGGGGGCATATATTCTTCCCGTGAATTTCTCTCTCATCACCTTTCCCCTTTAGAGTTTTTGGACTAACAAATACATCCGTTGGTTGTAGGATTATTTTATTGCACTAACGTTGTGCTTTGCAAGATCACAAACTTGGGGCTTCACCCTCTTGCTCGGTGACGATCTACGTCATCTACAGTATCCTTTTTTATATCCTTTTTGCAATATGTTTTTCTTTCCTGTCCTTTAGCTTGCATATGCACGTAGTATCATGTGACCGCTAAAGTGGGGGAGAAATGTTACGTCATAAATTGTGTACACTAGTTGTGTAGGCACAATTGCATTATGTTTAGCTCCTACCTTTAGTGATCCCAAGCCTAGTCCATTTTTAGGTCCATCTTAAAGCCCTGTTTTGGCCCCATTTATAGAAAATGGCATGATTTCGATTAAAGTTTCATCATAACCTAAGAAATGAATTGATATTTTGGAGTTAGCCTTGCATTAAGTGCAGGCTTGAGCCTTAAATTATCTCAGCCCGTCTAGGGCGCCCAAGTGCCCTGGTACCTCCTATGTTTTAGGGAGGTAATTTAAGTCTACAAATTGGCTTTGATGTTGTTTAGGCTGACCCTAAATTCAAATTTGCTTTTTGGTGCCTTATGTCGGTGTTTTAATTCAAATTACTCTTTTCTATAGCCTTGTATGAAAGTAAGTGACTTATCTCATTTGAAACTAGATTGATTTGATGTGAAAAAGCTCTCTATTGTTATTGCTCTCTATGCTATTGTGTTATTGTAGGTTTTTGATCAAGTGGAGTTCTACTTTGTCCTTGGAAAGATTTGTATGAAGGCTAGGAGATGAGATCTTGAGTCTATCTCATTTGTTCTTAGGTTGAAGCACTTTGCATGATTGGGAGAAGGGTTGGAACCACCAACTTGAGTTTGGTTTGAGTACCCTTCAAGGGTATGGTTGCATCGCCTTCTTATTCAGCAAACCTTCCATGAATCTTCATCCTTGAGGTGAAGTTATGAGCTGCCTTGAGTGAAGCATCTTTTGTATCATTCCTTCCTATTTGCTTTAGTTATATAGGGTTAGGGTTTAATATTATTTGATTAGATCTTGCATGTTACTGCTCACACTTAGGGTTTCTAAGCACACATGACATCTGGTTCTAATCTTGGCTATCTGTGAGGTAGGAATATTGAAATGGGGGCTTGACTAAGGCAAGCTCCTATATAGCCACAAACAATCTTCCCTTCTTTCTTATGTGCAGATCAAAGAAACAAGTTTCGAGAGATATCAATGTGGGAGACGAAAGTTGTTGCAGGTATAAAACCAATGAAAGTGATAGGTTTAGTAAACCCTAAAAAAGGACTAGGGCACCTGAGCACCCTAATACTCGAGGCTTTTTGATCTCAGGCTCTTATTTTGATATGTTTATCCATCCCTGATGTGCATTTAGTTTCTCTGATTTCACTTACAGCTGATGTCTGTAACTCAATCTCTCTCAATTAAGGTTAGTCTTGTGCCCTAGCTAGATTGGTTGAATTTGGTCTAAACACTCATCTATACGACAAAGAGGCAAAATGCCTGTAGTTTAGCTCTCCCTCAAGGGTAGAAACCAATCTAGGTTTGTGTCTCAATGTTTGTAGAAGAAAGTTTGACCTAGTTTAACTCCAATCACTCTTTTCCACATAACATAATGATATGAGCATTTCTTAGTTCAATCATTTTAGAGGGATACAAATCATTAGGGCATTAGGCCTCAAATCTATTAGTAATTCATAGTAAGTGGTATCCATCACAAGTTTTCCCATTTTCCCATAGCTACAAGCTACCCTATTAGCCCATCTATATCACAACTTAGCACTCCAAGATTCCTTGCACATGACAAAATAGTTTGAAGATCCTCCTATATCTCCATTATATTTAAGGAAATGGAATACAAGACAATGGCATAGGTCCTACCATACATGTATCAAGGACGATGGAAAGGTTGTCAAGTTTATAACAACATGTCATAATCTTGATAGGGTGTATAACTATACAAGTTCTACATATTAGTCTACCATTATTCATGAGTTTAATGCTCAAAACCTAGTTTAGGGTTCTCAAAAGATGCACAATCATCTTCTCACTTCCAACATTCATACAATAGTAATAGAGCACCTAGAATAAACATAACTAGTAATCTTGATTTACAACCATAATATGCTATGTACATAATACTACGTTCCTCTCTGTGTTAAATCTTTAATCATCATGATCAACAATGGCCTACTAATCTCGCATCATTGATAATGACTATAAGTTTACTCATATGTCATCCTAACAAGTCTCTAATCATGATCCCAATGGAAGTCTTAAAAATATTTCCCATACAACCTAGGTCAATTGGTTTTAGCTTAATAATACTATTCATAAATATTCATAACCTACAAGCCTTTAATTGATTTTCAAATGATTCCATTTACAATTCAAATTTGTTGCCTTTCTTAAACTTAAACTTTTTCTATTTAAACATTGGTGAAATCCAACACCAAACACGTATAGCCATTATAAAGGCTATAGTGAAATTCTCGAGCATAAATAAAGGATGACACACACTGATTTATCTCAATATTATCTCAGTACCAAATTAATTCAATAAAACTATTTTTTATCAACTAAAGTCAAATGACTCATGGCCAAATGATGATCTCAAATTTGGCAGAAATAACTATTAGAAAAATATGCAGTACAGAATTAAAATAATAGTGAAATAGCAATAAAACACACAAAAAGACAACATAGATTTATGTGGAAAACCTAGTAATGTACCAAAAAAAACCACGGGAAAAGGTCACTCAATTTTATTCTCAGAAGAAAATTCGTTGTTACAAAAACATTTTCTTATGCCTTGGCATTCAAGCTTGACTAACTTAAATAATCATACAAAAAACAAATCCTTTATGAAGAAAGATTTTCATGCATAAAAGTGTCAATGTCACTTCTGCATGCAATTCTACATGTTGTACATATGGCATATGCAATTCTGCATGGTGTATTGTGGTACTCTTTGTCGATTGCTTGGCACTGCTAGAATAAGTAAACCGACTTCACATTCCAACAATCTCCCACTTGAAGTACAAGTCAAGAGAAGTCTACACCATATGAACTTCTCTCCACTAGTAGGCTTTGTCAAAATATTTGTTGGATTTATATCAGTGTGTATCTTAGCCAAAGAAACTTATCCTCCTTCCACCACCTCATGTACAAAGTGATATTATACATCAATATGTTTTGTCCTAGAATGATAAGCTAAGTTTTGTGCTAAGTGTAAAGCACTCTGGTTGTCACAATGCAACACCATGTTATCTTGCTTCACCTGCAACTCACCTAACTGTCTATGGAGCTAGATTGCCTCCTTGCTAGCCTGTGTCACTGCCATATATTCAACTTCAGTAGTAGACAAAGACACCACTATCTGCAACTTTGATACCTAGCTAACAACATCTCCTACTAAGGAGAAAACATAACCTGTAGTAGATTTTCTCTTATCTCTGTCTCCACCAAAATCTACATCCACATATCCATTAACCTGAAGACTACTCCCACTATAAAAAAATAGCAGCATCAAAAGTGCCCTCAAATACTTGAGAATCCACTTCACATCCATCCAAAGACCACAACATGGATTCACCATGAAACGACTAACTACTCCCACTACTTGTGCAATGTCTGGTCTAGTGCTAATGCAGGAGCATCCCTAGTTCAAGAGCAATCTTGCATAAACCAAAAATATTTACATTTTAGTTTGTTTCTTTTCATTTTCCAGTACAGTTCAGTCAATAGCAATTTCTGTATTTTGGTCCGCATTCTACCACAGTTGCATTTCAGACCTTGCAGAGTTAGACTTAGCATCTAGACACATTCATGCACATCATATCCAAAATTCAAAGCATTTGGATCAGGTACCGGTAAGATATCGCTATCAGAAGATTGACTATTTTATCATAACAGAGCATCCTGACAGTCTTAGACAATTAGCTAAAGGAGAAGACTTGCGGAGCATTTCACAACTTGCGGAGCTAAATGACACATCATTCAATGTTGGTTGGTTCATGGCCGACCTTCCCTAAGATCTGTACACCATTCCATTCATTTGTGGAGAAATTCTACATGATTAGGTCTGACCTATCTATGTACACACGTTACAGCTCTTCAGTGGAGTTTGTGTTCTTCCTTGGCCAACACGGAGGAATCTTATATTCCAGAGATGATATAAATTGATGTAATAGATGCCTAGGAAAGTAGTTGATCATTAGTTCATAGTTGATAGTTTGAATTTCTCACGAAGGAGCTTCAAAGCCATATCTTGTGCATATTTTGTAACTGTGAAATCAGGCTTGTGAGCCCTAATTATAAGCCTGCATGTTGCCATCCAATTTGTATTTGAATTCTATGATATACTGAATGACTGAATCTACATTTGCTTTTTGTCTTTGAGTTATTTTCATTGTGTTTACTCTAGCTACACGACCTAGACAGTTCACTTTGTGGACCCTCCTAACCATGATTGCACCAAGTGGTATTAGAGTGAAAGTTTGAATCTTTGGGAGTGAATTGAACGAAGTTGGTGAAGGAATTTCATGAGATCTCGCTGTGAATAGATCGCCAAATCCAAGGCAAGTTACTTGTGTTGCAACTGATTACCGATTGTGAGGTAGTTGTCACCTTGTAGCCTGATCGCCGAATTTGAGGCAGTTACACTTGATCCTAGGAAGAATGCCACCGAGGAGAATCCCTGTTGTTGGAACAATAATAGGAAGAATGGATAAGATGATGGAGACGATGAAAACAATGTGAGTTTGCTTGGATGCTATTGAAGAAGATCAGAGAAGACGACTTACACCTTGACCTAATGTTGAAAGTGATGATGATGAAGAATTTCAATCCGCTGACCAAAATGTTGTGAGCTATTTCAAAGATTGGGAAAGGACCTAGAGTTGATGTACCAAACTATACTAGCAATTTGAATCCTAAAGAGTTGATTGACTGGATAAATGACATGGAAGAATACTTTGAGTATGAAGAAATTGAAGATCTAAAGAAGGTGAAACTTGCAAAGACAAAGTTAAAAGGACATGATGCTATATGGTGGAAAGAAGTTCAGTTGGATAGAAATAGAAGAGGAAAAGAAAAGATTACAAAGTGGGACAAAATGGTGACAAAGTTGAAAAACCAATTTATACCTACTGACTATGAGTTGGAACTGTTGAAAATATTGTAGAACCTAAGACAAAAGGAGAAATCTGTGAAGGAGTACATTGAAGAATTTCATGAGATGATCATAAGGACAGGACATAGTGAAGCAAGCAAGGAGAAAGTGGCCAGATACATCAATGGACTGAGATTGAACATTCAAGAAGAACTGAGTTTGGTAAGGATGACAACATTGGAAGAAGCATATCAGTTTGCCCTGAAGGTTGAAGAAAAGTTGAACAAGAGGCATGATCAGAGACAAAGAGGTAGAGGAGGTAAATTTTAGAGGGTTAGAACATTTTCCAGAGGAGAGAGATTTTATGCGGAGCATAACAGACCAGAGAACACATTCAAGAAGGAGGACAGAGATAACAATACATACCAGAGAGATGACAGAACTTTCTACCACAGAGGAAACCCTAGTCCATACTGGAGTGAAGGATACAAAAGAGAAGGAAGAGGACCTGATAGGAGAACATTCAGAGGAACGTGTTTCAAGTGTGGAGGTGAAGGACATAGAGCATTTGAATGTAATCAAGGGAGTACAAGCAAGAGGACAGAGAACAGTGGAAGAGCAGCCTCTATGGAAGAAGAACCTGTTGGATCACCTAGTTCAGTTGGTAAACATGAGAAAGGAGAATGACTTGTCATGAGGAGAGCACTATTTCAAGCAGAGACAAATGAAGAACCACCGTAAAGGAAAAGTTTGTTCAAAACCATATGTAAATCAGGAGGTAAATGTTATAAATTTGTTATTGATAGTGGTAGTTTAGATAACCTAGTTTTATAGGAGATGGTGACTAAGCTGAAGTTGGAAAGATTGAAATGCCCTAAGCCCTATCAGATAGCATAGATTCAGGATGATCATAAGGTATTAATGAGTGAACAATGTTTGGTGAAATTTCATATTGGATCTTATCATGAAGAAGTATTGTGTGATATTATGCCTATGGATGTATGTCATATTTTGTTGGGTAGACCATGGCAGTATGATAGAAAAGCTATACATGATGGGAGAAAGAATACATATACTATAACATCAAATGGAAAGAGAATTAGTTTGATTCCCTTGGAAGATGATCCTAAGAGTGAAGTATGTGGGAATGCTAGAATCTATTTAGTAGATGGAAGGAAATTTTTGGATGGTTTGAGACATGAGAATATGTGTTATGCTTTGATCCCTAAGAAGCCTGAAACATTGAAGGAGACTAAAGAATCACAACTGGAGGAGATAACTAAGTTGCTGACAAAGTATGAAGACATCATATCAGATAATGTGCCGGAAGGATTGCGACCAATCAGGAGTATCAGTCATCACATGGATCTTATACCTAGAGCTAGTTTGCCTAACAAAGCAGCACACAGAATGACACCAACAAAGAATGGAGAATTGAATAGACAAATACAACAATTGTTGAGGAAACGTTTGATCAGAGAAAGTTTGAGTCCTTATGCAGTACCGGCAGTGTTAGCACCAAAGAAAGATGGAGAATGGAGAATGTGTATAGACTCTAGAGCAATCAACAAGATCACAATTAAGTATAGATTTCATTTACCTAGGATGGATGATATCATGGACTGTTTAAGTGGAGAAAAATATTTCAAAAAAATAGACTTGAGGAGTGGATACCATCAGATCAAAATCAGAGAAGGAGATGAATGGAAGACTGCTTTTAAGACAAATGAAGGATTGTATGAGTGGTTAGTAATGCCTTTTGGATTGACAAATGCACTGAGTACTTTCATGAGATTGATAAATGAAGTCTTGAAGAAATTCTTGGGTAAGTTTGTTATTGTATATTTGGATGACATTCTAATTTTTAGTAACACAAAAGAACACTTGTGGCACCTGAGACAAGTATTACAAAGACTAAGAGAAGAGAAATTGTTGATAAACATCAAGAAGTGTAGTTTAATGAAGGAAGAACCGGTATACTTGGGATTTGTGATTTCTATGGAAGGATTGAAGATGGACCCTGAGAAAGTAAGAGCAATTGTTGAATGGCCTACACCGAAAAGCATTGGAGAAGTTAGATCATTTCATGGATTGGCTAGTTTCTACTGGAAGTTCATCAAAAATTTCAATTCAGTATGTAACCCTATGACAGGGACAATGAGAGGTGATAGAAAAGACTTTAAGTGGACATCAGGAGCAAATAGAAGTTTTGAATTATTGAAGTAGAAAGTGACAGAGCAACTTGTTTTGGCGTTACCAAATTTCAATAAAGCATTTCAGGTAGATTGTGATGCAAGTGGGAATGCAATAGGAGCAGTGTTAAGTCAAGAAGGTAAACTTGTAGCATATTTCAGTGAGAAGTTGAATGATGCAAGGAGAAGATATTCAGTTTATGATCAAGAGTTCTATGCCATAATTCAATCCTTGAAGAAGTGGAGACATTACTTTTTGTCTAAGGAGTTTGTGTTGTATACAGATCATCAAGCTTTGCAATATTTGAATAGTCAAGGAAAGTTGAATCAGAAACATATGAGATGGATAGAGTTCATGCAAAGTTACACTTTTGTATTGAAGCATAGGAGTGGAAAATCAAACAAAGTTGCATATGCCCTGAGTAGAAGAAGGAACTTGTTGACAGATATGAGAGTTGAAGTGTTAGGATTTGAAGAATTGAAGAACATGTATGAGGAAGATCTTGATTTTGCAGAACCTTGGAAAGCATGTAAGGAAGTTCCTATTGTGGTAGATAGGAGTAAATGGTTGGATTATTTCATTCAGGAAGATATGTTATTTAGAGGAAATCAATTGTGCATACCTAGGAGTTCAATGAGAAACAATTTGATCAAGAAGAAACACAGTGGTGGATTGGCAGGACATTTTGGCATTGATAAGATAGTGGCTTTGGTAAGTGAGAATTACTTTTGGCCTCAAATACATAAGGATGTTAGGAAATTTGTGCAAACTTGTAGAATTTGTCAAGTTGCAAAAGGGAGTAGTCAGAATACTAGTTTGTACAAATCTTTGACAGTACCGAAGAGACCTTGGGAAGACATAAGTATGGATTTCATCATGGGATTGCCAAAGACACGGAGAGGACATGATTCAATATTTGTAGTGGTGGACAAATTTTCAAAGATGGTGCATTTCATACCTTGTAAGAAGACAACTGATGCATAGCATGTGGCTGACCTATTTTTCAAAGAGATTGTGAGATTGCATGGATTACCTAAGAGCATAATTTCAGATAGAGATACCAAATTTCTTGGATACTTTTGGAACACTTTGGAAGAAGATGAAGATAGATTTGAAGTTCAGTTCAGCATTTCACCCACAGATTGATAGACAAATAGTGGTAGTGAATAGGAGTTTGGGAAACTTGTTGAGATGTTTGGTTGGAGAGAAGGCAGAAAATTGGGATTTGATTCATTCAAAAGTAGAGTTTGCCTAAAATAATTCAGTGAATAGGAGTACCGAAAGAACACCATTTGAGATTGTGACAGGAACTAACCCTAGAGGAGTTGCAGAGTTGAGAGACATCAGCATGGAAGACAAGAGGAGTGCAAAAGTAGAAGAATTTGCAGGACACATGGAGACAGTGCATAATCAGATTAAAAAGCATTTGGAGGAAATGAACAAGTATAAGGAGAAGGCATATGAGAAACGAAGACACAAAGAATTTTCAATGGGAGATGAAGTGATGTTGTACCTGAGAAAAGAATGATTTATAGTTGGGACATATAAAAAGTTAAAGATAAAAAAGTTTGGACCATGTAGGATACTCAAAAAGTTTGATTTAAGAAATGCTTATGAAGTGGAGTTACCAGAGACATTGGGTATTTCACCTATTTTCAACATTACAGACCTACATCAGTATCATGAAATAGAGTTCAATGATAGAATAGAAGAAGACTTGAAGCAACAGTTACCACAGAAAGCACCGGAGCAGATTGAATACATTTTAGATAACAGAATTGGACGTAACACCCGAGGAAGACAATACAAAGAATATATTGTAAAGTGGAAAGGCAAACTGAAAGAAGACTCATCTTGGATTTCTCATGCTGAGGTGAACCACCTTGGTTTTCCCCCAGCCCTAGCAAAGTGAGGGACTCACTTTTTCAATAACCCCAGATGTCTTATGCAGGAGCATCCCTGGTTCAAGAGAAATCTTGCATCAACCAAAAACATTTGCATTTCAGTTTGTTTCTTTTCATTTTCCAATACAGTTCAGTCAGTTCATTCAACAGCAGTTTCTGTATTTTGGTCCGCATTCTACCACAGTTACATTTCAAACCTTGCAGAGATGGACTTAGCATCTAGACACATTCATACACATCATATCCAAAATTTAGAGCATTTGGATTAGATACCAATAAGATATCGCTATCAGAAGATCGATTATTTTCTCATAACAGAGCATCCTGACAGTCTCAAACAATCAGCTAAAGGAGAAGACTTGCGGAGCTAAATGACACATCATTTAATGTTGTTTGGTTCGTAGTCGACCTTCCCTGAGATCCACACACCATTCCATTCATTTGCGGAGGAGTTCTACATGATTAGATCTGACCTATCCATGTACACATGTTACAGCTCTTCATTAGATTTTGTGATCTTCCTTGGCCGACACAAAGGAATCTTATGTTCCGGAGATGATATAAATTGATATAATAGATGCCTAAGAAAGTAGTTGATCATTAGTTCATAGTTGATAGTTTGAATTTCTTGAGAAGGAGCTTCAAAGCCATATCTTGTGCATATTTTGTAACTGTGAAATCAAGCCTATGAGCCCTAATTGTAAGCCCACATGTTGCCGGCCAATTTATATTTGAATTCTATGATATATTGAATGACTGAATCTGCATTTACTTTCTATCTTTGAGTTGTTTCCATTGTATTTACTCTAGCTACATGGCCTGGATAGTTCACTTTGTGGACCCTCCTAACCGTGACTGCACCAGGTGCACACCATGGTGAACATAAGACTACCAACTATTGATGAGTACAATATATAAGACATCTATGTCTTCTCTGCTTCTGTGCTAGGGAACTATTCCAAAGAAATTTAATTAGGAAATGGAGTACTAACTGGTTGTGCCTTCTACATATTGAAGCACTAAAAAATCTTCTCCACACAAGTCTTCTGTGTCAACCAAATATTCTTGTTCTTTCTATCTTTGTGTATCCTCGTTCCAAGAATTTGATTTGCATTTCCTAAGTCCTCATTTCAAACTCCCTAGCAAGCTGAGTTTTTAACCCAATGATTCTATGCATATTGGGACTTGCTACAACATATCATCTACATACAAAAAAAAAAATGAAACTTCCATCTTCATACCTTTTAAAGTAGGCACAATGATCAGCCTCACATATGCTAAAACCCAAACTCATCATGAAGGAATCAAATCGCTTGTACCAACACCTTGGCACCTATTTCAAACCATACAGTGAATTTTTCAACTTGCATACTAGATTCTCCTTGCCTTTTTCCTCAAAACCTTCTAGTTGTTTCATATAAGTTTCCTCAAAGAGGTTACCATGCAAGAAAATTGTTTTAACATGTTGTAATTGTTCTAGCTCCAAATCAAGACTAGCAACAAGAGCCAAAAAAATTCTAATTGTACTTAACCGTACCATAGGTGAAAAGATTTCATCAAAATCAATACCATTTTTTTGTGCATACCCCTTGGCCACCAATCGAGCTTTATATCACTCCACATTATCATTTATATCCCTTTTCAGTTTGAAGACCCACTTGTTGCCAATAGATGTTCTCCCCTTAGGTAATTGCACAAGCTCCCACATTTTATTTTTATGTAGAGCTCTCATCTCCTCATCCATGGCTTCTCTTCATTTGTTTGCATCTTCATCTTCATCTTCATAGGCTTCATGTTATGAGCTAGGCTCACCAACATCAGTAAGTAATGCATAAGTTGAATTACAATTAAGAGAGTATCTCGCTGGTGGTTTGATCACTCTAGTGGATCTCCTTAGAAGGGGTAATGTGTTACCCTGTGGCTCATTTGGTTGTTGTTCAACCTCATCATATAACTGATTCTGATTATTATCTTGTTGATTTTCATGAACAAGTGGCTGATTTTCATCTAGCACCTCCATATTAGCATCATACTTTTCCACCTCTATTGGAACAATTTCTATACTTTGTTGTTCTTTACTTCTTTGCACTAACTTTTCATTAAAATAAACATCTTGGCTAATAATAATCTTGCGGGAAGCAATATCCCACAACCTATACCCCTTTGTACCTTCTGCATAGCCAAGAAAAATATATTTCACAGACTTCATGTCTAGCTTATTCCTATCCTCTTTGGGAATATGAGCATAAGTATCAAAACCAAAAATACAAAGAAAGGAATACTCAACAGGTTTACCTGTCCATACTTCTTCAAGAATTTTACGATCTAGAGCTATAGTGGGTGATCTATTAATCAAGAAACATGTTGTAGAAACAACCTCACCCTAAAATTTCTAGTCCAATCCAGTACTGCTCAGCATACATCTAGCTCTCTCCATAATTGTATGATTCATCCTTCCAACAACACCATTTTGTTGTGGTCTTCTAGGAACTGTCAACTACCTTGCAATACCATGCTCATTGCAAAATTGAATAAACTCACCTGAACAAAATTCCCCTCCATTATTTGTTCTAAGATATTTTATTGTCTTTCCTTTTTTATTCTCTACTAGAAAGCTTTAAACTTCTTAAAATAAGAAAATACATCAAATTTCTTCTTCAACAAATAAATCCACACCTTATGGGAATAATCATTTATAAATGAAACAAAATATGATGAACCCCTAATTGATGTAACAGGTGCTTGTCAAGTATCTAAATGAATTAAATCTAGAACTTCTTTACTTCTGATAGTGCAACTAGAAAAACTCAACTTCTTTACTTCTGATAGTGCACTATCACTCAGCTCTAAGAATGATATTGAAGATAGTTCTGTTGTAGTCGCTAAAATCTCCCTTCCTTTGCATAAGACACCATTTTTGTTGCAAAACGTCCTCCTATTCCTTTGCCTGAGCCACTTCCTCTTGCTCGCTTGTAGGTGGTTATGCCATATTGGGGCAGCGTGGAAGATATTGACTGAAGAGATCTTTTGTCTCTTTCCTCATCATTGCATTCCATGACACGACATCTCGGTCAGGCATTTCTGCGCATCCTCTACCTTCCCATTCTGAGCATAGAAAATGATGTTACAGATGCCTCTTCTAGTACTCATTAACAAGAAAATGATCTCTCAGATTAAGATAGTGTATAGAGTCTCCAAAGGAGATTAGCAGTCATAGGGAAATGTTTCTAATAATGAGTGGATAGATTCAGAAATCTACTTGAGCAGTATGTCAAGTATTTAGTCATTGCTGCTTTTGGATAAATCTTTAATTTTAACCAGATTCTCCTGTCTTTGTTAAGTTTCCCTTAAATATTCCACAACTCCTCATTCACATGTCAACGTTCTTTAGTCCTCTCAGCTATTTGCTAAGAAGCCAATGTAGCTGGCTTGGATGGATTACATTCTCTCTTTTTATATGGCTTTGGCGTTCATTAAGGTGGCGCAAATTTCTAAACTTCTAAGATCTAGATTCATCCTAGAAAGCTTGGAGTGCATTCCATAGAGCATGAAGTGCATGTAAACCGTCCCCTACAATATTTTCTAACAGCAAATTGCACCAGTTTAGGCTTTCTGTTGTATTATTTTTCACATAGCGTATGGATACATGATGACCAATTTTCTACATTTTATGTTTAATTTACGGATGCTTGACCTACACATAGCCTTTCTTCATATGATGATAGTTTATGTCTTGATGATTATCCATTAGTTTTTATATTGATTGTATTGATGTTTCATTGCCTTTTTCTACATTGTATAATAACATTATAAATCTTATTAAAGAACTCTTATATGATAATTATGTTGGGTCTACTTATATATTTTTACATGTGAAGTCATTCTTGCTTTTTAATTATGCACATATAGATGATGAGATTCTATTGATTAGTGAATTTAGATTATACCTAAGTGGTAGAGCATTACAATGGTTTGATTCATCTTGTTTGTTTGACACTTCTTTTCCCACCTTACTAATGCTTTTATTGTATATTTTCTAGACCTAATTCACATGGGGATAGTATGGACTTAGCAATGTTCTCTCATGATTTATCAGTCAATTTGTGTTCTACTATCCATGTGGCTTATACATATACTAAACCTATTGCTCATCATAGCCATGAATTTTCTAAGCATAAAGGCATTGCAATCAAACATAAAGTTCAAGAACTTATAAACAAAGGGAAGATAAATATTGAACATACACATGAGAACACAATTCTCTCACTTGATAAGATAAATCACAGGAAAATAAATCATGTATGTCAAGTAGTTAGTCCATCACACCTTCCCCACACCTTAGGAGCTTCATACATATGCATTTAAACTTATCTATTGATATGATTACACATTAATGATTATCACATGATCCTTATTAGGCCATTTAGGGCTACCTTGTTCCATTATTATACATTGATCATGAGCTTACATTGATACATCTTTTGAGTCACATCAAGGGCATTATGCTTACCCCTAGGTTTTCTTGTGCTATCATTGCCAAATATTTACATATGGGAGGCATCATGACTTCCCCCTTTTCTACACATTTATGTTTTATTGCATTATCTTTCCTGTATGGGCCATGTGCCTTGATACAAGATTCATCGCTTACATCTTACATGGTTGTGCTCTAATGATGGTGTAATCCACCCAACACACTCACAACAACAAAAAGAGAACAACATTGATTTATGTGGGGAAAACCCTTCCAAGAGAAAAACTCCACACCAAAAAATAACTCAATATATTATTTAGAAATCTCGACAAGATTACAATATACTTGTGAAGCAAGTTTTCACAAGAGTAACACCAACCAAAAATCTGGAGACAACTCAATATCTATCATACTCACACCCAAACCTTTATCTCAAGCCCCTGATATATAGGAGATACAATACAAGAAACTATCAATAGTAATTACAAAACCATGAGCTAAAACCACCCAAAAGTGGCGCCTAAATTATCTCCAATCAAAGATGCCTTCTAATGTGTCAAAACACATGCCAACACGTGTAACTCTCCCCTTTATAGCTCTTTTAAGTGACTAACACATTTTCACACTTCCCAAAATAGGAGGCTCAACTTTCGAAGGCCAGAACTTTTGATCCAGGAGTCCAATTGACGAACTGCTTGATGTGTCAGAAAGATCATGAGGAGATCTATCAAGCTATAACCCACTTCATCAGTTATGATAACTTTTGGGGAAAATCAGGGCCTCTAGGTGCCTCAAAATTGATTTCGTAACTTTTCCAGGAGTTTCAAAAATAGAAACTTTAATAACTTGCTATCCAGGCATGATCTTGGGTCAAAACTCATCCAGAATGTTTATTTGGAATTCGTAGCTTCTAGGAAATTTTTGGGTCCATCCATGCTCAAATGTAGACTTACTAAAAATAGTAAGCCCTGTCATTTTTAGCCCTTTTTGGAAACTTTGAATGTTCCAAACCATTCTTCAAGATAATGGGTATTCACAAAAGCCAAAATTGAAAAGAATAGAAAACAAAATCATTTTTTTGGGTGATGCAAGACTACTCTTACACCTCTAGATGCTCTTGCATCAAACACCCAGGGTAATTTGAGAAGTGACCTTGTCATGTCTCCAGTGTTTGAGGAAAACCAATGTGGTCAACCTCTGATTTAGATAACCACGTTGAATCTTCAATAGGCCTTCCTCTCCATTTGACCAAGTACTCTTCATATTGTCTATTTCTTGTCCTCCTTCCCACACAACTATCTAAGATTTCTTCAATTTCTTCTTTCTCTGAAATAGGTGTTGGGATATGCCATTATCTTTCTACTTGTCCATCTTTTGTACTTCCTTCATGATATTCTGTCAAAATAGCAATATTGAACACAAGTGAAATATTGATCCCACCTGACAACTCAACTTCATAAGCATTCCCTAATTCATGCTTCTTTGAAATTTTGCAAGGCCCAAATTTCTTCATCTTCAGCTTGTTATATATTCCTACAGGGAACCTTTCCTTTCTAAGGTGGACCATGACCTCATCTCCAACATTGAACTCTTTGAATCATCTTTTCTGATCTGCCTTCTCCTTATATTGATTATTCATTTTATGGATATGTTTCCTTACCTTATCATGTAGATTCTTCATGTGTTCTACAAAATCTTTTGCATCTGCACTACTCTTCTCCTCCTTATCCATCTTCCTCAACTTTGAAACATTTATGGGACTACTTCCATATACAATCTGGAATGGTGGTTTTCCTGTACTCTTGCTAACTAAGTTATTTTATGCGAACTCAACCTATGGAAAAATCAAGTCCCATCCCTTTGGCTTTTCTCCTACAGAAAAACTCAAAAGGTTTCCCAAACTTCTGTTTACCACTTTTGTCTAACCATCAGTTGTAGATGATGTGCAGAACTAACTTCAAATCTATCTTCAACTTCTTCCACAAAATCCTCCAAAATATCCAACAAATTTTGTATCTTTGTCTGAAAAAATACTCTTCAGTAGACCATGCAGTCTAACCACTTCCTTGAAAAATATCTCTACAATATGAACTACATCACTTGTCTTTTATTAAGGAATGAAATGTGCCATCTTGGAAAATCTATCAACCACCACAAAAGTGGAATCATGACCTCTATGAGTCCTTGGCAAACCAAGTACAAAATCTATGTTCATTTCTTCCCATGGTCTTTCAGGTACAGGTAAAGGCTAATACAAACCAATATTTTGACTCACTCCCTTAGCCATCTGACATGCCCTACAACTCTGTACAAATTTTTTCACATCCTGATACAAATGTGGCCAATAATAGTTCTCACTTACTAAGGCAATTGTCTTGTCTCTTCTAAAATGTCCTGCTAATCCTCCACTATGTTTTTCTTTTATCAAGTTCTCTCTCATCGAACTTCTTGGAATGCATAACTGACTTCCTCTTAATAACATGCCATCCTAGATTATGCAATCCAACCATTGTGTTATGTCCATGCTGACAGGTTTTAAGCAAGTTTTTCATGTCTCTAAAAAATCTAGATCTTCTGGATACAAATGCTTGAGTTCTTCAAACCCAACAACTTCAATTCTCGTCTCCACCAACAAATTTTGCCTCCTACTCAAAGCATCTGCAACTCTATTAGACTTCCCAATTTTATGCTTCAACACAAATGTGTAACTTTTCAAAAATTCAACCCATTTCAAATGTCTTTGATTCAACTTCACCTAGCTATTCAAATACTATAAGGCTTGATGATCAGTGTACAAAACAAATTCCTTCGGCAAAAGCTAATGTCTCTATTTCTTCAATGCTTGAACAATAGCATAAAATTCCTGATCATAAACAAAATACTTCTTCCTATCATCATTGAGTTTTTCACTAAAATATGCAATGGGTCTTCCTTCTTGACTTAATATAGCTCCTATGGCATTGCCACTAGCATCACAATCTACTTGAAATACCTTGTTAAAATCTAGAAATGCTAAAATAGGTTTCTCTATAACTTTTTACTTCAACAAATCAAAACTCTTGGCTGCTCCTACAATCCATTTAAATTCTTTTCTATCTCCCCTCATTGTTTCAGTTAAAGGTGCACATATGCTGCTGAAATTTCTAATGAACTTTTGGTAAAAACTAGTCAATCCATGAAATGATCTTACCTCACTAATACTCCTTGGTGTAGGCCATTCTATGATAGCCTTCATAAGTTCTCCTTAATCAACTCATTTCCTCATGATTTGAAGGTTCTTCATCTTCATGAGGGTTTCACCTCTAAGGTTACATCTATTTGTGCTTCAATCAATTTATCTTATCATTGAATTTTGCCTCTGTCCTACAAGGGAATGTGCACTCTATCTAATAATGGTGTTGGAAGGCTTGAATTCCATTCTGGAGCTTGACCGAGGTAAGCTCCAAAACACCACAAGCCCCAAACCCCTCTCTTTGTGATTTTAGGTTATAGGTGTGGGATCTGACGGAGTGGAGTTGTAGAGAAGTAGAGCAGAAGATAAAGATTTGGGATCTGAAGAAAAGTGCAGAGAATATTCCCTACTCAACTCGGGTGCCCACTCTAGAGTCCTCCATTTTGGCATTTCCAGAAACTCTGAAGTAGATTGCAGTCTAATACATATCATTGTTCTAGATACGCAGAAAAGTTGCCCAATCAGACTAGGGTGCCCACCCCTTTGTCCCCGAAGTTTTTGCCTCTAGAAATCTAAATCCTGGTATGTTTCTAATCTATATTTAGTGCCTTCATGTGCGATCATTTGTTGTGTTTCATTCGTTTGTATACGATTTTATATAATTAGGGTTTAAGGCTTAATTGGATTAGGGTTTAACAAATTCATCAATACATTCTATCTTTCCTTATCATTTCATAGTGACATCAAACCTATAGCTGAGTCCTCTTGCAACAATAGTGACTTAACTCAGTTTATGTCCTTTAATGTGTATGTGAAAGGAGGGTTTGATTGAATCTATCTTAACTACATTTCAACCTTATCTTCATTTTCACATATAACATTTTGGACTTTCTCTGAATCCATCTTAAGACCCTCATATGAGATCATAAATCCCAGGTACACTAACTCTTTCACAAAGATGCACTTCTCCAAATTTATCAACAGTTTCTCTTCCCTCAACCTCTCAAAAACTCTACGAACATGCATCAAATGTTCCTCCAAAGTTTTTCTAAAAATTAGAATATCATCCAAATAAACAATAACAAACTTAAACCCAAAAATTCTTTGAGTACATTGTTCATGAGCCTCATGAAAGTGCTCAGTACATTGGTTAATCTGAATGGCATTACTAACCACTCATACAATCCTTATTTTGTTTTGAATCCTATCTTCCATTCCTCTCCTTCCTATATCTTGATTTGGTGATGATGAGCACACGATTATACTAAGAGGGGGGTGAATCAGTATAATACAATCTTTTACTTTTTCAAATTAACAACCACTATAATATCAATTGCACGACATCATTCACTTAAGATCTAACAATTATGCAACATAGGATGAACACATGATTTACGTGGAAACCCTTTCGGGAGCAAGAATATACAGACATAGACGAACAATCTTATAAAAATTATAACACTTCCTATCAAAAATATACAGGTTTAGCCGATGCTATTCAAACATGCATAGGTGACATAACTGGTTTTACTGTTGCACTCAGAGTTATAGATTTTTAGTTCATGGGAGGTAGTATGGGCTCAGTAGTGGGTGAAAAAATAACCCATGTAATACAGTGTGCTACTGATAATTCTCTTCTATTAATTCTCGTATGTACTTCTCGAGGAGCGTGCATGCAAGAAGGAAGTTTTAGCTTAATGTAAATGAATAAAATAGCTATTGTGTTGCATACACATCAAAAAGAGAAACATTTGCTCTATACTTCAGTTCTTACATCTCTGACAACTAGTGAAGTCACTGCTAGTTTTGGTATGTTGGCAAATGTCACGATTGTCGAGCCTAATGCATACATTTCATTTGCAGGTAAAAGAGTAATTGAACAGACATTAAATCAGATAGTAGATGAGGAAGATCAAACATTTGATTGTTTATTTGATTTTGGAATGTTTGATAGCATGGTTCCACGAGCTCTTTTGAAGGTTCTAAGCAAGACAATTGAAATGTACATGTAGCCAATTACAGGAATCACTTTTCTTTTAGGGACACTTTCTCTTTCTGGTATTCCATCTTTTTCTTGTTTTTGGTCTAAAGACCAAATTCTTAGTGATAGTAAGTTATATTCTCCCATTTTTGAGGGGATAACTTGGTTCACAGCAGGATTAACTACCTTTTACATCTTTCGTATGTATTTACTTACTTTTGAAGGGGACTTCCACATAAATTTAGTTAATTCATATAACAACCATATTATGTTATATTCGACTTCTATGTGGGGATATATATATATATATATATATATATATATATATATATATATATATATATATATATATATATATATATATATATATATATATCTTACAAGCTTTGTAAGCACAACCTACAAGAGACACAAATCCCCTCTTGTACAATTTATAGGTACCAACCCACTAGAGACACTAATCCTTGCTTGTAGACTTTGTGAGCACCAACCCACTATAGACACCAATCCCCACAATTTGTAGGCACCAACCCCCACTACTAAACACCAACTTAGCAAGAGACACCAATCTCTCCTTTAGAAAGCACCAACTTCCACAACAAAGTTCCACCTTCTAAAAGTTGCTTCTTCAATGGATGATGGATATCTGATTTGCTTCACAAACTCTTCTTGTAAATGATATACTTTTCACAAATTTGATGCACTTGATTTCATATGCTTTCATCTTTCAAATCTTCATACTCATACTCTCTTAGATATGCATATACTTCTTTAGATCTACATATACCTCTTTTAAATCTGTATGTATAAACTCGTATCACTGTCAGTGTATATGTTTTATCTTCAACACTACTCACTACACACAAAATCTGCATTTATTCCACTTCAATCTCCTTTATAAAATCTGCATCTATTCCACATAATTCTATTATAATATTCCATGCTTCTCTTATATGAGATATATCATCTTCACACTAATCTTTCTTTAAGTTTTCTTCTCTAGATCTACTTTTATTCTGATTGATATTGCATTGTGTTCCTTGCATTCCACACATCTTCCACAACATCCCACAAACTATTTTTATATCTTCATATTCTTCTTGAAAGAATGTGATTTCTATAAGAGACACCACACTTCAAAGTGGACACCTTTCTCCAAAGGAGGCATCTTTTAATACAAGGTTTGGGTACCAACATAGGTCGGCCCATGTTTAAATGTTAATTAAAATTTGTTTTGCATTTCTTAAAGGCAACAACTAGTAAGGAGGTCGGCCTCAAACAAATTGATTTATTTTGTATTTTTAATTATCCAATATAGGTCAGCCAACATTCAAGCTTCAAATTAAACTATTACTGTATTTGTTTTCAAATGAATGTGCCACCAATTAATAGGTTAGCCAGCAATAAAAGTTCTTCATAAAAACCAAGTGCTTCCGTGTATATGGAGTCGGCCAATAATGAAGATATGATAAATTCTACTCACAAAGTAAAAACCAAGTGTTGATCATTAGGGAGTCGGCCTTCTTTGTGGTGAAATTATTTAACATAAGTTTAAATCCATGACTTCATTACACATGAGTTTGATTGTTGCCTTTGTCAAGGTAGAGTTGGCCCACTCTTTCTATCCTTTTGATGAAACGAATTAGAAACATTTTATGGCCTTTAGCATATAGCAACAATCATTGATTTTCTTCTTGAACTTAATGATAACAATGTGAAATTCCTTCTTGACATGAATTATAACAATATGACATCAATGACAATAAACTTACCAAAAATCTCCTATACACCTTTGACATCAATGACAACAATCTTGGACAACGAATTCCTTCTTGACATCAATGACAACATTTGCAACAATCTCCCACTTTGTCATTGATGGCAATATAAGTCTCCCCATTTCTCTATGTCTCCCTCTTTTACATCAATGGCAAAGGGATGTAACTTACTTATATCCTTCATGATGTGATTCTTCCTCTTTCCTATGATGCTCCCCATGTCTGTAAAGCTCCCCCTTTCTATAATACTTCCTCTTTGCATCAATGGCATAACTCTTCCTTTCTGAAACTATCCTCCTTTGACATCAATGATAAGGGATGCTCATTACTCTCACAAAAAATATTCATCAGTTGATCTAACTCTGAATTTTCTTCTCCATAGAGCAAAGATATAATACAATTATTAGCTTCCCCTAAATTCGTACTTCTCCTTATGGACTTAGTGATACCTCTTGTGCATGGAGTACAGTTTGCACAAGCATAGATTCTTCTTTCTCTTGCTCTTGTTTCCTCTTCCAAACTTTTATAGGTTATTTATTTTTCTTTCTTAGGATATCCACTTTCTCGTTTTGTCTAGATTTCACAAAACAACATCTACGAAATTGTGTTGTATGCCCAAGGCTATTGCACTTATAGAATGTAACATTGTGATCTACTAAAGGAGGAAAGAAATTATAGTTCCTTCTTGAGAACCATAAGGACTTATACTCTTGTTCCACCGAAAATTTCTTGCAATGTGTTCTATAGTCTCTTGCTTTATGACTAAAGTTGTTGCATTTATAACATATGAAATTCTTATTTGACAACACATAAGAACTTCTATTCTTGTTCCAACCAAATTTTCTTGCATGTGTCCAACAATCTATTTCTTTAAGACCAATGTTATTACAAGAATAGCAATAACCATAGAAAGAGTGATAGAACCTGGTCATATGAGCTTGCCTTTGTGGAAGGGACTTTCTAAACTTGTCCTTAATATCTTTTGGAGGGATGTAGGTCTTCTGTGAGACTTGATTTTCCTCCTTGTTGTCTTCCTTTTTGATGGGACTCTTGAGAGCATAGGCATAGCCTTTTGTCTTTTCTCCTTTTATCTTCTTTGAGGATTGTGTGGTTTTTGATATTTGACCTTCTTCATAGCCAATACCACTCTTATTGTTGTTGCAAGTATGTGCCTAATCAATGTTGTCATTGATGTCAACATATCTGTGTTGCCATTGGTGCCAACTGTGCTCCTACTTTGTTGAGGATATTGAGAAAATTAGGCCCTCCAGTGATAACAATGTGTTGCAGTAGAAACAGTACATTACATGCAGAAGAACAATTCAGAAGAATGCTCTGCATTTCTTGAAGAATGAATATCTTTACCTACAGATTGGAATGTATTTAGAAGCCTATCTGAAGATGTTATATTCCAAGTTTGAGCATTCGGTATGAAGAATTGAGTGAGATATGTTCACCAGAGTGAAAACAACTTTTTCTGTGTGTTTGGTGGTGACAGGGAGAAAGTATTTGGCTCCGCATTGAAGTATTTTGGTTTGCAGCTCTAGAAGTAAGTCTGTGATGATGTTAAATGTCTTCAAGTATAATGGTTCATTATTTGGTGGTCCACAAGCTATCTTTTACTCATGACAGTGGCTGGCAGTGTTGTTCCTGTGCTCTGGTTTAAAGAATCATGTTGATAGAGTTGTTAGAGATCGTGCGGTTGTTCCTGGTGATTATAATGTGCTTGTGGATGTCTCCTGATCATGCTCCTACATTCATATTGGTCTGCAAGGTATAATCCAGATCGTGCATGAAGCGTGTTCTTGAGAATACTTATGTTAACATCAATCTTGGCCGAAATGGTTGAATTAATCACTTGCGAAGATACATCAAAGATTGTGATAGCGTGTTGTAGTGTGGAAGATTGTGTTTGAGTCCTAGCTAAGGCATGGCGTGATCCACATACATTCTTACATCTTTTCCTTAGCTAAATTTGTATTAGGTCCAAACCTATTTTATGTATGTTTGTAATGCTGACCTTGGAGATTGTTCCAATGGTTGATGATTGTAATGCCAACCTTGATGATCATTCCAAGGTTGATGTAGTGTATAAATACTTGTAATTGAGTCGTGAAAAGGTATCCTATGTGTGAAGATGCAAAGTTAAAGTGAAGTAGCAGAGCAGAGTAGAGGTGTTTGTGCTTTAATGGAACTAAACCTTGGCATGAAGTAGACGATGTTATCTTGGTTCAACCCTTTGGCAGTGAGCCATCCATAGGCAGTGAGCAATTTGGGCAGTGAGCCTTTGTTTTTCGGTATTGATATAACATATATATTTATGTGGGCTAACACCCACCATGGTTTTTCCCTTCTAGGGTTTTCCACATAAAAATCTAGTGTCTCATGTGTTGTTTATGCTTTTGTGGTGAGCTTCTCATTTAATGCTTTCATAGTCATATATGAATATAAGTAATTGATAAGTTGATGATTATATTTGGTTAAAAGTTTTAGGACAACTTATTCAGCCCCCCCTCTCAGTTGTCCAATGTAGTTTAACAATTGGTATCAGATCCAAGTTCCTCTAAAAAAAGCCTAACAGCTTGAGGAAGATCTAGGATGTCTTATAAGAAGGAAGCTCCACATTTTGATGGGACAAATTATACTCTTTGGAAGGCACAAATGAAAAGCCATCTTCTCTGTCTTGGTTATAAAGTATGGCTAGCTACACTATCACAATTTTTCATACCTGAAGGTGGTTTGACAACTGAAGATGATATCAAAGAATATGAGTTGGATGTCAAAGCAAAGGATGCACTGTTAAGTTCCTTAAGTGACTCAGTGTTGACGAAAGTTGTGGACCTTGAATCTGCAAATGAGGTATGGGAGAAACTAAAAATTTTGTATGAAGGAGATGATTATGTAAGATAAGCCAAGCTACAGATCCTGAAAGTAAGATATGAGGGTTTGAAGATGAATGAAGATGAAAACAGAACATCCTTTATGCAAAGAGTTGATGAACTTGTCACTAGAATAAAAGGTATGGGAGGAACTCTCACTGATAAAGAAGTTGTGATGAAAATTCTCAGATCACTACCAAAATCTTATAGTCACAAGGTGGCTACTATTGAAGAATTTATGACTATGAAATCTATTGATAGAGATCAGTTACTTGGAAAGCTTACAGCCTTTGAGATGAGAGAATTTGGTGATGCTCTTCCAAAAGTTGAATCAGCTTTCAAAGCCAGTACTATAGAAAAGATTTCCAAAGCTGAGAAATATAAAGTGGATGATGACTTTGATGAAATTGAAGCTAACTTTGTTGACAGGATGCAAAGAGGTTCCGGTAAGTTCAGAGCTAAATTACCTTTCAAATGTTTCTCTATGGTAAGGTAGGTCATTATGCTTCCAGATGTCCTGAAAGAATTGAAAGAAATAAGAAAAGATATGAGAGCAGACCTAGAGTCCCAAAGAAATGCTACTATGTCAGAGATTTTGATGATGAAGGTGTGACTGATGATGCTAGTACTAGTGTAGATGAATGTCTGTTTATTGCTATTAAAGAAGATCCTGTGTCTACTAATTCTGCTAGCCATGTGAAGGATGAAAAACTAGTAGAAGAAAGTACATTGGCTGTTCAGGTTGAGAAAGATAAGGATGAATGTATTATTGATAGCGGATGCTCACATCACATGACTGGTGACAAAAGTAAGTTTGTAAGTTTGGAAAAGTATGATGGAGGACTGGTTAGGTTTGGAGATAATGCAACTGGTAAGATTTGTGGAAAAGGATCTATTTCATTTGATGGAAAGCATAATACTGACAATGTTCTATATGTGAAGGGTTTGAAGCATAATCTTTTGAGTGTTGGTTAGATGTGTGACAAAGGATATGATCTAAGATTCAAAGACAACGGGTGCAAGATCATGAAAAGCTCCAGAACTGTGATTATTACCGGTAAGAAGACAAAAGGTAACATCTATCAAATTAAAGGAACTAACAATTATTGTTTATTAGTTCAGGCAGATGAAAGTTGGTTGTGGCATAGAAGGATGTGTCATATAAACTTTGATAGTCTGGTAAAGATAAGCTCAAGTCAGGCTATGAGAGATTTACCAAAACTTGTGAAACCCTCCAACTCAATTTGTAAGGAATGTCAGTTGGTAAGGACAAGTTTCAAGAGCAAAGAACAATTTTCTATCAGTTTGCTGGATCTAGTGCATACAGATCTCTGTGGTCCTACAAGGGTGAGAAGTCTACAAGGTGACAGGTACTTCATGTTGCTTATTGATGATTATTCTAAAATGACTTGGGTTACCTTTCTAAGAGATAAATCAAAAGCCCTAGAGAAGTTCAAATCTTTCAAGGCAATGGTTGAGAATGAAATAGATTTGAAGATCAAATGCTTGAGGTCTAATAGAGGAGGTGAGTTAACATCAAATGAATTCAACATTTTTTTTGAAGAGCATGGCATAAAGAGACAGTTGTCTGCACCTAGGACTCCTCAGCATAAAGGAGTTGTGGAAAGGAAGAACAGGATGGTTTAGGAGGCTACTAGGACAATGATGAAGGAAGAAGGTCTGTCGGAAGTCTTTTGGAAAGAGGCTTTCACACTATTGTCTACATTCAAAATAGAGTTCAAGTGAAAGGTAATGGTACTAAAACTCCCTATGAATTGTGGTATGGAAGAATTCCTATAGTAAAATATTTCAAAGTCTTTGGAAGTAAATGTTATATCAGGAGAGATGAAGATCTAGGAAAGTTTGATGCAAGATGTGATGAAGGAATCTTTCTTGGATACTCTACCAAGAGCAAGGCTTACCGGTGCTACAACAAAAGGCTCAAAAAGATTGTCAAAAGTGCAAATGAGAAGGTAGATGAAGGCAAAGAAACAATATCAAACCTGAGTTGTTATGAACGAGATGAACATGTGACTATAGAAATTGAAGAGAAAGATGAGCAAGCAGATAGTCATGATGAAGAAGAGGCTTAGGAAAGTGTTGTCAAGACTCCCAGGTATGTAAGGATCAATCATTCTAAAGATCCAATTAAGGTGACAAGAACAAAGGTGTGCTAACAAGAAGAAGAGCTGCAAAGGAACAAGTCAATTACTGTTTGCTTTCAAGGATTGAACCAAAAATTGAGAATGAAGCATACAATGATGAAAATTGGGTAAAGGCAATGGAGGAATCTAACTACTACAGATAGAGAATGTTTAGTGGAATTTTCACCTCATATTGGTCAATACACTGTAAGAATTTGATCAGATCAGTGTCATCATTGAAAACTTGCCAATTATAGATATTGTCTGGGATTGCAGGTCTAGTTTTAAACTCAACTTTAGTAAAGCCTGCTAATGTGACATCATCCCTTATCAAGGCTATATTTGCTAGGATGTCTGCCATTATATTTTTTGACCTGTCTACCTAGTTAATGGAGAAAGTATCAAACAATTCAATATCATCCCAGATAGCATTTCTATATTGTTTCAATCTTTTGTTCTTGGATGAATGCTTCTCTCTGACCTGAGATATAACCAATTCTGAATCCCCATACACAACATGGCATTTTATTTTGTATTTTATGGAAATGTTTAGGCCAACGAGCAAAGCTTCATATTCTGCTATGTTATTGGTACACTCAAATATTAGCAGGAATGAGTACTTGAAAGTTTTACCAGTTGATGAGTTAAACAATACTCCTGCACCATTACCAACCTTACTACACGCACCATCAAAATACATTTTCCATACACCACATTCATCAATTTGAGCTTCTTGGTGTATTGGGTCAGTGTTCTATAATTCTGGTTGACTTTTTTCAATTTTGAATGCACCAAGGTCTGTATCACAGAAGAAATTTACTTGATTCTAGTCAATGCGTTCTATGATGTTCTCATACCTTGGCTCTCTACACAACTTAATTTCTTTTTCTACCACTAGTATAGTGGCATAGGATATATCCAATTGGACATTTCCTTTGGCTATTGCAGTCCATTGTCTGGATAGCAACATTCCATAGTAAGGTGGAATATCCACTACAGTGATATCAATCTTATAAACTACTTCAGGGTAAGCAGCTAACTTTATCTCTACATCCCTCATAATACCCACAACTAGGATGGATCTATTGTCCATAGCATAACATTTACCATATGTGGTGTCAACCCACATTCCTAACTCTTTCATGACCGCTATTGGCATGATGATCATAGCCGCCCCTAAATCAATCGTACAGTTCCTCACTAGTTTGTTTTTTATCAACAGGGTGGTGTAAAAAGGATCTACTTGAGATGGATTCCTTGTCAATGTGTCACCTAGATATACTTCAGGAGTTTTAGCAGCCTCAATTTGAACATTATTTATTTTGATTTCAGGTTTTTCTTGTTTCTTTTTTGGTATATCTAAAATCATCTTAACCACTGTGTTCCTGTACTGATCTATCTTCATCATTTCAAGAAGTGGTACTGATATTTTCACTTGAGATACTGCTTGGGCTATGTCAAATGAGGGAGTTATTGTTTGATCAACTTTTTCTATTTTGATATGCCCCTTTTCTCCAACTGGTATTTTGTCTTTTATCTTACCTTGCTTAATTTTTTTTGGCTATTTAGATGTATTTTTCATATTGTCCCTATTATGAGTCTGATCTTTTACAAACACACTTCTAGGCATTCCTTGATCTACATTGACTATTCTATTTCTCAGATTATAGTTACTTTTTGCTTGTGCTACTACGGTAATTGTGAGAGCCCTTCTTTCCTCTTCAGTTGGTTTTCTCGATTGGTTATGTGATGGTATGCCATGATCATAAACATTTTCTTCATATTTATATTCTTGGTCTAAGAATACCTCTTGTCTTCCCATGTTAGTGTTATATCTTTGGTTTCCCACGTCATATTCATATCCATCCTCCTCTGTGGATGAATATCCTTCATCAATCTGATAGGGTCTGAATGCTAGCATGTTTATAGTATGGTTGTCTCTTTCCTGACCATAAGAATTTCCCTCTTCTTGTACTGATTGTGCCACCACACAATAATCAAGTGAGTGGTAGACTATAGGCTAAGCACCATGGATTATTTTCCACTACATGTGTTCCATTTCTTTTAAGAGGGTCGGGAGTATCTTTCCCATAATTTTGCTTTCTATTGTTTTCCACAGGCTTTCCATCTTTCCAATTGGTGTTATAGGGCATGTCATGCAGGCGTGGCCTTTCATTTCTGTAATAATTGTTCTATTTTGTTTGACTATTGTTTAGAGCTGGTATAATCTTTGGGTTTTTTCTCTTCCTAAGCTTGCTTGCTACTCTTCAATTGTTCTCCATGCTGACAGCTGCCTTTTGTGCCTCTGCCAAGGTCATGGGAGCCTTGTTTCTAAGCTCATATCTAGTCTTTGGATCAAAGGAATTTAAGTATAATGCTAAGGCCATGCGATCTGGAGGTTTCAATTCCAATGGGATTTTATTATAGATTTTGGAAAATCTCTTATTGAAATCTACCACAGACTCGTTATAATTTTTTTGAATGTTGGTTAATTCATGAACCACAAAATTTGGATCATATTGGCTCCCATATTGTTCTTTGAACTTATCTTTAACATCTTCATAAGAGCAGATTGAAGCATCAAGTAAATTTTTGCACCAGTCTCTGGTGTCTTCAACCAGGGACAGCATGAATAATTTTATTAAAACATCTTCATATTCCACTTCAAAGTTGTCCATAAGATGTTCAAAACTTCTAATATGCTCTTTTGCAGAAATAGCATTGTTTCCAGTAAATTTTGGGAGAGCACTCCTTAGATCATTATCAATAGGATCAGGACATACTTGATATTTGGATAAGTCCAATTGTTTTTATCTATTGATGTTCAGGGGCCCTTGTAGTCGTTGGTTTGGTTGATACTGGTTATGCGGTTGTTGGTTTGGCTGATATTGGTTATATGGAGGATGTTTTTGCAAATTTAAATGTGGATTTGCATGGTGATATTGAGGCCTAACATATTGTTGGCCTGGAGGTGGGTATGGATTGACCATGTGTTGGGATGTGTTATGTGTAATGGGTGGTCTCGGATTTCTTGGAGGAATATTCTATTAGACAAGGCTTGTTGATGGTGGTTGTGGATTAGATGAACTACATGCATTCTGGTATACATTCTGTTGTGGATTCTTTGGAGCATATCCTCCTTTTTTGTGTGGAGGTACATATTTCAAGTTAGCTATTCTAGTTCTGTCTTTTATCTGTTGTATTTCTTGTTTCAAATGACTTTCAACTTCCCTTAACTTGACAAGTTCAAGCTCCTCTTGTAATTTAAGTAGATTATGTTCCATCTCATCCTTACTCCTCATATCTTTTGGTGGACTATTATTCATTTTTGTAAAAGTTTCTTGACCTGTGACGTCCTGCTGAACTCCTTCTCCTTATTGCAATGACATCTCATAGTCATATTCTGCCTGTTTTTGGTCTATTAGCCTTATGACCTCAGCTTCATACTCAAGTTGTCTTTGGGGATCAGGCCTATATTTAGCTAGAACATCATCAGATAATCCATAGTTCTGGGATAGGGTGTCATTTGATTCGTGCAGAGGAGTAAAACTATTATGGGTGATAACAAGTTGTTCTGAAGCATTATCCAGATTATCTTGATTATGGTTCTTTTGAGATTGGTTTGATAACCCAGTTTTCTTTGATGGAGATTTTAAGGGTAGAGATGTTTACAATTTTTTCCCATCGGCTTTAGATCTCCTACCATCCATTTTAAAACATTATCAAACTCCAAGACATAGAGTGATTGTATTAGAGAATAGAGTCACCACCTCACTTCAAGAGGACTGATTAATGTCTGGGTTCTCCTTGACCAGTAGAGTTTCAACCTTTTGACTCTATAGATGTGGTTTCTTACCAAATTTTACTATGTACGATCCCCAATAGAGTCACCAATTTGTTGGGTCTCAAAAATGATGGTTTTAGACCACAAGAGGGTGCCAATCTCTTGATATGTTTTTGGTTAACAAGACAGGGTTAATGTACTTGGAAACCCCCTACTCTTTAGGTTCTGTTAGACCTAGGCGGTGCACCTAAATGATAAGGCAGAATTAAAATCTAAGTGGATCCTGATTTAGGCAATTTTACTCACTATGGCACACAACTATGAGATAATTGCAAAGCTTACTTACTAACTCCTAATAAAAGCTTGAAGTATGGAAGGTGTGAATTAAATTTATGTAAAGAGTTCTAAAATTGATCAGTACCTAATCTATTGGGTGGATGGAGTCAGTGGATAAATGATGATTATGGAGGCAGAGGTGTGAGATTAGTAGATTTAGTTCTCAGCTTAACTCTAATAGTTGGGCACTTTCAGATGTATGTACCTTATACAGACATGCAAGTGTGTAAGTTATTTGAGCTCTTCTAAGTAATCCCAGTGATATCCCCTTATGCTACTGTGAAGTTGTGAAAGGATTTTAATTCAAATGTGAGGAGAAGCCAATTAAGACAATTTATTTAAAAGGATTTTAATCCACTCAGGAACCAATCAAATTAAATTTCGTAAAAGTTAATTTAATCCTTTTGCACACAGAAACCAATCAGCAGCACCACACAATTACAGCAAATGTGCATTGACAAATCAAATGTATCTTCACACGCAATTTGAATAACATAAATAGCCAGTTTGGAGACAGCCAAATAACATATGTGCATAATAAATTAACACAAGAGTTAAACACTGAGAATAGATCACCATGAAATATCAATTTGCTCCATTATATTTCTTCAGATAAAATATAGTATTTGCATAAGTTTCTCAGAGATGATTGTGGATAGGTGAAATAGGTGCAATCTATCTTCTTACTAATGCCCTACCTCAAGTGAAAAATGGTAATGATGATCTTCTAACTCTTATTTCTCTAACTTATATAGCCATATCATTGAAGAGGATGTACCCCTTCACAAGTGTCTTTTGGAATTTTAATAACAACAAACAAACTATCATTAGGCTCTAATAAGCAATAAATAAATTTTAGTAATATGGTCCAAGTATTTTTGGCTTAAATGAGTATCTGCACATTCCACAACATTCCTTGCAGTAAACTCCATAGTAACCATTTTCTCCATACATGCACAAGCCTCCTCTAATAATGGGTCTTTACTTTTCACAGCCTCCAAGGCTTCATGTAGGATCAATTGGCATTCCTTCGTCCAATCCTGCTAACTTTTCAGACTCTTATCATCATTGAATAGTGTAGGTACTCCTCTGGAAGCATTGGTGAATTCTTTAGCTTCTACTCGAAGGTCCTCATGAAAATCTATGTGCACTCTGAAGAAGTCCTTAACATTGGTAATGGCCTCAGTATCAGGATCATCTTTGTTCTGAATTTCTTGGAGTTTCTCTTTACTCCTGTCAGCCAACCTTTCATGCTCTTGGAGGGAAGTTTGATTTTTGGAATGGGTAATCTAGAATTTGTTCATCCACGTCATCATACTAGCATGTCTCCTGTTGAATAATGTGGAAAGTGCATTAAATCTAGCCTAGGTTATCTAAGTATTGACCTGTGATGTTTCACCTTTGTCCATTATCTTAGAACTCTCCCCTTGGGATAACAGTTTGGTAGGAACTAAATCTTTCAGAAAATCTTTTTCCTTTCGCATTCTCTCATAGTTCAATTTATACATGTCTCTTTCTCGGATTAGCATTTGAATCTGTGCTTTGTTTAATTTAGCCACATTAATACCTATTTCTGCAGTAACCATAGGATCGGTTTCTCCCACCTTCAGTGTAATAACATGGCCAAATGCCTTCTCTGTGTCAATGATGGCAAGCTTTTGGTGTGGAGGGTATAGGACCCATATCATAAGAGATTCTTCATCAGGATTGTATAGTGATCTAGTGTACACCTCTGTCACACCTTCTAAATTGAGTTTATGCTTGTCATCATTATTGTGCAGAAAACTATCAAAAACTAGAGAAGACTTCAGATCCAAACCCAGAAAAATCATCACACCAGCTTCTTCTAAGAGTTTCCTCCCTTTCTCTGCAGACATATTTTTAATTTCATTTTCAACATCTATTTTCAGATTATTCAATAACTGTTTTTCATTATCCGGTGTGATATTTGAAATAGATTCTTTGAATGATTGACCCTTATGTCTATACAAGAAAGATTTAAATTCTGGGGACTGAATAAACTGATCATCTGAAACAAAAGAATTGTAAGCTAGCTGTCTGGCATCTGTATCAGGTGTTTCCTCAATTTCTAATTCTCTATTTGAAGGCTCATATTATTCAATTCTAAGTTTAGGAATTATATCAAGCTGGTCTTGGGGTCTTTCATCATGAGATCCTTCACTATTAGAGGATAAAACCTCTATCTCTTGTGCCTCTCTCCTCCTCTTTTCCACTTCCTGATTATACTCATCAATGGCAAATTCAACCTCTACCTCTTCCAAATTCTTGTATGTGCTTGATGTTGTGAATTTTTCGGCCCCTTGGTGAATTCCTCACTTTTCCATTGCAACCCTCAGAGATTTCTTTTGATTTCAATTCATTATGAATCAGAGTAGTTTGTACGAGATTATGCTCAAGCAGTCATTAATGTTAGCCACTGTAATTGAATGTAGCAGGCTTCTCGGGCTCTAAAAAATGTCAAATCGATATAATGAATTGTGTCAGGAAGACTATTTCAATCTCATGCTGATCTATATGTTCATTTTGGCACCATCTTTTGTTTATACACTCCCAATCAATCGCCAAGACTATCTTAATGTCTCTTTGATAGGAGGTGTTCTTTTAGTTCTGATCTTATCGGGAAGACCTTTTAACACTTTCATCAATGTACAAATCCCTTTTTCTTGCCTTTTTCTGTTCTCAACATTTCGGGGAGACATTGTGACTTTCACTCTGATATCAAGGTGGTCTTGACTGTTGAAGTTGCTTTTCGACATCGGTGAGTGTTCTCCTGATGAGCAGTAGATACTTTGTAGTCATCCGGCTGACAATTACTATCGCCAAGAGAAAAAAATGTTCTTCTGATACATTAAGTCTCGCCGATAGTGTTTTATGATATCTTTTGTCCATGGGGAACATCGGTGGGACTCTCGCCGATCTTTGTAATACCTTCTCATCGGGGTGACTTGCATAGTCAGAAAGATATAAAAAATCCATTCCGATGGTCTATGTCATGCCAATAGAACCAATGTATCAATTCATTGGCGAGAATGCATACGCTTCTTGCCGAACTTATGTTCATCGGTATGAGTTCTGAGATCGGCACAATTTAAAATTTTCACTCTAACTTTATTTCTCTTGCCGATAAGCTTTGTATTGGCAACACAATAGCTAGTCTTCCCGATCATTACACAATTGTTAATTATGGGTTCTTTGATTGGTGTAACTCCGTTTAGGTCTTCCCGATATAAATGAAAATGTCCATTAGAGGATTATGGCTTATCTGATTGGAAAGACATGCATATTTTCTTGCTGATAGGGGTCAATTGTTTGTTTTGCACAACTATGATCGGAGAAATGCTTATCTAAAAGATCATATTTATGGAATCATCAGTTGTTATGGGCTACAATATGGATCTTGTCACACAAATTTTATCAATCTGTATTTATCATAAGATCAATGTATGGCAAATGTGGAGGACAAATGAGAGGTGGTTAATGAAAAATGTGAAACTTTTTCCAGTTCTAATAGTGGCTCTGATTGGGGATGAATGAGCATGAGATCATTGCAAGAATCCAGAAAGATCTCTAGGAAGCAGACCATATGGAACTTGGAATGTATTTGAAGTGGAAGCTGGTATGGATGAGTAATGGGAGTGGAATGAAATCCTATACTACTGTGCATGGAAAAAATATTGTAAAAAGGCAATTGTGAGAATTGTCCATGCACTGGCAATTCTTAGCCTTTTCCTAGACTACTGTGCATGGAAGTTTTTAAGAAAAGAAATGTTTCAAGAATTGTCCATGCACTGGCAATTCCTGATCTTCTCCTGACATATTTTGTAGATAATACGAATCTTCTCCTCCTTTGCCAGTAATAACAAAAGGCCCAATCTAAAGAGCTTCAAACTTTCCATGTTTCCCTTTATCTTGGCACCTTGCATTCCACAGTAGGACCATATCATTTTCATTGAATTTTTTGTCCTTTGCCCTTTTGTTAAATAAATACTTCATTTGTGATTGCATCTTAGTATTTTGTTCTTGGGCCAATCTTCTGATCTCATCTAATTCTGCCAACTATTCCATTCTTTCTTCCATTGGTTCAGGGACATCCAGATCTTCTTGAAGTATAAATTTGTATATAGGTAACAGGTTTTGCATGGGCATTCTAGCTCGTGCTCCATAAACTAGCTCAAAAGGTGAGTTACCAGTTGATTTCTTTACAGTGATTCTGTCTACCCATACTTCCATCCTTAATTTAGAATCCCATGCCTTCTTATTTCTGTCCAAAATCCTTTTAATAATTTTTAGGATACTATTATTACTTGACTCGGCCTGTCCATTCACCTATGGATGGTATGGTGAGGCATATGAAATCACAATACCATATGATTCACAAATTTTTCTAAATTCATCTGATCTAAAACCCAATCCATTGTCTGTGATTATCTTGGCAGGTGTCCCAAATCTTATAATAATGTTATCCATCAAGAAATTAGTTACAACCTTGCTAGTGGCTTGTTTAGTTGGGATGGCTTCTATCCATTTCGTGAAGTAATCAATTGCTACCAATATCCACTTATGACCCCCACTAGAATTTTCTGATATCTCTCCAATAAAATTAATTCCCCATTGGTAAAAAGGAGCCTTGACTTGCATTGGCTTGAGTGGCAGCGCTCCTTGATATTTCATCTTTCCTGAGAACTTCTAACATGCTTCACACTTTCTTACATATGTGAAAGCATCATTGAAAACTTTCGGCCAGTAATAACCATCTCTTAAAATTTTATGGGTAGTAGTTTTGCTGGAAAAGTGTCCTCCACAGACTCCTTCATGCATTTCCTTCATTACTCTTTTTGCCTGGGATTCATCCAAACATAGTAGTAGTACCCCATCTCTATTCTTCCAATATAAATCACCATCTAGGAAAACATATTTATATGCATGTAGCTTCAGAGTTCTTTTTTGATTGTCATTCAAATGTTCAGGGCATTTCTAATTCTTCAAGAAATATATTATGTCAGTGTACCAAGCTATTTTTTCAATGCTTGCAATCATGGTCTCTTCTTTTCCTACATTGCAAATTTGAGAAGCCTCTAGATTTGATTCAGCCATTAGTTTAGCTAAACCATGTCCTCTTACTAGTTTGGTGATTTGGATCTCTACATTAAACTCCTAGATTCTATTGATCCATCTACACCTCCTCGCAGTGACTTCTGCTTGTACAAACACATCTTTAACCGCAATATTTGGAACATATGCAATCACCTTTGCCCCTACCAAGTAAGGTCTGAAAATTTTCACTGCTTTCACCAAAGCATATGCCTATTTTTCTGTAATATCATAGTTCAATTCTACTCCTTGGAGGGATTTACCAAAAAATGATATAGGTTGTTCATATCCTTCATCATTCTTTTATAGCATTACTGCAACAATAGTATGATATGATGCAAATGAGAAGATGTGAAATGGCTTACTAAAATTAGAGGAATTCAATACTGGGGCCTCTTTAATTGCTCTCTTTATGGCTACAAATGCATCTAGTGCATCTGCAAACCAATCTATCTTAGCCCCCTTCTTCAACATTTTTGAAATGGGTTTGACAATTTCAGCAAAGTTTGGGATGAATCTTCTTACGAAATTTATTTGCCCAAAGAAGGATTGGATGGCTTTAATTGTTTTAGGAATAGGGATTTTGTCTATGGCTTCCACTCTTTCTAGATCGATTTTAACCCCATCTTTGGACACTATATAACCTAATAATTTGCCTTTTGTCACTACAAAATGACATTTCTTTGGATTCAAAGAGATACCATATTCCACAACTTTGATAAATATTTTTTCAAGATTATCAACATGATCTTCTGCCTTCTTGGAGTATGCAGTGAGGTCATCTTGATAGACCACCATTATAACATTAATCAGTTCAGCAAAAGCAACATTCATGGCCCTCTGGAAAGTTGCACCAACATTTGTAAGTCCAAATGGCATTCTAACATGTATATATGTGCGCCAAGGAGTAGTAAATTTAGTTTTATATTATTCTGATTCTTTCACTCTCACCTGATTATAACCTAAAAATCCATCCATCATAGATAACAACTCACATCCTGTGACCTTTTGTAGAATTGCCTCCATATTTAGAAGTAGATAGTTGTCTTTAAGGGATGAGATATTTAGATTTCTAAAATATACACATAGCCTTATGTCACCATTCTTTTTCCTGACTAGCACCAAGTTGGAGACCCACGTAGAATGTCTAATAGGCTTAATGATACCTCCTTCCCTTAGTTTCACAAGTTCTTCATGCATTTTGGGCTATAAGGTTGGGTTTATGGGTCTCTATTTTTGTCTGAAAGGTTTTGTATTAGGTTTGAGTGGGATTTCATGTTGGAACAGATCCTCCCTGTATGCCTTAAGGTCATCATAAGACCAAGCAAAGACATGCTTATACTTTCTCAATAGAGAAATCAACATTTTTCTGATTGTAGGGCTTATCCTTTTCCCAATATACCCTTTTCGGTGCCATTTTAGTACCCAAGTTGATTTCTTCAAGGTCTTCCTTCTTTACTGGTGTCTGTTTCATAAGGCCTCGGTTTTGTCCATCAAACACCCTTTCTAGTGCCACAATCCTCTTAGGAATCTTATTAGTCTTAAGCTGGACGATTTCTTTACCAAACAAAGTTTGCTTGCCATCTACTTCCTCTACAAATGCATTAAAATCAATCTCTTGGGCCTCATATTGGTCAATGCACTGTAAGAATTTGATCAGATCAATGTCATCATTGAAAACTTGCCAATTATAGACATTGTCTAGGATTGCAAGTCTAGTTTTAAACTCAACTTCAGTAATTCCTGCTAATGTGACATCATCCCTTTTAAAGGCTATATTTGCTAGGAAATCTGCCATTATATTTTTTGACCTATCTACCCAATTAATGGAGAAAGCATCAAACAATTCAATATCATCCTAGACAACATTTCTATATCGTTTCAATCTTTTGTTCTTGAATGAATACTTCTCTCTGACCTAAGATATAACCAATTTTGAATCCCCATACACAACAAGGCATTTTATTTTGTATTTTATGGCAATGTTTAGGCCAACGAGCAAAGTTTCATATTCTACTATGTTATTGGTACACTCAAATGTTAGCAAGAATCAGTTCTTGAAAGTTTTACCAATTGGTCAGATAAACAATACTCCTGCACCATTACCAACCTTACTACACGCACCATCAAAATACATTTTCCATACACCACATTCATCAATTTGGGCTTCTTGGTGTATTGGGCCAATGTTCTATAATTCTGGTTGACTTTTTTCAATTCTGAATGCACCAAGGTCTGTATCACAGAAGAAATTTACTTGATTCTGGTCAATGCGTTCTATGATGTTCTCATACCTTGGTTCTCTACACAACTTAATTTCTTTTTCTCCCACTAGTATAGTGGCATAGGATAGATCCAACTGGACATTTCCTCTAGCTATTGCAGTCCATTGTCTAGATAGCAACATTCCATAGTAAGGGGGAATATCCACTACAATGATATCAATCTTATAAACTGCTTCAGGGTAGGCAGCTAACTTTATCTCTACATCTCTCATAATACTCACAACTGGGATGGATCTGTTGTCCATAGCATAACATTTACCATATGTGGTGTCAACCCACATTCCTAACTCTTTTATGACCGCTATTGGCACGACGTTCATAGCCACCCCTGAATCAATCATATAGTTCCTCACTAGTTTATTTTTTATCAATAGGGTGGTGTAAAAGGGATCTATTTGAGATGGATTCCTTGTCAATGTGTCACCCAGTTATACTTCAGCAATTTAAGCAGCCTCAGTTTGAACATTATTTATTTTCATTTCAAGTTTTTCTAATTTCTTTTTTGGATATCTAAAATCATCTTAACCATTGTATTCCTGTACTGATCTATCTTCATCATTTCAAGAAGTGGTAGTGATATTTTCACTTGAGATACTGCTTGGGCTATGTCAAATAAGGGAGTTATTGTTTGATTAGCCTTTTCTATTTTTTTATGCCCCTTTTCTCCAACTGGTATTTTGTCTTTTATCTTACCTTGCTCAGTTTTTTCTGGCTCTTTAGATGTATTTTTCATATTGTCCCTTTTATGACTCTGATCTTTTACAAACACACTTCTAGGCGTTCCTTGATCTGCATTGACTGTTCTATTTCTCATATTATAGTTACTTTTTTCTTGTGCTACTATGGCAATTGTGAGATCCCTTCTTTCCTCTTTAGTTGGTTTTCTCCATTGGTTATGTGATGGTATGCCATGATCATAAACATTTTCTTCATAATTATATTCTTTGTCTGAGAATACCTCTTGTCTTCCCATGCCAGTGTTATATCTTTGGTTTCCCACGTCATATTCATATCCATCCTCCTCCGTGGATGAATATCCTTCATCAATCTGATGGGGTCTGAATGCTAGCATGTTTATAGTATGGTTGTCTCTTTCCTGACCATAAGAAGTTCCCTCTTCTTTTACTGATTGTGCCACCACACAATGATCAGGTGAGTGAGGTAGACTACAAGCTAAGCACCATGGATTATTTTCCGCTACATGTGTTCCATTTCTTTTAAGAGGGTCAGGAGTATCTTTCCCATAATTCTGCTTTCTATTATTTTCCAAAGGCTTTCCATCTTTCCAATTGGTGTTATAAGGCATGTCATGCAGGCATGGCCTTTCATTTATGTAATAATTGTTCTATTTTTTTTATTATTGTTTAGAGCTGGTATAATCTTTAGGTTTTCTCTCTTCCCGAGCTTGCCTGCTACTCTTCTATTGTTCTCCATGCTGACAGCTGCCTTTTGTCCCTCTGCCAAGGTCATGGGAGCCTTGTTTTTGAGCTCATATCTAGTCTTTGGATCAAAGGCATTTAAGTATAATGCTAAGGCCATGCGATCTGGAGGTTTCAATTCCAATGGGATTTTATTATAGATTTTGGAAAATCTCTTATTGAAATCTACCACAAACTAGTTATAACTTTTATGAATGCTAGTTAATTCATGAACCACAAAATTTGGATCATATTGGCTCCCATATTGTTCTTTGAACTTATCTTTAACATTTTCATAAGAGCAAATTGAAAAGTCAGGTAAATTTTTGCACCAGTCTCTAGCGTCTTCAACCAGGGACAGCATGAATAATTTCATTAAAACATCTTCATATTCCACTTCAAAGTTGTCCATGAGATGTTCAAAACTTCTAATATGCTCTTCTTCAGAAATAGTGTTATTTCTAATAAATTTTGGGAGCTCGCACTCCTTAGATCATTATCAATAGGATCAGGACATACCTAATATTTGGATAAGTCCAACTGTTTGTATCTATTGATGTTCAGGGGCCCTTGTAGTCATTGGTTTGGCTGATACTGGTTATGTGGTTGTTGGTTTGGCTGATATTGGTTATATGGAGGATGTTGTTGTAGATTTAAATGTGGGTTCGCATGGTGATATTGAGGCCTAACATATTGTTGGCCTAGGGGCGGGTATGGATTGACCATATGTTGGGAAGTGTTACGTGTAATGGGTGGTCTTGGATTTCTTGGAGGAATATTCTATTGGAAAAGGCTTGCTGATGGTGGTTGTGGATTGGATGAACTACCTGCATTCTATTATACATTCTGTTGTGGATTCTTTGGAGCTTATCCTCCTTGTTTGTGTGGAGGTACATATTTCAGGTTAGCTATTCTAGTTCTATCTTTTATCTGTTGTATTTCTTGTTTCAAATGACTTTCAGCTTCCCTTAACTTGACAAATTCAAGCGCCTCTTGTAATTTAAGTAAATTCCGTTCCATCTCATCCTTACTCCTCATATCTTTTGGTGGACTCTTATTTATTTGTGTAAAAGTTTCTTGACCTGTGAGTTCCTGCTGAACTCCTTCTCCTTGTTGCAACGACATCTCATAGTCATATTCTGCCTATTTTTGGTCTATTTCCCTTATGGCATCAGCTTCATACTCAAGTTGTCTTTGGGGATCAGGCCTATATTTGGCTAGAACTTCATTAGATAATCCATAGTTCTGGGATAGGGTGTCATTTGATTCATGTAGAGGAGTAAAACTATTATGGGTGATAATAGGTTGTTCTGAAGCATTATCCTGATTATCTTGATTATGGTTCTTTTCAGATTGGCTTGATAACCCAGTTTTCTTTGATGGAGCTTTTAAGGGTGGGGATGTTTGTAGTTTTTTCCCATCAGCTTTAGATCTCCTACCATCCATTTTAAAAGATTATCAAACTCCAAGACATAGAGTGATTGTATTAGAGAATAGAATCGCCACCTCACTTCAAGAGGACTGATTAATGTCTGGGTTCTCCTTGACCAACAGAGTTTCAACCTTTTGACTCTATAGATGTGGTTTCTTACCAGATTTTACTATGTACGATCCCCAGTAAAGTCGCCAATTTGTTGGGTCTCAAAAACATTGGTTTTAGACCACAAGAGGGTGCCAACCTCTTGATACGTTTTTGGTCAACAAGACAGGGTTTATGTACTTGGAAACCCCCTACTCTTTAGGTTCTGCTAGACCTAGGTGGGTGCACCTAAATGATAAGGCAGATTTAAAATCTAAGTGGATCCTGATTTAGGCAATTTTACTCACTATGGCACACAACTGTAAGATAATTGCAGTGCTTACTTACTAACTCCTAATAAAAGCTTGAAGTATGGAAGATATGAATTAAATTTATGTAAATAGTTCTAAAATTGATCAGTGCCTAATCTATTTGGTGAATGGAGTCAGTGGATAAATGATGATTATGGAGGCAGAGGTGTGAGATTGGTAGATTTAGTTCTCAACTTAACTCTAACAGTTGGGCACTTTCAGATGTATGTCCCTTATACAGACATGCAAGTGTGTAAGTTATTTGAGCTCTTCTTAGTAATCCCAGTGATATCCCCTTATGCTACTGTGAAGTTGTGAAAGGATTTTAATTCAAATGTGAGGAGAAGCCAATTAAGACAATTTATTTAAAAGGATTTTAATCCACACAGGAACCAATCAAATTAAATTTCCTAAAACTAATAATTTAATCCTTCTACACACAGAAACTAATCAGCAGCACCACACAATTACAGCAAATGTGCTTTGACAAATCAAATGTATCTTCACACACAATTTGAATAACATGAACAACCACTTTGGAGATAGCCAAATAACATATGTGCATAATAAATTAACACAACAGTTAAACACTGAGAATAGATCACCATGAAATATCAATCTGTTCCATTATATTTCTTCAGATAAAATATAGTATTTGCATAAGTTTCTCAAAGATGACAGTGGATAGGTGGAATAGGTGCAATCTATCTTCTTACTAATGCCCTACCTCAAGTGAAAAATGGTAATGATGGTCTTCTAACTCCTATTTCTCTAACTTATATAGCCATATCATTGAAGAGGATGTACCCCTTCACAAGTGTCTTTTGGAATTTTAATAACAAACAAACTATCATTAGGCTCTAATAAGCCATAAATGAATTTTAGTAATATGATCCAAGTATTTTTGGCTTAAATGAGTATCTACACATTCCACAACATTCCTTACAGCAAACTCCATAGTAACCATTTTCTCCATACGTGCACAGGCCTCCTCTAATAATGGGTCTTCACTTTTCATAGCCTCCAAGGCTTCCTGTAGGATCAATCGGCATTCCTTCGCCCAATCCTGCTGACTTCTCAGACTCTTATCATCATTGAATAGTGTAGGTACTTCTCTGGAAGCATTGGTGAATTCTTTAGCATCAGCTCGAAGGTCCTCATGAAAATCTGTGTGCACTCTGAAGAAGTCCTTAGCATTGGTAATGACCTCAGTATCAGGATCATCTCCATTCTAAATTTCTTGGAGTTTCTCTTGAATCCTGTCAGCCAACATTTCATGCTCTTAGAGGGTAGTTTGATTTTTGGAATGGGTAATCGAGAATTTGGTCATCCATGTCATCATACTAGCATGTCTCCTGTTGAATACTGTGGAAAGTGCATTGAATCTAGCCTGGGTTATCTGAGTATTGACCTATGATGTTTCACCTTTGTCCATTATCTTAGAACTCTCCCCTTGGGTTAACAGTTTGGCAGGAACTAAATCTTTTAGAAAATCTTTTTCCTTTCGCATTCTCTCATAGTTCAGTTTATACATGTCTCTTTCTTAGATCAGCATTTGAATATGTGCTTTGTTTAATTTAGCCACATTAATACCTATTTCTGCAGTAACCATAGGATCAGTTTCGCCCACCTTTAGTATCATAACATGGCCAAATGCCTTCTCTATGTCAATGATGGCAAGCTTCTGGTGTGGAGGGTATAGGACCCATATCATAAGAGCTTCTTCATCAGGATTGTATAGTGATCCAGTGTACACCTCTGTCACACCTTCTAAACTAAGTTTATGCTTGGCATCATTATTGTGCATAAAACTATCAAAAACTAGAGAAGACTTCATATCCAAACCAGGAAAAATCATCACACCATCTCCTTCTAAGAGTTTCCTCCCTTTCTCCAAGGTCATATTTTTACTTTCATTTTCAACATCTGTTTTCAGAGTATTCAATAACTATTTTTCATTATCTAGTGTGATATTTGAAACAGATTCTCTGACTAATTTACCCTTATGTCTATACAAGAAAGATTTAAATTCTGAGGACTGAATAAACTGATCATCTGAAATAAAAGAATTGTAAGCTAGCTACCTAGCATCTGTATCAGGTGTTTCCTCAATTTCTAATTCTCTTTTTGAAGGCTCATATTCTTCAATTCTAAGTTTAGGAATTATATTAAGCTGGTCTTGGGGTCTTTCATCGTGAGATCCTTCACTGTCAGAGGATAAAACCTCTATCTCTTGTGCCTCTTTCCTCTTTTCCACTTCCTAATTATACTCATCAATGGCAAATTCAGTCTCTGCCTCTTCCAAATTCTTGTATGTGCTTAGTGTTGTGAATTTTTTGGTCCCTTGATGAATTCCCCGCTTTTCCACTACAACCCTTAGAGATTTCTTTTGATTTCAATTCATTATGAATAAGGGCAGTTTGTATGAGATTATGCTCAAGCGGTCATTAATGTTAGCCACTAGAATTGAATGTAGCAGGCTTCTTGGGCTCTGAAAAATGTCAAATCGATATAATGAATTGTGTCAGGAAGACTATTTCAATCTCATGTCGATCTATATGTTCATTTTGGCACCATCTTTTGCTTATACACTCCCAATCGATCACTAGGACTATCTTAATGTCTCTTTGATAGGAGGTGTTCTTTTAGTTCTGATCTAATCGGGAAGACCTTTTAACACTTTCATCGATGCAAAAATCCCCCTTTCTTGCCTTTTTATGTTCTCAACATTTCGGGGAGACATTGTGACTTTCACTCCAATATCAAGGTGGTCTTGACTGTGGAAGTTGCTTTTGGACATCGGCGAGTGTTCTCCCAATAAGTAGCAGATACTTCGTAGTCATCAGGCTGACAATTACTATCGCTAAGAGAACATAATGTTCTTTCAATACATTAAGTCTCCCTGATAGTGTTTTCTGATATCTTTTGTCCATGGGGAACATCGGTGGGACTCTCTCCGATCTTTGTAATACCTTCTCATCGGGGTGACTTGCATAGTTGGAAAGATATAAAAAATCCATTCTGATGGTATATGTCATGCCGATATAGCCAATGTATCAATTCATCGGTGAGAATGCATATGCTTCTTGCTGAACTTATGTTCATCGGTATGAGTTTTGAGATCGGCACAATTTAAAATTTTCACTCCTACTTTATCTCTCTTGCCAATAAGCTTTTTATCGACAACACAATATCTAGTCTTCCCGATCATTACACAATTGTTAATTCTACGTTCTTTGATCAGTGTAACTCCATTTAGGTCTTCCTGATATAAATGAAAATGTCCATTAGAGGATTATGGCTTATCTGATCGGAAAGACATGCATATGATCTTGCCGATTGGGGTCAATTGTTTGTTTTGCACAACTATGATCAAAGAAATGCTTATCTAAAAGATCATATTTATGGAATCATCAGTTGTTATGGGCTACAATATGGATCTTGTCACACAAATTTTATCAATCTGTATTAATCATAAGATCAATGTATGACAAATGTGGAGGACAAATGAGAGGTGGTTAATGAAAAATGTGAAACTTTTTCCAGTTCTAACACTACCTTCTCTTTATTAGCCTCTGTGTGACCCACTCTGATGATAACTTTGTAAAACTCTTCAATATATTCTTTGACTGTTTTTTTCATTTGTCTCAGACCTTGCATTTTCTTAAAAAGTTCCAACTCATAATCCACAAGAATAAATTGTCTCTTTAATTTATCTACCATTCTATCCCATCTGGTGATCTTCTCTTTTCCTCTTCGATTTTTTTCTAACTGCACCTCCTTCCACCAAATCCTAGCATGACCTTTGTTGACCCCATTTGAATACTTCCAAAATTTAAACTTTTTGTATCAAAATGACAAGTCTAACCATGCATCAAAGCCTTTCATTGAGTCATTGAAAGTCGTTGGCGTCACATATTTCCTGCGTTAGTTATTGTGATAGCTCATTGTTGAGATGCCGCATTCTACTTTGTTCACGTTGTTTCCTCGCATTGAACTTGGTACAACAACGTCATTTTGGAGGAGAAACAATCAATATTTCACTTGATTTTCTAGGTGCACTTATCCAGTTTGTGGCGTTTCACAAAAACAATTAAATTTAAAAATTTATGGCAACTAGGAAGAAAACCTTTCACAGGGGTGTCACTAACTTCATTTCGCCAAATGTGGCAAGGTTTTACAACCATACGCCTCATGGTTTGTGAAATTTTAAAAGTTCAATTTTCTAGCGTGAGGTTTATAGAAATAATTAAACAGAGAGTTTTCTTGAAGATTGAGAGAAATCATCTAACATGTGGTCTTGTAACATTTTTATGGAAAATCTTTCAAGATTTCATGAAAATCTATTATCCCATTTGAAAGTTATGTGTATTTCACCACTGCTCGCGCCTGCACAGTTAACTGAGTCGATGTATTCCCAATAGAGTTCACAGGATGAAGCAAAATGTTTTCACTTGTCTATGTAAATTTCTTTTGATATTTTCTAAGTTGAACTGAAGACCAACTTTATATACAGGTACTCATGTCCACAAGTTGTAAATTTTTAGAAGTCGTGTGCTTTCAAGAAAATACAAAGGTTTCGCAAAGTTAAACAGCTTGTAGACTTTTCTAACTCCCTCCTTGCAATACTTAGGAAGGGAAATACAAGTTATAATTTTTGATAACTTTAGGGAAGTTATAAAGGAGGGGTAATTATTTTGAGTTGTGAGTTTGTCTAACTAAGTCAAAGTGACTTAGGAATTTTCACAAATTGATATCATTTGAAGAGTGATAATAAATATATATAAGTTGGTTATCATCACTTGTGAAATTGGCTAACTTCAAAGAGAACATGACTTTTAAAATCTGCTAACTCAACTTTATAACTGAAAATTAAGTCGTGAGTTTAGTGAAGTTGGCATGCTTGCATTAAAAAAAGAAAAGTTATCGGCTACTTTGGAATGGAAAAAGATGGAGGCAACTTTTGTGTTGGGTGAACCCAAACTCCACTACCTCCATGACCACCAAAATCTCCTACATGCAGGGAAATGTTTTAAGTTTTAATCATACTCTTAAAAGATTCTGCATGTGATATGGGACGTCGGTGGTAACTCGCAGTTAAAAAAAACTAATTTTTCATGATTAAGATAACATTATTCACTATTTGATAGTTGACTTCAAAGAAATGCCATCTCATGTTATACAATGAGTGCAGGCAATCAAAACATGATGAAATGGAATTTTTTAAGATATTGTAGTCGTTAATACTTTGGTGGACGTGCATTCAAAAGGCAAAGGAACTCAGACAAAACACGACAAAGAAATGTGGTCTCACGACATGCAGTGATTGCAGAATATGCAACAAATGGATTCATTGAAAAAATTTTAAGGCTTTGAGCAAATGCAATTTGCAGGTGTTTCATGGGGTGCAGAATAAGAATGAAAGGCATTTGTTGAAAAATCTTTAGAGTATTTCAAGAAAATGCAATTCGCAGGGGTAAATCCATGATTCCACAAATTTTGCCAACATCCTCTCAACCTGAGGAGGAATAGGAAGCTTTCAACAGGGTATCAACATCCATCAAAGCATAATTTAAAGTAGATTTTTGTCAAATGTTGTAGTTACAAATGCCCTCGGAAACATGTATGCTAAGCGTAGATTCTTTTAGAAGGCTTAGCTTGCTAGAAATGTCATCTCATGTTATGCAATGATCGCACAATATATACAAAATGGATTTGTTGAAAAGGCGCTATAAACTTCCATGCAAATGCATTTTGAATGCCTCAAAGAGTTTGCTATCTCACGACATAGGATATACACAAAGTGGATCGATTGAATAGGATTTCAAAATTTTCAACAAAATACAGTTTGTTGTTGTAAATCCATGCTTCGTAACCTACACCAATTCCAATCTTCATTTGCCAAAAGTTGTAAAGTAGTCAGAGCCTGCTATGGAAGACATATATGCATGAAGTAAAAGCATAGACAATGAACAGCTAGATAAAACGTCTCAAAGAAAGATGGTCTTCCAGACTGCAATGATTACCATTTATGCACAAAATGGGTTTGCCAAAGAAATCTCAGAATGGGTTTGAGGAATATGTTTGTAGTTGTAATCACCTAGGTAGATATTTATACAATATGTTGAAGTGTATGCAAGGACAATGTGTTTTCTTATAGAAAAATGGAGCAGAAGTTTGGAGTTACTGAATCTGTAAGCTTTGAAGTGAAACAAGAAAATAATCTTTCTACTGTTAAATTCATTTGATTGTGCCAGTATTGCTAAGTATGGGTATTCACCAAGTTCTGTCTTTGAATAAAGTCTTTTTGTCAAAAAATTTCTTTCCAATTTCTCGTCAAATGCATGCATACAAAACCTGAAGAATATAGGCAAGAGATTAGAGAGATTAGAAATGTTTTAAACCTGCCAAAAAAAACCTGGTCTAGTGAAATACAGTACAATAATTGTTGAATAAAAGACAAGTTTATTATCAGAAGTTTTGTGAAGATTGAACAAGAAATCCACTCGTAGACACAGACAGATTCTAGGGTTTTTTATGTTTCTCCTTGCTAGCACAGAGCCAAAATTCTGCAACCTTTCTCTACAGTTGCCTTATTCGGAGCAATTACAGTAAAAAAAGAAGCTACAATCATGAAATACAAGTATCGATGGTTTGAATTCCTATCAGTTCTCGAATCAACCCTCCCAGAGATTTTAGACACAACTTTGGGACACATCATTTTAGTAAACTTTTGGAAAACCATGGAGGAGGGGAAAAGATCGCCAATGGAACAAAAATTATTCAAAAGAGTGGGTTAGCTCACACAATCCAAAATTGGTTTTGGAATGCATAAAAGGCTACAACTTGGAAACTAGAGAAATCAGGACTGTTGACGATAAATTGGTGGTTAGGCTAGACAGAGTCTCTATTGGGATTGTTTTTAGGTTATTGTTGGAAACTTACTGTTGTTGTCATTCATGTCAACCTCCAGCAGATGATTCACTTGGTTTCCAAGTGCTTTTGAGAAAATTTGGTAAAAAGGTGTTCAGTGTGACAGAGGTGCTCTCAGTGTTGTGCTCCTCATTTATTCTTAGTTGAAGATATGCTTATGCAGTTTGGAAGTGTTGATCAGAGGTGTTCAGAGGTGTTATACCCAGAGTTTCAGGTTCTGGATCATGCAGAAGTGAAAGATATGTTTTACAGAGTGCTTGCCTGTGTAGAAGACTATCTGGGAGAAATGAGATTGCTCCACATTTCTCCGCATCGAGGTTTCTTGTCCTGCGGATCTAGGGATGTGCTTATACAGTCTATATCTACCTTCCCTTGAAGTTTCAAGTGATGGGTTTCTCTGCAAGTTCAGTTATAGTTTTGGTGTTTAGAGGTAGTGGATCCTAATGTGCAGATTGAAGACATTCTTTGTTTCAAGACGTTGTGGAAGTGTTGCAAGAGATTCTGATGGTGTTGAATGTTATGGAAATGCGTGTGAATGATGTGGAGTGTCTCTCTCTGGTCCACATGATGTTTTTGGACTTGGAGAAGCATGGTAGTGGCCATTAGCTCAGGTTTGGATGACTTGGCTTACTAGCACCATTTGCGGAGGTACCTTGTGGACTGTGAATAAGATGAGTAGCTTTGTGATGAAACTTTGAGTCCTAGTTAACCCTTGATGTGGTCCACTTTCACTTCTTTCCACCGTGGAAGTGTTTAGTGCCGACCTAATTGCTGTTGCACGTTTGAGGTGCATATGCTTCATTAGGACTGACCTAATTGGGATAGGTCTTGGTTGTAGACTGTATAAATGCAAGATGAAGTTGAGTAGAGCAATGCAGAGAAGACAATGTGAATGTGAATCAAGGGCAGTGAATTATGTGCAAGCTTAAATGCTTATGACTCCATAATGCAGTGAGCAGAAGGTGTCTACATTTTATTGTGCCAAAAGTTGCTAGAGGCAGTGAGCTAAAGGTTGCGCATGGCAAGAAGTGGCAATGGTGGATTTCTCTTGTTGCTTTGAGATGATGAATCTCTCTATAACAGTCTTCTTCTTTCTTCTCTCTTCTAGGCAATGAGCCCTTAGCACTGAGCCTTTCTTTTGGCTGTGAGCCTTTCTTCTGGGCAGTGGGCCTATTTGTTTTCAGTGTTACTATTCATATATATGTGAGCTAATCCTCACCGTGGTTTTTACCTTCTTGGGTTTTCCACGTAAATCCAGTGTTCTTATGTGTTTGAATGTGTTTGCATTGATGCTTCATATGTTTACATTCTGTTAATGCATAATAAGAGGTTGATGTTTGGAATTGCTTTGAGGGTTTAATGTTTTATACACAACTGATTCACCCCCCTCTCAGTTGTCATGTGCATTCTAACAATTGGTATTAGAGCCTAGTTCCCTAAAGAAGCTTAACTGCTTGGGATAGATCCGGATGGCGCATAGGAAAGGTATGGAGGTTCTAGTGTTTGATGGAACAAATTTTGCTTTTTGGAAGACCAGGATGGAAAGATTTCCTGTCTCACTAGGATATGGCATATGGAAGATAGTTGACAAAGAGTATACTATACCTCCTAATGGTCCAAAGGATGAAGATGAGATTAAAGAATATGAGAACGACGGGAAGGCAAGGAGTGCTCTTCTGAATAGTCACTTTGATTCTGAATTAGTGAAGGTGATGAGTTACAAAACTGCTCATGAGATCTAGAAGAAGCTGGAAAGTACCTATGAAGGAGATGACAAGGTCAAGCAAGCAAAGATGAGTATTTTGAAGACCAAGTTCAAAACCCTAAAGATGTCAGAAGATGAAAATATTGCAAGCTACATGCAGAGAGTGGATGAAGTTGTCGACTCCATCAATGGTCTTGGTGGAAAGCTGAAGGAAAGTGAAGTGGTAAAGAAGGTACTAAGGACTCTTCCAAAATCTTATAGTGCTAAAGTTTTTGCTATTGAAGAAACTCAAAATTTGGATAAGTATTCTAGGGATCAAATGTTTGGTACTCTAACTATTTTTGAGATAAGAGAATTTGGTCAAGATGATTCAAGAAAAGAAACTGCTTTTAAGGCTAGCAAGACAAAAAAGAACGTTGAATCAGATTCAGATGACTTTGATGAAGTGGAAGGAAAGTTTGTAAGTACATTGAAAAAGGGCTCTGGAAAATACAGAGGTAAGTTACCTTTCAAATGCTTTAACTGTGGTAAGATAGGTCATTATGCTTCAAAATGTCCAATCAAAATTTCAAATGACAAATACAAGGACAACAAAGGTAAATCATTCAAGAGAAGTTATTATGTTAAGGAATATGATAGCATATCTGATGATGAGTCTGACTATCCAAATGATGAAAGCAATGAATGCTTGTTTATGGCTTTGAATGATGGAATCTATTCTGAAAGGGGTATGAAGGAAACTACTCTGGAAACAGAGCACAATATCAAAGGAGCTTTGGTAACTATTTTTTATACAAGAGAAGAGGAGAACCACTGGTTAATTGATCGTGGGTGTTCAAATCATATGACAGGTGATAAGAATAAGTTTGTGAAGCTTGAGAAGTTTGATGGAGGTTTTGTTAAGTCTGGAGATGATGCATCTGCCAAGATATGTGGAAAAGGTTCAATCAGTTTTGATGGAAAGCACAATACAGATGATGTTCTCTATGTCAAGGGTTTTCAGCATAATCTTCTAAGTGTAGAACAAATCTGTAGCAGAGGATATAACTTTGTATTTCAAGATGGTGGTTGTGAAATCAGAAAGGAAAATTCTAGAACTTTGGTTGCTACAGGAACAAGGACAAAAGGAAACATATATCATCTCAAAGGTGCTAATGGTATGTGCTTCATGACTCGAGTTAATGAAAGTTAGCTATGGCATAGAAGAATGTGTCACTTCAATTTTGATAGTCTAGTGAGGATCAAATCTACTCAAGTTGTGAGGGATCTGCCAAGAATTACAAAGCCTATCAATGCAACCTACAAGGAATGTCAGATTGGGAAGCAAACAAGGAAGAACTTCAAGATCAAAGAGTATTATACCACCAGACCTCTGGAGTTGGTGCATACAAATCTATGCGGACCTACAAGAGTAGGAAGATTTCAAGGTGACATGTATTTCATGTTGTTGATTAATGATTTCTCTAGAATGACTTGGGTAACTGTTCTCAAAGAAAAATCAGAAGCTTTAGATGGGTTTAAAGAATTCAAGGTAATGGTTGAGAATGAAATTGATTTGAAAATCAAGTGTTTGAGTTCTGACAGAGGTGATGAGTTCACCTCCAATGAGTTTAACTACTTTTGTGAAGATCATGGAATAAAGAGGCATTTACAGCCCCTAGGACTCCTCAGCAAAATGGAGTGGTGGAAAGTGTAAGGAAATCAAATCATCTCATAACAAACATCTGAGAACAGTAGTGTCTTAGATATCTTTAAATTTCTTTAGATTGCCTCAGAAACACTCCCAACTATGCCACTATGCAGAATTAGACATAGTTCATTTCCCACCATTAATCCTACTAAGGAAAATTCATGCAAGTTTTAACCAGTTTCAACAAGCAGAAAAATAGATTCAATAACAGAACCATTAAACATGAAAGACAGAATAGAATAGATGAACACAGATATACATGGGGAAAACCCTTTTGGGTAAAAAACCCCACACTCCAAAACACGAAGCCATTGTATTATTCAGCAACCAACAAACAATTACAATACAATACAGGCACTAAGCCTTTCACAGAGATTTACATCTTGTTCCATCTGGAGAAGATCTGACAGTCACACCTCTCACAGAACTCTCTCTCACTCTGATCCAATGCACTTTAAAATTACAGCATTACAACCCCATTCAATAGATGTTAGAATAACCAGTCGTTTTATATATTCTAGGCTATACCAGAAACCTAATCGATTCAGTTCATGTAGGCTAATGGTCACAGTTTATTTTAACTATCTGAGACACACCAAACTGTCGAAGGGACTTCGTTCAAGATCTCCTCAATGTCCAAATTGTTCACCAACACTCTACATCTAGGCTTTGACCTTGGTCTTCACTACCTAGGTGGCATCCACATCAACTTTCAATACACTACATCAGTGTGTCATACATCCTCCAATCATATTCATCAAATTTTTGCTTTCTTTCTGTATACTGGTAGGGTCCCACCAAGGCAATCGCCATATCGAAGGGACGAGATATTGTATCTCACCGGTGTGTGAATGTCACTTCGATAATGCCCCAAGTGGTCCTATGATTGTCCATCATGATCCCCACTGCTATGACAGCATTTTTGTATCGAGGGGACAGCTTTACACTTTCCACCAATATGGGAGAGTCCTCTCGATGAGGATTAAAACCATCAGGTATCGACTTCATCGAAGGGACTAGATCCAAGGTCCCAATGATAACACAATGTCTGGCTGATGAAGGAACATACTTAACGTTGACTCATGGAGTGTTGATCGGCATGTCGAGGGGACTATATTTCATGTCCCAGTGATACAGTACTGTCACACCGATGTAACTGCACCCGAACACCAATATCTATTTGAGGCACTATAACTCAACATTCTCCCACTTGAAGAAGAATGTACTGACTCCCAAACAATGATTGAAGTTACTATATCAGGACGTTCACCATATCAGACAATGGTTCCAGCCATCCTCCACAAAAAAAGGAATGAACCATGGTGTACCTACAGTAGTCCTAAACCAAGACACCTGCAATAGATCCAACGGATAGCAAAGGATACAAAATATTGCCACCACTCCCCTATGCTCACAAGCTGTATAGAAGCATCAAGAACATCAACTTCAAAGCTTCAACCTAAACACAACCATAAAGTTATCCTTCAGAAACAAGATAGAACATCATCTCAAACAAACAACTAGAGAATTGACTGCTTCCATCCAATTGAACAAAAAACCCACTTGACTGAAAATAGTACACACAACCAATGCTAAAACATCCAGCCAATCCATACCTCCAAGGTATCAAAAAACATAGAAGACTAATGCCATAAACATAGCCAACCCATCAACTACAAATACAAGTTCCATGTGTCAACCAGTCGAAGAAGACCAAACACATCCAAGAACTCCCACTGCATGGGTAATGCAAAACTAAAAATAATCAAGGCATACCAAGTCTACCACTAGCATCATATAGAAGTTGTAAAACATCATCATGTAGTACCAAGGAACCATCCACAATGATATGCAAAACTGGTAAACAAATAACCTGTAAGAACAATTCCACCACCAGTCCAGAACTCTCCCAAGTTCTCCACACCCAACAAAGGAAAGAGATAACAGAACCTCCATGTCATCACCCAAGAACATAAGTGAAAACACATGACCATAAGCTAGTGATCACAAATAGCTCCAATCAAACCTCAAACCAATGTAACGTGAAACAAACCATCCAGGAAGTCAACCAAGACAAAAGGGAGAATTACTACACATCATATACCTGTAGAAAATCCTTCTAGAAACACCTCTAAATGCCAACTATGTCAAGTAAGATCTTCTTCACAATCCCAAAGAGAACAACAAATCAACACCCAAAATCGTTCAATCTCAAGAGATCAAACACTACATATGCAACATGTAACTAACATGGATGTAAGCCTCTCAAACCAAAGAAAATCAAACTAATCCATTTCCCATCTCAGGAAATCAGCCCATAAACCATCTCCTATAATCATCATAAATGAAAAATGCAATCCCAAGGAGATAACCATGCTATCTATCACTTACAATGAATCCTCCAGAACCATGTATTAGCAGTTCAAGATCCATGTATATGAAACATAAAGCATCATAAACTCATGCTAAACCATCCTCAAATTAGTCTCCATAATCAATGACCATGAATCAACTTAATCCTATGAGAACCAAAGCACGACCAATCATGACTTCTCCAAGAGCAATCTCCTCATAGGTCTATGTTGAACTCATGTCCAACCAAGGTGTAGGCTCTTCAAACTTTCTATTGAAATCTCATCAAGAGTAACCATCTCAACATACTTTTCTCATCTTAAGAGAAATACAGCCTCACCTCATTCTCCATGTATCCATGAGCACCTACAAACAATCACCTCATGCTAAACTCAAACTGCACTATCATGAAGTTCTCCAGCATATGACCAATACACCCAAAACACAAAGAATCACTAGACCACTGTCAAAGCTCCAATCATCTGAATCAGGAACTTGTCATGACATCATGATTTTACTATCCCCCTTAGGAGATTCCATGCTCCAAGTGAACACAACACGGTCTCAAGAGCAATGTATCATGCCAAAACTCTAATGGATAAACAATAGTATACCATGACATGAAACAAACAAACTCTAAACCAACATTACATGTCAAGCACCACCACCACCTCAAACAAGGACTCCTAGAGTCTTCAATGGCTCTAAGATGTTTCACATCCTCAAATAGTGTCCATGCAAATGTGAAAGAACCTTTCTGCAGCAACAGGATCTAAGAGCTCCTCCTAGTAACATATGCAACACTAAAGAAGATCATTCATCACCAAGTGATGAATTCACAGTCATTGCTAAAGCTCCCACTAAACTATGACAACCGAGCTTGCCAAGCATCATGACCAAATCATCTGCTAATCTAAAAATCCTCCAAGTCCACACATCAACATGTCCATTTCACAATCATACCAAGTGACACCAAGATCTTCAAACCAAGCAAAAAATATACTATCACTATCAAAAACTTACACAAAGATGTGTATCCAAGTTCTTCATGACATCATGATACACATGCTACAGGTCCTCATCACCGACTATCTAGGTACCCAACATCATCCATCCTCTCATCTCAGAATAGATCCACCAATATACAAGTGACCACAGACAAGGCCAGCTAACAAGTCTGCATAAACATAGAATCAATCTTGTGGATATAGACAGTCCACTTCCAAGTTATCCCACTATAATCAAAGAGGTGATCAGCCCACAAAACTGTATAACTCATAGATCCAAAACATGAAGCATGCAAATTCATCATCATATTAGAAACCTATAGACTGAGGTAACAATAAGATAACATGTAGACCATAAGACTCAAACATCAAATCAACCACAGATCTGATTTGCCAAACTAGTCCACATATAAGTTATCCTAGTCAAGGAACCCATCAAGCAAATACTGTAGAGATTATGAGTGAGAAATCACATACCAACATCTCCACATTGAGAAAGCTACAAACCTCCTCATACCATGCACAAAGCATACATGCAAAACTGCAACTATCTTATCTAGCAACACCCCAAAAGCCAGGGTCTAGAAAATAGCTTAGCAGCAGCTCCACAAAACCACAGGTTTTTCTTGACCGTGTAAAACCTGCAAAACCACTATGTTTAAGAACACGCATGCATATCCATATCCACTTCACATCTGGACGACTCAAAAGTCTGAATCAATAACATCATAATAGTTAAGCCAGAATAATGGATTATCATGAATATGCATAACCATAGATTTTTAGAAAAAACTATAAAACCCCTCAAATCCAAAGAACATGAATTTTAGATCATGCAAGTATAAAACATCCTTAAAAGGAAACAGTAGTTCAAGAACTTCAGGCCCACTTGTAGTCCAACTCCACAACCACCAACATGTGCATGCATCTGAGAGAGTTTGGCTATTGTAGAAGCTTTTAGATCATTCAATGATTAGCTTCATAGCTTATATGCAATCGGGGTATACAAAAATAATGTCTTCTAAAACCAGGAACAAACACCCAGTATAAGCACATTACTCCATGGATGAACACAACACAAGCTTTTCCATATCATCAGGGAGCCTCTCACATAGACACCCAATATGAAAGCTTTGCTGCAACACAATCACAAAGAAAAAAATCCAACCCCATGCATCAAGATTATTCTGCTGTCAACTAGGAGCCTTAGACCACATCATTTCAATATGGGGTTAGCTCCAGTTTCTCCATCTTCACCATCCTTCAAGATGCCTGCTGTAACATGAAAACAAGATCAATTGCAAGACTTCCACTCAAACAAGGATCAATCATCAGCCAATTCCTTCTGATTTCCTCAAGCTTGCCAAACTAAGAAATCTTCACAGAAGGAATACCCAGAACCAGAAACACCAGGAACAATCAAATCCCAGCAGAAGGCTCTGATACCAATTGTAAGGAAATGAGATCATCTCATAATGAACATTTGAGAATGGTAGTGTCTTAGGTAGCTTTAAATTTCTTTAGATTTCCTCAAAAACACTCCCAACTATGCCACAAAGCAGAATCAGACATAGTTCATTTCCCACCATTAATCCTATTGAGGAAAATTCATGCAAGTTTTAACCAGTTTCAACAAGCAAAAAAACAATTCAATAACAGAACCATTAAACATGAAAGATAGAATAGAAGAGATGAACACAGATTTACATGGCGAAAACCCTTTTGGGTAAAAACCCCACACTCCAAAACACAGAGCCATTGTATTATTCAGCAACCAATAAATAGTTACAATACAATACAGGCACTAAGCCTTTCATAGAGATTTACATCTTGTTCCATCTAGAGAAGATCCGACAGTCACACCTCTCACAGAACTCTCTCTCACTCTGATCCAATGCACTTTAGCATTACAGCATTACAACCCCATTCAACAAATGTTTGAATAACCAACCATTTTACATTCCAGGCTATACTAGAAACCTAATCGATTCAGTTCGTGTAGGCTAATGGTCACAGTTTGGTTTAAATGTCTAAGACACACCAAATTGTCGAAGGGACTTCGTTCAAGATCTCCTCGATGTCCAAACTATTTGCCAACACTCTGTATCCAGGCTTTGACCTCGATCTTCACTGCCTAGGTGGCATCCACATCAACTTTCAATACACTACATCGGTGTTTCATACATCCTCCAATTGGATTCATCAAATTTTCACTTTCCTTTTGTATATTGGTAGGGTCCCACCAAGGCAATCTCCATATCGAAGGGATGAGATATCGTATCTCACCGATGTGTGAATGTCACTTCGATAATGCCCCAAGTGGTCCTACGATTGTCCATCGTGATCCCCACTGCTATCACAGCATCTATGTATTGAGGGGACAACTTTACACTTTCCACCAATATGGGAGAGTCCTCTCAATGAGGATTAAAACCATCAGGTATCAACTTCATCGAAGGGATAGGATCCAAGGTCCCAACAATAACAGAATGTTTGGCCGATGAAGGAACATACTTAATGTTGACCTGTGGAGTGTTGACTGACATGTCGAGGAGACTATATTTTATGTCCCAGTGACACTATATTGTCACACCAATGTAATTGCACTCGAACACCAGTACATTTGAGGCACTGTAACTCAACAAAAAGAAAGAACAGGACAGTTCATGAAGCAGCAAGGACAATGTTGAAAGAAGCAAATTTACCGGATATCTATTGGAGAGAAGCTATTCACACTGCAGTCTAGATACAAAATAGAGTGCAAGCAAGGGTCAACAGTTCAGAGACTCCATATGAGATATGGTATGGAAGAACTCCTACTGTGAAATATTTTAGAGTATTTGGAAGCAAGTGCTACATTAGGAGAGATGAAGAAAACTTGGGAAAGTTTGATACAAGATCAAATGAAGGAATCTTCCTTGGATATTCTACAAAGAGCAAGGCTTACAGGTGCCACAACAAGAGACTTAAGAAATTAGTGGAAAGTGTAATTGTAAAAATGGATGAAGAACCATATCAAAGTTCAGTGTTAATAGAAGGATATGAATCTGATGAGATCCCTTGTAGAGAAGAAGAAAAAGAAGAAGAAAAGGAAAAGGAGAAGCAAGTTGATAAAGAAGATGCTCTAGAAAGGATTCCTAAGACCCCCAAGTATGTGCAGAAGAATCATTCTAAATATCGGATCATTGGAGATAAGAACAAAGGTGTATTGACAAGAAGAAGTATTGCTATGGCAAATGAACAAGTAAATTTGTGCTTTTATCTAAAATAGAACCCAAAATAGTGACTGAAGCATGCAAAGATGAGCACTGGATCAAGGCTATGGAAGAAGAATTGATGTAGATTGAGAAGAATCAGACTTGGGAAGCTGTCCCAAGACTAGTAGACAAAAATGTGATAGGAACTAAATGGGTCTTCCAGAACAAATTGAAGGAGAAAGGAGAAGTAGTCAGAAATAAGGCTAGGCTTGTGTGTAAAGGCTACTCACGAGTGGAAGGAATAGATTATGAGGAAACATTTGCTCCACTAGCAAGATTGGAGGCCATTAGAATGTTCTTGGCCTTTGCAAGTCATAAGGACTTCAAATTCTATCAGATGGATGTGAAATCTGCATTCTTGAATGGAGAATTGGAAGAGGAAATATACTTTGAACAACCAGAAGGCTTTCAGTTATCAGATGATCCAAATATGGTCTATAGATTGAAGAAGGCATTGTATGGATTCAAACAGGCTCCTAGAGCTTAGTATGCAAGGTTAGATAGGTACCTGCTGCAACAAGGTTTCAAAAAGGGCACTGCAGATAGCAATCTGTATTTCAAAGTTGAAGAAAATCAAATCCTAATTGTGGAGGTATATGTTGATGATATAATCTTTAGAGGTAATGAAGGTATGTGCAAGAGATTTGTAGAATAGATGCAAAAACAATTTGAAATGTCAATGTGTGGGGAAATGAATTTCTTCCTTGGGTTACAAATTAATCAATCAGAAAAAGGTATTTTCATTTCACAATCAAAATATGCTAAGGAAATGTTGAAGAAGTTTGGAATGGAAGACTCCAAACCGGTGTGTACTTCCATGACTACTGGTTGTAAGTTAAGCAAAGATGATGAATCTCCTAAGGCTAATCAGAGAAAGTATAGATCAATGATTGTTGGACTATTATACTAAACTTCTGCTAGACCAGATATCATGCATGTAGTTTGCTTTGTGGCTAGATTTCAAGCAGATCCCAGAGAGTCACATGTTTCAGTAGTAAAGAAGATATTCAGATACTTGAAAGGCACTCTAGAGTTTGGCCTATGGTATCCCAAGGATACTAATTTCTCCTTGAGTGCATATACAGATGCAGATTGGGCAGGATGTATAGATGATAGAAGAAGTACAAGTGGTGGTGCTTTCTTTTTGGGAAGTAGGCTTATATCATGGTTAAATAAGAAGAAGGATTCAAGGTCATTATCTACTGCAGAGGCAGAGTACATTGCAGCAGCATCTTGCTGCACACAAGTGTTATGGATGAAGCAGACATTGAAGGATATCAAAGTGTCATATGATGAACCTATTCCTATCTTATGTGCTAAAACAAGTGCTATCAACATTTCAAAGAATCTAGTAATGCATTCAAGGACAAAGCATATTTCAATCTGGTATCATTTCCTAAGAGAGAAGGTTGTAAACAATGAGGTAAAATTGGAGTATGAGCCCACCAAGGATCAAGTTGCAAAAATCTTTACAAAGGCTCTTCCTAAGGATACCTTTGAGTATCTCTGGCAGAAGTTAAGGTTTATTACCCCTCCTTCTATTAACTAGATGCATAAGTGTGCATCTATCTAGGAAGCATTTCAAGATACATTTTTGGTCTTGGACTGATGTTGATGGCTACCTCTTAGGGGAAGTAGGTAGTGATACTATTGATTGGTACAGTCAAATGGAGCATATCTAATGACCTTAAGGGGGAGAGTAGAGAAAAGTGAGAGTAGTGGAAATATAGCAGGTACTTGTTGGTGTTGTAGTTATTGCCCTTTGCCATTGATGTTAAAGGGAGAGAGAATTAGAAGTGGCTGAAAAACCATAGTATAGGAAAGTGTGTGAAGAGTAAGAGTTACTCTAGTCAGGGGGAGTACTACTGAGCTACTGATTGATTGATTTAGATCTTGATGGTTTTTCAAAGAGTTGGTGTTGCCATCAATGACAAAGGGGGATATTGTTGGAAACTTGTTGGTGTTGTCATTGATGTCAACCTCCAGCAGATGATTCACTTGGTTTCCAAGTGCTTTTGAGAAAATTTGATAAAAAGTTGTGCAGTGTGATAGAGGTGCTCTCAGTGTTGTGCTCCACATTTCTTCTTAGTTGAAGATATGCTTGTGTAGTTTGGCAGTGTTGATCAGAGGTTTTCAGAGGTGTTATATCCAGAGTTTTAGGTTCTGGATTGTGCTGAAGTGAAAGATGTGTTTTACAGAGTGTTTGCATGTGTAGAAGATTGTCTGGGAGAAATGAGATTGCTCCACATTTCTCCGCATTGAGGTTTCTTTTCCTACAGATCTGGGCATGTGCTTATACAATCTATATCTACCTTCCCTTTACATTTCTAGTGATGGGTTGCTCTGCAAGTTCAGTTATAGTGTTGGTGTTTAGAGGTAGTGGATCCTGATGTGCAGATTGAAGACATTCTTTGTTTTAGGAGGTTGCAGAAGTGTTGCAAGAGATTCTTATGGTGTTGAATGTTATGGAAAGGTGTGTGAATGATGTGGAGTTTCTCTCCCTGGTCCACATGATGTTTTTGGACTTGGAGAAGCATGTATGTGGCCATTAGCTCAGGTTTGGCCAACCTGGCTTACTAGTACCATTTGCGGAGGTACCTTGTGGATTGTGAATGTGATGAGCAGCTTGGTGATGAAAATTTGAGTCCTAATTAACCCTTGATGTGGTCTATTTTCACTTATTTCCACCACAGAAGTGTTTAGTGCCGATCTAATTGGTGTTGCACATTTGAGGTGCACATGCTTCATTAGGACCAACCTAATTGAGATAGGTCTTGGTTGTAGATGGTATAAATGTAAGATGAAATTGAGTGAAGCAATGCAGAGAAGACAATGCGAATGTGAATCAAGGGCAGTGAGTTGTGTGCGAACTTAAATGCTTATGACTCCATAATGCAGTGAGCAGAAGGTGTCTACATTTCAGTGTGCCAGAAGTTGCTGGAGGTAGTGAGCCAAAGGTTGTGGATGGCAAGGAGTGGTAGTGGTGGATTTCTCCTGTTGCTTTGAGATAGTGAATCTCTATGCAACAGTCTTCTTCTTTCTTCTCTCTTCTGGGCAGTGAGCCTTTCTCTGGGTAGTGAGCCCTTAGTAGTGAGCCTATTTTTTTTGGTGTTGCTATTCATATATATGTGATCTAATCCTCACCATGGTTTTTCCCTTCTTGGGTTTTTGACGTAAATATGATGTTCTTATGTGTTTGAATGTGTTTGCATTGATGCTTCATATGTTTACATTCTACTAATGCATAATAAGAGGTTGATGTTTGGAATTGCTTTGAGAGTTTAATGTTTTAATACACAACTAATTCACCCCCCTCTCAGTTGTCCTATGCATTCTAATAGTTACATGTTAAATATTATTTTGTGAGCATAGACAATAGGACTTCACATCAATATTTCAATGAAAAGAAGAACCAATGCCTCAACACCGTAGTGAAGAACTGGTTGCATACAGCTAAGGGAGGGAAATCTCAATTGTTGAAGGTTCTTAACAAATCATACTTTGTTGAAGAGATTTCCAATATGATTTTTTTGCTTCACAAAGTAATGGGAGATGAAAAGTCAAATGATTTTGAAAAATGGATGTTCCTCTTAATAATTGTCATGTGTGGGAGATTAGTTCATTGATTGGGGAGGTATTATTAGTGATACCTTGCATCACCAATTGACTAACCTTGAGTTGAATGAGCATTTTTATATGTCCTCTTATTTGTTCTATGCAATTGCAAGTATGAAGACATGGCCATGACTCAACACCAGAGGAGTGTATGGCAGTATGACACAGATTTATGACTTCTACCCATAGTTACAACTAGAGTGAAGTCATAAGAAGTTTTGAAGGGTAAATGATGCTTTTGCAATGTTGACAGTGAGGGAACTTCAAGGCAACATCGCACTTCGAATATCTCCAGAGGAAGCCAATCTTATCAAGCAATATGGGAGTTAATTTATCTAGTTTCATAGGTTCACCCACTTGCGAGTTGGAGGATTCAATGGATATCCGTACAAATTGCTGAGATATGTAGATGATAAGCTTGTGTTGAGAGAACTATGCAGCCAATTGGTACACTCAACAAAAGATGCAAAGATAAGAAAAAAGACTAGAGTTCCCTTTCCTGATTAGTCTTGGTCATTATAGTTGTAAGTCTTCTACAGATGCTCAAAATATTGAAAGATCACTAACAAAGATAAATTTGTATCCTTACACCATAAGATTCCCATTTAACAGCAAAGGATACATTAGTGACAATCTAAATCTTGGTGTTGTTGGGAATTAAGGTGTCTCAACCTTGGTAATTCCTTGTATTTATTATTTGAAATGTATTTATTTTATTTTCCTATGTTGTAATTTTTTTGTACATCCTATTTTGTCATTTAGTGTGAAGTGGCACGGTGAGTTGTCACTCCACTTGTAAGATGACTAGAATGGTCAACTCACTCCATGTGGAGATAGGTGTCCCCTTTGTGTGGTAGAGGTTTTCTACAATGTGTTGGCATCTTGACTAGTGTGTAAGTGAATCTTGACCGAAACAGTTATGACAAATTCCTATGACAGAATCTATGACACGTAAGAGTCGAAAATGGAATGTTCTATGACAAGTGAAGACATGTGTCACAAGGCATCTTGGAAGAAGGCATCTTTGGGTGCCCCAAGGAGGGTTATGACATGTTGTAAGAGAATATGCTATTTTTAGCCTGTGTATGACATATTCTCTTACAACTGTAAGATATGACAGTTATGACGGATTCTATGACAGTCGTAAGAGTATCTGTCATAGCCCAACTTGGGAATAGGTGACTTCTTTGGGATGGGGTGATATGACAAGTGTCATGAACACCCTGTAGTGTTGGACAAGTGTCCCTAGGCATGGATTTTGGGCCATGAGGCCATGTTGGATGCCCATCTCAAGATAGGCTCATTTTTGCCTTGTAACTTCTTTATAAACAGGTGTTTTGAGAGGAGATGTAGTATGTGATTGACAGGTACTTGTTGTGTGGTTACACAACACACCCCATTTTGACTTGGCAAAATAGGGACCTAACTTTTTGGCTTGGCTTGTTTGCTCTCTGGCAGTCTGGTAAAAAGTAAGTTAGGTGCATCATCATGTAGAGTCAGGATGAGGTAAGTCCCCAATATGAGGTCAGTCTGTCAAAAAATTTTATTTCATTTCTGTGACCTCATAGTTTGAAAGAGTATTAAAATTCACGCAGGTTTGTCTTTTACATCATCCTGATATTCCTCAGGATGTGAGAGTTATGAACAGTCAAAGTCTTGGTCAAACCTGATATTCACAAGAGAGGAAGATCATTTTTTTTATAACCTGTCACCTTTTTTGAAGATCATCATCATATTTGAAATATCTCCTGACATATCCTGCGGCTCAAATATCCAGACGTCAACTTTAAGTGGTGGTAAATCTTCCCCGTCAAGCGATCTTTTATATCGCGAGCGTCATGTTTTCGAAGGTAACCCGATATTTCTCAATATCCTCATGACGCGAAATGTCACCCTTAGCAAATATCCTGATGACATCATCCAAACTAGATAAACAAAGAAACAAACATGATGATGACATCATCATCACATTCACATTTCGGTAGGATATTTTCTAAACATGATCATGTTCGTCTAATATGACGATGACGTCATGATACCTCTCCGATACAAAGAATGAATATCATGATGACGTCATCCTGATAGTCCAAAAGAGATACATGTAAGTTTGTCTCGTCATCATCATATTTTAAAAACTTCACCTGATACATCGAAATATCCTCCTGATGTACTAAACATAAACAAAGGGTGCTTTGTCACCCGAATCTTGTCGCGATAATGATTTCAATAAGGGGAGGAGGATGATATTGAAACTTGACCTGATATTTGCGAATATCATCCTGCCCTCATGATATCTTGTCATATGGATATCCCCCCGCTCCCGTTGCCGCCATTATCATTTAATGCACGTAGGCATGGTAGGTAGTTCCCGCCGACCCCGGAACCCAATGAAACACCTGGCAAGATCCTGCGTTTTCACATGAATAATCAAGGAATGAAATCTAACTTGTCAGAGTTGCCCTAAATGTACCCTAATTGCGAGGTTAAAAGGTAATTCAACCGCCATTTTCACATTTATCCTGCGATAAAATTGTTTTACAGAGCACCAGCTTCCATATCCGCATACCAGCTACTGTTGCGTGATTTGAGCTCACAGATAGAAGGAGCAGGTGATCATCAGCTGAATTAGGAACGTCGTTAGCAATCCACTGGTATAAAAGAGAAATTTGCATAACCAGGTAAGTAAATGAAACCCTCATCATGTTATTATTGTTCAGGTATGATGATGCAAGTTATGGTTTATGTATCCATATGATTAAGTAATGTTGAAATGATACAGTAGGCACAGTGATTTATGAAGTCAATAGTAATATGTATACATGTATATACCTGTTGTGAGATAGGATTTTGTTAATTGCAGGTACTCATGGCCGACAAGCGGTACGTTAAGTGTCAAGAGGAATTCAGTAGGCCTATGTTCTCTTCTCAGAAGGGGGTCCTGTTCAAGTATGGAGCAATTACAAACACCCATCAGGGGAGCACCAATCTGGAGGCCTGGTTAGCCAAACTGAATGATGGACATGACAAGAGTCCTGTGCTGGACGCAGTATTTGTGTCAGGAATGTGGAACGTTGCTGGTTTCCCATATTCCATGGAATCTCCGGAGCTGGTTATAGAATGTGCTCAGAATTATAGTCCTCAAACGAGGCAAGTGGTAAAGCATGGGAGGATATATGCAGACCTCTCCATCAAGGGTCTCTCCCAGACATTTGGACTGCCGCTGGGCAGTAAAGTTAAGAGCGTGGACCTCAAGAAGTCAGGAAAAGAGTATGAGGCAACAAGAAATCAGCCAGGAAGAACATGTATCAGTGGCGGGCTAAGAACAGCACATATCCTGCAGTAGCCAAACTTCCTGTGCACATGTTTAAATATGATTTCAATGAGGAGTACCAGTATATGATTGCACTCCTGAATCGAGTAACAGGCCAGCCTAATGCTGGTAGTTTCAGAGATTGGATGTATGGGATAATCATGATGTGTTTGTATTCAGACATCAAGCCACTGTGGGGCCAAATAATAAGTGATGCTCTGCATGAGCAGCTGATGAACCTGGGAGGTTCAAATTGTGCATTTTACATGACATCTTACATTGTTTACTCTTGTGCTTATAAAGGCACTTTTGATGCCTTAGTTACAGATGGAAAGCTCATAGGCACAAATGCTGCATATATTTGGGATCATCATCCCCAGCTGTAGAGAACCAACTACCTCAGAGACTACAAATTGGTCAATGATGCATTCTCTATGCATCTGGTAAGGACCATGGAAGAGGACAAAACAAAAAGATTGAGCATGGAAGCTCAAGAGGTGGTTTACAGGCATGGAGCCTGGTATATCCAGTTTGCAACCTTTTCTTATATAAGGGTTGAGGGTTTTGAGGAACATCCCCTCATGCTGCCGAGGTATCCTACCGATGCAGTAGTATTAATGGAATTTATCAGGCAGGGCTCCGTGATGATAAAAATGTACAAGGATGCCAAGAAGCTGCCACCAATTTTGTTCCCAGTCAGCATTGGCAACTATATGTGTCCCGATTCTAACAATATAAAGAAGGTGATGGTCACCCTGAATAAAATGAATCTGCAGCCTTTCCCAATAACAAGACCATATGATCCTTACGGCAGGATACAGAAGATACTAGGAAAGCCTATTCATCAGAGGCACCTAGAGGATTTTTGGGCTGACTACGAAGATGAGGCAGCAGCCAGGAGAAGAAGGTATCAGAGGTTGACTCTGAACCAAGTTAGAACATTTGATTGCATCTCCCTTCCCCAACAATTGAAGAAGGATGATGGCAGGATAATTGCAGATGAATATGAACATAAAAAGATATATAATGACACTATCTCTGCACCTGACCTCACCATGCAGGAAGATATATCTTTGGACCCATTCATTGCCAGGACCATACAACTAACTCAAGCTTGGGTTGATGATCAGGTGGAGGCATTGAAAAAGAAAGGTGTTGCCATTATGGTGGACAACAAAAAGAAGGGACAGGATATTCCTGGGGAGGTATATGATGACTTCCTGCTTGAGAAGAGGAAGACTAAGGGAGACAAGTTAGCTCCACCACAACAACAGAGCAAAAGACCCCCAAGGGGCAAGAAAGTGGATAAACAACCCAAAGGGGTTATAATTGACAGGGTAGTATTTACAGCTGAGGAGGCGGCCAGATCAGGATCAAGATCAGAATCAGACTCCCCTCCAAAGAAAGAAAAGCCCAAGAAGAGTAAGACAACAGAGGCTGGAATCACTGAGACCCTGGAAGTGGGTCAATCCTCAGGGAAACGTGATGAAGAGGATATCCTCATGGAGGAGGAGCCTGAAGAAGAAGAGGTTCCGTTGGTAATAAAGAGAAAGAGGAGAGCTCCATAGGTGCTGGTCTCTACCACACCTAAGAAACAAAGAACCTCCATGAGAGGTGGAATAAGTGAACCCCCTACACTATTACAAGGGGCAGGTAGTGAAGTGCCGAAGGAAATTCAACATAATGTTCCACTTCCTACCATCGTCAAGTTCAAAACTGAACTTGCAGAAGAGCAAATGAAAGAAACCTCTCAAACACAAGCAGAAGGACATGTCTCTCTTGATGAGACAATAAATTTGTCTGATGATGAGGTAGTGTAGGATGTGGCTACACAGAAGATGGAAACACTTGCTGCTGATATAACTATGACTCCTCACAAGCCTCCACCAGTTCAAACTGTGCTTGAGGAGATGAAACAAGCAGAAGAAGAGCAAGAAAAGAGCCCAGAGTAGGTGGTTCAAGAGATAGGGCTAGAGGCACTAATCACAGAGGTGACAAGTCCTGTAGTGGTGGACCTAACAGAAAAATAGGATGCAAGTCCTGAACAGCCAGCAGGATCACTTGATAAAGGCCACCCAATAGAAGAGATAGAGATGGCAGAGTCAGAGGGCCATACTCTTGAGTTAAGCCAATAGGATCCACAGGATACATCGGCAGAACCTACTATAGTAGAGGTTCAGGAGGCGAAGGCTGATGAAAAGAAGGAAGCACTAGAGGATCCAGCTGCCAAAGTACAAGAAGTTGACAGTGCAGGCTCGGAAGAAATAATAGCTGCAGAACAACCGCCAGCACCTCAGGCAGAATCCCCAGTATCTGGTGCAGTGGATAAGCAACAAGGAGAAGAATTGGGAACAGATGAAGTAATGATGGAGAAGGATCATGATCAGCATGATCTACATATAGATACACCGCAGGGTTCCCCACACCAAGAAGATGCTTCCTCAGAGAAGGAAATTCCTCAACAAGAGGAGGTGCCGCAAGATCAACAACAAAGCGAGCATCAAGAAAAAGAAAAGGAAAAGTCACCATCTCCACAACATCTGTTGATAGAAATGGGAGATATGGGTGAACATCATGATGATGCTGAGAAACATGATCAGGTGCCTCCATGGTTAGCAAAAGAAGTAAATATTGAGGAAGAACTTGAAATTCAAGAATTCGATGTCTCCACCTTGTTCTCCACGGACATAATGAAACCCAAGAGGAAGGCCAGAATGACTTCAGCCATTAAAAGAGATCCAGCAACAGGGAGAAGGACCGCACAAATTGCCATACCTGCGGTGGAGAAAGAAAAAGGTAAAATCACTGTTGATGAATTTCAAATCAGCACAGTAGATTTGGGCTTTGCCAATGAGGACCAAGAAGGTCAAGAGGGCAAAAATATTATTGACTCTCTAATTCAAAAGGTGAAAAGAGAGAAGGAGAAGAATAAGCAACATAAAGAGCACATTGCTCAGTTACATGCCTATATCAAAGGACTGACCAATCCTGATGATACCACGACTGAGCCTACAGTCCCATTGACTGCCATTTCTCAGGAGGAGCTAAATAAATTGGACCTCATGAAGCATGAGGCGTCCGTAATAAGGAAATGGATGTCATCCGCATTGGATGATGCTGTAGAAATAATGAAAGCCTCTTTGAAGAGGTGGAGCATTTTGAGTGATTCTAAGACTAAGGTAGATAAATTGTAGATGCAGACCGGGAAGAGGTCTTACAAACTAGAGAGAGTCCTGAGCCTTTTAGGGGAAATAAAGGGGATAAATCCTCAACTGCTTATCAGTAAGCAGGTGCTAAATAGTAATACCGCATTATTGATAGATATCTGGTACAAGGACATTCAGTTCGAATGCGGGGTCCTCAAAAGATGCAATAATAAGCTGAGGGATATTAGCATGAGGCTACGGGATTTAATGGCTGAAGAGGCAGTAATTTTGGAAACATTGGAAGGCAAGGTGGAAGGTAAAATAGAAAATCAAGATGAAGAGTCCGCCATCAAAGCTGTACACAGCAACTTCCAATCAGAGGTAGATGGTCCACCTGTCCATTTGACAGAAGAACTGATAAATAAAATAATGAGGATCAAGGTCCAGATGGAGAAATACAAAGAAACACTACAGGACAGGAAAAATAAGTTGGATAACAGCAAAGACAAATATGAAGCACATAAGCACGCCATCATCAAAGCAAAAACTCAAGATGGCGGAGGGATAGATCAAGTTGTGCATTCATATGAGTAGGTCCGCAGTAGTATGCAGCCCCATATGCAGCAGCATCATCATCAAGATAGTGAAAGTTCAGAAAGTGATGCACATGATGATGATCCGCATGAATCAGCTGAGGAACATGATGAGGATACATCATGAAGGGGGATAATAGCATAAGTAGTATAGATAGTTGCCAGCTGGCAACTTGTGCCATTTTGTAAAGGTTGACAAAGTCAAGTAAATAATGACCGTGGATTTGTATTGATAAATCAAGATTGTAGATCTTTTTGTAATAGATTCCCCACCTTATTCTATAAAAGGTGGTGGAATGCCTTATTGAAAGCATTCGAAACTTAATTGAAATCTATTTGCTGAAATATTCAGGGCTTTTTTCAAAGTTATTGTATATGTACATGTCTTTTGCATACTTAATGAAGAAGAAGAGTATTTCGATTACAAATCTTAGTAAATCTTGAGTAATCTGTGTCTGAATTCTGGATATGTGCTTTGATTTGCTGCATCCCTTGGAGTGCTCATCATGTTGCATGTATTGTTTTCATTCATCATCCTCTGAAGTTTGCATCAACTGTATCTAGCTGTGGAATATCCTGGTGAACATATGTTTTGATTTCTTCTCCTCATGACAGTATCAAGTATGTATGTGGATCAATAGCTAAAGGTTCAACCTTAAATAGAAGCATTTCTTCAATTTCTTTTAAATTTCAGAGCATTTCGTCTCCATAATTGCAAATAATTGATGATCTTAAGCAAATAACACAGATATGCGGACATCTCGTAGATAATCATAAATATTTAGTATATCTGAATACAAAGCATGCACAGTTGAAAATATCATGCAAAGATTGAGGTATTTCTGCGTCTTCTCATCAAATAACTGCATAATATGACTTCTCTGTAAAGAATTTCTGTAGGAATGTCATGATGATGATAAATTTCCACATAAGGCCCCAAAATGGAAACAGCAACTCACATTAACCTCTGAGCAACTTCAGACGATTAAGACCTAATCACCGGAGACTTGGGATCCTGACTTCTTTAAATTCATAGTATCTTTCAAGATGAATAAAGGTTAATGTGTACTTTTATTCTATGTTTGTTTGTGACTAACATCATGAACAACAGTACTGTTATGCTGCCGAATTGTCTCCAGATATGAGTGTTAAAGACTTTTAAGAGCTTGCATTGCAAGTGTATTGTAAACCATTACAGTTTTGATAATACATTGTGTAGGTTTTGGAGTGTGGTGTTTTTCACCCGATAAGGGTTTTCCCCACATTATATCTTGTGTCTCTCTTCTTCTGTCTTACATTCTTGTGTTGTGTATTGTTGCAATATCTCCATTGTTGTGTTAAACATTCTATAATTGTAAAGGTTAAAAAGAATTTGCACTCATCTCTCCTCATTAGATTAGTGTAGGAAGCAATTTTCGCACACCTAGCTTCCTTTCAGGTGCAGGGTATTGTCATTTTCTAGAGATTGAGGATTTTTGGGAGGATTGAGAGAATGATTACGAAGTGTGCAAAAGGGATTGGATGAGGATGATTGTTGAGCAGATTAAAGAATTCAGGTTGGATTGGAATGTGGAAGGAATTGAGGATGATGGATCAGAATTGATTAATCCTATTTATTTTGACAAAATTCAAACACAGCCTTTGCCACCTAACAATTGGGTTGATGAAGAGATTAGAGACCTAGGTTAAAGAACTACTCACATTCTTAAAAGGATAGAAGATTGGGTGAGAAAGAAGACCATTAAAACAATAACTACCAAATCACATGGTAATGATGGTCCTTCATCAAGAAGAAAAGATAAACAAGAAGGCTCTTCTTCTTCTTCCCATTCTTAAGCTTCTTCTTTAATTATTGGTTCTTAGAAAATTACCCAAGGAGGTGGCGATGAAGAAGACCCATCTAAGAAAAGAGGTCTTAAAAGCACATGTGGAGATGATGTAAAATAGAAAAAGGGGAAATCAAAGGTAAAAAGAAATTCATTGGCTCCCATATAGGAAGACATTTGAGAGGATGAATCTATAGATCCTAAAAATCAGCATCATACTGATGTGCACTTGTCAAGCATCTCTCCTTCAGTTCTTACTATATATCCTTCATGTGATATGCCTCATTGTCCCCATGTGATACAACATCCACATTTATCATTTGTGAATGTATTCAATGATGATGGTGTCCCTCCAATTGTAGTGCCTCCACTTGTAGACATTCCAGAGTCTTCACATAGTCCTTCCTCTTCCTGGTTGCAGCTTGTTGATGGGTGTTTTTGCACTCAACAATGCAGGTAAGGTATTGAGTATCTCACCTCTCTTGAAAGGAATCTTATCCCAGTAAACCTAGAATAAGAATTCCCCAAGCTTTTTACTGTCAAGTTTTGACTTGCAGGATAACTCAGTCGATATGTATTTCATTGTTCTAACCAAGGAGACTTACATGCAATGTAGGCAAACTTTAGTGCATTAGGGTTTGATTACACATAAATTCATTAGTTTTCTGATTTGACAATGCATAGACAAACTGACGTATACTCACATTGCCACAAGATATGTGATTTTAGCTTGCAAAAAGAAATCTTCTAACTTGCATTCACTAGATATGGATTCTATGACAGCACTATGCAAGTTTGTAAACCTACTCTAATAGGATCAGATGAACAAAATGCAAAAGGAAAAGGGGAGAGAAAAGGGATAGAGAGATCCTATAGACAACTACAGGAATGATCAACACACAAATAGATAGATTCCCAATAGTAAACAAATCTCTGCTTAACCAAGTAGCCCACAACGCTACAGAGACTATGCAATCTTCTAAGGAAATGAAAGGGTTTTCAAATTGTGAAACGTTTATTCAACACAATTCAATGAACTCACACAATCGAACTTAGCTCATATAAACATGTCCAGACTAACCATACACAATGACATACAATCATCAAGCCACCTATGGTATGGACAGGAAATCCATCAAATATCTGAATAATTAATCACAAATACAATTGAATAACTAATCGAAAAGGTGAAGAGGAACCATGAGAACCATATCTAATCAACAAAAAGAACTCATATGGTAGCATCAAATGAAATTCTATTTACATTGATTCGGGAAAATGGTAGACCTTCAACAATTCTTTTCTCTTCAGTCCTTTCTTACACTTTTACAATGAGAGAGGTTGCCTTTATATAGAGAGCCAATCATAGTGAGTTTTCAATGGATGGTGAGGATTAAACCAACACCAAGGGTCTAGATTTAGCATAATTTAATTTTGGTCGATGAGCAATTACAAGGATTTGAATTTGTCTTATAGGAAAAAGATAAAATTACAACTTTTCAACACATGAGAACAAGATGAAATAGCAACTTTTTGAGTTGTCTAATGAGACAAATCACTTATCCAATGAGTTGACTAGTTAAGAGGAGTATGTGGCACATTTTTTGAAGAGATATTCTAGTCGAAGGCCTATTGGATTTAGCATTTGATGACTGGATGGCTGGGACAACTATGAATAGGTCCTGAGGCAATGAACTGACTCTGTAGAAATAACATTGATGTAGGTCTGATCTCCTATGTTTTCTAGATTTTAGGGCTTATCTCCATCACCTTTGACACCATATTGGATTCCTTTTGCAAGTTCAACAGTGGTTTGGTTGATAAAATGATGATTCTTCATGTCTAGGACAACAGGGTATCTCTGGGTTTTCATCCTTCATGGTGGCTCCAACCGGTTCCTTCATGCTTCATCCACTCAAACATGCAATCCACAATTCCAGGCATCAATTTCATCATAAAAAAAACCATTTTCAATCAAGATAAATCAAAATATATCCCTTTGTAGGTGTGGATCAATCAGGGACAGCTCAATGTCAATTTCATTGCCATTAAATTTATCATTTTCAACTACCCATTTACATTTATGGCGACCTAGAATGTTTCTGTACCCATCTGGATCCAGTAGGAAACTATCAATTCACATTTTTACGCCCTTTTTGGCAAAAAGCAAGATTTTTGGGGGGTAATGGATGTGGGTCGAAAGGGGGTCACTGGATATATCCTGCAGGGGGCGAAATTCCCGCAACATCTTGTAGGAGGCAAAAGTCCTGCTAAAGAGGTCACCGGATGGGCGAAAATATAAAAGGTCATAGGATGGGTAGAAATATAAGAGGTCACAGGATATATCCTATAGGAGGTAAAATTCTCACAATGTCTTGTGACATGATTTTTTAGCGCAATGTCCTATGACATGTGTTTAGCACAATGTCCTGTGACATGAGTTTTTAGCACAATGTCATGTGACATGAGTTTTTAGTGCAATGTCCTATGAGAGGCAAAAATCCTGCCAGGTCTTGAAATTCCCTCAAGACAATATATTTTAAAATATATTTTAAGTATAATTTGGTAGCATTTTAAATATTTTAAAATATACTATCAGGATGTTTGAGATAGGTTTCAAATCCATAGGAGTTAAATTGCATATTCTAGAATTTGGAGGATCCATCAGATTTCAGACAACCAATTTTTTAGGGTTTCAAGGTTTCAGACTTAGCAAAATTTAGGGGATCAGCAACATGCATCAGGGTGTAGGCACATGGACCCATTAGTAAAAATTTTAATTATTTGACATGATTTTGCAATTTTGAGGCATGGAAAATAGGAGTCCCAACAGGAGACATCTACAGCAACAGTTTTTAGCGGTATATCCAATGAACCTCATTTTTAGCGCAAACATTACAAAGACCCATTTTTCCTGCATAAAAATAATCAAAAGTCTTTGCAAATCAATCATGAAAACCACCAAGCATACCCAAATCATCACAAATGCCAAAATTTGGAACAAATCTTGCATTCTAAGCACCATTTCACTTTCTCGTCATCATAAGGAGGAAAGGTTGAAACTCCAAGCCAAAGAAAAAGAGGGGGTCTCCATTTGACAAAATGGGGCATGTGTGTAAGGCACAACACAGCTAAATTTGTTGAAGAAGAGAAAAAGCACTCAATTAGTCATTCCTAAATTTGATACAGTCTCTACTTTGCTCCAAAGGCCTCCTAAGCCTAAGAAGATCAAGACTACACAAAGTTGGCAGTTGACTCCTCATCAGGAAATATCTATGTTGAATTTGCACAACCCATTTAGAAAAGAGCTTGAGTGAGGCCACCGAATTTGATTTTTAATATCACAAAGGTAGACCTTGGTCTGTCAACCTATGAAGGTTATATGCAGAATTTTCAAGTGTCAGCTACAAAACAAATGGAAAGGACAGAAAAAGAAAAGCATACAAAGGACCAATTGAAGCATCAAGTGCAAGTTTTGACATCATATTTTAGGGCCATTATAGATACTTCCATTTTGCCTCTAGATGTAACTTCCACTTCTACTAGTCTCACTTTTAAAAATAATGTTGAAAAGGAAGTTCTCGAAAATGTTGGAAAATATCAATCATATGGCAAACTGACCAAAAAATGGGTTGAGCATTCAAAATCAAAGGCATTTAGTTTCATTGAACGGGTAAAAAATCTACATGATGAGGTAGAGATGAAGAAAGAAAGTGTTGAAAAAAAATTAACGAGTATCAAAAAGGAAGAATTAGTGTGGCACGGAATATTAAAAGATCTCAAAGAAATGATTGAAACTGATAGTGAGATACTGATTGTCAAAAAGGTCTTCTCAAGCATCAAAGAAAATCAGTCTAACTCCTGGATTTATAGTGTTGAATGAAAATTGTTGAATATTGAACATGTCTTAACAGCTTAGAAGAAACTTTCAGAAATCTATGAACAGGTGAAGACGAGGATTCAAACTAATTTTCTATCAATTAATTATGATATAATGGTTAAAGGCAAATCTCAGACTTTGGATGCTCAAGTCATCAAGAAAAACTTTGAAGACATGATTAATATAGAGCTATTCAATAAATAGGTCTTCAAAGTGGAGCTGATGAATAAACTAAATGTCATTTGTTGCTCTTGATTCTTGTGTTGGTCATTTATCTAATTACCGTCATGATTTAGATGATGTCCAAAAGGATCAATCAGTTTGGAGGTTTCAAATGGCGAGTGTGGTTGTCCCAAAAAATAGGTTTATTGCTCCAGTAGTCAAAACATTTTGCACTTACAAAGCAAGGTTGTATCCTCCTCAACAACAAATTTCAATACCAGAGATATCTTCAAAGGATGCTAGAGATAGTGTCGATGAAAAGGGAAAACTACTTCAATAAGGTCAATCATTTGGTCTACTTTTCAAAAGTTGCAAGTTACAAGTTTTAGGTTCTCTTTTTGTAAAAGTGACTTACGTCACTTATTGTAACCAAAAGTTAGAAAATGGACTTTATTTTCAGAAAGTTTATTTTTATTTTCTAAAATATTTTGGAGGTGGTTAGAAGGTAGTTATAAGTTGGTTACAATGAGACAAGTCTATATACAAGACATTTGGATTATGTGATTCCAATATTTCTTGTATTGTTCATGTTTTCTTATGTTGGTGGATAAGTTCCTTTGCATCATATTGCATCTAAATTGTGGAATAATAATTAGTCTCAATTAAGGTTTGGAAGAATGTGTATTTGTGTAAACCTTTAACGTATGTTGAAGATTTTTGGAATCTTTTCTTACTTATTACATAATTAAAATCCTGTCAATGCACTCATTATAGAAGTCTGAGAAGTATTCTTATGCTACCTGTTGCAAATATATGCCTAAGTGGTGTTGTCATTGATGTCAACATATCCTTGTTGCCATTGGTGTCAACTATATCCTATATTGCTATCTGTATAGAACACCGGATTGTTGAGGATATTGAGAAAATTAATGGAAATCAATGCATGCGGACCATATGGCTGTGTAGAGGATTGTTAGAGGTTACTCCAGTTAAGATTTGAGAAGTCCGCATGAAGATTTGAAGAAGTTATGGCCATCTGAGTAGAACTAGATTTTGCAGTAAGAGACAGTGTGACAGTAAGTTGGTCTGGATTGCTCCACAGTGAAATATTATGGTCGACGGATCTGAAGGCATGTTTGGGAAGTCAGTGTGTATCATCAACTCCAGTGGTTCATGGTTTGGAGGTCCACAAGCTATCTTTCTAGTTTGACAGTCATGGCAGATAGTGTTCTTGAGGTTCTGGAGGAAGATACAAATGATTCTGGTAATTTGGTTTAGAGTGAATGTTATTGGTGAATTCAATGTGCTTGTGGGGGTCTCTGGATCGTGTGGCTACTGTGTTGGAGGTCTGCATTGAAGTTTGAGCTTGTTGATTGAAGATTTATTCTTTGAGGTTGATGTTCTTCCCAATCTTGGCTGACCAAATGTTCCTGGCATGTTGTGGATGATCTAAAGAGCATTTTATGAAGCATGGTATGTTAATGAAGGAAGTTTCAAGTCTCAGTTGTTTGGCCGACAGTGTAAAGATCCGTGTTAAGTTTAGCCAACCTTGTTGATCATACCAAGCTTGATGAACTGTATAAATACTTGTTGAAGAGTTGTGGAAAATCATCCTTGTATGAAATGAATTAAATCCGAAGAAAGGATCAAAAGCAAAGCAGAGAAGAAGAGCGAAGGGATTATAGAGTGAAGAGTCAGTGAAGAAGAATTTGAATATAGGAGTAGAAGTTTTGTGACCTTCAAAGGGACTGATTTAAGCATGAATGTAGATGTTATTTCTTAGTTCATTATCTCTATGTAATTCATAATTTCTTATAGGTAGTGAGCCTCTTCTTGAGAAATGAGCTCTAGGAGTGCGCCCGAAGGCATGTGCCTTCTATTTTCTTAAGTAATTTTAATAGGGTACATATTTTTGTGGGTTAACACCCACCGTGGTTTTTCCCTTAACCAGGTTTTCCACGTCAAAAATTCTGGTGTTGTGTGTTCATGTTGTTTCTGCTCAATGTGTTGATTTATGAATAAATATTTACATCTTTAATTTGGTTGTAAATTAAGAAAGAAGATTAAAAGTTTAGAAAAGGTTAAAGATTAGGGACAACTGATTCACCCCCCCTCTCAGTTGTCCAACACTACCTTGGTGAGTTTATCATATTTCATTTGCACGTATGGAAGTTTGAGTCGGTGTTCATACGTTTATTGTCTTAGCTTCTCAATACCTCTTGTCTAGTTTCTTTGTGTAAACCTTTTGGTATTTTTAGCAAAAATACCACAAAAATCCATAATCTACCATATGAGGGAGCTACCCCTCCACATGCAGAGGTAGGTTGATAGAAAGCTACAACCTTACCAACTATTTATACATATTTTCACTATCTTTTCAGGTGAACAAATTCGATATACAAAGTTATATGTTATAGCGCAAATCTGTTTACCAACAAATTTTTGGTGACTCTACTGGGGACTATAAAAATACTTGTTTTGTTTGAAAAAGGTCTCCTTGGTGTGTTCAAAGAAAAAAATTTTGATCAATAAATATGGTTTTGCAACGTAATGTTGGACCTATACTACAACCCAATGTTAATTGGTTGGATGTTGAGCAGGAAGATATAATTACTAACTTGCGAGTATTGGCTTGGAGACATAGGAGGTCAAATCACCAATATGATGAAGCAGACATAGTACTTGACAATGAAGAATATATAGGAGTAGAAGTTTGTATTCACGCTTGACTAATTGGGCAAGGTGTCATAGAAGGAGAATTGGTAATAGTTGATAGAGTTGTTCCTATTAAAAGGGTTCCAAGAAGGAATAAACAACCAGCACAACCTATTCAACCTATTCAAGAATTTTGTCCTATGAATCTTGTTTGAATAATTGTTAATCAATTTGGCCACCAAGAGGTATACCAGAGGTGACCGTGAAAAGGGAATCTTTGATCCTAATTTTGAAAAGTTAGCAAATCTTGATTTCTCTGAATCATTCATCTCTCTAAGAAGAAAATTTAAATCTGTTAGTAAGCATTCTTTGCCCACAAGAAGTCCAAATAGAACCCTTGTTGTGTCTTCCACCTACCAAGAATTAACTCTACATAGGACTGCAGTTCCTATCATTGTAAATATTCAACCAACTCCTCTACAACAAATGGCTCATCAATAACCCATACCTTGGGGCACGGCTATTGGACCTCTCACCTTGGGAAACCAGTTGCATGTCTTACCTCATGGGTTGAGGAAATTTTTACCCAAATTCAATGGAGACGAAAAAGTTACTACGGATGAGCATATTAACGCTTTCTTCGAAGCATGCGTTGTTCTCATAATGATGCACGAAGATGTTTATGTCTGGTTATTTGTTGAATCTTTGACTGAAGGAGCAGTGGAATGGTTTTATCATTTTCCTTTCAGATTTATAAACTCATGGGCGCTTATATGCCAAAGATTTGAAGACCATTTTAAAAGTATAGGTTAGATGCTAAACCAGTGTGCTGTAATAACATGTCTCTGTAAAATCTGAAAAAGCTACTATTGTAACACATGATGCAAACTCTATGGAAGTTAAATTGTCTGCAGAGAAAACAATGCTCTGGCATCATAGACTTGGTCACATAGGTGAAAAAGGTTTAAAAATCTTGAAGAACAAAAACCTGGTAGATGGGTTGATTGATTGTAATCTAGAATTCAATTTATGTGAACATTGCATATATGGAAAATAGAACCATGTTTCATTTTGCTCTAGTTCTCATAAATCTTCTGGTGTTCTGGACTATGTACATTCTGATGTTTTTGGTCCAGTTGATGTTCCTTCTCTATCTAAATCAAGATACTATGTGTCATTTATTGATGATTATTCAAGGAGAATATTTGTATATTTTTTGAAAAATAAATCAGAAGTGTTCAATTGGTTTAAAGAATTTAAAAATCTTGTGGAAAATTAGACCAGTAGAAAAATAAAATGTTTGAGAACGGATAACAGTGGTGAATATTGCAATGCAGATTTTGATAAATTTTGTCTTGATCATGGAATAAAAAGGCATAAGATTACACCTTATACTCCACAGCAAAATGGAGTTGCTAAAATGTTAAATTGATCATTGATGGAGAGAGCAAGAAGTATGTTGAGTTATGCTGGTCTTGAACAAAGGTTATGGGCTGAGGCAGTTGCTACAGCTTGTTACTTGCTGAATCGTTCTCCTACTTCGGCATTGGTTGACAAGACACCTATGGAAGCATGGTTTGGAAAGAAGCCTTCTCTAAGACATATTCGTGTCTTTGGCTATGAGGCATATGCTCATATTCCTGAGGTAAAAAGATCTAAGCTAGATTACAAGGCAGTCAAATGTATCTTTATTGGCTATGGAGTCGGTGTTAAAGGGTACAAGCTTTGGAATCCTGAAACTGAAAAGGTAATCTACAATAGGAATGTAATTTTCAGAGAGCTGAAACCTTTGGTTATTAATCCTCAGTCGGAGAAGATAGAAGAAAAGAAAGAAAAGAGTGTTGTTAATATTCCTCTAACTCCTGTAAAAGAGGAACAACATGCACCAAGTGTAGATGGTTTAGAAGTAAGTTCGAGTAGCTCAAAAGATTCAAATCCAAAGCAAGAACCTGAACCTGCACCTCAGCCATTGAGGCGGTCTACACGAGAAAGAAGACAACCAGATAGGTATGGATTTTCAGTACTTGATTCAAGTTGTGCCTATGCTTTGCTTACTGATATTGATGAACCTAGGACTGTGAAAGAAGCTATTAGTTTACCTGATTCAGATTCTTGGTTGGAAGCCATGGATAACGAAATGTCATCGTTGGAGAAAAATGGAACCTGGGATCTAGTGCCCTTGCCTGAAGGAAGAAAACCTGCAGGCTGTAAGTGGGTATTTAAAAAGAAATATGGTCCAAATGGTAGTATTGATAAGTACAAGGAAAGATTGGTTGCTAAGGGGTATTCCCAAAAGGAAGGTATAGATTATGGAGAAATCTTTTCTCCTGTAGCTAAGCTGACATCCATTAGATTTCTATTGTCACTTGCAGCAGCGTATGACTTTGAAATTGAGCAGATGGATGTGACGACAACATTTCTTCATGGGAACCTTGAAGAAGAAATTTATATGTCCCAGCTAGAGCATTTTGTGGAAAAAGGTAAAGAACATCTGGTATGTAAACTTAAGAAGTCTCTTTATGGTTTGAAGCAATCTCCCAGAATGTGGTATCAAAAATTTGATATGTATGTTTTATCTTTGGGATATGTGAGATCTAAATCTGATCATTGTGTCTATTATAAAACTGATGGTGATCGGATTCTTATAATTGCATTGTATGTGGATGACATGTTATTCATTGGCAATGGTAAGGGGATGATCTCAGAATTAAAATCTTAGTTGTCCTTGAAATTTGAAATGAAGAATCTGGGGGCAGCGAAGTACATTCTGGGAATGGAAATCAAAATGGACATATCTAAGAGAAAACTTTGGCTTAGCCAGAGCAAGTATATTACCAATGTTCTTGATAAATTTAATATATCTGATTCCAAACAGTTAGTTGTTCCAGTTTTGCAGGGAATGAAACTATCTGTTGAAGATTGTCTAGAATCTTTGAATGAAATTGACAATATGAAAAAAGTGCCTTATGCAAGTATTGTTGGCATTTTAATGTATGCAATGGTCTGTACCAGACCAAACATTGCCCAAGCAGTGGGAGTTTTTAGCCGATTTATGGCAAATCCAGGCAGATCACATTGGGATGTTTTGAAAAGAGTTATGAGGTATTTGAAGGGAACTTCTGATTATGCTATTTGCTATCATGGAAACTCAGTTGGATCTCAAAGATCTATAAGCATTCAGGGATATGTTGATTCTGATTGGGCAGGGGACATTGACAGTAGAAGATCCACCAGTGGATATGTATTCATGTTAAATGGTGGTGCTATCAGCTGGATGAGTAAGCAGCAGGCTGTAGTCACTTTATCCACAACAAAGGCAGAGTACATGGCAGCTACTCGTGCATGTCAAGAAGCCGTGTGGTTGAAGAGGTTGTGTTCTGATGTTGGTTTTGATGCAAGGCAAATACAAATTCACTGTGATAGTCAAAGTGCTATATGTTTGGCAAAGAACCCTACATTTCATGCTAGGACAAAACATATTGATGTCCAATATCACTTTGTTCATGATATGGTGGAAGATAGGAAGGTGAAGCTGGAAAAGATTGACACTTTGGAAAATGTCGTTGATGCCTTAACTAAACCAGTGAGCACGGCCAAGTTCAAATGGTGTTTAGATGGAATGGGTCTTCAGGCCCATAATTTTTAGTAATCATATGAGGATTAAGAGGTAGCAGTAATCTCTTCGACAAGTGAGAGATTGAAGAGACTAAGTGTCTCAAGTTACTGCTTGGAACCTCATTTTGTTCATCGTTCATCAGCAAAGTTTGATCTGTTGGTGAACTCTTGAACTACGCTCATCAGGTTCAATGGTTCAACCGATATGCATTGGTTACTTTGATGAAGGTTTTGAACTTCGTCCGTCGGGTTCAATGGTTCAACTAATATGCATTGGTTACTTCGATGAAGGTTTTGAACCATCATGTTCAATGGGTCATCAGGTTCAATGGTTCAAACGATATGCATTGGTTACTTCGATGAAGGTTTGAACTTCATCCATCGGGTTCATCGAGTTCAAGGGTTCAAGGTTTCATGGAACCGGTCAAGAGTTCATCGGGTTCAATGGTTCAATGTGAACAATCATCGCTGAGACATGGAACTATCGGAGTGAATGGTGAAGTGTTCGCCAATGGTTAAGGCTATTCCGATGGGCCTTTAGTTTGGCATCGTCGGCAACAAAATTGCCGACGATAGTCATACAGTGTGCTCAGGGATATAAATCGAAATGTCAAAAGTGAGCTAGTGCATGTAGGACTAATGGTCTCGTGGGTATGTGAACAGTTGCGATGGTTGAAAGGTAGCAGCGCTGGGGAAGTTAGATCGAATAGTTAGGGAAAAAGTTGAAATAAAGATTTTGCTCTTGAAGACTAGAAATAAATACAGATCTGCTGGTGTCGTCGATGAAATAGATGAAAAGATTCAATTATACAGTTGATTCTATAGATATACAGAGGAAATGAACGGCTTTGTATAATTGTAGAGAATTGATACCTGAGCAAAAGAGCTAGGATCTTTATTGTAACTATTCAGTTTACTGTAATTAAGATAGTCTCTCTTGTGGTGGTGGGTTTTTTACCCGAAAGGGTTTTCCCACGTAAATCTGGTGTCATTCTTTGTTGTCTTGAATGTTTATTCTATATTTTTTCTGGGGTATTTATCTTTGTATTTGAATTAGAATTTACCTATCTGCATTATCCCCTTTAAATTTGACATTAGGGAAGATGTATTCCACACCTCTGCTTTCCTTACAAGTGGTATCAGAGCCTGGTCAATTGTGTTATCCTTGTTGGTAGGTTGGGTTTTTTGTGTCAGTTCTGTGAGTGGGAGTTCTGTAGTGGTCTATTTTGTTAAATAAGATGGCAAGTACATCAGGAAAAATAGACATTGAAAAGTTCAATGGCACAAACTTTGAGTTGTGGAAACTTAAGGTTGAAGATATGCTGGTCGACAGAGATCTTTGGGTTGCTGTGTCTGGGGTTAAACTTACAAGCATGAAGCAAGAAGATTGGGACCTAGCTGATAGGAAAGCGAGAGGACTGATAGGATTAAGTCTAGCAAATTTTGTTCTATTGAACGTCCATGAGGAGAAGTCAGCCAAAGATTTGTGGAAGAAGTTGGGAGATATTTACCAAGGCAAGTCCTTGGTGAATAAATTGTTCCTTAGAAAAAAGTTGTATTCTCTGAAGATGGATGAAGGGGCATCTGTAGTAGACCATCTGAACACATTTAATACAATTGTTACTCAGTTGACTTCTGTAGATGTCAAAATAGAAGAAGAGGATCGATGAATGCTTCTGTTATGTTCCTTACCTAACTCCTGGGATCATCTTGTGATGGCTATTGGAAGTACAACAACTACGTTTACAACTGAAGCTGTTGTTGCCTCACTGTTATCTGAAGAGATGCAGAGGAAATCTTCTAAGATAGCCAAAGAGGCCCTATCCGTTCGAGGTAGGTCAAAGGAAAGAGACAAGAAGAAGGACAAGAAGTCTAAGTCCAAATCAGAGGGAAGATCAAAATCTCCTGGCAAAAAGTCCAAGGTGAAGTGCTGGAATTGTGGGCAGAAAGGACACATTAGAAAAGACTGCAAAGAGGAGAAAAAGATGAAGAAGAAGAACTTCTCTGAGACCGATTCTTCTCAGAGTGATGTTGATGCCTTCATTGCTGCCTTGGCAATGCCTGCATCTGAAGATGTGTGGCTAGTGGATTCAGGAGCGTCTTTTCATATGACATCTCACAGAGAATGGTTCACTAAGTATGAACCTTATGCTGGTGGGAAGGTGTTCCTAGAAAGTGATTCGACACTGGAAATAGTTAGCCGAGGAAGAGTCAGAATCCAGTTCCCGAATGGCAGAATAAAGGGAATGAATGGAGTACTACACATACCAGGTCTAGCTCAAAATTTACTTTCTGTTAGTAAGCTTAATGATGTTGGAGTGCAAGTTACTTTTGTGAATGGTGGTTGTAAGATGACTAGAGGTTCTATTGTTTTGGCAAAGGGTGAACGCATTGGAACTTTGTATAGGTTAAATGCTAAACCAATGTGCTATAATAATGTCTCTGTAAAATCTGAAAAAGCTACTATTGTAACACATGATGCAAACTCTATGGAAGTTAAACTGCCTGCAGAGAAAACAATGCTCTAGCATCATAGACTTGGTCACATAGGTTAAAAAGGTTTAAAAACCTTGAAGAACAAAAACTTGGTAGATGGGTTGATTGATTGTAATCTGGAATTTGATTTGTATGAACATTGCATATATGGAAAATAGAACCGTGTTTCGTTTTACTCTAGTTCTCATAAATCTTCTGGTGTTCTGGACTATGTACATTCTGATGTCTTTGGTCCAGTTGATGTTCCTTCTCTATCTAAATCAAGATATTATGTGTCATTTATTGATGATTATTCAAGGAGGGCATTTGTATATTTTTTGAAAAATAAATCAAAAGTGTTCAGTCGGTTTAAAGAATTTAAAAATCTTGTAGAAAATTAGATTGGTAGAAAAATAAAATGTTTGAGAATGGATAACGGTGGTGAATATTGCAATGCAGATTTTGATAAATTTTGTCTTGATCATGGAATACAAAGGCATAAGACTACACCTTATACTCCACAGCAAAATGGAGTTGCTGAAAGGTTAAATCGATCATTGATGGAGAGAGCAAGAAGTATGTTGAGTTATGCTGGTCTTGAACAAAGGTTCTGGGTTGAGGCAGTTGCTACAGCTTGTTACTTGCTGAATCGTTCTCCTACTTCGGCATTGGTTGACAAGACGCCTATGGAAGCATGGTTTGGAAAGAAGCCTTCTCTAAGACATATTCGTATCTTTGGCTATGAGGCATATGCTCATATTCCTGAGGTAAAAAGATCTAAGCTAGATTACAAGGCAGTCAAATGTATCTTTATTGGCTATGGAGTCGGTGTTAAAGGGTACAAGCTTTGGAATCTTGAAACTGAAAAGGTAATCTACAATAGGAATGTAATTTTCAGAGAGCTGAAACCTTTGGTTATTAATCCTCAGTCGGAGAAGACAGAAGAAAAGAAAGAAAAGAGTGTTGTTAATATTCCTCTGACTTTTGTAAGAGGAACAACATGCACCAAGTGTAGATGGTTTAGAAGTAAGTTCGAGTAACTCTGAAGATTCTGATCCAGAGCAAGAACCTGAACCTACACCTCAGCCATTGAGGTGGTCTACACGAGAAAGAAGACAACCAGATAGGTATGAATTTTTAGTACTTGATTCAAGTTGTGCCTATGCTTTGCTTACTGATACTGATGAACCTAGGACTGTGAAAGAAGCTATTAGTTTACCTAATTCAGATTCTTGGTAAGGGGTATTCCCAAAAGGAAGGTATAGATTATGGAGAAATCGTTTCTCCTGTAGCTAAGCTAACATCCATTAGATTTCTATTGTCACTTGCAGCAGCATATGACTTTGAAATTGGGTTGATGGATGTGACGACAGTATTTCTTCATGGGGACCTTGAAGAAGAAATTTATATATCCCAGCTAGAGCATTTTGTGGAAAAAGGTAAAGAACATCTGGTATGTAAACTTAAGAAGTCTCTTTATGGTTTGAAGCAATCTCCCAGAATGTGGTATCAGAAATTTGATACGTATGTTTTATCTTTGGGATATGTGAGATCTAAATCTGATCATTGTGTCTATTATAAAACTGATGGTGATCAGATTCTTATAATTGCATTGTATGTGGATGACATGTTATTCATTGGCAATGGTAAGGGGATGATCTCATAATTAAAATCTCAGTTGTCCTTGAAATTTGAAATGAAGAATCTGGGGGCAGCGAAGTACATTTTGGGAATGGAAATCAAAAGGGACAGATCTAAGAGAAAACTTTGGCTCAGCCAGAGCAAGTATATTACCAATGTTCTTGATAAATTTAATATGTCTGATTCCAAATAGTTAGTTGTTCCAGTTTTGGAGGGAACGAAACTATTTGTTGAAGATTGTCCAGAATCTTTGAATGAAATTGACGATATGAAAAAAGTGCCTTATGCAAGTGTTGTTGGCAATTTAATGTATATAATGGTCTATACCAGACCAGACATTGCCCAAGCAGTGGGAGTTTTGAGTCAGTTTATGGCAAATCTAGGCAGATCACATTGGGATGTGAAAAGAGTTATGAGGTATTTGAAGGGAACTTCTGATTATGCTATTTGCTATCATGGAAACTCAGTTGGATCTCAAAGATCTATAAGCATTCAAGGATATGTTGATTCTGATTGGGTGGGGGACATTGACAGTAGAAGGTCCACCAGTGGATATGTATTCACGTTAAATGGTGGTGCTATCAGCTGAATGAGTAAGCGGCAGGCTGTAGTCGCTTTATCCACAACAGAGGCAGAGTACATGGTAGCTACTCGTGCATGTCAAGAAGTTGTGTGGTTGAAGAGGTTGTGTTCTGATGTTGGTTTTGATGCAGGGCAGATACAAATTCACTGTGACAGTCAAAGTGCTATATGTTTGGAGAAGAACCCTACATTTCATGCTAGGACAAAACATATTGATGTCCAATATCACTTTGTTCGTGATATGGTGGAAGACAGGAAGGTGAAGCTAGAAAAGATTGACACTTTGGAAAATGTCATTGATGCCTTAACTAAACCAGTGAGCATGGCCAAGTTCAAGTGGTGTTCAGATGGAATGGGTCTTCGGGCCCATAATTCTCAGTAATCGTATGAGGATTAAGAGGTAGAAGTAATCTCTTCGACAAGTGAAGAAACTAAGTGTCTCAAGTTACTGCTTGGAACCTCATTTTGTTCATCGTTCATCGGCAAATTTTGATCTGTCGGCAAACTCTTGAACTACGCTCATCGGGTTCAATGGTTCAACTGATATGCATTGGTTACTTTGATGAAGGTTTTGAACTTCGTCCGTCGAGTTCAATGGTTCATCAGGTTCAATGGTTCAAGCGATATGCATTGGTTACTTTGATGAAGGTTTTGAACCGTCATGTTCAATGGGTCATCAGGTTCAATGGTTCAAATGATATGCATTGGTTACTTCGATGAAGGTTTGAACTTCGTCCATCAGGTTCAATGGTTCATCGGGTTCATCGGGTTCAATGGTTCAAGGGTTCATGGAACTAGTCAAGAGTTCATCGGGTTCAATGGTTCAACGTGAACAGTCATCGCTGAGACATGGAACTATCAGAGTGAATGGTGAAGTGTTCATTGATGGTTAAGGCTATTCCGATGGGCCTTTAGTTTGGCATCGTCAGCAACAAAATTACCGATGATAGTCATACAGTGTGCTTGGGAATATAAACTGGAATGTCAAAAGTGACCTGGTACATGTAGGACTAATGGTCTCACAGGTATGTGAATAGTTGTGATGGTTCAAAGGCAGTGGCGCTGGGGAAGTTAGATCAAACAGTTAGGGCAAAAGTTGAAATAACAGTTTTGCTCTTGAAGACTGGAAATAAATACAGATTTGCTAGTATCGTTGATGATATGGATGAAAAGATTCGATTATACAGTTGATTCTGTAGATATACAAAGGAAATGAATGGCTTTGTATAATTCTAGAGAATCAATACCTGAGCAAAAGAGTTGGGATCTTTATTGTAACTATTCAGTTTACTGTAATATAGATAGTGTCTCTTGTGGTGGTGGGTTTTTTACCCAAAAGGGTTTTCCCACGTAAATCTGGTGTCATTCTTTGTTGTCTTGAATGTTTATTCTGTATTTTTTCTGGTGTATTTATCTTTGTATTTGAATTAGAATTTACCTGTCTACATTATCCCCTTTGAATTTGACATTAGGGAAGCTGTATTCCTCACCTCTATTTTCCTTACAGATTTGCTCTTACTCAAGAAGCAACTCCCACATAATCTGCATCCCTTGTATCAAGACATACCCAGGAAGAATTATATACCGTACCAGAAAAAAAAAGCCACCTCGGCTTCCCCCAGCTGCACAGAGGCTAACCATTGAGCATCCTTCTTCCAATAAATGGAAAATTGTGGTCATGTGTGATTTCCATCTAACCACTAACCATGATGGTAACACTTGTCCTAAAATGGCGAGATTTATGCAGATAAATTTATCGAGTGAAAAAATAGAAGAATATGTCTCTCAAGAGGATGAAACAAATGAAACCTATGGCCAGCCCACAATTAGCTTTCTAAAGTATGAATGTCATAGCAAAGAGGAAGAGGTCCATGATATTAACAATCATTCTTTTAATGTGTTTACAAGAAACCAATATCAGAAGAATGAAGGTAAGGCCAAAGTTGAAGCTACTCATAAAGCTTTGGAGAATACACCAAAGATTCTAACAAGGAAACATCCTCAAGAGAATTAGCCTTTTACTGTCACAAAGGATAAAGGTACAAAAGGTTCTCTACTTTTTGGTTCATCTCTTCTATCTAATGATACATTTGATTTCATATAACATTGTAAGAAGACGAAGGTGTAAATTTCTCAACTTGATTATGTTAGGAATTTGCAGGTCCAATAAAACCAATTCTACATAACCCATAAGGAGAAAATGATGCAACAACTAACCATAATGCAAAGATCAAATGACAAACACAAGATAACACAAGATATGTTGGGATAAGGTGCCATTAACCTTGTAAATTTGAATATTGTATTTATTCCATTTTATTTATTGTAATTTGTAATTACCCATAAGGGAATGAGGTAGTTTCACCAACAATGGTAATTCTAGAGTCACTGGAGGTAATTATGGAGTAACATTTACGATTTGCAATTGTAAAAATCATGAGTAAATGAAGGTAGGCACCACCTTGTGAGAATCTTTTATTTTTAGCATGTATGACATGATGTCATAAAGTTGGTGAGATATTGTAAGAGAATCTATGACAACTATAAGTTGTCATAAGATTCTATGATGGTATGTCAACTTATGATAGGTAATTAATAGTTGTAAGGTGCTATTATTATCTCTAGGTGCCCAACTTGGGAAGATACTCTTTGGAAGAATCCATGACGGTTATGACGCATCATAAGATGATGTAAGATACCAATTTTAGTATTGGGCACCGAAGTTTGCATGGCTGATTTGGGACAAGTGTTAGGAGCTTGTAAGTTGGCATTTAATGTTTGCATGTTGAGGATTCCCAATGAGAGAAAGTGGGTGCCTAGTTTGGTGTGAGAATACTTCTATATATCCATTGCCATGTATTTGTTGTAATATAACAGATTTACAAGTACTTAGGTGTTGCAGGAATGTTGTTGGATTGAAGACTAAAGGAGAGAGTTGTGCAGTTGACGTATTATATCACTTTTATAGATTAATACAAACTTGTGCCTCTTTCCTGGTGGAGTTTTTTACTTGAAAGGGTTTTCTCCACATAAACACTGTGTGATCGTGTGTTCAGTTTCTAGATTTGTGGTTTCTGTGTTGCATATTTTATATTTTGTTGCAATCTCCATTCTTTAATACACTATTAAAAGAGCATTAAACATATTTGAATTAGATTTCTATTGAGTAGTTGTTCTCTTCATTTCTAACATTTGATATCAGAGCTTAGCCAGCTTTGAGTCTTGGGTGGTAGTGTGAAGGCTATGTGGTTGCAGTGGGAGATTTGGTTGTATTTTTTTTGTAGATCTTGAGTTGTTATTATGGTTGCATCCACCGTTGCTTCAACCTCTTGTCTGGACATTGAGAAGTTCAATGGTACAGGGTATGAGATGTAGAAGATGAAAATGGAGGATTTGCTGGAAGAAAGAAACCAGTAGTTGGTTTTTCTAATAGAGAAGAAACTCGATGATGTCTCTCAAGATGAGTGGGATAGACTGGATAAGAAGGCATGAGGTACAATTAAATTGTGTCTTGCATATTTTGTCATGTTGAATGTCACAAGGGAAGAGACTGCACATAACTTGTGGAAGCCTTTGGGTGAAATCTACCTGATGCAAAGGCAACTAAACAAAGACCACAAAGGGATCAAAATAACAACACAAGAGGAAGAGGATGGTAGGGCAAACAACTCATCTAGGCCTCAGTGGGCCAAACAGCAATACTTGACTTCAAATTGGACTTGACTGTCCACTCACATACCATGGTTTCAGCACAGTACAATAACACCATTTATAGGTTCATATACATGGGAACCTTTCCAAACTTTCTAGCAACCCTAGACCTTCTTGATTCGACTATCCCAAGCTCACAAAACTAACAAATTTCACTAAGGGTACCTCCTTATACCACTTCCTTCACAAACTAACCTATCTCCTTGTAGCCCCATTAGAGAGGTTTTTGAAGCATAACTTTTAGAATACATGACAAACACATAAACAAAATACCTTTTCAAGTACCCATTATGGAGTTACACAACATACTAAACATGCAAGGTAGGTTGTTTTGTAACATACACCTCAAATTTGGACTGTCCATGCTGTCCTAAAGGGCAATTATCCCACTTTTACAAAGGAAGTACCTAAAATCTCAAGCCCACAAACATATTCTAAATAGACCAATTTCATAGGTTTTATGGGTCTAAGATCATCTCAACTTATTTTATGATCAAAACTTCACTCCTTCAACTCTAGTTTGCCTTAACATGACACAACGAGGTCTTCATGGCTCAAATCTTCACCTTTTTCTTGTCCCCTACTCCTGCATGCAAAACCCATTAGAGAACACACCATTTTACACTAACTCCACCCATTTTGGGGTTCTAACACAACAAGATTTGATAGGAAAACAAGAACCTCTCTTAAACCCTTAAAACTAGGTCTTGGGACCTCCTTTACAAAAAGCAATCATAAAATGTTTAAACCTCCATGAAATTTCCTCCAACTAGGCTCAAATGAAAGGTAAGAGAATCAACCACAATATTTTTATCAGTTCTACCCATGACTATACTATACAGCTGAATACAACACAAAGGAACAACAAAAAAATAGTGAAAAAGCTAGAAAACAGAGCAGTTTCAAAAAAAATTTTGAAAAAGTGCTTTAAACTCCACCAAATTCCCTCCAACTAGATTCAAAACAAATCTAAGAACATTTCCTGCAACATTCCTATGCATGAAAGTTTCATAACAGTGTTGTACGGATGAGAAAATTGAAGGGAACAACAAAATCAGAAAAATAGTGTTAAGGACAGCAAACTGTAACTTTTCTTTCATTTTACCCTTTCAAACTTCTTCAAAATCACCATACCTCTAACCACACACACTTTACAATGCCTTTTACATTTATTTTTATCACCTTCTCTCCCATTCCCATCGTGGGAAGAGGCTAAGATAGCCAAACTGACTGATATCTAAAAAAAGCAAAAAAAAAGTCTAAAAATAGACGGTCACACTGCAGTGAACAGCAGACCACTAAAGAGAATGACTATTTTCCCTCTCCACTACATGACTTATGCCTTTCAAAGGCTCTACTACATTATTAAAACTCTATTTTGCCTTTAACCAACAAATTTATAAAAATTTGACTTAAAGATTACTCTAGGTGCACTGCACCACTACCAAGCCAAGAGTATGGTAACAAAACTTTACTTGAAGCGTAAACTATTTTCTATGAAACTAAAAGAGGGTGAATCGGTTGCAGAGCATTTAAATTCATTTAATTTGTTGTTGAGACAGCTAGCGTATGTAGATGTTGAAGTTAATGAGGAGGATAAATGTATCTTACTTCTTTATTCTTTACCTAAGCCTTGGGAGAATGTTATCCTTGCTATCACTACTAACCTCATGGATCCAAAGTTGGATGCTCTTATTGTAGTTTTACTAGCACAGCAATTGAGGAAGAAAAGTTTGGATAGTTCAGGAGATGCTCTCAGTGTCAGGGGAAGGTCTAAGGAAAGAGGACCGAAAGGAGATTAGAAAGGGGCTAAGGACAAGTCTAAGGGCCGATCTAAGACTCCTGGGAAGAAGAATAGAGTTAAGTGTTGGAACTGCGATAAAAGGGGACATCTGAAGGAGTGCAGAAACCCAAAGAAATAGTGGGAGACCACTTCTCAGAAGTCCTCTAATGCAGGTGAAGATGTTTTACTTTATGCATGCAATGTTGTTTCTAATGATTACTGCTTGGTTGACTCAGGATGCTCGTTTCATATGACCTCGCATAAGGAATGGTTTTCCGCATATGAAGATTATGATGGACATAAAGTGTACCTTGGGGAAAAATCTACATATCTGATAGTTGGGAACGGCAAGGTATTGTTGTGTTTAAGTGATGGGAGGATTAAAACCATCCCTGGTGTTTTGCATGTTCCTAGATTAGCTAGAAATCTGATTTTAGTTTCAAAGTTGAATGATCTGGGAATGCATGTAACATTTGATAAGCATAGTTGCAGATTGGTGAGAGGAAACTTGGTGGTAGCAAAGGGGAAGAGAAAGGGAACCTTGTTTAGGCTAGATGCCACTACAGTTTGTAATGCCTCTTATGTTTCTGAGGCTTCTGAAAACACTTATATCTTGTGGCACCGTAGATTGGGCCACACAAGTAATAATGTTTTGAAAACTATTAAGAATAAAGATTTGTTGGACGGTTTCTCTTATTTTGATGAGCACTTTGATTTATGTGAGCATTGTGTGTTTGGTAAACAAAATAGAAAATATTTTCCTTCAAGAAGCAATAGAGCAAAAGAGAAGTTAGAGATTATTCATACACATGTGTTTGGACCTATAGATAATGACTCTATAGGAAAATCTTGTTATTTTATCACCTTCATTGATGATGTATCTAGATCTACATGGATTTATTTTATGAAACACAAATCTAAAGTTGTTGATGGTGGTTTTAGCACACAACAACGCAGGTGTGATTGCTGGTATCACACCTCTCTTGAAAAGTATCCTACCCTAGGTAAGACTCCTCCAAGGATAATACAGCTAGGTCTTAGCGTGCTTGGAATTTCTCAGTTGGGATGTCTAGTTGTGCCTACAAGGGGTCTTACATGCAGTTTGACAGATTGGACAGATTGAAACAGCAATTCATGCAAACCCTTATAATTTCAGCTAATATGACAATGTAAAATGTTGCTGGAAAACCTAAATCTAGCAGTTGATTAAAAAGAAAATGCGAAAGGAGTAGGGTGTAGAAAGTTCCTAAGTGACATTCACAATGAAATGATTGCATCTGGTAGACAAACATTCAGAAATTAACCAATTTTCTGCTTTACCAAGCTACAGAGATTACTACAGGATCACAGAAAACAATGTTATCTTCTATGGGTCCAACAAATTTTTAGATTACATATATTGATTAAATACCCAAAATCTGGTGTGATTCAACTTCTGTAATGTAATTTTACTAAGCTCAATTTAACATCCCAGGCTAACTATGCACAGCTTCTTACAATCAACAAGCAACTAATAGTATGGACTTGAATGTTCATCAAATACCTTAACAAATCAATAGCATTGCAAAAGCACAATTTAACTAATGCAGATCAAGATGAGAACCATGAAACCAAATTGACAATACAAGAAAAAAATTCCCAGAGAATCCTGTAGTAACTTGCTTTGCATTAATCAAAAAATTTGGTAGAGTGTCAACAATTCAGCATCAAGAGTCTTACAACTGAGAGAATGATGGCCCTTTATATAGGAAAGGCGCCATACTAAGTTTTTGAATGTACGGTGGAGATTGGCTCAACACCAACGGTCCAGATTACATAGCATTTAATTTGGTCAATGGGTTGTTACAATCTCGGATTCAATTTTGTCCTGTATGAAAAAGATGAAATACATCTCACAAATACGTCGAATGTGGACAAATTGAGAACCCATTTGGTTACATAACATGAAAAGTCAATTTCCAAGACATAATATAGACAAACTAGAGTCACAAGACCCCCTAAATATACAATAAATCACAAGTGACAGGATTCCATATGCTTACTGGTTAAGTATTTGGCACTTTTTGATGAAGACATATCCAGTTGGATGTTTGCCAAATTGATTTGCTGACTGGAACATGTGCCAACAAGATTGGAGTTAGACTCGGAATGGAGTACATTCTCTGCAATTTCTGATAGTAGTTTAATCTTCATGACATTCTCACTTGATTTAGGATTTGAAAAGTCTTCAATTGGTCCCTTGATGTCGAACATGTCAACCTCCTTGATCTGGGAATCTTCCTGTTGCATCTGCTTAAATAATGCATCATTCTGCAAAAAAAAGGGCACACATAATGAATAATTTTCACAGAAATTAGCTTTAAACAAGATTTAATCACTCAAACAATAATGATGTTCAAACCACATATTTGAGCCAATCTAAACTTTCAACAATTTCCAAGCATACTTCCCTTTCAAATTGTGAACTGCATCAGTCTTCTTCACTCGAGGTTGTGATTGTTCCTCAAGAACAAACCTCTGTAGTACTTTCTTATTCTACCAGTCGTATCCACTATTACCCATTTCTCCTCATGTATATATTATCACCCACATCGAGTCTTCCATTTTCGTGATAACTTCATAGTGTGCCCTTTTGCAAAATGGTTATCAAGAGTCTTCTTGCCCTCATCACCTTGCTTCTCACAACCTAGTCATGCATCAAAACATGCTGTATATTTGATAAATTAGAATTACTCATGGAAATACTACACACTCCCTTAGATATTTCAAAAACTATCTTTTGCATTCCATGAACCTGCTTTGAGTGCAAGTGCATACCCACCACATACTGCCAATACTTCTCGAATCAGTTTTCTATAAATACCCACACCTGAAGACAGCCCGAAATCTCTCATCTTAGGATGCAAATCATAAGTGCCTACCTTTCCATATTCACTAAGAGCGACAAGCAACATAGCGAGCACATGTTCACCAACCCAATCATGCTAAGAAATGATTTTGAATATATTCAAAGCCTCTGAAAATTTTCCCACACCATAGTAAGCTTGTGAAGAACTATGGACTAAACTTATCAGACACAAATCAATACCCCTTGCACGTTTTGTACTGCCATCTATGAATATATTATGTTAGATTAATATTTCTTTCATTCATATCATTCAAAAGCTTGTAACTCTCTCCCACACTTGCCTCGAGAACCCTTTCGAAGTTTTACATCTTGATATGCGTCGAATAACTAAGAGGGGGGGTGAATCAGTTGTCACAAAAGCTTAAACACTTTCTGCAATTTAAACATTCATCACTTATCCACAATTATTATGATTTAATCATGAGTACATGAAATCAGAAACTTAACCATAGATACAACATCAAACACAAGAGACACCAGATTTACGTGGAAAACCCCAAGGTGGGGAAAAACCACGAAGAGGATTAACTCTCAATATATATTGCAATCTTGAAATAATGATGTTCAGGCTTGGTCACTCCACGGGCCTAAACATATTGGCTTACTGCCATGAAGAACAACTAGGTCTAGCAGGCTCACTGCCTCAACCCTAAACCTAGAAAGATTACAATAAGGGTTGTTAAACCCTGAGGACTGTTAAACCCTACTGGTGACTTACTGCCAGACTCACTGCCACAATCAACAGCTTTCTATATTTGCAACTGAAGTGCAATAATTCCCCTGCTCTACTCTTCCTCTGCTCTGCTCTTCCTCTTCCTTCCTCTGCCTCTCCTCTACTCTACCTTTGGACCTTTCTTAATATCTTTTCATTTTTTCTCAAGGACACCTTTTCCATGACTCAACTATAAGTATTTATACACTACATCAACCTTGGAATGATCATCAAGGTCGGCATCACAATCATCAACCATTGGAACAATCTCCAAGGTCAGTATTACAAACATTTACAAAATAGGTCCTAACCTATTGCAACATCATGCAAAGGGAATGAAGTGGATCACACCATGCCTTAGCTAGGACTCAAACACAATCTTGCACACCACAACACGCTTCCACAATCTTCCAAAGATCTCTGCAATCACTAGGATCAACCAAGTCGGCCAAGACTGGTTACACGCTACATTATCTGGGAACAATCTTCACACACCATCTCAATTTCTTAATGTGGACCAAAGTCCAGATAGGAACATGATTAGGAGACATCCACAAGCATGATATAATCATCAGGAGCAACCGCATGAACCTTAACCACTTTATCCATAGGAATCTTCTCACCAGAACACATGAACTTGACTGTCTTCAACTATCATAAAAGAAAGATAGCTTGCAGAAACCAAACCACAAACCATTGCCACTGTAAGCACTTATCATCATCCCAGACTTCCCTCTAGAACCACAGAGCCAAATACTTTATTATGGAGCAAAAAACTTTCTTCTTGTCCCAATTGATCTTACAGAAAAAGAAGGTTTCACTCTGGTGAATACAACTCACTCAGATCTTCATGCGGATGGATCAAATCTAGAATGTAGCATCTTCAGACATATCTCTAACTTACTTCCAATCAGCAGACCACGATCTTCAAGCAGAAATAAATGCAAAGTAATTTACCGGATTGTTCTTCAACATACAACTCACTGTTTGTACTGCACTTCTCTGTAACTCACTTGTTTCTTCCGGAGAGGCTAATTTTCTCAATATCCTCAACATACAAGTCTTCAAAACAAGTAATAGAATAAGATATAGTTGACACTAATGACAACAAGGATATGTTGACATCAATGACAACATCGATTAGGCACATACTTGCAACAATCTCCCCCTTTGTCATTAATGGCAACATATGATGTGAAAAACTACAACAACCATCAAGACAAGATTCTCCCCCTTTCTTTTACACATTTGCATTCTAAGCTTTTCACATGACTTCTCTCCCCCTTTGACATTAATGGAAAAGGGCACATACTTTCACTCTTCTACTATGATCTAATCTCTCTTCGGAACTCTCTGACTACTCCCCCTTAGAAGTAGCCCTAAAAACATCAATTCAAACCTCTGAACACCTCCGGACTGATGCACTATTGTGCATCTTAGTTTAGAGCAGGAGGGGTGATGACCCCTAACTTTTCTCTGAGATACTCAAAAGTATCCTTAGGCAAAGGCTTGGTAAAAATGTCTGCAATATGATCCTTGGTAGAAACATACTCCATCTTGACTTCATTCTCTGTCACTTTTTCTCTTAGAAAATGATACCTAATGGATATGTGCTTGGTCCTTAAATGCATCACTGGGTTCTTTGATATGTTTATGGCACTTGTGTTGTCACAAAAGATTGCAATTGGTTCTTCATACACAACTTTGATGTCCTTTAACGTTTGCTTCATCCATAACATTTGAGTGCAACTGCATGCTGCTGCAATGTATTCTGCCTCTGCAGTAGACAAGGATATTGAATCTTATTTATTTCTTAGCCAAGATACTAATCTTTTTCCCAAGAATAATGCACCTCCACTTGTACTTTTTTCTGTCATACACATCTCTGGCCCACTCTGCATCAGTATATGTACTGAGAGTAAAGTCACAGTCCTTAGGGTACCACAAACCATAATCTATTGTGCCTTTTAAATATCTCATAATTATTTTAACTGCCATCACATGTGATTCCTTGGGTTCTGCCTGAAATCTTGCTACAAGACACACTGAATGAATTATGTCAGGTCTGGTTTGAGTCAAATAAAGTAATCCTCCAATCATAGATCTATACTTTTTCTAGTCTGCCATGGGTGAGATATTATCTTTGCTCAATTTACAACCAGTTATCATAGGTGTGCATACTGGTTTAGAGTCTTCCATCCCAAGTTTCTTTAACAACTCTTTCACTTACTTAGGCTGAGAAACGAAGATACCCTTATCTGATTGACTTATTTGCAGACCTAAAAAGAAGTTCATCTCTCCAAACATAGACATTTCAAATTCACTTTGCATTTCTCCAGCAAAAACTAAGCACATACCTTCATTGCCTCCAAAAATAATATCATCAACAAAAACTGCAACAATCAAGGTTTGTTCATCATTGATCTTGAAGTAGAGATTACTATATGTAGTACCTTTAATGAACCCTATCTATATTAGGTACCTGTCCAACTATACATACCATGTCCTGCGAGCTTTTTTAATCCATACAAAGCTTTCTTCAATCTGCATACCATGTCCCCTTGTTCTGATGACTGAAATCCTTCCGGTTGTTCAATATAGACTTCCTCTTCCAACTCTCCATTTAAGAAGGCAGACTTCACATCCATTTGATAAACCTTGAAATCTTTGTATGCTGCAAAAGCTAAAAACATCCTTATTGCTTCAATCCTTGCTACTGGAGCAAAAGTTTCTTCAAAGTCTATTCCTTCAACTTGGGCGTATCCTTTGCACACCAACCTTGCTTTGTTTCTTACCACTTCACCATTCAATTTCATTTTGTTTCTAAAGACCCACTTTGTACCAATTACATTCTTGTCTGTTGGTCTGGGAACAAGATCCCAAGTCTGATTCTTCTCTATCTACATCAATTCCTCTTCCATAGCCTCATCCACAGTTTTAGGTTCAATCTTAGAAATCAAACAGACATTTACTTGTTCTTCTGCAGTTTTTCTTCTGGTTAAGATCCCTTTGCTCTTATCTCCTATGATTTGATTTTCAGAATGATTGATTCTTACATATCTTGGAGTTTTGGTAGCACTTATTGGAGCTTTTTCTTCTTCATCTGTGATGTCTTCATGCTACACCACTTCTAAAACATTTGGATCATCTGACTCATATCCACTTGATTATGAAGACCTTTCCTTACATTCATCAACTTTAACATTTGCACTTTCAATGATCTTATTCAGCCTCTTATTATAGCACCGGTAGGCCCTACTCTTGGTGGAGTAACCAAGGAAGATTCCTTCATCACATCTAGCATCAAACTTGCCTAAATCTTCTTCTCTTTTGATATAACATCTGCTACCAGAAACTTTAAAATATTTCACAGTAGGAACTCTACCATGCCACAATTCATAGGGAGTTTTTGAACTGTTACCTTTTACTTGGACTTTGTTTAGGATATATACTGTGGTGTGAATTGCCTCTCTCCAATATGCTTCTAGAAGATGAGCTTCCTTCATCATGGTTCTAGTAGCTTCTTGAACTGTTCTATTTTTCCTTTCAACAACTCCATTTTGTTGTGGAGTTCTGTGTGCAGATAGCTGTCTTTTTATTCCATGTTCTTCACAAAAGAAATTGAATTCATTTGATGTGAACTCTCCTCCTCTATCAGACCTCGGGCATTTGATTTTCAAATCCATCTGATTTTCAACCATTTCCTTAAATGCCTTGAATTTATCTAGATCTTCAGCTTTCTCTTTCAAAAAGGTGACCCAAGTCATTCTAGAATAATCATCAATGAGCAGGATGAAATACATATCTCCTTGCAAACTTCTTACTCTGGTAGGTCCACACAAATCTGTATGCACTAGCTCAAGTAGTCCTCCAACTGATTGGTCCTTGCTTTTGAAACTTGTTCTTGTCTGTTTCCCAAATTGCCACTCCTTGCAAACCAGATTAGCAGGCTTCACAAGCTTAGGCAAATCTCTAACAATTTGTGCAGTACTTATCTTCATAATATTATCAAAATTTATGTGACACAACCTTCTATGCCATAACCAACTCTCATCAATCTGAGTGAATAAGCAATAGTTCTCGGTTCCTTTCAAGTGATAGATATTACCTCTGGTCTTCTTACCAGTTGCAATGATTGTTCTGGAGCTTTCCTTGATCTTGCATCCATTATCGCTTAAGTCATAGCTCTTGTCACACATCTGACCCACACTCAGAAGATTGTGCTTTAATCCTTTCACATGCAAGACATCTTCAGTATTATGTTTGCCATCAAAATAAATAGATCCTTTTCCACAAATCCTACTAGTTGTATCATCTCCAAACCTAAACAGTCCACCATCATATCTTTCCAAACATACAAACTTACTTTTGTCACCAATCATGTGATGAAAGAAACCACTATCAATAACCCATTCATCCTTTTCCTTAATGACCTAAGCAGCCAAAGCACTTTCCACTGGTTTTTCTTTCTTCACACAGCTAGGAGAATTAGCAGACACAAGATCTTCCTTAATAGCAATGAACAAGCATTCATTTACAGGGGAACTAGCATTATCTGGTTCACCATTATCTGATACTCCATCATCATCAAAATCTTCAACATAATAACACTTCTTTTGGATCCTAGGCTAGTTCTCATATCTTCTTCTATTTCTTTCAATTCTTTTAGGACATCTAGAAGCAAAATGACCTACTTTACCATAGGAAAAACATTTGAAAGGAAGTTTGCCTTTATACTTACCGAATCCTCTTTGCAGTCTGTCCACAAAGTTGGCTTCAGCTTCATCTAACTCATCATTGGATTCTACATTATACTTTCCTAATCTGGAAGTACTTCCAAGAGTACTGGCTTTGAAGGCCGTCTCAACTTTCGGTAGAGCGTCATCTAACTCCCTCATTTCAAAAACAGTAATCTTGCTAAGCAACTGATCCCTGTTAACGATTTTTACTTGCATGAATTCTTCAATTGCGGCTACCTTGTGATAGTAGGACTTGGGTAGAGATCTGAGAATTTTCATAACAATTTCCTTTTCTTCAAGAGTTCTACCTATGGCTTTTATCCCTGTAACATTCATCAACTCTTTGCATAAAAGCTGATATGTTTTCATCATTATTCATCTTCAAGCTTTCATATTTTACTTTCAGACTTTATAACTTGGCTTCCTTCACAGAATCATCTCCTTCATACAGATTTTTCAACTTTTCCCATACCTTATTTGCAGTTTCAAGATCCACCACTTTCGTCAATATTGATTCGGTTAATGAGCTTAGCAAAGCATCCTTTGCCTTGATATCTATCTCATATTCTTTGATTTCATCTTCAGTCGTCGGACCATTTTGAGGTATGGTGTATTTTGTTTCAGCAACTTTCCAAACTTTGTAACCAAGAGAAAGAAGATGGCTTTTCATCTGAGCCTTCTAGAGAACATAATTTGTTCCATCAAAATGTAGTGCTTCCTTCTTGTAAGACATTTTGGATCTTCCTCAAGTTGTTAAACTTCCTTCAGAGGAACCTAGGTCTGATACCAATTGTTGATATGCACCAGACAACTGAGAGGGGGGTGAATCAGTTGTCACAAAAACTTAAACACTTTCTGTAATTTAAACATTCATCACTTATCCACAATTATTATGATTTAACCATGAGTGCATGAAATCAGAAACTTAACCACATATACAACATCAAACACAAGAGACACCAGATTTACATGGAAACCCCAAGGTGGGGAAAAACCACAAAGAGGATTAACTCTCAATATATATTGCAATCTTGAAATAATGATGTTCAGGCTTGGTCATTCCACGGGCCTAAACATACTGGCTTACTGCCATGAAGAACAACTAGGTCTAGCAAGCTCACTGCCTCAACCCTAAACTTAGCAAGATTACAATAAGAGTTGTTAAACCCTAAGGGCTATTAAACCCTACTGGTGACTTACTTCTAGACTCACTGCCATGATCAACATCTTTCTATATTTGCAACTAAAGTACAATAATTCGCCTACTCTTCTCTGCTCTTCCTCTTCTTTCCTCTACCTCTCCTTTGCTCTGCCTTTGGACCTTTCTTAATATCTTTTCATTTTCACTCAAGGACACCTTTTCCATGACTTAACTATAAGTATTTATACACTACATCAACCTTAGAATGATCATCAAGGTCGGCATCACAATCATCAACCATTGGAACAATCTCCAAGGTCGGTATTACAAATATTTAAAAAATAGGTCTTGACCTATTGCAGCATCATGCAAAGGGAATGAAATGTGGATCACGACATGCCTTAGCTAGGACTCAAACATGATCTTCCATGCCACAACATGCTTCCACAATCTTCCAAAGATCTCTGCAATCATTGGGATCAACCAGGTCGGCCAAGACTGGTTACACACTACATTATCTGGGAACAATCTTCACACACCATCTCAATTTCTTAATGCGGACCAAAGTCCAGATAGGAATATGATTAGGAGACATCCATAAGCATGATATAATCATCAGGAGCAACCGCATGAACCTTAACCACTTTATCCATAGGAATCTTCTCACCGGAACACATGAACTTGACTATCTTCAACTGTCATAAAAGAAAGATAGCTTGCGGACCACCAAACCATGAACCATTGCCACTGTAAGCACTTATCATCATTCCAGACTTCCCTCTAGAATAGCAGAGCCAAATACTTTATTGCAGAGGAATGCAGAGCAGAAAACTTTCTTCTTGTCCCAACTGATCTTATAGAAAAAGCAGGTTTCACTCTAGTGAATAAAACTCACTCAGATCTTCATACGGATGGCTCAAATCCAGAATGTAGCATCTTTAGACATATCTCTAACTTACTTCCAATCTACAGACTACGATCTTCAAGCAAAAATAAATGCAGAGCAATTTACCGGACTGTTCTTCAGCATACAACCCACTGTCTGCACTTCTCTGTAACTCACTTATTTCTTCCGGAGAGGCTAATTTTCTCAATATCCTCAACATACAAGTATTCAAAACAAGTAATAGAATAAGATACAGTTAACACTATTGACAATGAGGATATGTTGACATCAATGACAACACCGATTAGGCACATACTTGCAACATTACATACATAGGAATTGGGACAACTGCAGATCTAAATCTTGACTTTACATATTCCCGTGGTTATGGTGCCACATCTTGCATTCGAACCCAATAACATCTCCTAAAATTCCTCTATTTTCTATGCTTAGATAGAAGTCCATGTGCATGTGGTGGAGACATTAATGTTACGAACTCATGTGGAGAAGAGACGACCTACCAGATATGTGGGAAATGATGTGCCAACCGGAGTTTGTGGAGAAATGAGTCCCTATTGGAGTTGGTGGGAAAAATGGACTCAACCGAACATGCAGACAAACAAAACCTCATGCGATATATCTGCATGAGGATGAAATCCCTGCTACCTACTTTGACATAAAAGCTTCGCTCCCACTGCCTTAGCAAGCTGATATTTCAGCCATATGTTTTAACAATGTGTTTTTAGATAGTCCCTTACGTGGAGTTATCCCATAGCAAACGTTGATTGTTATACCACAAATGATGACATGTATGGAGATTTGCAAGGAAAAGGATATCAACAGGACATTAAGTTTGTGGAGGAATTGTGACTTACCAGACATTGCAAGAGAATTGGACTCTACCGAACATATCTGAATGGACGGTAAAGCCCCGTAAAACATAAAAATTTGGAATGATTAATGCTTCTTTCCACTTTGTATTCCCACCCAAGCATTTACAGAGGAATGGCATGACACTAGACATGTTTGTTTGGGCAGTAAAGTCTCGTGAATATAAAATCTCTACAAGGATCACTCCGCCTTCATTATCGAATGCCCATCTTCAAACAATACCCTTTGTCAATGCTTCACATTTTTGCATACACGATCACCTTGGCGACTACAGTTACACCATTAGACAAATTTTCACTGCATCATATACCTTGATATCATCTGGTGACGCTTTTGCTTTGGGACTATCGATCTAGTAACGATGGCCGATAGGCTTTATATATGAGTTTTATAGTGTTTGGGCATTTATCACTTGATCTATTATCCCGTCGGTGCGCTTTCTGAATGCTGAAAAGTTCTCTATGGATATGAGCGCTACTGAGCATTTTTCCTCTTATGGTTGTGCCTATCTAACAAGCTTGCACATCATTTTATGTTTGCATCATGCTTTCATGGCTTGCACACTACGTGAAGGTTATACTTTCATTTCGTATAGTCGTGCCCCATTCTTCTTTGCATAGTCTCCATGCCTCATTTGGTTGGCAACCCTTATTTGGATGTTACACCTTAATGAATAAGGATATGCCTTGATTTGACTTGTGTCTCCATTCTTTATAAGCTTGGACTTTTCTTTATATCCCATCCATTTGTTATATGTCCAGTACCATGATTTTGACTGGTATTTCAATAATACTGCATTCAATATCCAATTGAGGTTCTTTATCAGAATGAATTAGGAGCATGTGTATGCCTCCATATATACATTCAATTACATCTATTGAAATTTTCCTTTCATTCATACTTAGACAGGTATCTGTGTATGCGTATGTGCAATTCGGCAAGAGAAGAGAGTGATGACCAAATTGCGAGAAAATCATCTTTAACTGGACATTGCGAAGAAATAGTGGTCTACTGGATATCATCTGGTCAAGGGGGAATTCCCCGCAATAAGACATTTTCTTCAAAACCACTTTATCTAATAATCCACACACCTGGTCAATGCTTCCATGATCTGCACACAAATCTGCCAGCATATTTTAGATTCGTCAAAATCCCCATTCAATTTGGATGAAATTCCACATACGTTATTGCATTTGTAGGTGCATCCGGATAATATGATTTTTGGAGCATCTTCATTATGATTTGCTAGAGGACTGTAAGTTGATCCACATTTTGGCACAAATTGATGATTGTTCCCACACTTTGCTTTGATTGTATAGGTCTTTTAACATCTACAAAATTATATTTGCTTGAAGTCTTCTTAAACCCTATTCAATAAATTCATTTAATACATATCCTGTAATCATTTTAGTCCATGAGATCACATTTACGTGGAATAGATCCATCAAGCAATGCGTGTACCTCGAGAGTTTGGTGCACAATAGGATTTAGCGCGACTTTTGACCTTTACTGAGCTGGTGGGTATTTCAAGGTCGGCAGACCTTGTGCAGCTTTTGGTAACTATAGACCTAGCACGAATTTTGGCGTTCACCAACTTAGCACTACTTCTAGTGCCTATGGAAAAAGGTTAGTGCAGCTTAGTTTTAGCGCAAGTCGGCAGTGGTAAGCTCTAGCACAAAGTATACAATGCTTATTTAGTGGGGATTTTAGAGGTTGCTAACTTAGCAGAAATTTTGATAATATCTGACCAAAGTCGGTGAGGACCAATTTCAGCACTAGGTCAGTAGCTTAAGATTTTAGCGCTAAGTCAATTTTTTGGGTTCCGGCAGGATTTTTCAAAGTAACCGACGGACTTTGTTCTTTCGAGGTCGATCGAGGGCGCTTTTAGCGCAAAGTTCGAAGGCTCAATTTTTGGTGCATAGAAACTTAAATGGATATCGGGCTCCTTCCTTTGCAATGTTTTGCACGAATTTCAACACCTTAGGACTTAGCACAGAATTTGGTGATCATAGACCCAATCGGAAGATCAGCTTTATAGCGCTAAGTCGGTGACTATTGATTTTAGTGCAAAAGTTTGTCAAAGTGATTTTTAGTGCAACAGACAGTTTTGACTTGGTTTCTAATGGCATTATGACCTAACTTGAACCCTTAGACAACTTAGCAACTCATGACCCAACCTTTTCACAAAGAATACAACTTTAGTCATCTAATGGGGCCATTTAGTACATACAATGAAGACCTTAGGAATTGCACAACTATCATGACACTGTAAATCAAAATTCAGAGGAGGGGGTCCTCGTTTGTGAAATGGGGCATGTGTGCAAGGCACAACAAATGGTGACTCTACTGGAAAATGCTCTAGAGCATTTCAAAGATAAACTTTCAGTTTGAACCTAGAACTTCTGTGTTTTCCACATGCTAGACAAGAAAACATGATATCCTATCAAAGAAGCAAAGCTCAATAACCAAGTGCAACTATCCATATCCTAAAAACTTAAGTGTGTGCAATTGCATTAAAACCCATCCCTTAGCGACTAAGCTCATCTCAGCTCCTTTACATTAAGCTACGTGATTAGTACACACCTTCTTAACTACCTGGACATTGCCCTGTTGCCAGCGAGCGTCTATAGCCCTAGTGAGTTTCTCTCAGGATTCCACTCAAGCAGATCCCTACTGCTAGTCAGGCATCCATATCCCCGGTAGAGTTTACTTGATTGTCCATCTCACTGAGTTATGGTGTGTGTGAATGTGATTTTTATATTTCTTTGTTTTTTCATTAGATTGATATTATATTTGAGCTTAAATTTGGCAGAGTACAATGCAGTACCGCTACCCTTGCAACGCATGCTTTTGACAGCACTAGTTGCGTTGATAACTCAGCTAGCTGGGTGTGGACTCCTAATGGCGGCAAAGGTGAACCATAGATTTTTTACTTAATACAAGATCACCAAGACTCACTTAGGTACTTCAGGATTACTTAAGAATGTAAAAGATATATGGTTAGAAAATACTTCAGGTGCACTGACTAATGATTCATTTCCCATGAAAAGACATCATACTCCCTGGTGCAACAGCGGAACCCATAGTAAGACCCAGGCAGAAACTTCATCTTCTCAAAGAAATATTCTAGATTACTTACTCAACAAAGGAGCACTTGCAGGACTGCACAACTGCCACCACATTTAGGAAACAAAGATCCCCAACAAAGCAAGCGTAGCAGGGAAAAGCAAAGCAGGAAAGGAAACTAACCTAAATGAAGCAAATCAATCTAACCAAAGAAAAACAAGCAGAAAGAAACAACTAGCAATTAGCAGCAACCAACGACTAAGAAAAGCAAAAATAGAAAGAAGAAACCTAAGCTAAAACAACAAACTGCTAACTAAAAATTAACTAAAAACAAGGAAAACTATGTACAAAAGCTTTGGGACAGCAAGTATTTACACTCCCTCGTGACTTATTTCTTAGGATATGCAGGAGCAACAAGGTGTCGGTCAATGCCCTAAGTCTGGCAAATTTATCTTTGTACTCAAAAAAGTAAGCCATAGGTATGCTAGGTTCATGTTCAGGAACTGGTTATGCAGAATTAGTAGTTGGGGCAATTCATTAGGGCCATGGTCAATCCAAATGCAAGTTGTATTTCCTAAATCACCGTAATCAAATTAATAACTTTCAAAACCAAGTGAGAAGAGGGGAGATACAACCTAATTTGCAATACCATTAGTCAGAGATGCAAGTTCATCACCTTGTTGTATTGTACCAACTACCTTCTCATCTTCAGGGGATCTTAGCTCGTGGTGGATCATGTCATGTGCATCAGGTACCTCTAGATCACTGAATGTTGTAGCAACTTCCCAAGTGAACAGAAAGTCTAGACAACTGACTTCAGAATGTGGATCATCTGGATTAACTATGCATGGATCAGTTGAAGCAAAGTATGTCATGTGCGGTGAATTCCCATCCAGCAGCATATCCTTGCTCATTCTTGATATCAACTCAATTATGTGATCAAGTACCTAACATGAAAAAACTTCCAAGCAATCACTCTGCATGACTGTTTAATTTTTATTCTCAGATTGGATACTTTTGATCTCATCTGTCATTTTCAAATCAGTATCAACCACATGGAGGTCTTCTTTAATGCAAGTATGAATAGAATCGTCATGATGAATATATGTTATACTTGAATATACTTCTTCCATATCAGTTACATGTTCTAAGAAAACTTCCTCTACATCAATCAGCAACCTTCCTATTTCAATTAAGGGCTAGCATTGGGTTGGCAATTCATTGTTTGTAGCGAGAACGAGCCATTCTCTTCCTCTATATCAACCAGTAATCCTTCTATTTGGAATGCATATCCATCATCCACAGCAGCAACAAGGTCTCTGTCTCCTTGTATGATTTGATCCATGATGTTAATATCACCCTGAAGTACTGCATGATTTTGATTTTGTTCATCTATCTTAGCTAAAAACTCTATTGGAACAACTGCATCATCTTGGTATGGCTGATCATGATGGTATAATAGGCCAATGCAGTCAATATCTTCATCAATTTGCACCAAACCATTTGATTTTAGCTCTTCTTGCATTGCTCTCCATGACTTTCCTTCATCCAGAGGACTGATTTCTTTATATTCTTGCATAGGTTTGACCTGATCTAACTGTTGTTCTAACTCAGAATTATCAGTAGTCTGAAATGGACTATTGTTCTCCATCTTTGTAGTAGCAAATTTAGCCTTAGGACCTGACCTCTGTGAAGCATTTAGTTGTTGATCTACATCCTTAACATAATTGTATGTCAGGTCTGATTTATTGTCTATCTTATTCCACTCCTTAGCATCAGAAATTAGATCCTGTACATTGCTCTGTTTGTTGTCTTGTAGCTGAAAACTATGCTTTAATTATGCTGGAAGGTCTAGTGAATGAAAACTAGGTTTTAACCAGTCAGAGACCGTATACTCCATAGTTGGGTGACCTGTAGACCACCTACATTGTCTGCCATCATCATTCTCATCTTGGTATGTATTTTGATGGATAGCTTGAGGAACTTCAATTTTCCCAATGAGCAGCCTTTCTTTCTGACTGTGATCATTTGTGAATGGATTCATAGGTCCTACAACATCAACTCTTTGGCAGTCCTTGACTGAGATAGGACCACCCACATATGTATCCATCTATATTGCAACTCCTTGCATGGTTCTACTCTGAATATGCCTACCATGCATATATCCCACTTTAGGCTTGTATATCTCAAAGATAGGAAGCAACCCCTTCAAATGTAGATCTAATCTTTGTAGAAAAGTTAAACAGTTAATTTTCACATGCAGCTCTCCAGGATGTACAGTGCAAACCTGAGGTGAACTAAAATCAAGCAATCTCAATGGAGGATACTTCATTCTGATCTACCTATCTAACACTTCTTTGAAAAGGGGGATGTTCACTTGGAAGTTCTCTTCATGATATGACTGTTGAGACTGTCCTCTGAAGAATGAAGGGATTTCATGACTGAAACCCTTATGTGTACCCATTGGACTTGAATCTCCTGAATAGTCAATTCATTTTAGAATGTGCAATGAACACCAAAACTGAAAGTTTGCATCAAATTCTTTGTTCAGCCCTCCTTCTAGCACCAATTCTGTTGATGGTGGTTTAGCACACAACGCAGGTGTGATTGCTGGTATCACACCTCTTGAAAAGTATCCTACCCTAGGTAAGACTACTCCAAGGATAATACAGTAGGTCTTAGTGTGCTTAGAATTTCTCAGTTGGGATGTCTAGTTGTGCCTATAAGGGGTCTTACATGCAGTTTGACAAATTGGATGGATTGAAACAGCAATTCATGCAAACCCTTATAATTTCAGCTAATATGACAATGTAAAATGCTGATGAAAAACCTAAATCTAAAAGTTGATTAAAAAGAAAATGTGGAAGGAGTAAGGTTTAGAAAGTTCCTAAGTGACATTCACAATGAAATGATTGCATCTGGTAGACAAACATTCAGAAATTAACCAATTTTTTTCTTTATCAAGCTACAAAAATTACTACAGCATCATAGAAAACAGTGCTATCTTCTATGGGTCCAACAGATTTTCAGATTACATACATTGATTAAATACCCAAAAGTTGGCATGATTCAACTTCTGTAATGTAATTAAACTAAGCTCAATTTAACAGCCCAGGCTAACTATGCACAACTACTTACAATCAGCAAGCAACTAATAGTATGGACTTGAATGTTCATCAAATACTTTAACAAATCAATAGCATTGCAAAAGCACAATTTAACTAATGCAGATCAAGATGAGAACCATGAAACTAAATTGACAATACAAGAAACAAATTCCTAGAGAATCCTGTAGTAACTTGCTTTGCATTAATCAAAAAATTTGGGAGAGTGTCAACAATTCAGCATCAAGAGTCTTAAAAATGAGAGAATGATGGCCTTTATATAGGAGAGGCGCCATACTAAGTTTTTGAATGTACGGTGGAGATTGGCTCAACACTGACGGTCCAGATTATATAGCATTTAATTTGGTCAGTGGGTTGTTACAATCCCGGATTCAATTTTGTCCTGTATGAAAAAGAGGAAATACAGCTCGCAAATACGTCGAATGTGGACAAATTGAGTACCCATTTGGTTACATAACATGAAAAGTCAATTTCCAAGACATAATATAGACAAACTAGAGTCACATGACCCCCTAAATATACAATAAATCACAAGTGACGGGATTCCATATGTTGACTTGTTAAGTATTTGGCACTTTTTGATGAAGACATATCCAGTTGGATGTTTGCCAAATTGATTTGCTGACTAGAGCATGTGCCAACAAGATTGGAGTTGGACTCGGAATGGAGTACATTCTTTGCAATTTCTGACAATAGTTTAATATTCGTGACATTCTCACTTGATTTAGGATTTGAAAAGTCTTCAATTGGTCCCTTGATGTTGAACATGTCAACCTCCTTGATCTAGGAATCTTCCTGTTGCATCTGCTTAAATAATGCATCATTCTATTAAAAAAAAGGGGACGCATAATGAATAATTTTCACAGAAATTAGTTTTAAACAAGATTTAATCACTTAAACAATAATGATGTTCAAACCACATATTTGAGCCAATCTAAACTTTCAGCAATTTCCAAGCATACTTCCCTTTCAAATTGTGAACTGCATCAGTCTTCTTCACTCGACATTGTGATTGTTCCTCAAGAACAAACCTCTACGGTACTTTCTTATTCTGCTAGTCGTATCCACTGTTACCCATTTCTCCTCATATGTATATTATCACCCACATCGAGTCTTCCATTTATGTGATAACTCCATAGTGTGCCCTTTTGCAAAATGGTTATCAAGAGTCTCCTTGCCCTCATCACCTTGCTTCTCACATCCTAGTCATGCATCAAAACATGTTGTATATTTGATAACTTAGAATTACTCATGGAAATACTACACACTCCCTTAGATATTTCAAAAACTATCGATTGCATTCCATGAACCTACTTTGAGTGCAAGTGCATACCCACCACATACTACCAATACTTCTCGAATCAGTTTTCTATAAATACCCACACCTGACAACTTGGAATCTCTCATCTTAGGATGCAAATCATAAGTACCTACCTTTCCAAATTCGCTAAGAGTGACAAGCAACACAGCGAGCACATGTTCACCAACCCAATCATGTTGAGAAATGATTTTGAATATATTCAAAGCCTCTAAAAATTTGCCCACACCATAGTAAGTTTGTGAAGAACTATGGACTAAACTTATCAGACATAAATCAATGCCCCTTGCACGTTTTGTACTATTATCTATGAATATATTATGTTAGATGTAAATTTATTTCATTCATATCATTCAAAATCTTGTAACTCTTGCCCACACTTGCCTGGAGAACCCTTTCTATGTTTTACATACACACGAATTGGGACAACTACAGATCTGAATCTTGTCTTTACATATTCTCATGGTTACGGTGCCACATCTTACATTCGAACCCAATAACATCTCCCAAAATTCCTCTATTTTCTATGCTTAGATAGAAGTCCATGTGTGTGTGGGGGAAACATTAATGTTACGAACACATGTTGAGAAGAGACGGCCTGCCAGATATGCGAGAAATGATGTGCCAGCTGGAGTTTGTGGAGAAATGAGTCCCTATTGGAGTTGGCAGGGAAAATGGACTCAACCGAACATGTGGACAAACAAAACCTCACGGATATATCTACATGAGGATGAAATCCCTCCTACCTACTTCAACATAAAAGCTTCACTCCCACCACCTTAGCAAGCTGATATTTCAGCCATGTGTTTTAACAATGTGTTTTTAGATAGTCCCTTACGTGGAGTTATCCCATAGCAAAAGCTTATTACTATACCACAAACGATGATATGTACGGAGATTTGTGGGCAAAAGGATATCAATAGGACATTGAGTTTGTGGAGGAATTGCGACTTACCAGACATTGCGGGAGAATTGGACTCCACCGAACATATCCAGATGGACGGTAAAGCCCCGCAAAACATAAAAGTTTGGAATGATTAATGATTCTTCCCGCTTTGTATTCCCACCCAAGAATTTGTGAAGGAATGGCATGACACTGGACATATCTATTTGGGCAGTAAAGTCCCACGAATGTAAAATCTCTGCAAGGATCACTCCGCCTTCATTATCGAATGCCCATCTTCAAACTATATGCTACAACAATGCTTCACATTTTTGCATACACGATCACCTTGGCAACTACAATTACACCATTAGACAAATTTTCACTGCATCATATACCTTGATATCATCTGGTGGCACTTCTGCTTTGGGACTATCCATCTAGTAATGATGGCCGATAGGCTTTATATATGAGTTTTATAGTGTTTGGGCATTTATCCCTTGATCTGTTATCCCGTCGGTGCGCTCTCTGAATGTTGAAAAGTTCTCTATGGATATGAGCACTACCGAGCATTTTTCTTCTTATGGATGTGCCTATCTAACAGGATTGCACATCATTTTATGTTTGCATCATGCTTTCATGGATTGCACACTACGTGAAGGTTGTACTTTCATTTCGTATAGTCGTGCCCCATTCTTCTTTGCATAGGCTCCATGCCTCGTTTGGTTGGTGACCCTTATTTGGATGTTGCGCCTTAATGAATAAGGATATGCATTGATTTGACTTGTGCCTCCATTCTTTATAAGCTTGGACTTTTCTTTATATGCCCATCCATTCGTTATATGTCCAGCACCATGATTTTAAATGGCATTTAAATAATATTGCATTCAATATCCGATTGAGGTTCTTTATCAGAATGACGCACGAGCCTGTGTATGCCTCCATATATATATATATATATTCAATTACGTCTATTGAGATTTTCCTTTCATTCATACTTAGACAGGTATCCATGTATGTGTGTGTGCAATTCGGCAAGAGAAGAGAGTGATGACCAAATTTTGAGAAAATCATCTTTAACTGGACATTGTGGAGAAATAGTGGTCTGTCGGATATCATCTGGTGAAGGGGAAATTCCCCGCAATGAGACATTTTCTTCAAAACCACTTTACCCGATAATCCAAGCGCCTGGTCAATGCTTCCATGTTCTGCACACAAATCTGCCAGCATATTTTAGATTCATCAAAATCCCCATTCAATTTGAATGAAATTTCACATATGTTATAGCATTTGGATAATATGATTTCTAGAGCAACTTCATTATGATTTGCTAGAGGACTGTAAGTTGATCCACATTTTAGCACAAATTGATGATTGTTCCCACACTCTGCTTTGATTGTATAGGTCTTTTAACATCTACAAAATTATATTTGCTTGAAGCTTCTTAAACCCTAATCAATAAATCTATTTAATACATATCCTACAATCATTTTAGTACATGAGATCACATTTATGTGGAATAGATCTGTCAAGCAATGCATGTACCTCGAGAGTTTGGCGCATAATAGGATTTAGCGCGACTTTTGACCTTTACTGAGCTGGCGGGTATTTCGAGGTCAGCGGACCTTGCGCGGCTTTTGGCAACTACAAACCTAGCGCAAATTTTGACATTCACCGACTTAGTGCTACTTCTAGTGCCTACGGAAAAAGGTCAGTGCAACACAGTTTTAGCGCAAGTCAGCAGTGGTAAGCTCTAGCGCAAAGTATTCAATGCTTTTTTAGCAGGGATTTTAGAGGTTGCTAACTTAGTAGAACTTTTGATGATATCCAACCAAAGTCGGTGAGGACCGATTTCAGCGCCAGGTCAGTAGCTTAAGAATTTAGCGCTAAGTCAATTTTTTGGATTCCGGCGGGATTTTTTGAAGTAACCGACTTTCTTTGTTCTTTCGGGGTCAGTTGAGGGCACTTTTAGCGCAAAGTTAGAAAGCTCAATTTTCGGTACATAGAAACTTACATGGATATCGAGCTCCTTCCTTTGTAGCATTTTGCGCAGATTTTGACACCTCAGGACTTAGCACAAAATTTGGTGATCACAGACCTAGTCGGAAGATTAGCTTTATAGTTCTAAGTCAGTGACTATTGATTTTAGTGCAAAAGTTTGTCAGAGTGATTTTTAATGCAACAGATAGTTTTGACTTGGTTTCTAATGGCATTATGACCTGACTTGAACCCTTAGGCAACTTAGCAACTCATGACCCAACCTTTTCACAAAGAATACAACTTTAGTCATCTAATGGGGCCATTTAATACATACAATGAAGACCTTAGGAATTGCACAACTATCATGACACTCTAAACCAAAATTTAGAGGAGGGGGTCCTCATTTGCGAAATGGGGCGTGTGTGCAAGGCACAACAGAAGCTTTCACTAAGTTTAAGGATTTTAAAGTCTTAGTTGAAAACCAATCGAGATTAAAGATAAAAATATTAAGATCTGACAATGGAGGGGAATATTTCTCTAAGGAATTTGATAAGTTTTGCAAGCATGCAGGTATAATCAGACAAAAGAAAACTTCATATACACCATAGTAGAATGGTGTTGCAGAAAGGATGAACTGAACAATCATGGAAAGAGCCAGAAGTATGTTGAGTGATTCACAATTGGATAAATGCTTTTGGGCAGAGGTTGTGTGTACTGCTTGCTACTTAATTAACAGATCTCCTTGTAAGGCTCTTGATTCGACACCTTATGAAGTGTGGATAGGTAACAAACCTTCAGTTTCACATTTAAGGGTTTTTGGCTATGAGGCTTTTGTTCATGTGCCTAACGAAAAGTGACCTAAGTTGGATCCAAAAGCTGAAAAGTGCACTTTCATTGGATATGGTGATAATGTAAAAGGTTATAAGCTTTGGAATCCACTAACCCGAAAGATTATCTATTCTAGAGATGTTATTTTCAGGGAACTTGGAGCTATTTTTGAACCTGGGCATCCAAAAGAGAAAGAAAAGGTGAAGAGAGTGCATTTTTACATCGAGCATGAAGATGCACCTCAGGAAGAACACAATGATGGATTGGAAGGTGAAGAAGAAGAATATTCAAGTAGTTCTGATGAGGAGGAATCTATTATAGAAGAAGTTGGTCCAGATGATCATCCAGAAGAACAAGTAAAGTCTCGTACTCCACCCTTAAGGAGATCCACAAGACAACGGAACCCAATTGACAGATATAGCCCACCAAATTTTTGTTGTGTATTTGCTTTATTGAGTACTGACAATGAGCCTAGATCCTACAAGGAAGCTATTCATGTAGATGATAGTGAGTCTTGGCAGTTAGCCATGCAGGAGAAGATGATGGCTTTAGACTCTTGTAACACCTAGGATCTTGTTTGTTTGCCCAAAGGAAGAAAGGCCATAGGTTGCAAGTGGGTTTTTAAGAAGAATTTTGGAGCAGATGGTTCATTGGAGAAGTACAAGGCTAGACTGGTAGCCAAGGGCTACTCCCAGAGAGATGGAGTTGATTTTGGTGAAATTTTCTCTCCTATTGCTAAATTGACTTCTATTAGATTTCTTTTATCCATTATTGTAGATTTTGATTGGGAAATAGAGCAAATGGATGTTAAGACTGCTTTCTTATATGGAGATCTTGAGGAAGAAATTTATATGCAACAACCTACAGGTTTTGAGGTAAAAGGGAAAGAACATTGAGTTTGTAGGTTAAAGAGGTCTCTCTATGGTTTGAAATAGTCCCTAGAATGTGGTATCAAAAGTTTGATTCATTTGTATTGAAATTGGGTTTTGTTAGGAGCGAGGAGGATCACTGTGTTTACATTCATTGTATTGATGATTCTATATTGATCATTGCATTGTATGTTGATGACACGTTATTTTGTAGCAATACTAAGGGTATGATCAGTGAGCTAAAAATCTAACTATTAGGTGCATTTGATATGAAGGATCTTGGAGCTACCAGGTATATGCTAGGTATGGAGATTAAGAGGGACAGAGGTAACAGAAAGCTTTGGTTGTCGCAAAGTAAGTATATGAATACTATTTTGCAGAGATTTAGTATGCAGGATTGTAACCCAGTTAGAGTTCCTTTACCCATTGGTACTAAGCTTTCATTAGATATGTCTCCAAAGAATGAAGATGATTTTGAATATATGTTTAATGTTCCATATGCAGCGTGTTGTAGGGAGTGATGTATGCAATGGTTTGCACTAGGCCAAATATTCCTCAAGCAGTGGGAATTTGAGCAGATTTATGTCTAACCCTAGTAGATAGCATTAGAATTATGCAAAGAGGGTGCTTAAATATTTTGCAGGTACTCCTAATTATTGTTTGGTTTATTCTAGTACTGATAGTGCTAATAAAACTTAGTACATACAGGAATTTGTTGATGCAGATTGGGCAAGTGACTTGGATAGTCGAAGATCCACTAGTGGCTATATGTTTACTCTGTTTAGAGGAGCAGTGAGTTGGATGAGAAAGAGGCGGCCCACGGTTTCTTTGTCCACCACCGAATCAGAGTATATGGCTACTACCCATGTCTCTAAGAAGGTAGTTTGGTTGAGGAGACTGTGTAAAAGTATTGGTTTTGATTGCAGGGTCATTTAGATTGGTTGTGATAACCAGAGTGTTGTTTGTTTGGCCAAGAATCCTATGTATCATGCTCAGACTAAACATTGTGATGTTTAGTATCACTTTGTTCAAGAATTGGTTACAAGTGGATAGATGAGATGAAGAAGATAGACACTCAGGAGAATGTTGCAGATTCATTGACCAAACCTGTGAGCACAGAGAAGTTTGTGTGGTGCAGAGAGGCCATGGGCCTTATTTCTAGTACCTGATTATTTTTTCATTTGTTTTCCTATGGGTTGATTTACAATGTATAATGTCAAGTGCGAGACTATTGGGATAAGGTGCCATTAACCTTGTAAATCCCAATATTGTATTTATTTCATTTTATTTATTGTAATTTGTAATTACCCATAAGGCAATGAGGTAGTTTCACCGTAGCGATAATTCTGAAGTCACCGGAGGTAATTATGAAGTGACATTTACGGTTGGCATTTGTAAAAATCATGAGTAAAACCTTGGGAGAATCTTCTATTTTTAGCATGTATGACATGCTATCATAAAGTTGGTGAGATATTGTAAGAGAATCTATGACAACTGTAAGTTGTCATAAGATTCTATGACGGTATGACATCCTCTGATGGGTAATTAATAGTTGTAAGGTGCTATTATTAGCTCTAGGTGCCCAACCTGGGAAGATACTCTGGAAGAATCTGACAGTTATGATGCATCATAAGATGTTGTAAGAGACCAATTTTAGTCTTGGGTGCCCAAGTTTGCATGGCTGATTTTGGACAAGTGTTAAGAGCTTTTAAGTTGGCATTTAATGTTTGCATGTTGAAGATTCCCAAGGAGAGAAAGTGGACACCTAGTTTGGTGTGAGAACACTTCTATATATCCATTGCCATGTATTTGTTGTAATATAACATATTTACAGGTACTCAGATGCTGCAATAATGTTGTCAGATTGAAGATTGAAGGAGAGAGTTGTGTAGTTGATATATTGTATCACTTTTGCAAATTAATACAAACTTGTGCCTCTTTCCTGGTGGAGTTTTTTTACTTGAAAGGGTTTTCTCCATGTAAACATTGTGTCATTGTTGTTCAATTTTCAGATTTGTGGCTTCTGTGTTGCATATTTTATATTTTGTTGCAATCTCCATTCTTTAACACATTGTTAGAAGATCATTAAACATATTTGAATCAAAATTTTGTTGAATAGTTGTTGTCATCATTTCTAACAAGATATACCCTGGGAAAACCCTCAAGAGGGAAAAAACCCAACCTCCAAAAGCATCCACACTCATATGTATTATGTAGCAATAAGAAAATTACAATACATCTCATGAGTCTCCATATATCAATCATATGGAAAAGTGACCAAAAAAATGGGTTGAGCACTTGAAATCAAAGGCATTTAGTTTCACTGGACAGGCAAAGAATCTACATGATGAGGCAAAGATGAAGAAAGGAGTTGAAAAAGAATTAAAGAGTATCAAAAAGGAAGAATCAGTGTGGCAAGGAATATTAAAAGATCTCAAAGAAATGATTGAAACCGATAGTGAGATACTGATTGCCAAAAAGATCTTCTCAAGCATCGAAGAAAATTAGTCTAACTCCTAGATTTATAATGTTGAATGGAAATTGTTGAATATTGAACATGTCTTAACAACTCAAAAGAAACTTTTGGAAATATGTGAACAGGTGAAGATGAGGATTTAAATTAATTTTCTATAAGTTAATTCTAATATAATGGTCAAAGGCAAATCTCATGTTAATCTACAAACAAGGCTAGGTGCAAATTTTAAACAAAATCAATAGTCTACTAATTTAGTCTTCACTACATCCAAACAAAACTAAGAGTAAGTTTCAAGAAAATTTATTAAAATAGAAAACCCACAAGTCTAGGTGCAAGTTTTGCTAAATCTAGCCAAATAAAGAATTAATACTCCCTAAAGAATAAGCATAATCTCTAGATCAATTCACCAAAATCAAAAAATCCTTAAATCCCACCTATTAACATAAAGGCATTCTAAGATTGATTGTCCACATTTAAGTTGTGGTGCATTCCTTGAATAAGCATTACAATTTACTAAAAAAGATATTGTTATTAGCTCGCAATTTAAAAGATGACAAACACTTTTAGAATTTAGAAACCTAAACCTTTTACAAGAGCATAACACAAGATCTAAAATACTCTCTCAAATAAATTAGAAAATTAGAGCCAACAATTTGCCTTTAGCCTAGTTTACCAAAAAATACAACAATGCACCATCACAACACAATAAACTCTCCTACATCGATTAAATTCCTAAATTAGTAGAGGTCCCTTCCAATATGAAACTACAATGTAAGAAATTATATCACATTTTTTTATCTCCAAAGAAAGAAACAATGGTAGTAGTTTTAGGCCAATACAAATAGAGCCATAGTTTACCTTCATCAAGTTTTACAGTAAGCACAGTGAACAACAATTTTACCAATCCCCTAAAGTATCGAGGGTCTAAAATTCTAATTTACCACAATTAATATGAGTTGTTTTCACAAGAAAAGATTGATTTCAGTTATCTACAACTAAGTAAACCTCTCTTGCAACAACTAAATTAATATCCCTCAATTCTGGATACCACCATTTTAGCTCCACATTTTATATACATGTCTACTAGGGAACTTGCAACAACATGGGACAAAAATCTACTTTTGATTATGCTTTTATGAAATTCCATCCCTTGTTCTAAAGTTCCCACTTGGTATAGGTGGGGAGGATGCTAACAAAGGTTGTGGAATCAGTGTTCCATGAGATAATATTTCTTTGAGATAGATTGTCAAGTAGTTCACATGCCTTGTGTATGCTTTCACATTTCAAGTGTACATGTCTATTAGGAAACATGAAAATACAACATCTAATAAAAATCCATTTTTGAGTATGTTTTGATGGATGTTGATGCCTTGTTCTAAAGCTCCCATTTTGACATAGACTGTGAGAATGTTGGCAAATGTTGTATAGTTAGGCCTTACACTTGTCAATTGCATTTACTTGAAATTTTCCAAGACCTTATCATTAAACCCAATTTGTCCTTATCATATAATCATTATAGTCCATGAGACAACATCTCTTTAATATATTTTTTCAATTAGGTCATGTGCCTTGTGTATGCTTCCACATTTTGCATGCACGTCTATGAGGGCACTTGCAACAACAACATGAGATAAAAATATGCTTTGAGTATGCTTTTATGGAAGTCCATTCCTTGTTCTAAAGCTCCCATTTAGTATATATGGGTAGTATGATAACAAAGGTTGTGGAATTAGTGTTCCATGAGATAATATTTCTTTGAGATAGATTATCAAATAGTTCACATGGATTGTGTATGCTTCCACGTTTTGTATACATGTCTATTAGGGAACATACTACTACAACATCTAACAAAAATATAGTTTCATTTATTTTTGATGGATTTTGGAGATTCACATGCAACATCAAGTAGATACAAAGTAACAGAGTCAAATTGGAGGATGGAGGCATCAAAGGTGGGAGGTATATTATCATCTCGAGCTAGCTTCTGACTCAAAGATGATACTTTTCATGAGAAGCACCAGTTTCAATTTGTGTCCCTTCATGGAGCAAGGGGGGTTTGGAAATTCTTGGTAGTACTTGTGGGTGGAGTTACTGTATCCACTTTGGTTTGGTTCTTTTTGTATACTAGAGGAGGGATTTGGTTCTCATCGCATTGGAGGAGGGATATTGACACTTTTGGAGGAAAGTGGACTCTCGGAGGAGGAGAGTTGTTCTCTCATATGCAGGAACTAGAGGAGGGATTTCGACACACTCAGAGGAGTGATGGACTCTCAGAGGAGAGTTGTTCTCTCATTATGAATGAAGGATGGGATAATGTTCTCTCATGTGCTACAAAGGATTTGTAGGTTTGACATTCAGGAGAATCGTTAATTGGTTCATTTTGGTGTGTCTTGGGTGAGCGAGGAGATTTGATGGAGATGCTTCATCAAGTTTCCAGATGGGCTACTGTGTCCAATCCATGCAGTGTTTTGTCCTTTGTTCAGATTGATGTAATAAGGGGGGAATGTTGGTATTATTACATCCTTAGTATATAATAATAAATAAAACTATTTTTAGGTTAGTTAATAATTATAAATAAATAATGGTTGTGTTAGTTAATAGTTATTTGGAGTAATAAAACTATTGTTAGGTTAGTTAATAATTATAAATAAATAATGGGTGTGTTAGTTAATAGTTGTTTGGAACTTTAACCATAAGGGAGTTTGGGGTGTTTGTACATGGGAATGTGATGCTTTATAAGCATATGCATCATATATTCTAAATCACATAAAAATATCAATAATATATTATATTATTTTGTGTTTTGTATTCTAGCAATAATGGTGTAACCTGTGCAATCTACTCACCATTTTATTAGTTGATACCCTATTCTAAGCTACCATTTTGGCATAAGGTAGGAGGATGCTCAAAAAAAGATTATGGAGTTAGGCCTTCCATTTTCCAATTGTATTTGCTTAAAAGTTTTTAAAGCCTTTTCACTAAACTCATTTTGTGCATATCCAAGGTCTAAATATATTGAGCAACAATTTCAGTAATGACCTAAATTATCCATGGTCTAAAATTCTAAGTTACTATAGTTAACATGAGTTGTCTGTACAAGCAAAGATTGATTTCAATTATCTACAACTAAGAGAACCTCCCTTGCAACAACTAAGTTTAAATCCCTAAATGATGGCTACCACCTTAGCTCCAAATTTTGTATACATGTCTTCCAAGGCACTTGCAACAGGGGACAAAAACCTACTTTTGATTATGATTTTTATTAAAATCCATCCCCTGTTCTAAAGCTCTTATTTAGCATAGGTATGGAGGATGCTAACAATAATTGTGAATCAGTGTTCCATGACATCATATTTATTTGAGATAAATTATCAAATAGTTCACATGTGTATGCTTCCACATTTTGCATACATGTCTACTGGGACACATGCAACTACAACATCTAACAAAAATCCACTTCTAATTATGTTTCAATGGATGTTGATACCCTGTTATAAAGCCCCTATTTTGGAATAGATTGGGAGGATGATGGCAAAGCTTGTAGAGTTAGACCTTACACTTGTCAATTGCATTTTCTTAAAAGTTTCCAAGGCCTTTTTATTAAACCCATTTTGTGCATATCCTACAATCATTCCAATCCATGAGATAACATCTATTTGAGACATTTTTTCAAACAACTCAAGTTCCCTGTGTATGCTTCCACATTTTTCATACATGTCTACCAGGGCACTTGCAACAACAACATGGGATAAAAATCTAGTTTTGATTACGCTTTTATGGAAGACCGTCCCTTGTTTGAAAGCTCCCATTTTGGCATAGGATAGGAGGATGCTAATAAAGGTTGTGGAATTAGTTGTAATGAGCATCAAACAATGTCTCCTCTTTGTTGCAAATTTTATTTATAGTTGTGTTTGTGCTCTAAACAACTATTAGATTAGGATTGGACAAGTAGAATAGAATAGAAAATATTTTAATCACCAAATAAACATTTATAATTTTATTTATAGGGTAGTGAAGAACAATTTAACTACCACAAATAAATTAAAAAATAAAAACTACTAAAACCAAATGTACCATGTAAAACACTTGAAAACTAATGAACAAGTGCTTTAGGCATTTGAAAAAGTAATGCAACTCCATTTAGTAAATTGATTCTCCTCATAAAAACCCCATGATTTCTCTTTTTCTATTTAAATTACACACTTCTTACAAATCTTGTTCTCATTATTTTGAAATTCCAAAGCATTAAAATTTTCATTCAAAAAAAATAATCTAACATTATTCTTCAAATTAGTAGTGTGATTTAGACTTACCAATAACCAATATGAGTCAACTATTAATTTTAATCTTCTCAAGGTTTTTATGGTCTTTTTTTTTCTTTTATATGGTTGTTTTACTCATTTATTCCATTCTACCAGTACTTATTGTATACACCTAAAAATAACACGATTCGGTCTAAATAAATATTCTTAATATTTATTCCATCTTTATTCCTCTATCAATAAATAAATAACCAAATAAAATTTATTTGATTCATATTCTTCCAACAATTAAATAAATACCTTTTTTTTTTTTTAAATAATGCGCCCGGTAAACTTTTTAACGTGACCGGCAACGCTGGTGCGACACGCCCTCCGGCTCCACGCGAATGCTTTTGCCCGGAGCAATGAACCGGTGAGGCCACAACATGGGGGACCTCATCCCCTAGCAAGAACACTTCAAACCTGCGAGCTCGTTGGCCCAGCGAAGGCATAGAGCCTTGCGAGCTCATTGGCCTAGCGGGGGTTTGAACTCTGGTGGCCGCCACTACAATCGAGTGACTTAACCACCGAACCACGCCATCATCGGCTAATAAATACCTTTATTTAATTCAATTCTTCCCAAACAATTAAATAATTCTTAATTATTTGATTAAATCAAATTCATTCTTCCAAATTTGAATAAATCAAATCAAATTTATTTAAATCTTTTCAATCTCTAAAAATAAAATACAATCAAATATTTTATTTATTCTTCCAAAATCATGCACAACAATTAAATAAATTTATTTATTTAATTTGCTTTCTTATCTTCTAAATTAAATAATACCAATTATTTAATTGTTTCTTCCAATAATATCTTCTCTAAATTTAAATAAATCAAATATTTAGATAAGTTATATTTTTCTTCTAAATTGAGTTATCTCTAAATATAATTCAATCTTTTTGCACATGCAATTAAATATTCATAATATTTAATAAAGCAAAATATCTTCTTATCCTCATGTAAATCCCTTCTTGTTTTAAATCACTTAACTGATTATTATATTCTTTTAATTGATTTAACTCATTCTTCTATTCTTAGCAAATCCTTTCATGCAAAAGAAAGCAAGAGACTTGTCTTTTTTTTATTCGTTGCACGTTCCTCAACTATTCTCAATCGTTGATCTTCTCATTCTTTCTATACTGTTGATCTTCATTCTTCCAAGTCTATAAAAGCAACCCTCTTCTTCCATTTCATTCATCCAAGCTTTAAGTATTATTCCTCTATAGGAATTACAGTGCACCTTTGGCACCAATTCCTTCATTGCTTGTGATCACACTCATTACTATGCACTACTACCATCGTTGTGAAGCTCCTCTTCATGGTGGTATTACCATAGCCATTACCAATTGACATTCTTGAAGCATAGCAAGGAAGTGCACTCTCTGAGGGCCCTATTTCATACATGCAAGATCAATTGTGATAGGCAATCAATGGAAGCTTCGAATTAAGGAGGTTTGCTTTGTTATTGTTCATTATTTATTTGAATCTTCTTTGTTCACCATTTCATTGAGTTTTGGGTATCTTGATATTTGATATTATTGATTATTCATTTGATCCAATTTTCCCTTAACATTTTTGGCACCCATCGTGGGGCCTAGCCCCAAATTTAACCCAAAAACTGAGTTTTTGTGTTTTAGAAAGTCGTACACAGGAGGAAATAACGCATCTGATACATCCTAACATGCATCTGTTACCTGTCACGGTGCATACATTTCTGCAATGCATACAGTCTCTGTTCTGGCGCATTTGTTACCTATCACGACGCATACATTCCTGTAGCACATACAGACACTGTTTTAGCGCATTTACTACCTATCACAGTGCATACATCAGATCAGTGCATATACTCTTTTTTGCAGCACTTTTGACCTCTGTCTTAGCGCATACGTATTGCGGCACTTCTATTCACTGTTTCTGTGTATTCAGTCTCTGAAGTGGCGCATCTGTTTTAGGCAGTGATTTTAGGGTTTTCTTGAAGATTTTTGCTAACGTTAACATCTTTACAGGAACTCTCTTGATCTATTTTGCAGGCTAGGTACTGGTTTAGATTCATATAGTTGCACTTGTTAGCTCACACTTCGATTTCTAACGGGAAAGTAAAATGGATGCTCATGCAAATCTCACATAGTTTAACTAGGAAAGTGGTAACTAAATCATTGCTATCTTGCATATCATTGAATCATTTCTATTGCTATCTGGATAAAAATTGAACTCATCATTGCTATCTGGGTAAAACTAAACCATTGCTATCTCGATCGACCATCACTTCAAAGTTAACAATTCGTGCTACATGGATAAAATTAAACTCATCATTGCTATCTTGTTTAAAATTGGACCATTGCTATCTTTCTATCACTTCAAAGTTCTGTGCTTGCCCAAGTAGATAGCTCATCTAGTTTTTTTCATTTTAACTAGGGGAAAAGAACCACTGTATTCTGTGTTTTGGGAATGATACCAGGCCTATGTTCTCCCCTATCTTGGGTGACCAAAATGCCAGACATATCATTTTCACATGTGTTTTTTCTTTAGAGGGACCTGCTCTTGGATACTATTCATCCAAGTAGAAACGACCCTAAGTGGTAACAGGCTAGATGCCAAGCCCTTCCAAGCCACTATAAATAAATTATGTTTGGAGTGAAAGCTTCAAACAAACGAGTGAAGTTGTGTTATACCGACAGCCAACCTCCCCCAAAACCCTCCAAGGTGCAACCCTTGTAGGCTGGGAGACTCCATAACGGAGAGTAGTGCTGCCGCATGTATAACCACTCGAACGGTTGCCTTCATTAAACACCTTTGTTCTAGTGGCCAAAAACCCTTGTAATCCATTTGAAGCCTAGGATTTGTACTTGTTTTTCCTTTTAGTCCAAAAAGAGTCAAAAAATCACAAAAAAATAAAAAACCATAAAAATATTCTTTGTGTTTGCTATGTCTTCTTGCCATAATTTCATAAAATTAGATCAAAAAGACCTTCTTGCAACCAAAGTACCAAAAACATCATAAAGTTTCCAAAAAAAATTGCAAAAAAATATTAAGAAAGCCAGAGCGACGCATCCATCCTCTGTTGCTGCGCATTTGTGTTGACCTGCAGTGCATCTGTTCTGACCTGCAGCGCTTCTACTATTTGTTGCAGCGCATTTACATTTTACCAATGCAGCGCATTTGTTTTGAATTACAGCGCATCTATTTCAGCGCATGCATGACAGTGAGCACTTGCACAACTTTTGAGAGAAAACTTTTGTCAGTTCTGGGTACCCATTTCAGTCTAGTTTCAGGTTCAGAGATTAGGTCTTACCTTGTAGTCTTTTTTCCATCCATTTCAAGTCAAAATCTCTCTTTCGTTGGTCATCCCATTCACCTTCTATCAGATTTTCCTAGTTCAAAGTCAAAGTATCCTATATCAGGTCAGCATAGCCCCTTCTTCGTATCACTTTGGATTCAAGTAACCCTAATAGGTCACAGGACTTTGCTAGTGGTCTTGGTGCATGACTAGTCCCTACACAGTAAGACAGGTATCGAGTACCCTTACTAGTGGCTACCGTCTTGTATCGGTCGTCTTACTTCGAATCATTGATCGAGAAAGTCCCTTGTCCAAGTCTTGTCATAAGTATCCTATTCTCAGCAGTCTCCATAGGCATCTTGCCAAAATCTCTAGTTTCATCCCACCTCATCCCTCGTCACCTTGCATGGTTCTTACTAGATCTCAATACTAAAAGCAACTTGAAATGGCCGAATCATCCAACCACACCATCACACCTCATGATAGTGATGAGGAAATCTCTAACGAAGATTATCAAGGAAGCCTCCAAGATCAGAAATTCCAATGCTTGTTAGAAAAAGTGCTCCATGATGATCCTCACAAGTATTTTTACTATCTTGCAAATCTTGGACTTAAACTCCCCGCAGATTTTGATATAAGCACAATCCAAGACAATGTGGAGAATAATCATGAAGAAAGGGGAAAGAAAGCCATAGACCCAAACACAGAGGATAAGAATGAAAAAGGAAATAAAGCCATAGACCCAAGTGCTCCTATGGAAGAAATGAGGAAACAACTCGAGGGTCTAAAGCAACAAATGTCAGATCTCAAGATGGGTACAAACACTAAAACCTACTCCTTGGAAGATAGTGCACCGTACCCCTTTGATAAAAGCTTGAACATGACACCATTTCCCTTTCGATTCGAAGTACCTAAGTTTGATAAATACAAAGGGAAAGAGGACCCTAGAGATCACATTAGGGAATTCAACGCAGCATGTATGGAAGTAACTCACAATGAGACTTACTTAATGAGACTATTCCCTAGATCTTTAGGTAGTCAAGCCATGGAGTGGTTCTCACGACTCCCACCGAGCATCAAATCTTTTGATGAGTTAGTCAACAAATTCATCACGCACTTCTCTTACAATATTGAACATGAAGTCTCCATGCTAGACCTATGCAACACCAAGCAAAAGAGTGGTGAATCATTCGCCACTTTCCTACAAAGATGGAGACAACTAGCAAGCAAGTGCTCATATGATGTACCAGAGAAGCAATTAATGGAGATGTTTGTCCATAACCTCAACTCCGATCTTAGATATCAAATACAAATCCAATGCCCTACTTCATTTTTGAAGGTCATTGAGATGGGATTGTTCATCAAAAAAGCTATGATCGCCAAGGGGCAAATCAAGTTATACAAGGACACACCTACCTCCAATTATATGACTGACAAATTAAAGTTTTGGACTAAAAACAAAAATGTCGTCAACGATGGAGTAGTTGATTCCAAGGTGGCGGCTCCCAAACAACAACCTATATTCACTCTCAAAGGAGAGGCAAGCAATGTAACACCCAACAAAACATTCTCTTGGGAGCCAAGACCATGGTTCAACTCAAATCCAAGGTGAAAGTTCACACCGCTGGGTGAGTCCCAAGAATCCGCATTAAGGAATTTATTGGCCAACAATGAAATCTCTCTACCACCAACAAGTGATTATGAGCCTCAAATCAAACCTCACTATTTGAAAGACACCGACTATTGTGAGTATCATAGAGGAAGGGGACATACAACCAACAATTGTATCCATCTCAAACATGTTATTCAAGATGTGCTTGATCAAAATCAAGGAGGAACCCAACAACATACCTCCAATGAGACACATGTGTCTTACAGGGATCCACTTCTCAATCATGATAGGTCGTACAACAACAATAACAACAACGGCAATAACAACAATAGCAACAACAACAACCAGAATAGGCAAAATCAAAACAGTGGGAATAGTAATGCTAACTACGCAAGTGTGCCATTCGACTATACCATCAATTGCATATCAGAGCATGTCCCACAGATCAATGTGGTCACGCCCAACCAACAATTAGAGCCTAACTGAAATGGTTGCAGTATCATTACCCGCAGTGGTAAAGTCACGTTGAATACCGTCCCTCCAAGGTCGTCACCTTCTCAGTCCAACCCCCATCAACATAGTGTCATAGACCAACATCGGAAGACTCCGGCCCACATTTCTATCTTAGAGTTGTTGCATCTATCTCCTTCCCACAAGGAGATTCTTAATAAAGCCTTAGTGGAAACCACTGTCCCCACTAACTTGGCCCAAGAGAAGTTTCAGGCCATGGTAGGTAATCTGACCTCCTCAAGCACCATATCATTTACCAAACAAGATGATCTCTCAGTGTCTCAACCTCATAACACCCCTCTACATATCGTCACCTTCATCCACAAGCACCGCATCAAGAGGGTTCTCATTGATGGGGGAGCCGGTTTAAATATTTGCACGTTAAAGCTAGTCCTTACATTGGGATTCTCTGAAAACGCAGTTGATCCAAGAAAGAAGATAACTATCAAAGCCTATGATGAAGAGGAGAGAACTACAAAGGGAATAGTGGTGTTACCCATACAAGTGGGACCGATAATCAAAGATGTTGTGTGTCAAGTCCTAGATAGGGAGCTTGCATATAATATTCTCCTAGGTAGACCATGGATTTATGCCATGAAAGTTGTTCCCTATACTTATCACTAATGCATAAAATTCCCGCATAATGGCAAGCAAGTCACCATTCAAGGTGACGCTGACCCCTTCCAACATTGCAACTCTATCCTTTCAAAACCTGATTGCATCATACCAAACAATAGAGCATCTACATCCCCTACCCCATAGCTTGATTCTACCTTTGAAGCTTCCTCATCAAGGCCCAAAGAGTAGAAAATTACCATCAAAGAAACAGGAGTTGGGGAATACTCCATAGAGCACAGCCTCAATCTAGCCAAGCTGCCTTTATCTCCTAGATCCTTTAGTCGACCCAAGCATTTTCCAAAGCCATTTGCTCCTCATATACCTCCCACAACTCCCTTTGTAAAATGGGGGACCTTATCAAATGAAACAGAGGAAAGAGATGTCCTACAATGGCTTTATACTGAATAAGAAGAGAGCACACAACAGGAATCATCTAGGCTCCCAACAGAAATCTATGGGCAAGGTGAATCTATCCTACATAGAATGGGTTACGAAGGACAAGGCCCCATCGACCTAAAGAAGAGAAGGAATTATAGAACCCATTCAACCTTCTTCATCCTCATCAGCTAGAAATACAAAAGGCCTAGGATATAAGGATAAGGGCAAAGCTAAAGAAGATGCTTGTCTAGTGGAAATGATCCATACACTTCAAGTGGACAGTGACAGATTCCAATGAATATGAGTGGGATGAGCTGACAGAGCATTCCTATGATGACAAAGAGGTCAATACCATTCAAACTTATAGCCCCTACCGTAAGGGAAAAACGCTACCAAATAGGCCATTAGAGTCTGATTTGCCTATCTCTAAGAGTACGACTTTCGAGGAAGGTTCGAGTTCTATCGTAATAAACAACTTGGAGGAAAGTACCATCCTGAACACTCCCCCTCCCAATACTCCTAGCATATCCATTCAAACTATCAACGAATCAGATTTGTCCTCTGACTTCCTCCCCCTTGTGCATCCTGAGCTTATTGACTGGGATCTACGAGGAACCCCTCAACTAGATATGTTCCAAAACGATGATGCCTATATTGACTACATGGAACTTAGGGACCACCTACCCAAAGGCGATCATAAAGTTGGTTTCGCGATTGAACTTAATACCGTGGCTTATTTTGGAGAGGGTGCCAAGCCTTCCAATTGCAAAAATATCAAAATAAAAACTGGATCTGACGGTGAAAACCGCTCTGCAGCAATGTCAAATCCCAAAATAGTAAAAAGAAAGGACGCATCCGAAGGTGAAAACCCAATTGTGGCACCTGACAATGGAAGGGTTGACACTCTCCCCAATGACATGCACCAGGAGAAGTCTTAGATTGTTGTGGAACCCACAGAGCCTATTAACATTAGAACAGAGGAACAGCCTAAGATCATTCACTTTGCTAAGTCTCTAACCCCACCAGAGAAGACTAAGTTTGTACCATTCTTCAAGAGAAAACAAGTCAATTTTGCTTGGTCATATGTAGATATGCCAGGGTTAGATCCAGATTTGATCCTACATCATTTTCCATTAGATCTAGGAGTGAAACCAGTGAAACAGAAGCTTAGAAAGATGCATCCACACATAGTACTACTTGTAAAAGAAGAAATCAAGAAATTACTAGATGTAGGATTCATCAGAGCTATAGACTATCGGGAATGGGTCTCCAACATAGTACCAGTGTCCAAACCGGATGGCCAAGTCAGACTATGCAATGACTTTAGAGATCTAAACAAAGCTTGCCACAAGGATGATTTTTCATTGCCAAATATAGATATCATAGTTGACTTAACAGTGGGGCATACCATGCTATCTCTCATGGATGGCTTCTCAGGATATAATCAGATCAAGATAGCACCAAAAGACCAGCATAAGACAGCTTTTACTTGTCCATGGGGCACTTTTTGTTAGAATGTCATGCCATTTGGGCTAAAGAATGTAGGAGCCACATATCAACATGCTATGACCACTATATTTCATGATATGATGCACGTAACAATGGAAGATTATGTAGATGATATCCTAGCAAAGTCACTCACAAGAGAATCACACCTGGATGTGTTAGAGAAAGTCTTTCAGAGATTAGAGCAATTCAAAGTCAGGTTGAACCCAAAGAAGTGTGTGTTTGGAGTCACCTCAGGGAAACTCCTAGGTTTTATTGTATCAGCAAATGGAATAGAGGTGGACCCCGCTAAAGTCAAAGCTATTATGGACATGCCACCACCCAAGACTCTTACTCAAGTAAGATCTCTACAAGGCAAGCTACAAGCAATCTGTAGATTCATATCACAACTGGCAGACAAGTGTCAACCATTCAGTCATCTCCTGCACAAGAACATTCCATTCAAATGGGATGAGAAATGTAAAGAGGCATTCAAAAAACTAAAAGAATATCTTATGAATCCACCTATTCTCATGCCTCCTATCTAAGGGAAACCATTGATACTCTACATATTTGCTACACCTACAGCTCTTGGGGCTCTTCTAGCACAACAAGATTATGAGAATAAAGAAAGAGTTGTCTACTATATCAGTCGCACATTGGTGGGCTATGAGTTGCAATACTCTCAGATAGAAAGATCATGTCTTACGGTAGTTTTTGCTTCCCAAAAACTCCAGCATTATATGCTTGTGCATCTAGTCAAACTGATTGCAAAAATAGATCCACTGAAGTATCTACTAAGCAAATCAGCTCTAACAAGTCACCTAGCCAAATGGGTAATGCTCCTAAGTGAATATGACATTATGTAGATAGAAAAGCTATCAAGGGACAAGTCATTGCTGAACAGCTAGCGGATGGACCACTACAGGACACCACACCAATGCAATTTGAGTTTCCAGATGAATCTTTATTCAATATCTCAACACATTCCTAGAAACTATACTTTGATGGGTCCTACACAAACCATGGATCGGGGGCAGGAATCTTGTTTGTAACTCCTCATGGTGACACCATACCGAAGTCTTATCGTCTATTATTTCCATGCACCAATAATATAGTAGAATATGAAGCCTTAGTCATTGGCCTCAAGATGGCAACAGATTGACAAATCAAAGAGCTACATGTCTACAGTGATTCTCAACTAGTGATAAAACCAGGTCAATGATGATTACCAAACCAAAGATGAGAAGCTTGTCCCATACAAGCAAATGATAGATGACTTTAAGGAATACTTTGTGATTATATCTTTTGAGCAGATACCTCAGATTGAGAAAAAAGCAACAGATACCATGGCGGCCATTGCCTCTCTTCTTGAGATACTAGAGAATGAGTCACGGTATGAGTTCTTAGTGGAAACTATTTGACAACCAGCTTATGATCTTCTTGAGACCCATTCCATATGCCTTTTAGTTGGATCTGATTCACCTTGGTACGGTAAGGTTTACACTTACCTCAAGGACAACATCCTCCCACCTGACTTATCCTCAAACCAACGATGAACCTTTATATGCCAAACCTCTCGCTATACCATTATTGCCGACACCCTATACCGATGTGGTCTAGATGGTACTTTACTCCGTTGTTTAGAATGAGAAGAATCCCTAACTACCTTACAAGACATACACGAAGGGATTTGTAGAACACACTCTAGTGGTCCTTCCTTAGCTAAGAAACTCATGCGTTTGGGTTATTACTGGCCGAACATGGAAACAGATTCATACCAGTTTGTGAAGAAGTGCAAGCAGTGCCAAATACATGGGAACCTGATACATGCACTAGCTCAAAGAGTTGAGACCTTTAACGACACCTTGGCCCTTTTGCCAATGGGGACTTGACCTTGTGGGAAAGATCCATCCACCCTCATCCAACGGCCATAAATTCATCATAACCACCACTGAGTACTTTACCAAGTGGATTAAAGTCGTTCCCCTCACCACCATCATAGGTAAACAAATCTCCTTACTCATCCTAAATTACCTCATCTGCAGATATGGAATTCCCTCATCCGTGAACAGAAGACCCTTCAAAAATAGGATGTCCAAGAACTCTATGACCGATTCAAAATCCAACACCGTTTCTCCACACCCTATTACCCCCAAGGCAACGGTCAAGCTGAAGCATCCAACAAGACCATCTTGAAACTCCTCAAGAAGACAATCAATGATGCTAGCTGTGATTGGCACATCCAACTCAATCCCGCTCTGTGGGCCTACAGAACCAATATACGCACTCCCACAGGTGCTACCCCCTTACGCCCTTGTCTATGGCTTAGAAGCTATCCTCCCCATTGAGGTTGAGTTACCATCTCTCAGGGTGTCATTAAAAGGTCTCATATCAGATGAAGAATATAGAGTTTCTAGATTACAAGAACTAGAATTGCTAGAAGAAAGGAGACAGAAAGCCTTTAACCATCTCAAAGCATATCAACAGATGATGTCATGAAGCTATAACCACAAAGTTCGTCCAAGAATCTTTAAGGTTGGAGATCTAGTTCTTAAGGAGAATCCCCATAATCAACAAGATAGGGAAAAGAAAGGCAAGTTCAAACCCAACTGGCTTGGGCCTTATGTGATTGTAGCTGCTTATGGATCAGGGGCATATCAGTTAGCAACATCAGAGGGTGAGCTGTTAGATGACCCAATCAACAGCATGCATCTTCACCGGTTCTATACCTAGGAGAACCCCAATGTAAGGGGGGCATAAAATACAAAAAAATCATCCTTTGGTGAAGACCTGGCAAAACAAGCACCTTGGATAGGTATCATGATGAAAACCTGGCAAACAGGCGTCATGCTTACTTTCTAGCTTTCGTGTAAATAAAAGCAAGTGGTGAAAGCCTGGTAAACAAGCGTTACTTGTGATAAACCGCTTCCTCCATCTTTGGGAAACCAATCACCTTGTGTCCATTCTTCCTTGTGTCCCATTCGACCCATATCTATCCCATAATAAAAACCTAACGGTAACCTATCATGGCTTGATACTCTATCTCTTTGTTGCCTTGTCAACCAAGGTTTTATCCCATATCCTATCCAAAGTGTCAGCCTAGTATAGTGTCTCTCGTTGGTATCGATGGTCCAAGTCCGTGAACTACGTTGCCTCTGCATTGTCACGTAGGCAAGGCCATTTTTCAAATGCGCCCCCGAGGCTCCCATGGTCCCATCCGTCCCATTTCTTGTCATCTTTCTTCTAGTCCATCCCATGGGTCCATTAGGGTTTACCCTGAACTACATTGCCTCTGTGTCGACACGCAGGCAAGGCCATTTAGTAATGAGCCCCTGAGGCACTAGGTCAATCCCTTAGGGTCTGTTTCACCAATAAAGATTGTGGAATCTTTCTCACCAGGCAAGCAAGCACAAGCAAAGCCCACTTTCATGCAGAAATCCTGACGCAAGACATTAACCTATCCAAAGCAAAGCAAACTCCTAAGTCCTTCTAAATGATTTTACCTAAATTATGGCAAGAAACAAACACATCTAAATGCAAAAAATGTTTTTGTGGATTGGAAACATGGTTAAAGTACAGAGTCTTAATTTTTGCTATCATGCCTTTCTATGCTACTTGAGGATGCCAAAAGCTAGAGATGCTATGATGGAGGCATGATTATTTCTTTGTTTATTGTTTGTGGATTAAACTTTAGTAATGTGAAACCTTGTCTAAAGACATGATCGGCAAAAGATCATCGAGGATATCAAAGGTCTAACATGAACGGGGGCAATCCTTAACTATTGATATGCAAGAAATACTTAGGTCATCTTGGTTCAATTATACCGTGATGCTTGTATTAACTTGCTAAATCAAAATCCATGTAAGCAATGCTCAGGTCATCTTGGTTCATTTATACCTAGATGCTTGTATTAACTTACAACATTCAGAAAAAGTACCAAAAAAAATTGCCCAATGATGAAATAAGCACTTCAAAATACTTGCACCATTAAGATGTCAAAATCAAAGAATCCATTATACATCCATACATCCATATCCCATGCAATTAAAAGATCCAAAACAATACAGAGTAACAATACAAAGTCAAGCTTGTGAATCTTTCTATCAAGTCATTCTTCTATTCAATCAATCTTCTCTCTATCATTCTGTCATTTTTGTGTCAATAGGGTACATTTGGACATCACAAAAACATAGTATATAGGTGCATATCATATCATGTGAGATAGTCATTTACATGATTAAATCAGTTGCATACATAGTAATTGCATCAGGTCATCCATATACAATCATCATATAGTGTCAAAACAGAAAACAATCAAAAACATAGATAAGTGCATCACATAAATTGCATAATCATATAGATGTCATTTGCACACACACACATTAGAGACATATCAAGTAAAACTTCTAAATCTCCATTAGGTCATATAGCATCACATAGCATCATATGAAAAATTTGCATCAGATAACATCACATAGCATCAAAGTAAACAACATCTAAGTCTGCATTAGATAAATGCATACATCACATCATACAATAGAAATGCATCGTAACTCATACATATAGAGAGCATCAAAATAGCTGCATCATCATATAAATATTCAAAAACGTGTCCAAATGTACAATATCAAAGTGCTCCATCTCTAAGTCAATGTCATACAATAAATACATCCCAGGGATGGTGATACATGTCTCAAAATGCAAAAAGGTACATAGGATCCAAAGTCTGCAAGTCTCTGCTATCCTTGCTGCTGTGGACCACTGCTACCAGTAGTATCTCCTCCTCATCCTCCGTTGGCCTTAGACTACTGTGGGCCCATCACGGAGGCTCCTAACCTCGATCCACCTGCTCTCTAGGGAGCCATAGACTGGATCTTGTAGCTCGAAGCCCTCTGACTAGCTGGCATGGCACCATGGTATAAACCCCGATAATATTGTGCCTGAGCCTGCGCTCTGGCAAGCTTGCCATATACCAGCGCTAGCTGTGTCTGTGCATGCGCTAGCTGTGCCTGTGCCCTGGTGCACTTGCCCAACCAAAAAACTGCTCGTCACGTCTGTCCCCAGGGCTACCACTGTGGTATCTCGCTCTACTCGAATAACTCGTATCCACACATCCGCCATATCTCTCTATCTAGTGAGCCCTGCAATGACCTCTGCCTCTGTCTCTCGCTAGGCATCAGCCCTCCTGAGCTATGCCCGTAGTTTCCTAACCTCTCCCCTCAAAGTAGCTATAGTCCTCTCCTGGATGTTTGACTGTGCTGGACCCTGGGCTGCCTGTGCCTATCCCTGCCCCTGTGGCTAGGGTCCTTGCTGAGGTGGCGGCATCTATACCTACGGTGCCTGTTGTGCAACCTGTGGTGGTACTACCTACTGGGTGTGGGAAGGTCCCTCGCCGCCTCTCCTCCTCTACCTGGGTCAGCCCTTCATCATCTACATCGTCTCCCCCATCTCTGCCACCTCCTCATCCTCCTCTCCCCCTCCTCCTCCTCCTCCGGCCAACCTAGCCCTCATCATTTGAGTCCGCCCTCATCTATCCGAGGCACCAGCACCCCAAGCCCTGAGTATCTAGGAAAGGGGTGCACAGTGAACCAATCCTCGTAATCCTGGGTCATCCCAACGTCTGCTATCTCCTCCTCCTCATATCCCAGGTGACATATGGTGTCTACCAAAACTCTGTCAGTGCCCCCTCGTAAGATGTCATCGGTTCCCCATCTAAGCCTCTCGGCATGAGTCCTAGCAAATCGAGCCTGCCCCTGTGGTATGCCCTACCTCTTCCAAACTGTCTTTGTACTCAACCAATAATTTGTCTCTCTAGTATAAATCGTGTCCATCCGATCAGCCACTGCGTCTGATAGCAGTAGGATAGCTCATCTACCTCATCCTCCCATGGCTCGCAATCTAGGTATGGCCACCAGACGACAATGTCCACTCCATCCAGAGCATGTCACCAATACTCAAGCTTCCCCAGCCTATGCTGGGAAATCACTCCTGCATAGCCATAGCTATATGGCTCCCCTCTCTGTCTGTTAAACACACATATCAGCCTCGTGATCGCTATGTGCTCCCATAGCCAAAACTGTAGCAAAGACACGCCTACAGATAGGGGCTCGTACTCCCTGTGATATACCACCTGATGCATGTCGTGGTATAGGTGCACTAGCACGCAGACACCCCAAGGATACCGGGTGGCCTCTGTCACCATCTTCTCCATGATCCGACCCCATCCAATGGGGAACTCATGTGATCTCCTGTCGAGGCACACAACGCCTCCAATCAATCCTGCTACAATCCCTGGGAATTAGCCGTAACAGTCATAGATATACTACCAAGGGATGACCTGCCTGACCACCAGCTCGAGGTCATCAAACACTCGCCTGCACTCAGCAAGTCCTGCATCTCTCTGTGGATCATACTCTCAAGCTCTCCTGAATAGGCAAATGGAGGATCCTGTACACGTCCTCCAAAGTAACAGTCATCTCACCAATAGGGAAGTGGAAGGTCCCGTCCTCACTGTGGAACCTCTCTACTGTAGCAGTCAGCAACCCGTAGTTCACCCAAACCTCAAGCATGAAGCAAACATAGTCAAGTCCCATCGCACCAAGTGCCTCTCTATCCATCTCAGTCAACATGTATCTCTACAACAAAGGCATAGGGAACTGCTCCCTCGACTGAAGCATCTCTTGTACATCCTCCTGCAAGCACGCAAAGCAAGGCGTCAATCCAAAACTACAAGTACCAATACTCAACATATCTATAGAAACATATAAACTAACTTAGCATCTCAAATTGATCCAGACAGCACACTACATCTCTTGACTAGATTCCTGCAATCTCAGAGATAGCTTATCGATTGATGCATCAAACAAGATGCCAATCGAATCAATTTTGCTAAGTAATCTGCTTATCTATATCATATGTGCCATAACAGGTGGTAAATGCGTCATTTCTTGACACATGCGCCACTTCTGGCAAAAGCACTGCAAGAATCCATGCATACGCCGTCCTATGTTGTAAATGTGTTGCCCCGTCGCATGTGCCGCTACATACCGTAAAAGCGCTGTAGAATCATACATGCGCCACCTAAACCTACACATGTGCATCTTTCACATATGCGCCACTTTATATCATACATGCTCTGCAGAACTATGCATGCGCAGTTTCGCATGGCATATCTGCCACACTGTGTTGCAGCGCTTTTATCTATCCTAATATTCTCCTAGCATTTATTGCTATCAAACTTGACACTAGGGGAAATTTTTCAAGATACATACCAGGGGTCCTGCCTCTGTTGGCCGATCGTATCGACAGACTCGCTCGAATCGATGCTCCTCGCGTGGAATGTCCATCCTCGTGCTGATTGCTCTATGCTCTATGCTCCTCTATGCTCTATGCTGCTCTAAGCTCTCCAAGGCAAATCAAACTAAGACAAGTGTGCAAATGAATTGTCTTGTGGACCTAGCTCCTATATATAGCATGCAAACCCTAATCTGGCTAGGTGGTGACTACGGCTACTTCCCACACCTATTTCTTCTAGTTTTCTTCCCTTATAAGTTTACATTGACCTATTTGAACATATGTCACAACTCAATATTAAAATATATTTTATTGACTCGGTACAATATATATGTACACACACACACACATATACATATACATACATATGTATACATATATATTATATGTATACATATACGTACATATATATACATATGTATGTATATGTATATACATATGTACACATATTTATACATGTATATATACCTATACATACATACATATTCTCCTTAATGGAATCACAATGGGTTGCTCCTAGTTGAGAATTAAGATATTAACCCATGCAACAATTCAAAGGATACTCTATACCACTTTGCATATAAAGTGTTTGATAAAATATCTCACAAAAATCAACCCAAATGATAATATATTACACAATATTTGAATTCCTTGGCTTCCTGATGCAACATTTGAGCATCAAAATTCAATAACCCAAAAGTAAAAGTTATTTCATAAATTATGTTTATGATTTATGGTCCATGAATCTTACTTTTAGTACAACCTTTTATCCTCTTATTTCTTGCTTCAAACCATCAAGAAAAATAATTGCTAAAAACTTCTGTCATACAAAATTGAAGTATTATAAGACTCTAAACAAACCAAATGCCCTAATACCAAAATATTTGATAACCCTAAATTTAAAATAGAGAGAAGAAGATCAACAAATGGTGAACTTGGTAATGACTTTTGTACCCTTTGAGATTGTCTTCTTTCCAAACTCTCTAGGAAGAGATATCCACATGGTTGTATGAATCTCTCACATATTGATGGTGTTCTTCTTTATGTAGCACACAAAGTTGTTCGTCTCACTCACAATTTTCTCAAAGACGTCATTGATAAATTTGTTCATAATCCCTATGACCTTGCTATAAATATCGATATTGGGGTACACATACTACAAAACTTTAAACAAGTAGAACTTGTAGTTTTGGATGATCTTTTTATGTTTCTTATTGCTCCTCTTATCTCCAACTTCTTTTCAGACCACCTTTTTAACCTTGATTACCTTCTTTTCTATGACAAATATTTCTCAATCACATGCTTTTTCTCTACAATGGGCGTCTTCTCTATCTTATGCACCATTAATAAGAACCACAAAACTTATAGAGCCAAATAATAATAAATCACATAAACATAATAAAACAAAAAAACTAACCCAAAAAAGTTTTAAACAAAATAAGAAGAAAATACATATAAACACATAAAAAGTAGGTGCTAATTTTGATGGCCTTACAAGACATGCTTAGGATTTGTTTGACAAATATCTTAGGTGTCAGGAAAAGGAACTACATCATGTGAAATCAATAAGAAGAGAACAAGACGTAGATTATGATGTTTTTTCACACTAAATAAAATGCATGTGATTGAGAAAGGCCTCATGGGTTGAAGTCTAAAACATAGTAGGTTTAATCATTATATAATATTTTCAACCTCTTTTAATGTCTCGATTATATGCAACTTAATCATAGGTACATGGTTATCTCTAAATTAATTCATCATTAGCTATGCAGAAGGACCTTTAGGCTCTCGATCTTTAGGTTGCAAAGGTTGAGGTGTGCTCATAGTGAACCACTTGTTCAACATTAGGAGTTGAGGGCACTTGATTGACTTTAGGGTTTGACTGGTGAGGATATTTCTAAACAAATTGTAGTGAGTTCCCACTTGAGTGAGTTTTGTTATGTTGAGCAAAGTACATGGTGGAAAGAGAAGTACCATGACATAGGTCTTTTATGAAAGTGAAATGAAAAGGATAGAATAAATGGGGTGTCACTCAAAGCCCTCAGTAGAGATTCAAAGTGGTCTAAGATACATGTTCATTAAATCTCTATCTAAACTTATAAAGAGATATAAAGATATTGTTTGTCTTGATGATGATTGTATTGATCGATATGCTCATTTTCATTATAATTAATAGAGCACATATTAGAATATCTTATAATGATTTGGCCCACTATACACACTATAATTATTGAAATCTTTATTGCTCTAACAAATTTGAAAGATTATACTAAGACTTTAAATCCCCAATTACAACTAAAGCATAGAAAGAATTATATTTCTAGCATTACATTGTAGAATGTTGAAAAGCATAATAAATTGAGGTAAGATTATTGACTATTCTTCTACCAATCATGTAACAACCATCTGCACAAAGAAGTGTTGGAAAGGTGTCAAACTATTTAGAAAGACATAAATTCAAGATAAACCTCATCCAATGTTGTACATGAGGCATGTATACAAGGTTGTGATCTTTTGTGCATTTGGTGTAGGCTTGGAGTAGAACCAATATAAGATTTGTCTTGTTGCAACACATTACAATGTGACAACAACATTTGAGTACTAGTACTACAACAAGTGCCATTTCACATTATTTTGTTCAAACAAAAAAAATTAAAAGCAATTTTGTTCTAATTTTGGTTATCAAGTACATTAATGAGATAATTCTCTTTTTTAAGTAATGAAGAGTAACTCTCCATGTGTTAGTTATGCAAAGTAATGAAATATTGCTTCCCATAATCAACTAAGTATAGATGGCATGCTTTTATAAGAAATAGAAATGAGGCTCCTACCTAAGAAAGACACGCAAAAAGATTTATTATAAGGGACAGTTTAAAAATTGGAAAAATTGAAAACTAACTATGAGATTGCATTTATCATAAAGTTCTCTTAGATTATTAATAGTTAAAACTTAGATTATATCCATGTAGAAAGGTTGTATAATCTTCAAGTTAATTGTCCAAATAAATAACACTAAAAATGGATGATATCATAAAAAATGAGACAAATTCGCAAGTCAAAAATCTAAACAAAATATGAATTTCTACATCAAATAAGTGGGAAATGAGACACATATTATTTGAAAGCCCTTGCTATCTTTGTGAAGATGTAGGAAGAGAAAAGAATATTCAAAAATTCCTAAAACAAAAATTGTTGTACTTTCAATGAAGCAAATTACATTACTACTATAAATAATATTATTTCTAAGCTACTTCAATAAGAGACAAAAAAGAATGAGTCTTTTGCTCCTTACAATATTCCTATATCAAATGGGAGGGAGATAAACACTGAATATTTATTTTACTGCATGCAACCAACAAAAAATTATAGACAACTCTTAAAATCCCATTTAGAACTGAATTATTCTTCCATAATGAATTTACTAATAAATTCATAATGGTTAGTGAGTTATCTTTAATAGAATCTCCATGGTGGGAAATAATAATAAAATTATAGTAGTGATCCATACCAATTGAACTAATAGCTTTTTAATAAGTTATTGTTCTCTTTGTTTAGCCTTAGTATCAGTTCTTTGCAACCATAATTTCTCTGCAAGTGTTGTGCCTTGTCACTTGTTCAGAAGGATTTGGCATCTAGTGTATCACTTACCAATCCATGTTGTGTTGGGTAGCTATCAAAATCTGGGGTAGAACTAAAAGAATTTTCTATCATGGAATATGAAAGATTGGGTGATTCCATCACATGAGGCATATCTGGAAGAACCTTGAAAGAAAAGAACATTTGCATGGATTATGTATAAAATTTGGGTAGTGCTTTGGGGAAATTTTAACAAAAACTAAATCTAGTATTTGAAAAATAGCAAAAAACTTTAGCCAGATGGAAAAAACATCCCAACAAGTTTTACCCTTGTTAGGTATCAAGTGTAGAAATAAAATTGTTCTAATTAAAATACACTTAAAATTACAGAGATCAAAAATATACACAGATCAATAAATACCTTTCTTTGTGACTCTTAAGAAATCTGGTTAAGGATGTTTATCATGCTTATGGTAGTGCTGGGATGAATCAAATGATAAATAAGATGGCATTCATTCATGGGGTCACACAAAGTAAAACAATATTTACAAATTAATGTTTTGCAAAATCCTTACCCCTTCATATGACAGTTGGGATTAGCCCTAAGCCAAGTTATTTTACAGGTTCTTGTTGACTACTAGTAGCTCCAATACCATGATTTTCTTGAAATTCCTTATCACTTGAAAATACTCTAGTAGGTTGGCCAAGCTAAGACGATATTTGGGACTTTTGGTTATGAAGATGTGAAACACATATTGTAGACACCTAAAATAATTTCATCATCATTTCAGCTCTAACCAAGTCATCTCCCACTATTTATTCTAAAATTAATCAAAAATCATATTCAAACAATTAATTATCCAATTTCCCTTCTAACATTAATTAAATATTTTATTATTATTATTATTTAATTTAATAAAATCAGTATTCATCACTATTCACTTGCAATTAATTGAATAAGTCTGGACTATTCATTCAATTAATTAATCTTCTTCTATAGTCGAACCTTAGATAAATAAATGCAAAAAATCATTTACCTAAGCCCATCTTATCCCATCCAAAAATCAAATAAATTTAAATATGTATTTAATTATTTATTTTGTACACTTTTTATTAGTTGACCAAATCACATCATTTACCATCATTAATCATTTGCACGTGCCTAAGTATAATTAAACAAGGCATTATATACACAAGTCCCTAAAGGGGTACACATGTCATTCAACATGTACACAAGGGGTACTTGGAAGCATGGGCAAGATTTGCACAACACTCCAAGAAATTGCTTTTTCATCCTCACCATCCGCTTTCCCCAAGATGAATCTCCACTCTTGATTCCCCTTAAATCTTGGGAGCCCCTTTGACCACCATCCAGATCATCACACTTGGAGGCTTCTCATGCAGCCAATCCTCTCAAGAAATGAAAGCCTTAATCTTCCAAATTAATCCTAGCCTTCTATCCATCCTCTCAAAAATCTATAAATTGTGCCTCTTAAGACCATTTGAACACAACTCTTGATTGCAAAGTTATGTTGCCAATTTGAGCACTTAAACATCCCAATTCTCTCCACATTCCATCCTTGGACACAACCACCATATGCTCAGTGAATCAAGGAGGCCTTGGTGAGAATATTTGTTTATGTTTTTATCTTTGTTCATGGTCTTCTTTGTCTAATCGTGAGGTGATTTATGATATAAGTTTCTCTTTCATGGTTCATTTTTGTATGTTCACATTCTTAGCATACCTAGTGGGACCCATGTTCCTATTTACTAACATTTTTTGTGTTTTTATCTCATTTCGGATTGCAAGTCATGTTTCGGTGTCGATGGGATTGTTTCGACGCATGTCTCCTGAATGAGCACCTTCGTAGCATGAATGAGCATCTCCATAGTCATAGCTGGAAACACACTCCTCATGGCACTAACTTGTCTTTTTGATGTTTTAGGGGTTTATTAGCCTAATTTTATTGTGTTTTTTTGTAGGGTTACTATTTTTATTGATTTTCATGATATATAACTCTCTTTTTAATAGCATTAACCCTTTATGAAACTTGTTGGTCCTAACTATAGTTTAGTGTCTACATTACGAACAATCAACTACGTCACATGTAGAGGTGCCTTTGTCCCTGACACTCCCAATCACATTTTTAGCAATTTCTAACACTTTTAGTCTTGATTTTTTTAATCAAAAATTACTTTTATAGGTCAGTATGATGTCCATGTTGTTGGAGTACGAAAGACATTGAGAGGGGGGGGTGAATTAGTGTCTTATAAAACATACTTGTTTTTGGCCAAATCAAAAACATGCATAGAACCATTAATGAACTTTTGCCAAATATGAACTTCAACCCTTTTATGATGAAAACAAGACATTCATTTATGAACTGTAATGAACTCTCAAATCAACTTGTGAACATGAAAGAACAAGACAATTGTTGGTGAACTGTGATGAACCATCAAAATGATTTATGAACATCATATTAATATTTGCTAAATCATGACTATAAGACTAACAAACAATAGAGGTAGTTTTATAACTTCATTGGACTAAGATAAGTATCGAAAATATTATGCATTTGTACTGACTCAAAATGAGCATCATGTCAACAATAATATGCAACAGTTAAATTATGAAACAATGAACATAAACTCATGAATAGAACAAGTGACCATAACACAAATATTTGACGAGTGGAAAACCCTCTAGGGATGAAAAACCACTTTAGAAAATGCCTCACTGGCTTAAACAAAATGTGCTTCACTAGCAAATATGGATGCCTCATTGGCTATATGTGCTTCACTGGCTTTCTGTGCCTTACTAGCTATTTATCAATGCCTCACTGACATTTTGTGCCTCACTGGCTTTTATACATGAATATAATAAAATGATCAAATACAATACAGAGGGTTGCCCTGTTTCACTATAGTCCACTTCTTGACTGTCTCATTTCTTGAGACTCAAGACTCCACACTAGTCTGAACACTTAGTTCAATCTCAATAGTAGTGTATGCTCTCACACAACTATCAATATCATAAAAGTGTATATATAATATATTGCAATGCCTTTTCTCTTTTCATGAAACAATTTAAACTTGTAACTGAACCAATGTAACTACACAAGGAAGTTCTTTGTAGAATAGATAACTGCAAGATACATATGGTTGAATGATCCCATTTTAACTCAAGGTTCAAACCAAACTGTGCTCAGAACAACACATCAATGATAAACAAGTTATATACAGTAGTTTAGAGCCCCTTCTTTATCAACCAAAAATAGTATACAATAGAAAACTTTAGAGTTATTCAAGAGTGCCATGATAAACCATAGGGTTTGGTTAACTGAGTAAACCTTTTGTTTCTCAAACCCTAACTCTTTATGTGAGTTAATCATTGTTGTTAAAAAAAACTATTTTTCATCAACAGAAAGTGTAAACTCTCAAAAGTTTGTGTAATACAATAGAAGTTTACAAAACAACTGTTTTATTTTAGTTATAACTGCCTTATCACCGAAACTCATAGTGAAGTCAACCACCAAGCTTAAAAGAATCTTCAAATTTTAGACCAACAGAGAAAGATTTAAGACTGTCATGATAGAACCTGAAATCACAAGGGCACAGTAAAGGAAGCCCATTAAAAAGAATTTCAACAAAGGCTACTTCGAGCTCATCAACAAAAAGAAACAATCTTTTATGTAGAGTATCTTGAACCTCATCAAAAGAGAAGCAAGAAAGAGGAAAAACCTGAGTTCTGTCTGAAATACAAATCTTTTCTTATCTTCATGCAAATAAAACTCAAAACCTTGAGAAAGAATTCATGATTCTTCAAATAGAAAGGCAAAGAACAATATCACCTGTATGAGCCGACAAGAGAAACCCCTTTTGTTATAACTTGGAGTCAAAGAAGCAACTAAAAATGAACTAGCTCATACCAATAGAAGTCAGCACTGTCCAATCTCAAAGATCTCTCGAAATCATGATAAAATCCTGTAGAATCTTGCATAAATCTAAAACCCTAGGTCGAGAGGGATTTACACCAAAGTTGAACTTTCTAAAAAATGAAACCTCAACAAACACTTTCTCCATATTCTTTCATTGACTGTCTGTCTTAGTGAACCTTAAAGGGACTGGTGACTAGAAGTTGAAACAATCAACTTTTTACTTTCTGTGGATCTCATAAACCTACCTAGCAGGTTAATAACCTTAAGTGCCTGATGGGATATGTTTTAAGTGATTTTCTTTTATTATTTGCATAAAGAAATAATCCTTGTCCATGATACCATTTGAAACCTTTTGAAGACAACCTTTCTAAGACTTGGTAAAAAATGCAACCACCTCCTTACGACATAAGGAATATAATTACATGCTCTTGAATTTGATCTGAAACCATATGAAAATTACAATGAAAGAATTATTGATGCCTTCCCTTTTTGAATCCTTTTTTTAAAATGAAACAAACCTTTCAAGTGAATGATATCATAAGTGTCACTCTTTGTGATTGTGTCTTTTTGAAACTAATAATCAAGTGCCCTTGCATTAAACAAATGACTCAGCAAAAACTAATCACAACACAGTCATGTTGTCAAGGTAACATATTATGCAATTTTGAGCGAATTGTAATGCCAAGAACATCAATACCATTGCAATGAGGAATATAATGTCTAGCACACCTACCAATTGCCTCAAAATATTAAAATTGCCAAAAGAATGTAAGAGAAGGAATATACCATCCTGATACCTGTCATACCAAGTCAACCAAATGCTACCATGTCATACCAAGTCAACCAAAACCATCCTCCAACTGTCAGTGTTCACTGTACCATAGTCCCTGTGCAAACATCACCTGAGAGTTTGTGTATGTTTCATCAAGGACAACAGCCTGAGAGGGTAACACATGTAACCATTTAAACATGTGTTTTTGTAGATTTAACATCATTTCCTTGCAAGTTTGACCATTTTTTATAGCTTCAGCATGTTTCACTGTCTCTATCATGAACACACACCTATGTCACACATAGAGGCACTTCCATCCCTGAGTTCAAAAATCACAATTTTTATCATTTTCTCCACCTTTAACTCTTAGTTTTTTATCAAAAATTAATTTTATAAGGGGATATGCTGCATAAATGTTTATCTAACCTATGTTTTATATGCAACAAGATCTCTTAAATCAATTTTCATCTAACACATGTGATTTTTGTGTTATTTTCATAATTAAGCTCCTGCGTCATGGATGAGCATTTGTAGGCCTATTTGGCACCTCTGTGGTAAGTTAGGTAAATCATTGGTTTTCCATGCTTAGATGCCTATGTCTATAATTAAGCATCTATATGATTATTTTGGTGTCTCCATTTCTATAGCAAGGTTAATCAATTTTCTTGAATTTTGTGTTAATCTAACCCTTGAACTGATATTTTCTTGGTTGTGTTCCATCATTAAAAATCTATTTTGTAACCTCACTTGTCCAAGACTCCATTTGAAAACTACTAAAACTTTGTTTGTAGCATCGCTTGTTGAAGGCATCACTTTTTCCACTAATCTAGGCACATTTTGATTTCTTAAAGGAATTAACCTTTGTATGTTGTGTTTGTGATCAAATCTAAGTGTATGCTCTCTCCTCATACCTTTAGGTGATCTTGGAGATCAAAATCTTAAATTTGATCCATATGTTTTCTTTATCCCAAGGTCTTTTGTGCATATGCTCTTCTCTCGTGCCACAAGGTGATCTTGAGAATCAAAAGCACCTAAGTTCCTTTCTTTTTAGTAGGCCTGCCTAAGGATTCATCACCTTAGGGGATGACATGACCACACATTTTAGTGGAGTATATAAAGCAGGGAGAACAAAAATTATACCTCAATAGAGTCCATCATCATGTTTGGCTCAACCTTGCTACCCCTTTTTGTAAGGAGGCAAGGTGTCATGGAATTGGGTTTTCCCTTAAACACATGCTTGTAGATGGGACTCTTGTTCATAGATATCAACCTCACATACCTAGTGTATATTGAGGACACCCCTAGAAGCCTTGTTAAGCTTAGATAAGACCATCGACCATATATGTGTGTGATGCATTGGTAAGAAATTATCCCGAATAAGCCACTCACCTGGTGCCCCTAAAAATGGAAGTTCATGCCATGTATGCTCTCCCCTCGTGCCTTTTGAGTGATCTTGGGTGATAAAAATGGGTTAGTTTTCTCATCATGGGACTTGCACATTACGTTTAGACAAGGCATATTGGTGGGCCCACATGCATATACTACTTGAATAATATAGGCTTGTGAGTGTGTTTAGCATGTCTTTTTGTCAAAACCAGTACTTTCCTTTATGAACTAAAATCCTACAAGTCCAAAACCTTTGCAAACATGTGTATGTTGATTGAAATTTAATTTTTCAAACACTTGAAACACCTTTTTCCAAAGGTCACATATTTGAACTTCAAACAAATCCAATCCAACCAAACTAAGATCAAACCCATTGTCCATCACTTCATACAACCTCCTTAGTCCAAATTACCGAAAAACATCCAAATTTTCACCCAAAATTTATCCAAATTTCACCAAAAATCACCCGAATTCTTTTACTCTATCCAACACTATACATCAATATCTCCATTATAAACAAGTTCTCATGTATCATACTCAAGAACCTTCATCCATAAACCCATGTCTGCATACTAGACAAGTACCTATAACTTTGTTTAGGCATTTGTTTTTTCCCTTAGCCAAAAATAAAAATTTCATCTCCACCACCTAGATTCACCTTCAATCTAACACCCTTCATCCATTTGACTTGGCCATAACCCCTCATTATCATTAATCCATGTAAGATTTAGATAAAAAGCCACCCAAGAATACAAATGAATGAAGGAAAGTAAACTAGAAATATGATATGAGCCAAATAAATTGTATTCAACTCAAGAGAATGCAAAGCATACAATGAAAATGAGATGCTCATATGAGAGCAAGAGGTGGGTATATATAGAATATTCCACCCAAGAGACTAAAAACACAACCAATATGGGATAAAGTGAAAAAGTCTCTAAGTAAACTTAACCTAGTGTGAAGAGAGCTAAGCGGAGAATTAGCTAAGAAAGAACTAGAAAGCTAAAGAACCCTATTCACACTAACACCCCCTTAAGTGAAACTTAGGGGGAAATGTAGACAAAGATGGAAATATGGGTCCTGAAAACTAGGCCTGATGAGGTACCCATATACAAATGATCCCTTCAAATAGAAAAAGAAGGGGAAAACCAGTCGGAAAAACTCCCCCCATGAGAGGATAAAGTAGGAAGGGCTAAGTGACCCCCTAGAAGAGATGTCCTCACCCCCAAAAGAGACCAAAGATGAACATACTTTCTCTCAATGAAGGGTTTGGTGAAGATATCTGCAACCTTCTCTACCATAGGACAGTATCGTAAATCAATGACCTACTCCTAAATCATATCCATCAGAAAATGCATGTGGATCTCGATGTGTTTGGTCCGTTGATGATGAACCAAGTTCTTTGAGATCTAGATAGTGCTCTAGTTGTCACAGTAGATGACTGATGGCTTCTAAAAAGTGATGCCAAGTTCAATGAGAATATTCTGAAGCCAAATAGCCTCAGTGGTGGCATTGACAAGCCCCTGATACTCAGCCTTGGTCAAAGAAAGAGCAATGGCATGCTGCTTCTTGCTCTGTCAACAAATGGGACCAGAACCAAGGTGAAAATTGTAGCTAGATGTGGACTTATGATCATCAAGATCACCACCCTAATCAGAATCCATGTATACAACCAAGTCTAAACCTGTGTCTACTACATAGTGAATCCCATACTTGTGAGTTTCTTGTATGTAGTGCAAGATGTGTTTGGCAACCTTCCAATGAAGCTCATGTGGATCTGTCATGAAGCGTGAAATAATGCCAACTGCAAATGAAATGTCAGGGTGAGTATGAGTTAAATAGATGAGTCTACCAACAAGTTGAAGATACAAAGTGGTTGATCAGTGATGTAGAGCACTTCATCGTAAGCTTGAATCCTGACAAAAAGGGAGTCTATGCAAGCTTGCAATCAGCCATGTGAAAACAAGCCAGAAGATCAAGAGCATACTTGGGTTGCACAAGAGAGATCCCAAAAGAGGTCTGAGTGATCTCAATCCTAAGAAAATAGTGCAAGAGACCCAATTCAGTCATGGCAAACTTGTCGTGCAAAGCAGTCTTGATGCTCGCAATGATGGATGAAGTGCTCCCAATGACAATCAAGTCATCAACATAGAGAGCTAAGAAAAGAAGAGCATCCTCTTGTCTCAAGATGTAGACATTTAGATCTAAGTGGCATCTGTAGAACCCAACTAAGAGAAGAAAGGAGTCCATCTTAGCATACCAAGCTCATGGGGCCTGTTTGAGGCCATAGAGAGACTTCCACAATCAGAAAACCAATGAAGAATTCTGAATAAATCTATGTGGTTGCTCCATGTAAATCTCCTCATAAATCCCCGTGAAGAAATGGACTCTTCACATCCATCTGATGTACAACCCAACTTTGATTTGTAGTAATAGCAAGAAGTAGGTGAATGGAGTTCATCTTGGCGATAGAGGCAAAGGTCTTACTATAGTCAACACCAGGAACCTGAGAGAAACCTTTAGCCACAAGTCATGCTTTGAACTTGTCAACTAATCCATCCATTGCAAATTTGGTCTGATAGATCCACTTACACCGAACCATTTTTCTTCCCTTAGGAAGTGGAACAATATGGCAAGTTTTGTTCTGAATCAAAGAGTTGTACTCTTCCTCCATTGCTGAATCCCACTCAGCAATACCTGATGCTTCATGAAATGAATGTGGATTTGAAGCTGTGGCAATGTAGGAATCCAAAATATCCTAATGTTGTGACTGAATCCTCTGTGTATCTGAAGGATCCCCAACAAGAGTGCTTACAGACTCAAGTGTCTACGAGCCTAGTGAGGCATGTCAAGAGATGAAAGAGGAGAATCCTCATCCTCAAAATCTAAAGTCTGTGAAGAGGAGGATGAAACCGCATGATCAACTCTGCGAGTAGAGGCAGTAAAAGCAAAATCATCTAAGTCACTATCTAAATTTGTAGTGGAGGAAGGAAGAAGAGGGGATGATCTAGGAGAGATTTCCTCGAATTGTACACTTCACTCAATGAAGAGCTCATGTGTCTTAGGATCCAAAAGATGATATCCTTTTAAACCATCTGGGTAACCAACAAAGATACAAAGCTGAATCTAAGGTTCTAAGGCCTTGTGCTTCTTTGAGGAATGTGAGCCCATGCTAGAGAGCCAAAAACTTAGAAGTTCCACACAATAGGTTTCCTACCACACCAGGGTTCAAAGGGAGTTATGCCTTTCAATGCCTTATGTGGAATAGTGTTCTGCATGTGAGCAACACAGTTGATAGCTTCTACCCAATACTCAGGTGCAAGGGAGCATTCATGGATCATGCAACCAACTATCTCTTTTAGGGACCTATTTTTCCTCTAGGCCACACCATTCTACTGAGGTGTATAGGTGATAGCATGCTAAAGATCTATCCCTTCAAGAGTGCAAAATTGTTCAAAGTGGTGGTTCACATACTCTCTGCCATTGTCAATGCAGAGAATCTTGATAACCTTTCCAAATTGTTTCTCAGCATGAGCCTTGAACTCTTGAAATCTATAAAAACCTTCTCCTTTCTGCTAAAGAAAGTAGACCCAAGTGTATCTAGAAAAGTCATCAATAAATGTGAGCAAGTAGCAAGGCTTGCTAAAAGACCAAGATGGAAATGGACCCATCACATCACTATGAACCAACTCAAGGATTTTTTAAGCCCTCCAAGCCTTCCCTTTGTTGAACTTGTCCTCAAGATGTTTTCCCAAGGCACAACCTGAACAAACTCCATCTGAGAAACTAATTTGAGGAAGACTCGTGACCATATCCTACGTGTTGAACTGCTGAAGACAACAGAAATTGAGATGGTCAAACCGTTCATGCAATAGATTTCTCACAAAATCTGAATGGGTGAGCAAAGTATTAGAATGCAAATTAGGTACAAAATGAGAGAAAGCATACAATCAAGACTCATGATCAGCCTTACCAATTGCAAGAAGTGCATTATCTTCAAAATTCTTGATGGTGACAGAATCAGAAGTGAACTCAACTTTTCTTCCATTCTAGGCAATATGATAGATAGAGAGAAGGTTGGTTGATAGATTAGGCACATAGAGGACATCCTCAAATTTACCAGTGTCAGCATCAATAGAACCTTTCTCGATGACTTCTATAGGGGAGTCATCCCTAATGAGAGTGTGGGGCACCAAACAAGGCTCCAACAAAGAAAATTGTTCTCTAACATACCCCATGTGATGTGATGCACCTGAGTCAAGAATCCACTATGGAGAAGATTCTACAGTAGCAACAAGTGCAGTTGCTTTCCCTTTTCCTGATTTTGAAGGAGTTGGGGATTGTTGTGAAGAAGGCAAATTAATGTTACATTCTTTTTTATAAGATGCTTTAGCTCATCAATCTACTTCTTGTGGCAAGAGTGTTCCTCATGACCAACCTTCTTTTAGTAACAACAAGTTGGTCTTTCCTTCTTCTAAGAGTTCCCCTTTGAAGAGGAGGAAGTAGATTCTGCTTTTGGGGTAGACGATGATTGTGCTCGATCTTTTGGTGACTTCTTCTTGGACTTCTTTTGTTTCTTGTCAGATCTCCTTGACTCTTTCTATCCCTTCAAATGACTATCCAACAAAGCCTGAGACTGAGATGGCTTCAAGAGACCCATGGAAAGAAGCTTGCCTTGTTCTTGCATCAACAATTCAAAAAATGAAGCAAAAGAAGGCATTGTATAAGTAGAGCCCATGGTCAATCTATGATTATGAAAGCTAGAAACAAAAGTTGCATATTCAGGTCCCAAGTTTGTTAAGATTACTCAAGACAAGTTGAATGTCCTTTTTCTCTATGCCGCATGCTTTACATTGTGCTCTCAAACCATTAAATTTTGTTAGAAAGTCCTATATTTCGTCAAAAGACTTAGGATCAAGTGCCATTAATTGATTATCAATTTTATATTCCCTTACTTCATCAGTTGTACCATAAGCTTTTAATTTGTCCCATACATCATGTGAATTATTACAACCATCAAGTTGAAACATTATATCAAGAGACACTAAACTCCTAAGACAACCTAGACCTTTTGTTTGTTTAATCATCCAGAGTATTTTTTCCTTAGCATCTGTGGGTTCAATTATCTTTTGTTCAAAATAGGGTGTATAACTTTGTTGCATTAAGAAGTTCCATGCATTTTGTTACCATGTGTTGTAGTTGTATGGTGTTAGCAATGGAAACTTAACATTACCCATTTGTGAAAGGAAAGGAGAGCATGAGCAGAAAGAGATGCACAAGCACAATCACACCAAGAGACCCCCCCCAAATTACTCAATTGAAAAGAGCCCCCAAGCAAAATGATTTGGCACTTTATAAGTAGTGCGGTTATAATTACCACTAGAAAGATAATGCTTAGTGGACTTCAATGCTTTTACAAATCCTCAAAAGAGAGAGTATACTGAAAGTACAATTTTGGAACAATTCCAAGTGAAATAGCACCACTATGAAATACACAAAAAATCATGCACTTTCAAAAAAAGAAGCACCTCGATTTGAGGTTGTATGCAAAAGATATGAAGCTTTGAAGTTCCCAAAACAAAAACTACGCAGTGTCACCTATGAGAATCTGTGTTTTCTAAGAAATCTATGCACTGAAGTCTAAAATTGTCTACACCACTGTGGAGAGCACAAAAATTAGACAAAATATAAAAAAATGTTGCTCAGAAATCAGAGGTTAGGAACCCAAGTTATAGCCTTCAAAAGTTGAATTGCAATTTCCAAAATGCCAACAAAGAGGGGGTAGAGTATCAAAAAACCAATCTCCACCAAATTTGGCAAAATTGTTGCCAACTTTATCAGAATCACCAACTATAGATATCTCCTACCAAAGATGGAAAATCTTCCAGAGTAGCTGCCAAGTGTAGGACTACTACTAAAAATAGCACAGGCAGCCAAAGTTGGTAGAACCTTTAAATAAGGTGCCTAGCACAAAGGCCAAGGCAGGGCGAATACTAGGCACAGGAGCCGAATAAAAAAATGTAAGGCCTAAAAAGGATGAATAATTCAAAGGCCTTAAAGGTTGATTAAATGAAATGGGTGGGGACCATAGGCCACGCCCACACCCTTAGGGTTTACGGTCCAAAGAGATGGGATAAGGATTTAACAATGAAATTTAATCAAAAAATATACTACGAAATTTATAATTTTTTTTGCAAATAAATTTCGCTGAGTATAATGATATTTTTTTTTTAAATTTCACCTTCTCCTCAAAATTTTTGCTTCTCTGGACAACTTTTTCCAAAATTGATGATAGAATAGTCGATCTTAGGATTTTCATGCATTCTAAGCATGATGGAAGGGTCAGATTTTACTCAAAATGCTCCAAATGGTGGCTCCCTACTAAATCTGGCAATGAACCTTTGGCTCCAAACCCTCACAAATCTGGCTTCTAGTGTCCAACTGGGATGAAATGAAAGGAAAATCTGACTATCTCACTTGCTTTAGACTCAACAGTGAGCTTAAAATGTCTCCAAGAAGCTTTGAAAAACTTGCAACTAGCAAGCCAAAACAAGAACCCCCTAGAAACTAGTGTTTTCTCACCACTTTTTTGATTCTCTAGATCATCCGAAGATGCAAGAGAAGAGCATACTCATGTGCTTCAAAAAATAACAGCCCTACACTCTCATATTTCTAAGAAAAATGCTAACCCACAACTCATAATCGCTCTGCTACCATGTAAGATTTGATTGAAAAGCCACCCAAAGATTCAAATGAATGAAGGAAAGCAAACTAGAAATCAAATATGAGCCAAATAAATTGTATTCAACTCAAGAGAGTGCAAAATATACAATGAAAATGAGATGCTCATATGAGAGCAATAGGGGGGTATATATAGGATATTCCACCCAAGAGACTAAAAACACAACCGATATGGGATAAAGTGAAAAAGTCCCTAAGTAAACTTAACCTAGTGTGAAGAGAGCTAAGCGAAGGACTAGCTAAGAAAGAACTAGAAATCTAAAGAACCCTATTCACACTAACAATTCATTCATTTAACCACAAAAACAAATCATTTTAATTTGATTTTGAACTTGATCAATCTTAATCACTCTTATTTCTAATCATCCATCCATCCTCAACCAAATTCAATCCAAATCTACTTCAAATAAATCTATCATCCCAAAGCATAGACTCTAATCAAGACCTTAAACATCATCCCCTAATCCATGTTTGCTTAAGAATTCACCTATCTTAAGTAAACAATCAACAACCAATTACCCTAGATTAAATCAACCCCCACTTAAGAACTCAACCTATCTTAAGTGTAGGACACATTTGGTTTAGTCCTCATCAACTTCTCACTTGAGAACTTAGTCTACCTCAAATGTAGAAAATTGGCCCCCATTCATAAATTAAATCGTTATTAGGGTCTTGAACTTAGTCTATCTCTGTCCATCTTCTTAATCATCCTCAATCACCAATCCAACTATCACCAAATTCCAATCTCTCCTCCAAAATTAAATCTAAAGCAAGTTTAAATCTAACAAACTCCCATCAAACATCATCAAATCAAACCTAGCATAACAAATTTAACACCCTCTCATTATGCATTCATCTTTCATGTCCCCATCACCTAATCTCAAACATGTAAAAATATGGATTCTTAGAACAAAAGCCCCTTTAAATTGATATATCATCAAAGTTTGCAAATAGATTCCTCCTCACCTCATGGCTCTTCAACAAGTAACCTTGACAACCTTGTAAACCAACCTAAACTCGATGATCCTACACACGTGACCAATCCATACTCATCACAATTCGTGGATTTCCTTACTCACAAAAGGCTACACGATAAATTTGACCACTTCATAAAAGACCAAAAATATGAGTTTCTTAAGCACCTTATCGATGAAGGGGCCAAACTCCCCCACCACTATGAAATAGATAAGCTCAAGAACCTTATCCATAGCACACCTCCATCTCCTTTTTTTGATAATCTATGGGTTAGCCTCCTTGAACCATCCAATCAATTCCACCTCACATATTATATCAACCAATAATTAGGTGGTAGTGCACCTCCTCCTCCTAATTATGCCTCGTCATCTTGCTAGCCTCAACATCATCAAAAAGAACCACCCTCACCTAGCTGGACATCTAATCAGTACATCCCTGAACTTTCTAGACCCCATCCATTGTTGTTTCCAAATATAACTCACCTCTTTCCATACGTCAACACGACTCCCATCCAATCTACACTAATGTCAATCATCTCATCAATCTACCTTGCAACATCAACCTATATTACAATACCCACCCCTAACAAGTTATCAAACCACATCATACCCACAACATCAAACATATCAATATCAATCACAATTCCACCCAAATCCTCCAAATTATCAATTTCCTCCCACAAATGCATATCTTTCCACCTCACAACAAACTATGGTGTCGCCTATCCATTCATACCAAACAACACCATAATCATCATTACAAATATTCAACCCATTCATCCTAACATTACACATCATCAAAAAGAACCACCCTCACCTAACTGGACATCTAATCAGTACATCCCTAAACTTCCTTGACCCCATCCATTGTTGTTTCCAAATATAACTAGGCTTGTTTAAAATCTCCCACCTCTTTCCATACATCAATGCATGAATACCATCTAATCTACACTAATTTCAATCATCTCGCATCAATCCACCTTGCAACATCAACCTATACTACAGTACCCACCCCTAACAAGTTATCTAACCACATCATACCCACAACATCAAACATATCAATATCAATCACAATTCCACCCTAATCCTCCAAATTATTAATTTCCTCCCACAAATGCATATCTTTCCACCTCACATCAAACTATGGTGTCACCTATCCATTCATACCAACCAACACCATAATCATCATTCCAAACAATCACCCCATTCATCTTAACATTAAACAACTACCACTTCCTGGCTCTGTCAGCTACACACATCAAAACCCACCGAGCTTGGTACCCCTTTTGACCAAGAGTGACAAGAGATGAAGAATGATCTTAAAGGACTCCAAAGTGAGACCCAAAAGAGACAATACAATTTTGAAGACTCATGTCCCTAGCCTTTCAATCAAGCATTAACAATTCTACCCTTCCCACAACATTTCAAAATCCCCAAATTTGATAAATATAAAGGGAAGGGAGATCCTTGTGACTACATAAAAGAGTTTTTCATGGCTTTCCAGGAAGTCTCTTATGAAGACTAATACCTCTTCCCCCAAAGATTAGGTGGGTAGGCTTTGGAATGGTTTATGTACCTACCCCATGGCTCCATCACTTTCTTTATCGACTAGTCTAAGAATTTCATTACACACTTCTCCTACAATGTCGAACATGAGCTCACCATGCTAGATCTCTGCAATGCAAAACAATGCAGTGGTAAGAGCTTCACTGCCTACCTATAATGGTGGAGAGGGCTCGCAAGTCATTTCCCTAGCCCATTCCATAAAAATAAGTCATCACCATTTTTGTGCAAAATTTGAATCAAGAGATGTCATTTTCACCTTCAGGTGCATTATGTCTCTACGTTCAATGAGATCATAGAGAAAGGGGTTACCATTGAAAAATCCCTCATATCCAAAGGATTGGTGAAAATCTATGACAAAGACAATAATGACAACAATCCAATGAAAAATTTGGGCTAAGAATAAAAATGTTGTTGGTGATGGGGTCACCAATATCAAACATGTGCAGACAATGACAACATCTAATGACACCCAAACTATAGAGAATGTCTAGAATCCTAGAAATTTAACTATCCTATCTAGACAATCTAAGTAAACCTCCCAAAATAATCCAAAATGCAATTATACCTCCCTGGGAGAGTCCCTAGAGGTTGTTTTCCATAAACTAGTCTAAGCAAACATGGTGACATTCCTTGTAACTAAGCCCTTTGATGACACAAAACCTAAGCCCGCATGGTACAAGAAAAATGAGTATTGTGAGTACCATATAATCAAAGGTCACTCAACCAACAAGTACATGAAGCTAAAGAATTATATTCAAGATCTCATCAATCATGGTGAAATTGAGGTGGAAGGAGACACATCCTCTCCATCAAATGAATAATTGGGAATTCATTAGAACCCTCTTCCTAAGCATGGCCAATCCATGTTAGCCAGGCCATCCTTATCAAACCAACCATCAACTTCCTATTGGACTGCACCGGACAACTGAGAGGGGGGTGAATCAATTGTCCTAAAACTTTTAACCAATTATGATCATCAACTTATCAACTACTTATATTCAGATATAACCATGAAAGCATAAAATGAGAAGCTCAACACAAAAGCATAATCAACACAAGAGACACTAGATTTCTATGTGGAAAACCCTAAAAGGGAAAAACCATAGTGGGTGTTAGCCCATAGAAATATATAAGTTATATCAATACCGAAAACCAGAGGCTCACTACCCAAATTGCTCATTGCAAAGAAAGGCTCACTGCCAAAAGGTTGAATTGAGATAACAACATCTACTCCATGCCAGGGTTCAGTTCCATTGAAGCACAAACACCTCTGCTCTACTCTGCTACCTTACTTCTCTTTTATCTTCGCACTTGGATACATTTTCATGACTCAATTACAAGTATTTATACACTTCATCAACCTTGAAATCGTCATCAAGGTCGGCATTACAATCATCAACCGTTGGAACAATCTCCAAGGTCGGCAACCATACGTTACATCATAATAGGTCTGGACCTAAATAGATTTACAAAGAAAAGAAATGAATGTGGATCGTGTCGCACCTTAGCATGGACTCAAACACAATCTTCCACGCTACAACACGCTATCACAATCTTCGATGTATCTTCGCAGATGATGAATTCAACCAGGTCAGCCAAGACTGATGTTAACACAAGTATTCTCAAGAACACACTTCATGCATGATCTGAATTACACCTTACAGACCAATCTAAATGTAGGAGCATGATCAGGAGACATCCACAAGCACATTGTAATCACCAGGAACAACTGCTTGATCTCTAATCACTCTATCAATAAGATTCTTCAAACCAGAGTACATGAACAACACTATCAACCATTGTCATGAGTAAAAGATAGCTTGCAGACCACCAAATCACAAACCATTGCATTTGAAGACACTTAACATCATCACTGACTTAATTCCATAACCACAAACCAAAATAATTCAATGTGGAGGAATGCGGAGCAAAACACTTTCTCCCTGTCACCACCAAACATATAGAAAAAGTTGTTTTCACTCTAGTGAACATAGCTCACTCAATTCTTCATACCGGAGGCTCAAACTCAAAATATAACATCTTCAGATAGGCTTCTAAATAACTTCCAATCTGCAGGCAAAGATATTTATTCTACAGGAAATGCAGAGCATTCTTCTTGATTGTTCTTCTGCATGTAATGCACTGTTTCTATTGCTACACATTGTTTTCACCAGAGGGGCTAATTTTCTCAATATCCTCAACAAAGTAAGATCACAGTTGACACTAATGAAAACATAGATATGTTGACATCAATGACAACACCTATTAGGCACATACTTGTAACACTTCCAACCAAAACCAACCACAAAATGACTACGCCAAAAACATCTACTATAATAATACCTCATAACTACAAATCCACTATGGGGCATGCTAATTTTGACTCTACATGCATTGCCATAATCAATCTCAAAGCAAAAACTCTTTACTATGTTGTCACTACAAGATGCATCAAGGTCATTGTCTAAGAACCTTCTTCATCATCATCCTTATAAGTTCCCCACCATAACCTCTTAGAGCACCTTGAGAAGACTCCAACACAAATATCCATCCCAGAGTTTCTCAAGACATTACCCATCCATAAAGACATCCTAGACCAAGCCTTACAAGAGTCCCAAGTCCCTAATGATATTGACCTTGAACAATTCTAGGCCCCCGTTGGCCAACTCAAATCCACATAGCAACTTGCATTCAGTCCTAAAGACATGCCTCCCATCAACCCATCCTACAATAAATCCTTTCATATAGAGATCCTAATGACCAAGCACAAGGTCAAACAAGTCCTCTTGGATAACAAGTCCAACTTAAACCTGTGCACATTAAAATTCATAAGAAAATTGGGATATTTTGTGGCTAATTTGGAACCACAAGTCATTACCATCAAAGCATATGATAATGCAGAGCATGAATCTAAAGGCACCATCTGCCTCCCTATTCAAGTGGGTCCCATCTTGCAACAAACAACATGTCATTTTGTTGATCTTGATCTCCCATATAACCTCCTCCTCAGCCACCCATGGCATCATGTCATGTAGGTTGTTCCTTCCATAGACAATTAGTGCTTAAAATTCCCTCAAAACGACATCGAAGTCACCATCCAGGTCTATCCACAACTATTTGAGTACTACAAATCCATGGAGGCATCCTATCATAAGGCCCATCATTATCTAAGCACCGATGTCACCAATCATGATAAAGAAAAATCCTCCTCATCATACATCAATCTCAAATCCTTTGCATCCACTTCATCACCATCCCAAAATCCCAAAACCCTTAAGATCAAGATCATTAGAAAAGGTTGTGTAGAATATGACTTGTATAATGCCTTCCACATAGGCCAATTACCTCTTTCTCCCCACTCCTCTGATCACCCACAATAGTGACCTGATCATAGGTCACTTCAAACAAAATAATATGGGCCTACCATTTTCATGTCCATAGGCATGTTGGAAGAAGAAGAAATTGAGGACTCTTTAGATTCCTTGTTATACAAAGGCAACTTAGATGACAAGGAATCTCCACTTGGCTACTTTAAACAGAATTACCATGTCATATTGTACATATATGGAAACATGAATTACAAGGGTAAGGGCCTTGGGCTCTATGAACAAGACATCATCAAGCCAATCAAGGTTGAGTTCTTCAAAGAATATTGTGGACTGGGATACATGCCTCTTGGTCTAGAAACTAATGAGCCACATGTCACTTCTACAAGCATGGAAGAACCCTTTGACAACATTAAAAACATCACAAGTAGAACCATCTTGGCATCTTTTGAAGACCTTGAACTCTCCTACCTTTTTCATGACAACACCATCATTGACATCGACTTACTCCTCCAACATCCTAAACTCATAGACTGGGACCAACAAGATCCAACACATCTTGGCAAATTCCAAAATGATGAGGCCATCACAGAATTCTTGGGGCTTCACAATGGTATCCCTATAGGAGATCACGAATCAAGGTTTGGATTTGACTTACATGTTGTTGCTTACATTGGGGAGTAGGAAGAGTTCCTTAGTAAAAAAAGTAAAAAATCTAAAAAGAAAAAAAATGTCCCCTAGTGAAAACCTCTCCGAGGTTCTATCAAACATGAAAGAGAAAAATAATGACATGTCTACTAGTAAAAACCACTCTGAGGTGCCAAATGATGAGGAACTCAACCTCTCCCTAGCACCTCCACAATGGTAAGAGTGTTCCACGGTCCTAGTGGAGGAAATACAAGAAATTGATCTAGGAATAGAGCAAGATTTGAGGATCACCTACACGGTCACTTTCCTCTCACCTACATAACAATAGAATATTTGTGTTATCCTACAAAGGGAATCCAATAAGTTTTCTTGGTCTTATGATGACATTCCAAGCTTGGACCTATCCCTCATGGTTCACCACCTTGTGGTCCACCTTGATGTTGAACCAATAAAGAAAAATCTTTAAAAATGCATCTACAGATCACCCTCGTGGTAAAAGAGGAACTACAAAAGATTTTCAAATTTGGCTTCATCCACCCTATAGACTACCCCGAATGGGTTTCCAACATCATCCCCATTAGCAAGAAACCAAGTGGCATTTACATTTGTACTGACTTCAATGATCTCAATAGAGCTTGTCCTAAGGATGGCTTTCTACTCCCTAATATTGACATCATCATCGACCTCACAACAACTCATGAAATGTTATCACTCATGGATGGGTTCTCTAGGTACAACTAGATTTGGATTTCCCTTGAAGACCAACACAATATATAAATCACAAAAACTTGTTGAAACTTCTACTATCAGGTAATGCCATTTGGTTTAAAGAACACAAGCGTGACATATCAGAGGGCCATGACCGTTATTTTCCATGATATGTTCCATGACATCATGGAATACTATGTAGATGACCTCCTTAGAAAATCCAAAACAAGAGAAGGGCACCCACATATCCTTGAGTGAATATTTGCCCACTTGAGAGAATATAAGGTGCATCCTAATCCAAAAAGTGCATCTTTGGTGTCACATCTAGAAAACTTTTGGGTTTCATTGTCTCCTTCCAAGGCATTGAAGTAGACCCTGCCAAGATCATAGCTATCATAGAATTTTGCCTCCACCCATGACGTAACATCAATATCCGGCCCAACATAGTAAAACCATAATTGATACTGGTCATATATAACTCCACATGAATTCATCATGTATAATTGCAATATGAAATATGAATTATATCTTATTTTCTCATGTTAACTCCAATAACAACATATATGAACAATATACTTGAAAATACTCGTAAAAGTACAAATCTCATTTAAACATGTTAGAACTTAAAGCATGTGAATGAAAATGAGATATCACGAGAGAGCTTACTTCAAGCTAAATAGTTATATAGTGACAATCTTCAAGAGAAGAGAACATACTTCTCTAGGTCTCATAACTTTATCATACAATCAAGTGATATCATAATGTTCCTATAACATTATATCAAATTGACTTGAAACATAAATAACAATTTAATATCCACTTGATTCAAGTAACTATCAAATTCATAAATACAAGACATATCAAGAAGTTAAGTTACGTATCTTAGTTCTGTGTAGGTTTCATGAATAAGTGGCATCTCGATAGATTCCTCGCCCTAGTCCTCCTTTGTACACCCAAAGACGAGAGAGAATCATAGAAGCGACATCCACCCTACCATGAAGCCAAGCTTCCCCATGCTACCCCACACAGGCAGCCCGACCCATCCCGAGGAAACTAGTTCCTCAAGGTCGCCATACATGATAGTGAATTTAACTATGCAATTCTACCCCTTTGCCCATGCAAACATATCGAAAGCAACTATAAATTCAAATTATGGCATTCATAATTTCAATCCTTAGAAAAACAAGATTCCTCTTGAAATCCACCATATGTCAATCATGTATGTTGGCTACTCATGTCGAGCATTTAGATTTCCTTTTATTTGGTTTATGGTTTCAATTTCTTTTACATAATTTCCAAACTTGACACTAGTTTCATTCTCGTATAAGAAGATTAATCCTTCATATGTTGGTCTTTAAATAAAAAAGTAATATATCTTTTCACACTTAACCCTCATTAATATGCCTTAAATTAAAGTTTAAACTATTTCTTTCATTTAATAAATTAGTAGTCTTGGTTTTAAATTTACTTCCTTTCAAATACATTTCCAACCCTAACATATACACTAAGTGTAGCATGTGATACACATATAAGATTTTTTTTTTTCTCAAGTTATTCTATTGTTTCAAAATAGAATTTCCTTTCTGCTATTTCTAAATAGAATTTCATTAGAACTACATATTTGAAAAAGAATCAAATATATGATAAGCTAACCTTTAAACAAATTCATTTAAGTTTTGTTTGAGCTATTTTGAAACCAGTGAATGGTTAATAGGAGGCACCTCTAATGGAGGTGTCTCCATCAGAGAGCACCTCTCTAATGGAGGTGTCTCCATTGGAGAGGTCGCCTCCAATTGAGATCCCAACAAAATGCTCAGTTTTCACCTTTTTTTTTCAGTACTTTGGCTCAGTCAAAAATAATGTGTTTTCTTTAAATTTCTAGCATGATCTATGTTATGAATTCACTCATGGTTTTCATCTATTCAAACTTGTAAATTTTAGATTCAAAATCTATTATACATTAGTTTACTCATGCCTTTGTTTTGAGATTAATTTTGTTTCTCTTGTCTATTGTTTATTTGATTCACAGGTTTCTTCCAGGAGGAATACTTCCAAAATAACATATTATACAACTACCCTAATGGGTTATCAACATAAATTAAGTATATTGCTATCATTTATGGTTAAATCAATTAAGAACAAGGCGAATCCTCTATATGTATAGCATAAATATAGTGCACAGAAGAAGATTTAACTACCTAATATCTAGACAAAATCTAATAAAACATACCTTGATACCTTCGTTGAAAACAATACTTGTCTGTATTTTTTGTTTTCTTTCCGTTCTTCCTTCTTTTTTTTCCTCGACCTACATTCCTCTCATTCTGAAATCCCTTTTTTTAAAATCTTTTCCCTCACCCTTTTCCATGTTCAAGGTGTTTTCAGACATGATTAAAAAAATGCCCAGTATTATCTTGAAGTTTTCCCCATATTCATTATTCAACAGCTCACAGATGCAAACTACCAAATGCCACTTTATTCTTCTCCAGAATTCCGCAGGGAAGGATTATTTGTGGCGGAATATATCCTTTTATTTAAAATATATTTTTTCCTATTAGAGTACTTAATTCCTCTTATTAAAATAAACCCTTATAATTTACTTTGATGAAGTTTAATTAATTGGTCATACTAACAACTTTGGCTGGCAAAACACAATTAAATTATTTAATTTCTTTAAATGAATAAAAATTACCTCGTTCAATTTCTTTTTACTTAAGGGTGAGTAATTTCTTTACTCCATCCTATGTTTTTTTTTTAAAGACGTTATTAATTATTTACCTTAGTTAAATATTATTTGATTTTTAACTTGATTAAAATACTATTTAATATTCCATGTGTATATATATATATATGTGTGTGTGTGTGTGTGTGTGCATGTGTGCTAAGTATTGGCCCAATTGCATAAGATGTGTGTATATACATATACATGTATATATCCGTATATCATGCGTATGTATATACACCATATATACTAGCGTTATATGTGTGTATACACATATACATGTGTACATCGATACACTGTGCGTATGCATATGCCATATATTATAATTATACTACTTACACACACACACACACACACACACACACACACACACATATATATATATGTATATATTGTATATTTATTTTACATCTTGAAATAAATCTATAGAAGGTTGTTGTCAAGAAGAAACTAGATCAAGAAACAAATTTTGGACTTACAATTTAACTACTATCCCAACCCATATGCAATTATGACAATGATTTAGTGTGTGTGTGTGCAAAAGTCATGCTGGCGACCTTGAGAGAAACTAGGTTCCTCTCTTCTATGATACTCTCCCGTCGGGTAGAAGTGAGTGATCAGTCTTGTCGCACTCAAACACCAAGTTGTGATTAGTTTATGATGAATTAGCATCATATATGAGTTTAAAATTCTAAATATGCTACTTTAACATGTTAAAATTATTTACTCTACAGATGGAAATAAAACATAATCATCCTAATAATTAGTACATCATATTCCTCTAATCAAATACATCATATATGTCTATACAGATTAAGATAACAATACTGTCTTGCATCATATATACAAGTTTGTAAGCATCAATACTTTGCCATATAACAAAATGGCTACGACATAGGAATCTAAAATAGTTATGTAGTCTTCAGGGCAAGCCCTAGGTTATCAAAAGATTCATCACCCAATTACTAGATAAATGCCAACCATTTTGTACCCTTCTCTGAAAAGATATCAAATTTCAATGGAATGAATCTTGCCAATAGGCCTTTGATAAAATCAACGAATATCTAGCATCACAACCAGTTCTCATGGCTCTTATTCCTAGAAAGCCCTCCTTGATCTATATCTTAGCTACATCTATCACATTGGGGGCACTTTTGGCACAACATGATGAGACAAGCAATGAAAGGGTTATCTACTATATTATTCATACATTGGTTGATTACAATCTCGATTACATGCCAATTAAACGAGCATGCTTAGTTATTGTTTTCAACTCCCAAAAGCTTTGACACTACATGCTGAGTCACCAAACAAATATCTTCTCTAAAATCAATCCACTTAAGTACCTACTATCCAAGGCCTCCCTTATAGGATGAATGGCTAAGTAGCTTGTGTTTCTTAATGAGTTTGATATAGAATACATGGATAGAAAGCAAATTAAAAGATAGGTTTTCAATGATCAGTTGACAGAAGCACCAATGATATATCATATTCCGCTAGTTGTGGATTTATCTGATGAATCTATTTTTAGTCAAAAAACAAACATCCTAAAAACTATACTTTGATGGCTCCTATAGAAATCATGGATTAGGTTTTGGCATCCTCTTTGTCATTCCACAAGGGGACTTCATATCGAAGGCTTTTTTATTGGATTTTCCTTGCACAAGCAACATGGCAGAAGATGAGGCCCTAATCATAGGTCTTAAAATAGCTATACAATGGAACATCTAGTAGCTACAAATATATGGAGATTTGTTTCTTGTAATAAAATAATTTAATGATGAATATCAAAAAAAGGATGACAAGCTCATCCCCTACAAATGGATGGTCGATAGTTTCAAGCAATGTTTCACACACATCCAATTTGAACAGGTTCTTGCCTCAACAATAAAGTAGTTGATGTCATGGCTACTATTAGGTCCTTGTTGGCTATGTTGCATGATAGTTAATGTTATGATTTATTGGTTGAAAAACTTATCATACCTGTGTATGATGCCCTAGAATCTGATCTTATCTATGATATGATTGATTCTGAATCCCCTTGGTACCATGACATTTACACTTACCTCCGTGACCAAATTCTACCACCCAATCTATCCAAAAAATTAAAGAAAATCCTTCACCCAACATGTTGGGAATGAAATTCCCAAGCTATTTTTTGGCAAATATTAAGTTTCAATCATCCAGAAACTTTAGTATGTGAGCATATATGGAAAGATCCACAGTTGTTTTTCAAGCAAAAATTAACAATTGAGTTGATAGAAATGTTTGGATTTGATCTATTCTGATTCCTAAAGACTTAATATAACATGGTTGAAGTGCTCATTAAAGATGAACCGTAAACACATGACACCATTAACCCTTCATCAGACAGACAAATTCCCAGTCATAATGATCGGTGTAAGATGACTTGATCAGGATATGTTTCATAGGTCCCTCCAACTATGAAGGTCACACCGATAATAGAAGTCATAAAGGATTTCTGACAAGGTCAAAGATAGCATATCGGTGGGATTATTGTATTGGCAAAAATTATTTAACCTACACCGATCTTACATCTCTCACCGATGGAGCTTCGAGAGATATGCAAAGGGAAATGAGTATCGGCGTGAGACTAATCATCGGGGAGAGGATATTAAGAATTGCCGATTGATAAATTCACACCGATGACCTTCGTTGATATGCTAAATTATTGAATATACAAGACATGACTTGTTATCATCGGTTCTCTTTACCGTTTCTACCAGTCACTCTTTGCATCTGATGAAGGATACATTCCCAACATGCATTCTAAAGATACATTCTCGATATGCTTTGTGATATATGTATGCAATGTACATTCGGTGAAACAATGCAAAACTCATGCTGATACACAGTGACATACATTTCGGTACATACAAGGCGATATGCATAGTGCAAAACTGAAAGATTATGAAATCTGGTGAAATTGTTGTATGTTTTGCATCTTGTATGTTTCAGGTTATACAAGGCTAATATACATACCGTGGATTTGAAAAGTTATGAAATGAAATGTAATTGTTGTATGTGTCCACCTTGTATGTATGTTTCGGGACATACAAAGCAAAATATACAAGGCTACATACAACACGGAATCCAAGAAAGATTAAAGTTTGGTTAACCTCAATGTACATCAGAAAATATACATTGCATTTTATGCAAGCTGGACCCGAAAAGTTTGTGAAATAGGGAAAATCTGTTGTATGTTTGTGCTTTGTATCTGTCCGACATACATTGCTGATATACAATGCATTACATACAACTAGAGGAACCGAAAAGTTATTTACAAGAGTTAAGTGCTTGTATATTTAGTGCTTTGTATGTTTTGAACATACATTCTTAAAGATACAAGCGATAGATACAAAAGGATATACAAGAACCGAATGCGAAGGAAAAATTAAATATTAAAAACTCCTTGTATGTTTTAGCGATTGTATGTTTGCAATGAACATATCCAATATACAAAGAAATTGAAAGCATCGAAAGGGAAGGTTTGTATGGGTCATTTGTATATGCACTCATACAAGAAGATATACAAGAGCGATATACATGCAAAAGATGCAAGGATGTACAAAAAATGAAAAGGCAGGAAGTTTTGGATCAATCCGACTGCGAGGACACACCGACAAAGGAAACCCTAAAATGACATTAAAATCCAAATGGTTATGATATCTTTCTGACAGTTAAAATATTTTAACAGCTTGACAATCAGACTCAAATTATTAGAGAGATAGACCAAAATCAAGCAGAACATGACTACCAAGCGTCACTGCAATAGGGTGAAGAAGCTCAAGATGAATTCATAGATTAGGTAACATCCATGCAAATCCTTAATAGTGAGCCAGAAGACATGAGAATTGAGGATCAGGTGCAGCAAGAGGTGCTTGACTTACAGAAAAAAATTAAGTTGGCTAGATTGAAAGAAGAGGAAGTAAAGATGAAACAAGAACTACAACAAATAGAATCTAGAACTAATGTAACCAGTTCAAAGTATGTGCCTCCCCATAGGTAGGGTGGACATGTTCAAATAAGCAATCAAATAGTTTTACATCAAAATGCAAGTAGTTCACATACTTTGGCAGCACCACATGTTAGCCATGCTCAACAAAATATTCCACCTCAAAATCTAAGACCATCTAATGCACACAACCCATCTCAGCATATAGCTAATCCTTATCCACCACCTGGTCATCACCATATTCCATCTTACCATCAAAATGTAAACATGGCATCCCACAATACATACAATAATCCTCCTCTGTAAAATAGGCAAATGCAAGGACCTCCACCTACGAGTACTGGGAATGTTCACCAACAATATCCACCACCAGGGCAAAGACATAACAATCAATATCAGCAACCTCCCCCACAAGAGAATATGTATCATCAGCAATATGCCCAACCCAATATGTATCCACAACTTCCATTTGGATACCAATATTATCCGCCATACCCAAATATACCACTTCCTAATCCTACGAGTATGTCCAGACAATTTGATTTGACTGGATATCAGCTATATCCTTATCCCATGGATAATAGTTGGAGGAACAATGTGCCTAAGTTTACAGGAAGCAGTGAATTGACTGCTGAAGAACATATCAAATGATTCAATGCTTTTATACAGGACATTGGTAACGAATACGAAGATATAAAAATGAAATTGTTTATGATATCTCTTACTAATGAAGCAAGAGACTGGGTAAATAGCTTACCAAACGCTTCAATATATTCCTTGAGAGACTTCCACGATCAATTTTTAGAACAATTCATAAATCAATGTTCCCCAGAATTTGCTCTTCATGAACTAATAACTATTCAAAAGTATCAAAATGAACAGGTGTATGATTTTAATTTGAGATTAACTAAACTGTATAACAAGGTCCCACAAGAATCCAAATTAAACAACCAAGCAGCCCTTAGCATATATTTGAAAGCATTTGACCCGAAGACAGGTTATGAACTTAGGGGCAAAAGTCCTAGAACCTTGGCAGAAGCACAAAAAATGGCTCTCACTATTGAAAACAATAAAAAGGCTGCTGGGGTGATCAGAAAAAGAGACAATATAAGAGTTCCTCAAAATCCTAATCCTCCTGCAAACAAACAAGAATACTCACATAAGAATGAGATACCAAGACTCCATGATATGCCATATCATACGAACTAGAAAGATGGAAAGCCCTTGGATACTAACAAGAGACATAACTATGGAAAAGACACTCCTGACCCTTTGAAGAAAAGTGGAGTCCATGTGATAGAAAATAATCCATGGTGTACGCCCTGTAATTTACCACACTCTCCTAATTATTGTGTGGTAGCACAATCAATACAAAAAGATAAGATATCTTATAACCCTGAGATGGATCATCACACTATAAATATGTTGGGTGTCACACCTTTCACTATTGAAGAAGATTATTCGTCTGACGAGGAATTAGGGTATGAATATGATGTAGGAGCACAAAAATACAATGTGAATATAGGAGAACAAGAAGTATTTTCCGACCATGAAGAAGACTTAGGAAATTGTGGATACGACCTCAATGCAGCACAAAGTTACAATTGGCAAAAACCTTCTGAGGAAGACAGAAGAGCCTTAACATTAGCTGTGGTAGCACAAGCCAAAAATAGCTATAATCTAAGAAACAGAACTGTAAATGCTAAACAAGGAACTCCTAGAAGTATATTTATAAAAAATCAGACTTCTGATAAAAATGATAAAAGTAAAGCTGAGAAAACACCTCATGACATACCTGCTGTTGATACACCAAACAAAAAGGATAGCACAAAACTGAGGAAAAGGGGCAAACAAAAGTTGATAGGTCAGAACTAAATCCCTCATTTGATATTACTCAAGCTATTTCTCAAATGAAAATATCTGTGCCACTTCTAGAAATGATGAAGGTGGAAAAATATAAAAATATAGTGGTGAAGATGATATCAAATGTATCAGACAAAAGACCTGAACAACATAGTCCTAAAACAAATATGCAACAAGAATCTATCAAAATACCTGAGGTATACCTGGGTGAAACATTAATGAAAAATCTATCTCAAGTAGATCCATTCTATATTACCTTGCTGATAAACAACAAATTATTCAGGAGTTGTATGCTTGATTCAGGAGTAGCAGTAAACATAATGCCCATGGTTGTTATGAAAGAGTTAGGAATGTGGGTGGATACTACGTTCGATAAATGTTATGCAATGGATAACAGATCTGTCCCTGTTGTTGGAATCATGAAAGGTGTTGAGATAAAATTAGCATCTCATCCTGAAGCCTCTTATGAAATTGACATCACTGTGGTAGATATCCCACCTAACTATGGAATGTTGTTATCTAGACAATGGACTGCCATGGTAGGGGGAAGTGTGCAATTAGATTTATCTTATGCTACTATCCCATTGGGAACACAGGCTGTTAAACTCTATATGGAGCCAAGGTATGAAGACATTATAGAGAAAATTAATCCAAATCAAATGATTTGTTTCTGTGACACAAACTTTAGTACTTTCAGGGTGGAAGAACAGTCTAAATTGCATAATACAGACCCAATTTACTACGAAGCCAAAATTGATGAAAATGAAGTATGGACCATGTATTTTGATGGCGCACGTAGTAAGGCAGGAAATGGAGCCAGGGTGTTGTTTATATCACCGTCAAGAAAAACATTCAAATATTCTTTTTCTCTAAATTTTGAGTGCACAAATAACATAGCTGAATATGAAGCACTTTTAATTGGGCTAAACATTGCTAGAAAACACAAAATCAAATTGTTAGCAGTGTATGGAGATTCTGAATTGATTATTTCACAAGTCAAAGGTAAATATTCCTTAAAGAACAAAAGACTGAAACAATACAGAAATACAGTCCTAGATGATATAGAATTGCTTGATGCTTTTTCAATAAGTTGGATAGATAGGTCAAAAAATATAATGGCTGACTTCCTTGCAAACATAGCTCTGAAAAAGGATGGCATTACCTTGACAGGTATTTTAGAAGTTGAGTCCAAAACTAGACCAACTATCCCAGACAACATATATAACTGGCAAGTTTTTGATAGTGATGTTGATTTACTCAAATTTTTACACTGTATAGATTAGTATGAGAATCAAGAGATTGATCTTAATGCTTTTGTTGAGGAGATTGATGGCAAAGAGACTCTATTTGGGAAAGAAATTGTCCAACTTAAAACTAATAAAATTCCAAAGGGCTTGGTGGCATTAGAGAGAGTTTTTGATGTGAATGATCGATCCATTACCAAAAAAGGAATGATAAAAGAGGATGATGTGGAAGAAATAAATTTGGGAACTGAATTATCACCTAAAAAAGTCTACATTGGAAAAAAGATAACCCCGGCGATTAGAAGCATGTTAATTACATTATTGAGAAAATATAAACATGTATTTGCCTAGTCCTATGATGATCTTAAAGCTTATAGGGAAGATTTATTCCAGCACGAAATCCCTCTGAAACTTGATGCTAAGCCTTATAGACAAAAGCAGAGACCTATTAACCCTGTATTAGAGCCAAAGATGTATGAAGAACTCATAAAACTCAGGGAAGCTAGCATAATTAAACCTATTAGGCATTCATCCTGGGTCTCAAATTTAGTTCCTGTTAGGAAGAAGAATGGAGATATTAGATTGTGTGTCAATTTTAGAAATTTAAATATCTCTTCCTTAAAAGATAATTATTTGTTACCTAATATGGAAACTTTACTGCAGAGAGTTACCGGTTGTGAGTTATTATCCATGATGGATGGGTTCTCCAAATACAACCAAGTAAAGGTTAAAGAATCTGAACAATACAAAATAACCTTTACAACCCCATGGGGAACTTATGTATATGTGAGAATACCATTTGGCCTTACAAATGTTGGAGCCACTTTCCAAAGAGCAATGGACGTTGCTTTTTCAAGTCTAATAAATGATATCATGGCTGTATATCAGGATGACCTTACTGCATACTCGAAAAAGGCTAAGGATCATGTAAATCACCTTGAGAAGATATTTATCAAAGCATTAGAATATGGTGTTTCCTTGAACCCCAAAAAATGCAAATTTGCAGTTTCAGAGGGGAAATTACTTGGGCACATAGTATCCAAAGATGGAGTCCGGATTGATCCCAAAAGAGTAGATGCAATAGATAAAGTTCCTATCCCAAAGACAGTCAAGGCCATACAATCATTCTTTGGACAGATAAACTTTGTGAGAAGGTTTATACCAAACTTTGCAGAAATAATTAACCCTATATCTAGAATGTTGAAGAAAAATGCAAAGGTTAATTGGACAGATGAATGTATAGAAGCTTTTGCATCCATAAAAAGAGCAATTAAAGAAGCTCCAGTGCTAAAGTCTCCTGATTTCAGTAAACCTTTTCAGATCTTCTCATTTGCATCTTTTCATACAGTAGTAGCAGTAATGCTACAAGAGAATAGTGAGGGTTATGAGCAGCCTATTTCCTTTTTCAGTATATCACTCCAACATGCTGAACTTAACTATGACATCACTGAAAAACAAGCCTATGCATTGGTGAAAGCAGTTAAGGCATTTAGACCTTACCTGGTTGGGGCTAAGGTGATAGCTTATGTCCCAAATGTAGCAGTCAAAGATGTGTTCATGCAGAATGAAGTAACTGGGAAGAGGTGTAGGTGGATAAATCGACTTCAGGAATTTGATATAGAAATTCAAATCACAAAATTGGTAAGGGGACAAGGGTTAGCAAAACTAATGACTGAAACAAACCTTGAGGCTGCCCAAGTATGTAATATTGAAAATGAAGAGGACATGATAACAAGTATTGAGAAGACTCCTTGGTATACTGACATAGTGTATTACCTCAAGCACATGAAATGCCCTGACGAATTTGATGATAATAAGAAAAGAACTCTAAAATTGTATGCTTCTAAATATGTGCTTATAGAAGGAGATCTTTTTTGGAAAAATAATGATGGTATCTTATTGTTTTGTCTAGATGAAGAGCAAGCTAAATCTATTTTGCAAGAGATGCATCAGGGAGTGTGTGGTGGCCATTTCTCAACTAAAACCACAGCACACAAGATATTAAGGGCTGGTTATTATTGGCCCAAGGTTTTCAATGATGCTTATAATTTTACTAGGAAATGTGCAGCTTATCAAAAATTCTCTGGAAAATTAAAGTATCAAGGTGCATTACCCCTGAGACCTATGCAAGTTGATGCCCCATTTCACCAATGGGGAATTGACTTTATAGGAGAAATTATGGAAAAATCAAGTGGCAGCCACAAATGGATATTGGTGGCCACCGACTATTTCACGAAATGGGTAGAAGCAGTGCCCACTAAACAAGCAACTAGCAAGGTTGTGATCAACTTCCTATTGGAAAACATTTTAACTAGATTTGGGGTACCTTTGAGACTTATAACTGACAATGGAATGTGTTTTAGATCGGATGAGTTTGAAATTTTTTGTAAATCTTATGGCATTACGATCTCATATTCTTCTCCTTACCACCCACAAGGTAATGGGCAAGCTGAGTCCAGCAATAAAAGTATCCTGAAGATTATGAAAAGAATGTTGGATAACAACAAGAAAACCTGGGATTCTAAGTTGAGATTAGCACTATGGGATAATAGGATCACAGTAAAGAAAGCAATTGGAAAATCACCATTTGAACTAGTATATGGAACTCATGCCAGACTCCCGATACACAACCTGCTACCAGTATGTAAGTTTATTCTCCAAGAGGATTCGAGTGTCCCAGAACCGATGGAGGAAAGACTAGAATAGCTAATGGAATTGAATGAAATGAGGGAACAGGCAATACAAAAGAATAAAAAAATGCAAATGCAGATGAAGTACCTACATGACAAAAAAGCAGCATTTAGAAAATTTGAGATAGGTGACATAGTGCTTATTTGGAATGCCAGAAATCAAGAAAAGGGGAAGCATGGAAAATTTGATGCCCTGTGGATTGGAGCTTTTGTCATCAATGGTAAGGTAGGGGAAGATTCATATTATGTATAGAACATGTCTGGTGAGGAGCAAGAACTGCTAGTACATGGGCAATTTTTGAAACATTTCTTCTCTTAAAAGGAACCCGAGAGAAAAAGAATTGCCAGTGCATGGACAATTTTGATTAAACTCTCTAAATGGTCTTTTCCATGCACAGTAGTTTAGGAGAGTCAAATAACTTGCCTAAAGATATCTCTTATCAAGAAATAAAAGCTTTCATAAAGAAATAACCTAGGATTTTCAGTACCCATCATAGTTCACTCGTCGTCAAATAAAGAAGGCATTGGTCTGCTCCTCCAGAAATCTGAAATCTTGCTATGCCCACAAGAGGCATACATCCCCAAAAAGAGCCATTGTTGGGACTGAAATTCCCAAGCTATTTTTTTGGCAAATATTAAGTTTCAATCATCCAAAAATTTCAGTATGTGAGCATATATGGAAAGATCCACAGTTGTTTTTCAAGCAGAAATTAACAATTGAGTTGATAGAAATGTTTGGATTTGATCTATTCTGATTCCTAAAGACTTAATTTAACATGGTTGAAGTGCTCATTAAAGATGAACTGTAAACACATGACACAGTTAACCCTTCGTCAGACAGACAAATTCCTAGTCATAATGATGGGTGTAAGATGACTTGATCAGGGTATGTTTCATAGGTCCCTCCAACTATGAAGGTCACACCAATAATAGAAGTCATAAAGGATTTCTGACAAGGTCAAAGATAGCATATCGGTGGGATTATTGTATTGGCAAAAATTATTTAACCTACACTGATCTTACATCTCTCACCGATGGAGCTCCGAGAGATATGCAAAGGGAAATGAGTATCGGTGTGAGACTGATCATCAGGGAGAGGATATTAAGAATTGTCGATTGATAAATTCACACCGATGACCTTCGCTGATATGCTAAATTATTGAATATACAAGACATGACTTGTTATCACCAGTTCTCTTTACCGTTTCTACCAGTCACTCTTTGCATCTGACGAAGGACACATTCCCAACATGTATTCTAAAGATACATTCTCGATATGCTTTGTGATATATGTATGCAATGTACATTCGCTGGAACAATGCAAAACTCATGCTAATACACAGTGACATACATTTCGGTACATACAAGGTGATATGCATAGCGCAGAACTAAAAGATTATGAAATGTGGTGAAATTGTTGTATGTTTTGTGTCTTGTATGTTTCGGGTTATACAAGGCTAATATACATACCGTGGATTCGAAAAGTTATGAAATGAAATGTAATTATTGTATGTGTCCGCCTTGTATGTATGTTTTGGGACATACAAAACAAAATATACAAGGCTACATACAACGTGGAATCCAAGAAAGATTAAAGTTTGGTTAAACTAATGTATCCGGACTCAATGTACATTAGAAAATATACATTACATTTTATGCAAGCCAGACCCGAAAAGTTTGTGAAATAGGGAAAATTTGTTGTATATTTGCGCTTTGTATCTGTCCGACATACATTGTCAATATACAATGCATTACATACAACTGGCGGAACCGAAAAGTTATTTACAAGAGTTAAGTGCTTGTATATTCAGTGCTTTGTATGTTTCAAACATACATTCTTAAAGATACAAGCGATAGATACAAAAGGATATACAAGAACCGGATGTGAAGGAAAAATTAAATATTAAAAACTCCTTGTATGTTTTAGCGATTGTATGTTTGCAACGAACATATCCAATATACAAAGAAATTGAAAGCATCGAAAGGGAAGGTTTGTATGGGTTGTTTGTATATGTGCTCATACAAGAAGATATACAAGAGCGATATACAAGCAAAAGATGCAAGGATGTACGAAAAGCGAAAAGGCGGGAGGTTTTGAATCAACCTGACTGCGAGGACACGCTGATGAAGGAAACCCTAAAACGACATTAAAATCCGAATGGTTAAGATATCTTTCTAACAGTTAAAATATTTGTTTTTTGTAGGATATACACAATGGCAATCAAGTTGTATAAACACCCGCGAAAGGATCTTGAGCAACTGATAAATCATCGATAAGGGAAGTAATTATTTGAGTAAATATATATGAATAAGTAAATTTGTTTTAATCATTTGATCATAAACTAACTTGTGTTTTATCTGGTCTTTTTAGGATAATAAAGAAATCCTCGAAGGAGATTAAGCGAAAATATAGTTAAAGAGCTTTATTTGATCCTGAAATGGTCATCCATTTGGTGATTAAAGACGAGTATTAATTTTCCTGAATTTGTTTATCAAGACAAATATTTTTGTTCAGTTATCAACTGTCACAACCATTGTAACCTTGTATGCCTCTCTTTATAAGAGATGACCAAGACCAGAAAGAGAGATATAGATAGATAGAATAGGAAGAGATAAAAAATTAGAAAATAGGGAGAGATTACAGAATATAACAGGGGATACTATAGATTAGATTTGATTAGCAATGGTAGTTTAATTTTAATATATTTTATTTCTGGTAGACCATGTGCAAGCATTCTCTGATGAAGTCAAGTCTGTGAACATGAAGCAATAACTGCAGATTTCGGTATCAACTATTTGTTTAATTTATTCAATTATATGATTGTCTCCTTTCAAGGTTTTCTCTGTTATTCAATTTGAGTTATCAAGTATATCTTCAAGTTGTCTATACACATTTGTTGTTATAGTGTGATAAGATTAACTGGTTTCTGCTTTCAGAATTAAATCCTTTAAATCTATCATAGTAACTGTGAAGACATTGTCATGGATCTGTAAGAAGAGTCATATAGTTAGGGTTTGTATTTTGTCTCCAGTTTTTGATAAATCTGTTACAATTGCAATATCATTATGATAGGTTTTTTCAAGCAAGGATTAAATCCTTTTAGATGAATGCAGGTAATATTTTTTTCAATTGGATATATGTAAGTATGGAATACTAACTATTTCCTTACAGGGTTGTACAAGTTACATACCTATTCTTTCATGCCAGATAGTTCAAGTTTTTAAAAAACAAACAATCATTTATTTCATGATCATACTGACTCTATATTAAATAAGGCACTGGTCTAGTATTTTCATTATCACTTATACAAATTCATTTTAGATTTACTTAGTTAGATTGCATTATTGTTTTAGCATTACAATTTAGATTATTTAGAATTAACTTGCTGTCTTTTTATCTGTTTTATAATTTGTGCCATTATCAATAGTTAGATTAATTCTGATTAAAGTAGTGATCATCTTTTTATCTGCTTTATTAATTAGAGGTTTACCCGCCTAGGTTTGGCAAAGCCTGAAGTGAAGGGGGTTTATCCATATCTACCTCGTGTCAGTTAGCCTAAAATGTCAAGAGAGCCTGGCACCCTCTTAGGGTTAACAACCTGTGTTTTTGAGACCTAACACAATGCACCTCCTACTTATTGGGTGAATATTTTGTCGTTAACTCGCTAACGGCAAAATGGGTATATCAGCCACAGCTATGATGAGACAAAGTCTCTCCTCTCAGCAAGGGGAGGTTCCCTCTAATTACTTAACTTTTACAAATCAAACAACTTATCAAACTTATGTACACTAAAAACTATGTTTGTGGTGGTTCCATCTCATCTCATTCTCTTTTTTCAGAATAGATGTTTATATTTCAAACTCTTGATATAAGACTTATAAATTATCACAATATCACAGAAACACAAAGTTTTCTGTTACCTCACTTACTACTTGTAAACAGAACTATTTGAAGTAGAATGCAGCACAAAGTCTTCACTCTTCTTCAAGATGGTAAAAGTAAATCAATTATAACAACTTGCAGCACAAAGTCTCCAAACTATTGTATTCTCACAAACATGAACATATAACCCACAACCGATTTGATAACACAAAGTTTATCAGAATCAAATTAAGAGCGCTCTTCAATCACTTGTAACAAACTCCACACTTCAATTATTATCAAATAAGATTATGATAGCAAGACGTAAGAACAAAACTATCACAACACAAATAATCCCAAGACAAAGATTGGAATTGAACTTGCTTTCTTGTATTGATAAATATTTGAATATTGATTTTCACAAGAAGCACAAAGTCTTGATTTGCTTCTCAATTTGCCAGAGTTTTCTTGCAATAGACAAAAGATAGATATTTACAAAAGAGGCCCCCTTTATTTATAGGGAAAGGCCTTGAGAAAATTTAGGAAAAAACTAACTACTTTGACTTATTCAAAAATAGGAGTCCTTATTGACTTGGGACTTCCTATATTTTTACATGTAATTACATATTAAAAATGTACATGTAAAAATGTCCAAAATTGTTTTGAAAGTACATGTGAAAATCAGAAAATAAGCTAAGGGAAAAAACAACTGCTTCAATTTGTATCTCCACTTTTTCTCATGTGGTGATCATACATAGTGAAGGACACTTGCATTTCAATGCTATCTGGGTTGAATGCGTTCTTGAAGATCATCCTGGCCCTCACTATGGCATCCCTCACTGTAGTGATTGATTTGGCATGATTAGTTAACTTGGTTTTCAGATTGTCCAAGGTTAACTGGTTGTCTAAAATGTTGTCCACAGAAGTTATTGAAAATGCTTTATCTTCAAATTCTTTCTGGAACATGTCTTCAAATTCTTGAACCATTTCTTCTGCAGAAAGAAATTGGTTATCCTGTGACACCAACTTACAAGGTAACTCCTCCAACTTATGCAAAAGATTAACATCATTTTCTTCACTGATTTCCTTTGCAGCTTCAAGATCCTTGATCAAATTTCTTAGCATATTGCTCCTGTACATTAGAGCTTCCTTTGTTTCTATATATGAATCCCTGTTAGAAATAGTGCCAATGGATATTAGGGTACTTATTTTTAGCTTCCTCATTTCCACCCATTTATCATGAGTATCCTCCGTGCACTCAATATCTTGAGAGATAGCATCAATGAGATCATTAAGTTCTGCCCTTACTTTCCTCATTTTATCCGTCTTCTCAAATACATCTATGAGCAAAGAGATTCCTTGTGCTCGCATCCTGTCCAAGTACTCTTCAAGTACTTTTCCTCTGAGGTGAGTCTTTTCTGCTTTCAAAATGACAGGGTCTTCTACAGAAATGGCCTCTGGAGTAACTGCCTCCGAGTTCAAAGTGATCTTTCTTACCACTGCAGTCAGCTGTTCTACCTTTGCCTTATAATAATCTTTCATTTCTTTTTCCTTGTCGAACTTCTGGATCAGGATGTCCATGGCTGACTGCATATCATTTTTAGCACTTTCATGGGTGATTTTGCCCAATTCAACTCTAGAAATAGAATAGTCATTCATATCAAAATTTTCAACAGTTGCATCCTGTGGAGGTTTTGCTATCTCCAAAAATTTATGTCCCTTATCTTCAAGTACCCTAGAAAGGATCTTTGGTTTCTTTAGGGCCTTAGGCTTTGTAGGTACCAACTTAGTGAAATCAAAATCATCTGGAGAGATGACTTGCTTTTTCCTCTTTGGCGTGTAAGCTGATAACCAAGGTGGAAGCAGAGAAGTATTCACATTGGGATCCATTCCTACTGCTGGTGTTCCCGGAACTGTGCTTGTACTGGTGGTAGAAACAATAGGTGGGGTGTTAGTAAAAACTGCACCTATTACATTTGCACTTGAAACTTGCTCAGTATTCATCACAAAATGATCAAACATGGACGTATCCCCAATATCAAAAGACGAAGAAGACAAACTAGGAATTGACTCAGAAGAACGAAGAACATTTTCAAAAGTGCTGTGGGGATTATCAAAAATTATTTTAGGAGGAGAGGGGGATTCAGAGGAAGGAATGTTAATAGGGGAAACAGACACAGGGGCTGCGACAGGTGTATTGTCCTATGGAGACAAAGCCTCTTCATCTTGTTGATCTGAATTCCTGTCTTCAACATCCATCTCTTCTATAGCTGGCTCTTCAGTCGCTGGCTCCTCGACTTCCATATCTTTTGTTTCAAGTTCTTCCTCAACAGCTTTTGCTTTCTTCATCACAAATCTAATTTTAGGCTTGTGTGTTTTAGAGGATGATGGAACATCACTCTTGTTCTTCGTTCTGTTTTCCACCTTTTTACCAGTCTGCTCTTGAATTTTAGTTTCTGAACCAGTGAGGAATTATTTCAGCGTAATTCCTTTATCCGCCAGTCAGTTATTGGTGTTAGCCAATATAGGCTCAAATCTCTTCATTAGTGAAGTCGACTCCTTTTGAGACCATTGGATTGGAGGGAGAGGAGTACTAGCTATCTGTTCTGCATCGTACCTGGCATCAACCAATTCCCCATCATCCACAAGAGCTTCTGGAATATCAGCAAGTCCCAGATATTCAATTTGTTCTAGAGACAGCTTGCTATAGTCCAGTTTCCTGATATCTTCCTCTGTTCTCAAGTCTATCCAGACATCTTCCACCATGGGTTCATGAAACTGAGTTTTCCTCCTGATTTTATCCTTTACACCCCAGTAGTCAAATTTTGGTCTCCTCTTGAATTGCTTCATGGTGACCAACTGCATTTCTGTCTCCATGGCCCTTGCCTTTGCGGCAGTCAACACTGAATATCTGCCGATTTCCACTGGAAATCTGAAACCAGGCTTCTTGAGTTCCATTTGTTTGTTATGCACGACAATCATTTGTCTGCACAACTCCATCAAGACCAGTCTATCTGAAGGAAACCTAGGAAGCATATAAGGGTAGCCTTGGAAAAAGCCAACCCTCAAGTATGAGAAAGATGGAAATTGCAAAAACATACAACCAAAGTTATTAACCACTGTCCATGCCTCGTCTGAAATTCTTCTCTGCTCCAGTTGGGGATCAAAAAGACACAAGAATATAGCAAAGAACGCATCATTCACCCTCCTGAAATGGTGAATTGAACCTTTCAATGTCAGCTGAGAATAATATTGGTATACTAGGACTACTCTCCTATCCCCTTCTGATGATAATCCCAGAAAAATCCTCATGGAGGCTGCAATGTATACTAGATAGGAAGTCATGAAGAACTTGGAGGTAGTGGATACCTTCGTCAGTTGGTCATGCAAAGCGTTACTGATTTGTTCTCCCCAGAAAATAACTTGCCTGCCCTGGAGTATGACCTTAATGAAAGGATACATCCATTCATGAAACTGTGAAGAGGAGGACAAACCTCTTATCCTGCTGAGGAGGGTAATCAAGTCACCAACTTCTTCCACAAAATCACTTCGAGGAAAACTACGTGGCCACCTTGACAAACTTGACCTTGCAGTCTTCAACCATTTGTTGTTGATCACTTTCTTCGCTTTTTCTGGATTCTTGTCATATTCCTTCTGAGCTTCAACAAAGTCAAGCTTGAATACCTCTGTCGCAGGAGGACACATGAACACCTTGTCAATGAATTCAGGATCCAACCTGATTATTACATTACCACTGGCGTCCACCACGGCTCTAATATCTTTGTTATAGAAATGGGCGCACTGAAGAACAAATTCTGTATTGTGAGCTGCCACTGGGAAGGATGATACCAGATGAATATTACTCTCCACTATCTTCCTCATCATAGCATTTGGGTTGCTTGACTTGGTTCTCTCTACAAACTTAGCCATATCAACATGGCCAATCTCTGTATCTCTAATGTCCTCTACATTAGAATGGACTGAGGTGATTGGGAAAACATCTTGATATTTGTACTTCATTACTTTTGACTTCTTCGGGGACAAGTCAGTCATTTGGATGAACTTTCACCGAGAAGAAGTCTGATGTTGAACGAAGCTCTGCAAAAGAAACTGCAACAAAAGTCATGATCATGCAATTAGGGAAAATATGGGCAATCTGGGAAAACTGCATGTTGATGATCACGACTATGGGAATGCGCTTGAAAAAGGGCTATAGTGCGAGCTGGCCAAAAATCAGAGGAGAAGTGGGCTCGGGAAATCAAAATTGGAAATTTTCCAGAGTTTAAAAAAATTGGGACATTTTTGCATGGGCGGCAAAATTCGCCGCCCTTGCATATGAGGGTTTTGCATTATTTGCATTGGCGGCAAATTTTGTCGCCGCTGCATGTCGGTGAAGATTTCTGGTATGAACGGCGAATTTTGCCGACAATGCAGGTAATGAGTTATGAATTTGAGTCTTTCGCGTTAGGACGGCAAAATATGCCGTCTATGCACGATATGATATTCCATACACCGGCAGCAAATTTTGCCGCCACTGCATGTTGATGAAAACTTTGAGTTGGTAAAAGCGGCGGATTTTGTCGACGAGGCAGGTAATAAGAAAGACAACGGTTCATGTTGGAGTAGCAGATTTCGCTGACGCTGCATTTCATGAAGGGCACTGATACATGTCGGAGCGGCAGATCTCGCCGTCGTTGCGTTTGAAGGAAATTTGCAGATTTAAGTGTGAGGGCCAGGAGATTCGCCGACTAGACACTCAGTAGTGGTCACAGGGTTTCCAGGTGGGATCGGCGAATTCCGCCGAGGTTACATAACGGTATGTAGTGAGGGTTAGGGATCTAGGCGGTAGAAACCTAGGGATTTTGGGGCAAAACCTAGGGCACCTCTGGTGCGAAAACAAATCATGAAAACAACAAAACAAAAACAAAAGACAAAACGTAACGAAAATCTAAAAAATAAAGACCTAAACGAAGCACATCATAATCAATGAGGAAGGAGAACGGAAAATAAAAGAGAAACACTTACCCATCTAAAACCTGAAACCCTATGTTTGACGGCGATGGATGTTGATTGATCTCTTCGATGGCGCGATCAAGCAGTGTTTGGAGAGGTCTGGAGGGTAGCTCGGGAGAAAGAAAGAAATGGTAAAATAAACCATCAAAAAATATTAAATAACACTAACACAAATGCTCAGCGAGTGGCACGAGTGGCCATCAATGGCACTGCGTGACCAAGATCCCAAAGATCTTGTTCGAGCGGAGATTTCGGCGACAAGTGCACAAAACAAAAAGAAGCACCGGCGGCGTAATTTGCTGACCAAACACAAAGGAAGAAAAACACGTAAAGGCGGCAAAAATCACCAACTTCACACGTTAGACCAAAAAATGCATGTAGCGGCAGCAAAATTTGCCGCCTTTACATGCAAAATGAAAAGTATATGCAAAAGCGGCAAAAAATGCCGCTATTGCATATGTAAGAAAAACAAGCCATAAAGAGGTATGCAGAATTTTTGTCGCTCTTGCATATCAAGACTTCAATTTTTACACTCTTAAAAACGACCAATATTGACATTTTAACCAACTTACAACTTGAACGATCCTCATGCATATCGAGAAACCTATTCAAAGGGATGTCATAAACCAGTCTAGAATGTCAAATGACTTGAGATCAAGAGAATCTTGTCTCGGTCCGCGAGCTTAGAGTGTAGATTCACGAAACGGACAAGTTTCGTGGGGGTTGTCTACAAAAACGAGCGTAGCTAATTTTGAGAACAACACTACTTTACTATCCTTGGGGACACACTCTGCCGAAGATGCTATGATTGTTTCTTATTATGGTAAATAAACACAAATGAGGCTAATCTTGTGCTTAGAGAGGGACATGATGGAACTTGTGGTGCCCATATAAATGGCATGGACCTAGCTAAGAAGCTTCTCAGAACAAGTTACTATTAGCCTACCATGGAGCATGATGCTTGTCAGTATGTCAAATAGTGTCTCACCTATCAGCAACAAGATGGAACTTGTGGTGCCCATACCAATGGCATGGACCTAGCTAAGAAGCTTCTCAGAACAAGTTACTATTAGCCTACCATGGAGCATGATGCTTGTCAGTATGTCAAATAGTGTCTCACCTATCAGCAACAAGGAGACCTCATTCACACACCTTCATAGGCATTGTAACCCATCACAACTCTTAGTCCTTCTCTTAGTTGGGCCTAGATCTCATTAGAATATCCATCCCTCCTCCTCTAGGTCACAAATTCAGCATCGCTACCGCTGGGTATTTTATGAAGTGGGTTGAAGCCATCCCCCTCATCTTCACTATTGGTACCCAAAGTTATAAATTCATTCTCTACCACATCATTTGTCACAATGGCATCCCATCTACCATTGTCAAAAACAATGACAAATCCTTCTAAAACTATGAAGTATTTACTCTCTGAGTGTTTCCACATCCAACACCACTAGTCCACTCCATATTATCCCCAAAGTAATGGTCAAGCAGAGGCAATAAATAAAACCTTGCTCAAAATCCTATAGAAGATTATCAGTGATGTTGGTTGTGATTGGTACCTCCATCTTAATCACACCCTTTGGGCCTACTACACTAGCATCCGCACTCCTATCGGCACCACTTCATATTCACTAGTCTTTGGTGTTGAAGCCATCTTTCTAGTAGAAATCAAACTCCCATCCTTGCACATTTCATTGCATGACCTCATTAATGATGAGGAGTATCAGGTTGCATGCCTCCATGAGCTATAATTACTTGATGAGTGGTGCATCAATGCCTTGAATAATTTGCAAACTTATCAAAATTGCCTCCGAAGAAGCTACTACAAGAAAATTAAGGCTCAAGAATTTGAGATTAATGACCTTGCACTAAAATAAAATTAGAAGAATCTTCAAGACCATGAAAAGAAAGGTAAATTTGAGCCTAATTGGCTAGGTCCTTATGTTGTCATCACCAAGTATGGTTCTAATGCTTATCAATTAGCTACTCTAGAAGGTCAAGAGCTTGATGAACCCCTCAATATCATCCATCTCAAAAATTTACACACTTATCCCAATCTAAAAACTAAAATAAAAATTTAAAAATTTGTCAAAAAATAAAAAAAGTAAAGAGAAATAATTTATCCTATGGTGAAAACCACTTCTTGTGGTGTCTTGGACAAGTACCATGGTGAAAACCTATTCATAGGTACCATGTGTATAGCTAGGCTCTATTATCCTTAAGGTCCTCTACCACCTACATCTTTCCACCTCCTCCACCAATCCCACCCAACCCCATGTCCTTCCATTATACACATACCCTCTCCAATCACTATCCCCACCCCCAACAACTCCTATAGTTAGGGTCCTTGCTTTGCATTTCCCTAAAACAATATTACCCTCATTAGGTAGCCAAACCATCCCATCCAAACCTATTTTATTAGATAGTTTGAACCCCTAGGATAAAGTTTGCTCTTCCTCCATTGCCTACCATCCACCTCCCCAAACCTGTCATTTTGTCTAAACACACTCTTTATCAGTTCTCATCTCGGCCTACCTACACCTTGTCCTACACCTCCAAATTCCATCAAGAGTGATTTTGTATTATTCAACTCAATTATGTGTCCTCCCAACCTAGCCTATGGTGGTTTTATTAGGGTGTTTGAGCACACTAGCTACAAAACATTGATGTCTTACAAGCTATTGGCAAAAACAAAGTGTTCCAATCACCACAATACTTGAACCATCCATCTCCCCATTTCAACACACCCATCTACATATTGTATATAATCCATCCCCTTATGAATAGACTACACCCTCCCTTCATTCCAACACCATGCCTTGTACCCCTCCCCTCCATCCCATCTCTCCTACCCACCTCATAATTATTTTATAGGACACATTTCATCCATCACAAATCTCATCCATCTAACCCAGTACATTCTTTCCCTTCCTCATCTCTAGAAGAGATTTATGTCACATTCCACCATAAATACCTCATCCATCTTCCCCCTTACATGAACTCTCCTTACACTTCCCTTATCCATGAATACAGCCTAACCTAAAAGAATACCCTAAAACATACCAACATAAATCCTTCACCATTCACCCTACCCTATACTAGGGATAGTGGATCATCCCTTGCTTAAGACTAGGCTCATGGTATCCTCCATGTTGCTTATTCCATGTCCTAGATATGTTTCCTTCCCAACTTTGATCTCCATGCACTTGCAAGCCCTACTATCATATATCTACGAGCTTCACACATAAAAAATCACATTTAAACATTTCAAACAATGATCCACTTGCAACCTCAATAATATCTACCCATCCCATCATTTTACCATTATGATGATACCTATCTCTCCATCCTCTTCCTTCATAGGATATATCTATTAGAAATGAAGGCAACAACTACTCAAACGGAAATATGATTATAATATGTTAATGATCTTAAACAACACGTAATATCAATAGAGATTGCATGCAGAAATCAAATCACAACATAGGAACAAACACCATATAAGAATAACATGGAGAAAACCCTTTCGAGTAAAAAACTCCACCAAGAACAGAGGATCAAGTTGTATTATCTTTAAAAATTGAATAACATAATACATGCACTTCCTTCTTCTCTCCAACCTTCACTCTGATAGAACTAGTGTACAAAAAATTGTCATACTACAACACATACGTGGCAATATATTTATAGAAGTGTTTTCCCTCCAATCTAGGTGTCCAATTTCTCTCTCCTGAGAATCTCCAACATGCAAATATTAAATGTTTTCTTACAAGCTCATTACACTTGTCTAAAGTCAACCATGCAAAGTTGGGTGCCCAATGCTAAATATGGTCTCTTACAACATCTTATGACACGTCATAACTGTCATGGATTCCTCTAGAAAGAATCTTCCCAAGATGGGAGCCTAGGGCTAAACATAGAATCTTACACCTATCAAATACTCGTCATATGTCAACATAGTGTCATAGAATCTTATGACAACTTGCAGCTGTCATAGATTCTCTTACATGTACTCACCAACTTTATGACGTGTGTCATACATCAAATAGTTGATTCCTCCAAGGTGGCGCCTACCCTCATTTACTCATAATTTTTACAATTGCCAACCGTAAATGTCACTCCATAATTACCTCTGGTAAATCTAAAATTACTACTGTCGGTGAAACTACCTCATTCCCTTATGGGTAATTACAAATACAAATAATAAAATGGAATAAATATAATATTGGAATTTACAAGGTTAATGGAACCTTATCCCAACATTCTCCCACTTGACATTATACATTGTAAATCAACCCATAGGAAATTAATTGAAAAATAATCAGGCACTAGAAACAAGGCCCATGGCCTCTTTGCACCAAACAAATTTCTTTGTGCTCACAGGTTTGGTCAATGAATCTGCAACATTCTCTTGAGTGTCTATCTTCTTCAGCTCAATCTATCCACTTGTAACCAATTCTTGAATGAAGTGATACTAAACTTCAGCATGCTTAGTTCGAGCATGATACATAGGATTCTTGGCCAAACATATAGCACTTTGGCTATCACAACCAATCTGAATGACCCTGCAATCAAAACCAATACACGTACACAATCTCCTCAACCAAACTACCTCCTTAGAGACATGAGTAGCAACCATATAATCTGCTTCGGTGGTGGACAAATCAACCATGGACTACTTCTTGCTCATCCAACTCAATGCTCCTCCAAACAAAGTAAACACATAGCCACTAGTGGACCTTCGACTATCTAATTCACCTACCCAATCTGCATCAACAAATCCCTATATGTCCAAAGTTTTATCAGCATTATCAGTACCAGAATAAAACCAAACAATAATCAAGAGTACCTCCAAGATATTTAAGCACTCTTTTCGCATAATTCCTATGTTGTCTACCAGGGTTAGACACAAATCTACTCAAAACTCCCACTGCTTGGGCAATATCTGGCCTAGTGCAAACCATTGCATACATCAAACTCCCTACAATACTAGCATATGGCACATTAGACATATCCTTAAAATCATCCTCATTCTTTGGACACATATCTAATGAAAGCTTAGTACTAATGGGTAAAGGAACTCTAACTAGGTTACATTCCTGCATACTAAATCTCTGCAAAATGGTACTCACATACTTAGTCTGTGACAACCAAAACTTTCTATTACCTCTGTCTCTCTAATCTCCATACCTAGAATATACCTAGAAACTCCAAGATCCTTCATATCGAATGCACCTGAAAGTTGGGCTTTCATCTCACTAATCATACCCTTAGTATTGTTGAACAATAACATGTCATCAACATACAATGCAATCATCAATATAGAATCATCAATACAATGAATGTACACAAAATGATCCTCCTCGCTTCTAACAAAACCCAATTTCAACACAAATGAGTCAAACTTTTGATACCACATTCTGGGGGATTGTTTGAGACCATAAAGAGACCTCTTTAACCTACAAACCCAATGTTCTTTCCCTTTTACCTCAAAACCTGTAGGTTGTTGCATATAAATTTCTTCCTCAAGATCTCCATGCAAGAACATAGTCTTAACATCCATTTGCTCTATTTCCCAATCAAAAGTTGCAGCAATGGATAAAATAAATATAATAGAAGTTAACTTAGCAACACAAGAGAAAATTTCACCGAAATCAACTCCCTCTCTCTAGGAGTAGCCCTTGGCTACCAGTCTAGCCTTGTACTTCTCCAAACTTCTTCTTGAAGACCCACTTGCAACCTGTGTTCTTTCTTCCTTTGAGCAAACGATCAAGATCTCAGGTGTTAAAAGAGTCTAAAGCCATCATCTCCTCCTGCATGGCTAACTGCCAAGACTCACTATCATCTACATGAACAACTTCTCTATAGGATCTAGGTTCATCGTTAGTACTCAATAAATCAAACACACAATGGAAATTTGGTGGGATATACCTATCAACTAGGTTTCGTTGTCTTGTGGATCTCCTCAAGGGTGGAGTAAGAGACTCTACTTGTTCTTCTACATGATCATCTGCACCAACTTTTTCTGTAACAACATAATCTTCCTCATCAGAACTACTTGAATCTTCTTCTTTTCTTCACCCTCCAATCCATCATTGTGTTCTTTCTGAAGTGCATCTTCCTGTTGTAAGTCAAAGTGCACTTTCTTCACCTTTGTTTTCTTTTGGCCACTCAGGTTCAGAAATAGCTTTAAGTTCCCTGGAAATAACATCTCTAGATAAAATAATTTTTCTGGTTAGAGGATCTCTAAGCTTATAACCCTTAACATCCTCATAATATCCAATGAAGATGTATTTTTGGGCTTTTGGATCCAACTTAGATCACTTTTCCTTAGGCACATGAACAAAAGCCTCACAACCAAAAACCCTTAAATGTGAAATATAAGGTTTCTTACCTATCCACACTTCATAAGGTGTCAAATCAAGATCCTTACAAGGAGTTCTATTAATCAAGTAGCAAGTGGTACATAAAGCCTCTGCCAAAAAACATTTCTCCAACTGTAAATCACTCAACATACCTCTAGCCCTTTCCATGATTGTTCGATTCATCCTTTCTGCAACACCATTCTACTGTGGTGTATATGGAGTTATCTTTTGTTTGATTATACCTACATGCTTACAAAACTCATCAAATTCCTTAGAGCAATATTCCCCTTGCATTGTCATATCTTAATATTTTTATCTTTAATCCCGATTGTTTTTCAACTAAGACATTAAAATCCTTAAACTTAGTGAAAACTTCATATTTGTGTTTCATAAAATAAATCCATGTAAGTCTGGATACATCATCAATGAAGGTAAAAAAATAACAAGATTTTCCAATAGAGTCATTATCCATAGGTCCAAACACATCTGAATGAATAATCTCTAACTTCTCTTTTGCTCTATTGCTTCCTAAAGGAAATGATGTTCTATTTTGTTTTCCAAACACACAATGCTCACAGAAATCAAAGTGCTCATCAGAATAAGAGAAACCGTCCAACAAATTGTTATTCTTAATAGTTTTCAAAACATTATTACTTGTGTGGCCCAATCTACAGTGCCACAACATACAAGTGTCTTCAGAAGCCTCAGAAATATAAGAGGAATTACAAACTATAGTGGCATCTAGCCTAAACAATGTTCCCAATCTCTTCCCCTTCACTACCACCAAGTTTCCTCTCACCAATATGCAACCATGCTTATCAAATGTTACATGCATTCCCAAATCATTCAACTTCGAAACTGAAATCATATTTCTAGCTAATCTAGGAACATGCAAAAATGCCAGGGAGAGTTTTAATCCTCCCATCATTGAAACACAACAATACCTTGCCTTTCCCAACTATCGGATATGTATAGTTGTCCCCAAGGTACACTTTACCTCCATCATACTCTTTGTATGTGGAAAACCATTCCTTCTGTGGGGTCATATGATACGAGCATCCTGAGTCAACCAACCAATGATCATTAGAAACAATATTGCATGCAAAAAGTAAAACATCTTCACCTGCATTAGAAGACTTCTCATAAGTGGTCTCCCACTATTTCTTTAGGCTTTTGCACTCCTTTTTCACATGTCCCCTCTTTCTGCATTTCCAACACTTAACTCTATTCTTCTTTCCAGGAGTCTTAGATCAGCCCTTAGACTTGTCTTTAGCCCCTTTCTGATCTCCTTTCGGTCCTCTTTCCTTGGACCTTCCCCTCACATTGAGAGCCTCAGTGTTAACCTCAAAAGTCTTCTTTCTCATCCCCTGTGCCAACAAAGTTGCAACAAGACGATCCAACTTTGGATCTTCAAGGTTAGTAGTAATAGCAAGGGTAACATTCTCCCAAGATTCAGGTAAAAAACAAAGTAAAAGTATACATTTATCTTCCTCTACAATTGTAACATCTACGGAATCAAGTTGACTCAAAAGCAAATTAAAATTGTTTAAATGCTCTGCAATAGAATCACCCTCTTTCATTTTAATAAAAAACAATTTCTGCTTTAAGTAAATCTTGTTTACCATGCTCTTGGCTTGATAGATCTCACCCAATCTTGAATCTTATGACAACTTGTAGATGTCATATATTCTCTTACATGCACTCACCAACTTTATGACATGTGTCATACATGCTAAAAATAGTTGATTCCTCCAAGGTGGTGCCTACCCTCATTTACTCATGATTTTTACAATTGCCAACCCTAAATGTCACTCCATAATTACCTTCGGTAAATCCGAAATTACCACTATTGATGAAACTACCTCATTCCCTTATGGGTAATTACAAATTACAAATAATAAAATGGAATAAATACAATATTGGGATTTACAAGGTTAATGACACCTTATCCCAACAATATCGTTCCCCATATAAAGCATCATCAATTCTATCCCATCATCACTGACACTTTGGAAAAAAGTAAAACTATTGTATGTCAGTCGACTATTGATTTTTTTTTATCTTTGTTTATGTTTTATTATGTCTCATAGTATACCTCCTCAAGGTCAACACGATCACTCATAACACGGTGCATCTTGACTGGTGTATACTAGGGCATGGTCTTATTATTTTATGTGATGTGTTCAAGCATCCTCTTGTATGTTATTTTCAATTCAATCCAACACAGGAGATACATCATCACCTTGGTCTTTATACCATTGTGCATAATATCTTATGCTATATCAAAATAAGTGCTCACTACATTTTAGCATAATACTTGCATTCAAGAACACACCAATCATTAGCCTATCTATTATTCATTATCCATTGTACAATTTTGTCTATTTTACCTTTATTAATCATAGTTTGACATGTGCAAATGATTTAATTGGTTAATTAGTTGATTGGTTAGTTTTTCGCTCATTCATCCAATACATCATCATTTTCTATCTATTATTTTCATCATTTTTTGCCAACACAGTTATACCATGAATAAAGACAAAACCAACTATATCAGCTTTTATCCATTTGCATTTATCACATATAAGCATTTGCATCATTATTATACAAATCATACATCATCATACAAATACCATCATACTCATATGCTCTAAATCACACAATGCATACATCCCTAGTATTATGATAAAATAATCTAAAATATCCCACAATACATATATCAAAATCCAAACAGATTACAATCACATCACATAAACCATCATTATACATACATCAACACAATACATATACCCAAATACAACTCCATCATATTTATATATCAACCCTAATGGTAAAAGTTCAACCCTCTCACACTACATCATATTAAATTGCATATATTTCATAACATCATAACACCATCACATAAAATCTATCATCACATGCATCCATAAATCAAAAAAAAAAATCATCATCATACATCATAATCACATATATGCATAAATGAACCACATAATCACATACATAATCATCATAAATAAATCATGACATAAATCATGGTATAATTATCTCCTCATATATACATCTCATAAAAAATGGAGCAAGTACATCGAGGTCTACAAAGCATAGTGTCATAAAAAATGAATGTACCTCATCCAAATAATACAATATGCATATACATCATGATCAAAATATAATATGTACAAAAATTAGCTAGGCCTAGCTAGCACTATCCCCGTGTGACCCTAACGAAGCTCTACTCCCACCAGGAGGTGGAGGAGGAGGTGGCCACAAGCCCACTAGGCCTAATGCTCCCCTACTCATAACCCTACTCATCGATCTACTCTATGTATGCTTTGCATAAGAGGGTTCCCTCTGGTTTGTAGGTACCACTACCTCATATAGGGAGCAATAGTACATCACTTCCTTACTAGCCAATATCCCGTTTAACATCTCCCTCCACATCTCTAAGAACATCTGACCCATGTCAACCCCACTTACCATAGCTCGGGCCTAATCTCGCTCTTGGTAAAGCCTCTATGTATCTACCTATAGCCTTTACATCTTTGCCTATGATCCCTACAACTAAGCTTGCAACCCATTCCTCTTTCATGTCACTGCATCCAATATAGCCTCAAGACTATTCAACCTCACCTGTAAGGCATCCCTTGACACTATCACGTTGTCTCTCTCCCACACCATGCCATCATGTGCCTCTTGGAGGATATCCTTAGCTACCCTTAGCATATCACGCTCTAATATGAGTTGATATCTCTTCCACTAGATGGTATCCCTCTCTGACTCTCTCATAGCTAGTTGCTCCTAGAGGTCAACCACCTCATCTTGTCTAGTTAGGGATACCTATCTTTGCACTAGAGACCCTACCTCTAGCCCCTAGCCTTGTCCATCTCCCTCCTCCACATCTATGGCATCCTTCCTATCATCACCCTATCCCACATCTCCTCCTAGAGGTCCCTATGGTGGTACTCGTGTCTATGGCTACTATAGTGGTACCTATTGTGGTACTATATGCTATACCTATTGGGGCAATTATTGTGCCCCTCTCTGTCCTACCCTTGTTGGTTGATATCTCTACTACCCAATCCTCACTACCACCGCCCGCTACCTACAAGCTATCCTAATGGCTTTGTGAATTATCATTTGCACCTATGCCAGGAATGGCATGGTCAACTTGATGGGCTATCTTTGAGCCCACCAATACCAATAATCTCTTGTCACACCCACATCTAAGAGATCCCACCTCCACAAAAACAATTATGGCATTGTATGTGCCCAATTTAAGCATGCATGTTGGCAAGAGGGATTGGGATACAGTCCAGAGATCTATACCCAAGGTACTCTTATGTAGTCTATTTATACTCCAATAGTAATAGTAATAGAAGGGAAGCAAATACAAGAAAGAGACATTAGTATGTGGTAGGATTATATGCAAATAAAAAAATATAACACATTCATTATCACAGTCAATCCTCCTTATATTTCCAAATATATATATATATATATATATATATATATTCATTATGTAATCATGTACAATAGGCAGGTCTATGTCTCTGCTCATATATCACTCTTATTCTTTCAACTATCTTCTTTCTTTCTTACATTGTTACATACATATATATATATATATATATATATATATATATATATATATATATATATATATATATCATATAGGGGTGTGTCCTTTATGTGATACCTCTCTATCTTCTTCCCCTATCAGCCTTATGCTTTGCAGATCCTCTGCGCCATCATGCAGTAACCACTCTAGCTCCCATTGTGCTACAAACATCATCCCCCCTTTTTGAAATTATGTCTTGTCCTCAAGACATGTTGTGCTAGTTTGAGGGTAGGATGTTTTTGTATATCACCTTGAGCTGCACCAGAGTTGTATCCCACTACTTCTTAGACATCTGCAGCATCTGTATTTGGCCTTCTATCTCTATGTGGGTATTTTTTGCATCACCTAGAGTAGCAGGGGTCTGCATGCCCTATGCCTTCTGCTTGGCCTTTGTCAATATGGCAGTTAAGGATGCTAGTCTTAGGTTCACAAGGAGATGTGATCTTAGGAAGAACCAATGTGGAGTAAACAACTCCAAGGTTCAAATATCTGGATATTGAATCTCCTTATCCAAGTGTAATGCATGAAGAGCATCATGCAAGTCTTCAATATGTGAAGAACTAAAGAAATAGAAAGAATATAAGTGAGACCAATGATCTGCTTGCCCCATTGCAACAATGTCTCTACTCTATAAATCCCTTATGATCACTAAATTAGGCATGAATTCAATTGTTTTCCCTGTCCCACTATGAGTGATTTTATAAATGGAAAGGATATTATTGGATAAAGAAGGGACATACAAAACATCATTGATTGTGCCTTCACCAATTTCTATAGTGCCTTTTCCAAATGTTGTCATGTAGGTGTTATTTCCCATGAGAATAGGTGAATATGAACCTGGTTCATAGGTGGAAAACATATCTTTTGAATTTGCCTTGTGATGCAAAGCCCCTGAATCTAGAAGCCTTTTAGATGATGCATTATTAGTAGAGGCAACCAATGCCATTCCTTTGTTTTTATTCACATTTGAAGATGACGGAGAGGAAGAGCCACTTAAGGAGTTGATTTGATTCTTCTCAGTAAGAAGTTCTAATTCAACTATTTGGAGGTTGAGGTTATCTCTTTTCTTTTGAAAACAACGATGCTCTTCATGCCCAAGTTTGTTACAATAACTACAAGTGGGCCTTTCCTTAGACTTTTTCCCTTTGGATGGGGTAGTTTCTTCAATTTGAGGTTTTGATTTTGATCCTTTAGATAGGTCCTTGTTTTCTTTCTTCACCTTAGGAGTTGAATTCTTTCCACCACTAGAAACTAGAGCATGATTTGATGAAGAATTTAGTGTGCCCATTTGAATTAATTTATCTTTCTCTTGTGTTAGAGAAACAACAAACTCAGTAAGTGAAGGCATAGTGAAGTGACTTCCTAATGAGCATTGTGTGGCATAAAAACTTGAAACAAACACTAAATAATCTGGGCCTAACTTTGATAAGACACTTAGGATCAATTGATCATCTTCTTTTTCAATCATACATATCTTCAATTGGGACCTTAATGAGTTTAACTTGGTGAAGAAATCTTGAATTGTTGCAAAATCTCTAGGATTGAGACTTATCAATTCATTTTTCCAAATGATGACCCCGCATTATCTCTTGCTTGCCAAATAATGTTTCTAATGTTGTTAAGACTTCATTAAGTGTTTTGACATCATTAACATGAAATAATAGGTCTGGATAAATGGCCATACACTACAACAAATCCCTGTGATTAGCTCCCTTTTTTGCTCTATTTTTTGCTTCCACCCATTGTTTAAATGTATTTTTCTCTATTTTTTTGAAAAAGTCAGCGTTATTTATCGGGATGGCGCTACTTTTGGTGTTTTTTGCACCAACCAGAACAAGTAGGCACTAATTTGCGCCTACTTTAGCTCCTACGGTAGCGCCACATTTGACGCCTGATTTAACGCCTATTTTAGCAACCGCGTTAACACCTTATTTAGCGGCTTATGTAGCACCTAATGTAGCGCCTAAATGTAGCACCTGATGTAGCGCCTGTTTTAGCACCTAATTGAGCACCTAATTTATGGTTACTTGGGTTTAGGAATATTATTTAGGGTTTATGGTTTTGGGATTAGGGGTTAAGGTTTAGAGGTTTAGGGTTTAGGGTTTAGAGAGAGATAGAGGACCAACAGGGAGATATAGAGGAGACTGAGGGGAGAGATGGGGAGATAGAGAGTGAGGGACATGGCTAGAGACATAGGGAGAGAGATTGAAAGGTAGAGGGACAAAGCCGATAGGGAGAGAGGGTAGAGATAGGGAGATAGAGGTTTAGGGTTTAGGGGTTAGGGTTTAGGGGCATTATTTAGGTTTAGGGTTTATTGTTTAGGGGTTAGGGGTTTAGGTACTTAGAGGTTTAGGGTTTAGGGTTTATAGAGAGAGAGGAATGATAGGGAGATATAGAGGAGACTGTGGAGAGAGATAGGGAGATAGAGAGTGAGGCACATGCACATGGCCAGGGACATAGGGAGAGAGATTGAGAGGTAGAGGAATGATAGAGATAGGGAGATAGGGGATAGATAGGGAGATAGAGGTTTAGAGTTGCTTGGATTTAGGGTTTTAGGGTTTGGGGTTTAGGGTTGCTCAGGTTTGGAGACAACTATATATATAGGGGTTTAGGGTTTCTCAGGTTTAGGGTTTAGGGGTTAAGGTTTAGGAGCATTATTTAGGGTTTACAGTATAGGGTTTACTGTTTAGAGAGAGGACCAATAGCTGGGAGATATAGAGAGTGAGGTACATGGCTAGAGACATAGCCGGAAGAGATTATAGGGATATATATGGAGAGTGAGGGACATGGCCAAAGACATAGGGAGAGAGATTGAGGTAGAGGCATGATAGAGATAGAGAGATAGGGAGATAGATGTTTAAGGTTGCTTGGGTTTAGTGTTTAGGGTTTAGCGGTTTCGGGTTTAGGGTTTAGGATTTAGGGGTTAATTAGGGTTTCTCAGGTTTAGGGTTTATGGGTTAGGGGTTAGGGGTTAGGGGTATTATTTAAGGTTTATATATGTTTTAGGGGTTAGGGGTTAAGGGTTAGGGTTTAGGGGCATTAATTATTTAAGGTTTAGAGGTTTAGGGTTGCTCAGGTTTAGGGTTTAGGGGCATTATTCAGGGTTTACGGTTGCATGTCAAAAGAAGTCTCTCTCTCTCTCTCTAAATCCCTCAACCCTAAATAATGCCCCTAATCCCTAACCACTAACCCATAACCCCTAAACCCTAAACTTGAGCAACCCTAAACCTCTATCTCCCTATCTCTCCCTTATCTCCCTCTCTCTATCTATCATCCTTCTACTTCTCAATCTCTCTCCCTATCTCTCTAGATCTACATCTCACTCACTCTCTATCTCCCTATCTCTCACTCGACTGTCTCCTCTAATATCTCTCCCAATCTATCTCCTCTCTCTCTCTCTACGTACCTATCTATCTCTCCCTATCTCTTGCCTGTCTCTCTATCTCCCTATCTCTCTAGACATCTCTCTAGTGATCGCTCTCTATCTCCCTATCTCTCCCCTCTATCTCCTCTATCTCTCTCTATGATTTGTGTCCTCTCTATCTCTCTCTACCTAGCTATCTCTCCCTATATCTCTATGATCTCGTGCCTCTCTCCCCTATCATTCCTATATCTTCCTATCTAGTCTCCCTTCTATTAATTCTCCCTCTCCCTTATCGATGAAAGAATTAATGAACAAGAAAACTTATAGCTCTCTCTCTCTCTCTCTCTCTCTCTCTCTCTCTCTCTCTCTCTCTCTCTCTCTCTCTCTCTCTCTCTCTCTCTCTCTCTCTCTCTCTCTCTCTCTCTCTCTCATCAACAAAGCAAATGGAAACAAGAAAACTAGGACATGATTAAAAGAGGGATGATGATATAAATTGGCAGCCGGATGAAATGGAAACAAGCTGTTAAAACTAAAGTTCATTGGATGGGAAGAATGATGAGAGGAGAGGTGGAAAATAGTAAAATAGGGAAAAATTGGTGGGATCTAAAGGGAAATTGGAAAGGAAAAGGAAAACTAGGAAATCTTGGAAAAGGATTTAATTATCTAGGAGCTGGTAGATAATATATAGGTCAGAGAGATAGAGAGACAGAGTTGGGGTTAGTGGTCAAGGTTTAGGGGCATTATTTAGCATTTATGAGTTTAGCATTGCTCAAGTTTAGGGTTTAGAGTTTACTAGGGTTTAGGGTTTATGGTTTAGGGGCATTATTTAGGGTTCAGGGTTTATGGTTTAGGGGTTAAGGTTTAGAGGTTTAGGATTTAGTGTTTAGAGAGAGAGGACCAATAAGGAGATATGGAGAGTGAGGGACATGGCCAAAGACATAGGGAGAGATATTTAGAGGTAGAGGAATGATAGAGATAGGGATAGATAGGGAGATAGGGAGATAGAGGTTTAGGGTTGCTTGGGTTTAGTGTTTAGGGTTTATGGTGGGTTAGGGCTTAGGGGCATTATTTAGGGTTTATGGTTTAGGGGTTAGGGGTTGTAAGGAAATGAGTGCAACTTAGAATGAACATCTAAGAATAGTGGTGTCTTTGGTAACTTTAAATTTCATTAGATTGCCTCAAGAACACTCACAACAATGCCACAAAGTGGAATCAGACATAGTTCATTTCCAACATTAACCCTTAGAGGAAAGTACGAGCAACATTAACGAGTTTCAACAACAAGCATTATACAATTTCAATAACAGAACCATTAAACATGAAAGATGGAACATAAGAGATGAACACAAATTTATGTGGGGAAAATTATTTCAAGTAAAAAACCCCACACTCCAAAAGCCCAGATCACCATTGTATTATTCAACAACAGAAAATACAATTACAATACAATTCAGGCACTAAGCCCTTTCATGGAGATTAACATCTTGTTTTGATTATTTGACAGTCACTCCTCTTCTCTCTATTTGTCTCTCATCGCACTATCCTCTGTTACCATAACGGACCAGACAGTTACAAAAGGCAACCGTTCAATTGACAATATTTGTGATATGCATTGCCAATACAACATTGGCTTTTTTGTCCTGCTGCCATGTCAAGGAGGCCACTTCACCACTATCAAACCATTCCCAGCACCCCAGCTCATAACCGTTTCCACGACTGTTTAGATTCGTGAGACCTCAATAGTCCCACATGCACCAGTCGATGACCACTTTTGCAGTTTATGTACATGACCATGAGATAGTTAACCGTCAGCACTTTTTCTACTGATGAGACCAATAGTCTACAGCTAATGACCATCAAGAAGACCTTGGCCGATGTCGCATCGAAGTGACCACAACCAGTGGAGTGACTTTTCCAAACAGTGCCAATAGTTATAATCTTTTCGATCCATAGCCTCCATCGGAAAGACACAAACCATCGGAACAACCTTTCAAAGCCAAACTGACAACTATTGTTACGCCAATACAGAGCCTTCATCAGAGTGACCCAGAGTGCCAGAGAGAGTCATAGCGACATGTCAGGTCTCGCCGATGTCAACCTTCATCGGAGTAACACGAAGACCCTGTGAGACTCTTACTGAAGTGTCTTGTCCCACCGATGCCAAGCCCTCGTCGGAGAGACACAAAGCACCGGATAGACAACTTCCAGTCACCCTGATCTCACAAGTCACACTGATACATTGTACCAAGCCTGTTGGTCCATCGTTGGGACAAGCACCTTAGGCCCACTGAAATGATCAACACTCGCCGATGCCTGTAAATCTGAAACACATGTACTCAACAGTCTACATTTTGACACCTTTAATATGATTTTGAGTCAAATAGGTTCAATAAATGTTAAACTTGATGAGGAAGACAAATGTATCTTCTCACTTTTTTCTTTACCCAAAAATTAGGAGAACATAATGCTTGTTATAAATGGTAGTGTTGCAAAGGTGACTATGGAATCCTTTATTGTTATAGTGCTCAATGGAGATATGAGGAGAAAGTTAAATGATGAAGGTTCTAAGGATGCCTTACATGTCCCGCAAAGGCCCAAGGACAAAAGTGGATCTAAAGGGGAATGGTATAAATATCAATCCAAGTCAAGAGGAAAATCTAGAACCCCTAGGAAGATAAGAGTAAAGTTTTGGAAATACGGAAAAAGAGGACAACTGAAGAAGGAATGCAAAAAATCAATTAATCACTGCCACAATCTCATGATCATTATTCTAGTAGAAAATCCTAGTTTTCATTCTTTTTCATAATGCATTAGTTAATCACACACTTCACATTTGACATCATGTTAAAAAGATCAATTAATTTTTGTATTTCTTCTCAACTATTTCATTTCTCTATCTTAATTACTTAATATCTCAATATTTTATTCTACTCTCAACTCCTTGTACTTTAAAGTTTAATTAAATCTAGGATTGGACTTAAATCTTCTATTATAGGGTATGATTTATTTCCCTACATTTTTTTGAACTCGCAATTTCCATTTTAGGATAAAAAAAGATTGATTTTATATTTTGAGATTTTTGTGGTTTGCATTTGTTGGAAACAACCCAATGCCTTTAATTTTGCATTCCTAAGAAACATCTAGGATCCTTATGTCCCCTTCAACAAAGTACTAGGTCAAACCCTCACCTTGCAAACATGACTACCTTTTTCTCCTACTTCCTATGATGATCACATGTTGCATTCTAATGATGAAGAATATTATGATCACGATGTCTTTATTAAAAGTGTTGAAAATGAATAGAAACATGAGATCGTTGATAAATCGAAATATTAGTGCAATCAATTAGCTAATATAGATGATAATATGGCCACTTCATATTTCATTGATGGTTTTACTCAAGTACTTATCACAAGATAACATGGCATAGGTACAATTAAGGATATATATGAAAAATAATTAAAGATAAACAAATTTAATTAACATTATTGCCAACAATTCATACCAAAGATTGAACAATTTAAGGATATTGCAATAGGTAATTTGTCAACAATTGAACAATCCATTTAATTAACATTATTGCCAACAATTTAATCATCCTTTTTTAAACATGGATTGCAAATAATTCTAAAAATTTAGAAGTCTTGGTCATTAACTTTACTTTCTGCTACAATGTCATCCAGTGTATCATTGTCAATGTTCATATGTTCTTTCAAGTATTTAATATTATCACCATCCTCATCTTGACCTCCATCATCTTCATCATCATTGAAATCTGACTATAGACCATCTATATTATTACCAGATGTATTTGGATCATCATTTTGTATACCATCCATATTGTTGTCTTCCATAACATCATCCAACTCTAGATTGTTGTCTTCTTGTTCTTGAACATAACCATCTTCAACATCATCATGGATGTTAATTTCTTCGATGTTCTCTAATCCCTCTCTCTCATTTTGTTGGCCATCATTGTTTTGCTTAGTATCCACTAATGTATCATCAAATACATGCCTTAATCTTGGATCATAATGTATGACAAATATCCATTTCAAGTCCAAAATATCTTCATAGAAAAATACCTGCACATGAATGACATACATATATTAGACATATGGTATAACAATTTTTTTTATTAATAAACACATGTATATATTCACAATAAACTATGAATTAATAGCTTAATGATCACTACTGCTTCTTGTTTGAGTTAAAGAAATACCTGTTCACAATGAATTGGTAGAACATAAGGCTCCTTATCCTTCGATAGAAAACATGAGGAATCTATAGAAAACAATCCACTATGGGTATCATGTCTTCGTGTCCTCTCAAATGCTTCATACCATCTACACTTCAAAATACAACATTTAAAAGAGCGGTAATCCAACTCAATAATTTCTTGTATTTTCCCAACATATTGTAGATTCCCTTCAATTATATTCTTATCTTTTGAGCTTGATAGACTGGATTGCTTGAAGTCAGCCATGATGCCACAATCGAAGGATCGTCTCTTTACATCTACACTTTCTACACGATAATGTCGACCATATGCCCACATTGCTAGATATTTCCTCACTTGTGAAAGACCATTTATTTCAGTGAAAACAAATATAATGACAAATGTTAAAATAGTTAATAGTGTCAAAGCTGTAAGGAAACAACATTTTGTAAAATTCCAACTGTACCTTTCTTTCACATCCTCTAGACATGTTGATTTCATCTTCTGTTATGTTTGAACCTATACCTGCATCTTCTATTTGAGTTTGAATTTGTTCAGGAACCCATTCTAGTGCAATCTTTGCCCCATTCCCCAAGCAGATCAGTGGGAAGTGGAGTATTCCTTGTGTTCGATCTCTTAAATTGTCTCCTTGCTTCTAACACTTCTTCTCTCTTTTTATCATACAGATCAATCCATCTGTTCATAAAGTCCATGTGGTACAGAATAAACTTGTCAAGTATAGCACTTTCATCTACACCTATTACATGTCAACATGTTTATTTCAAACTCCAAATGTCATGCTGTTAATTTGACAAATAAATTACAAAGTAAATTAATGATTGCAAGAAAAAAAACCACACTGATCATGAATTTACTTACTAATTTGTACTTGAACACCATTAGATTGTGGTTTTTCTCCATCAATAATATCTGATGCTCGTTCTTCATCCTAGAAGTGTGGCCCATCTTCAAAATCCTTACCAAGGAATTCACATAGGAAGAAAAATGCTTCATTCAATACATACCCTTCAGCCATGCAACCCTCTAGATGTGCCTTTTGTTGGACATATCTTTTTAGAGTTTTCATATACCTCTCAAAGAAAAACATCCACCTCGTTGATACGACACCTGCCAATTCAATGTCATCGACTAGGTGTATAAGTAAATGGACTTGTAGGTCCATGAAACTTGCAGGGAACTCCTTCTCAAATACACATACATTTTTTGCAATTTCCTTCTTCCTTTTTTGCACTTCACATTTGTGGATCTCCTTCGAGGTCAACCTAATATAAGAATAGTAAATTAGTATGAACCTTTAGTCAAAAATTAATATGCAATATAATATATCTATGTCTATCACACATTAACCACATACCTTGTAAATGCTGACAGTCGACTTATGGCATTCCTTAAGTCAACTGTAAGACAAGAATCCCCCCCTAATTGTCAATGGCATGATATGCTATGAAACACATTTATGAAAAGGTCATTAGTAATTTTTTCTCACACAACATAATGATATCAAATATATATTTAGTACTTAATCAATGTTACCAGTAAATGTTAAATGATGATATATAATACCTTCATAAAATTATGAAAATCATGTGTTTTAAATCATGTGATATGTCCATCAACTGTAAAAGCTTTAGCCAATGATGACCCATAGCCAGTAGGTGTCCTTATTGAACGGATGACATTTTTTAGTTGGTCTAGCTCTTTTTTTTTCAAAATCCATGGAGCTTCTGCATATGTTTCATTTTCCCTGTTTGGCCACAAATGTTTTCTATCAATTTTGGTACGTGAAAGAGCAATATCTCTCCTCGAAGACAAGGTGTCCTTCTCTTTGCCTGATATATGTCGAAATATAGAATCTAGGACATTTTTTAAGACGTGCATAGGATCTAATAGGTGAGATATTAATAGATCCTTCTAGTAAGGGAGCTCATAAAATATGGATTTCCTTTTCATTCCTTCTGGCATATTAACTACAACTTGTTCTGGTTCTTCAATTGAATCACCCTGATCAAAAAATCCTCCTAACCTTTCAATTCAGCATCTTCATACTTCTTAAGCCAATCACCTGGACCCATAATCATGGGAGGCCCTCTATTTTCAACTTTTCCATCAAATTGATTCTTCAGGCGATTTCTAAACTTATGATCTAGTGGTAGAAAAACCATGTTGTTTGTGTAAATAAATTTATGTAGATCTTTAGAATACCACCCTTGAAATTGTTCTACACATCTTGGACATGCAAATATCCCCTTTGTTTGAAGCCCTGCAATTCAATAAGTAATGTTAATAACATCAAAAAAATAGTATAAAACTAAGTATGAATGTTGGGATGAAAATAAATTATGAGTGTAAATACATAAATATTTTATCTTACCAGAACAAACACCAAGTCCTGGGAAATCATGAATAGTCCAACATAGCACACCGTACAACATGAAGGACCTATTTGATGTGGGGCATGATATGTCCTACATTCTTATGCCTTTCCATAGCAGTTGCATCTCATCAATAAAAGGCGCAAGATAAACATCTATTTTTTTAACTTGATGTTTTCCTGGAGCAATGAGAGTCAGCATAAGGTGCTCCTTTCTAACACTCATCCATGGGGGAATATTGTATACTATCAATCCGACTGGCCAAACATTATAATTTGAGCTCAGGAAAGAGAATGGGCACACTCCATCAATTGCGAGACCAAACCTGATACTACGAGGTTCATCTTTGAATTTTCTTGGCCATTTTTCCTCTATGTGTTTCATTGCTTTAGAGTCAGCCAAAATTCGCATGAATCCATCTTTACTCCTGGTCTTTGCATGCCAGTCCATCAATTGTGCAAGTGACTTGCAACGAAACATTCGTTGAAGTCTAGGTATAATTGGCAAAACCTTCTTTGGAACTGTAGGACCTTATACATCTGTACGATATCTCTTCTCTTTGCATATAGGGCATTCTACCTTGTTTTGATATTCATCTCTCTATAAAATGCAATCATTTTTACATGAATGAATTTGCTTATATTCAATCCCCAACTCAACCAACAACAGACGCGCCTCTCTAAAAGTTGATGGCAACACATTATCTTCAAGGAATATTTTAGTTTTTAGTGCCCTGTAAGATTGCTAGAGATTAAATCAATAGAATGCTTTGACTTATGATGAACATGTTTGATATGTCAATCTATACTAGGACTATTTATATACAACATATGGTTTTAAAATCCCCTTAAAGAAATATAAACGAAGTTGATGAATGTTTACGAATTATGTACACCAATTGACAATTACAAAGTAAGAAATGGATTTCAACTCACTTCAGTAGGGTAGTGAATCCTTTGTCTGACCAACCAAATAGTGACTTGATTTCTAATAATATTAATGTGCATGCTAGTTTTGAGGTTCTACTTGCACCCGATTTGAACACGGGTGTCTTCGCTGCTTACTTGATGGAGTCTTTCAGGTTGTTATAATCAACATTATGTTGGTGGTAATTACCCCTGCTATCATCGTTACTGTCAACCATATGATCATTATTGTCATCATTGTTTTCATTCCCAAAGAAATATGTAAGCATTTCACTCAATCCTTCTTCATACACTGCATTTTCACTATCATGATCATCATCATTAAGGCTAGGTGGCATGTCATCAGTGTATGCGGATCTCATCAGCTTTTCAAATTTCTTAGCTGGTAGTGTCCTCTTCAATAATGCTCTTTTCACCTTGGTATTGTTTAAAGGATGGTTTGGATCGTCTCATCCAAATCTTAATAACCCAGTTGGATCTTGGGTATTAGTATATGTTTCATCAACATCTTCTACCTATCAACAAATGCAAGCATTATTTAATGTTTGGCAACAATTGGATAAATCATAAATGTATCAATTTCAAAGAAATATAATCAAATATGGCTTAAAAAATAAAAATATTGGTTGTATGAACATATATACATCAATTGAATAATGGAACATTATTTTATAGACTACCTTTTTTATACAATAATTTAAATAAAACACAATTTGGACAACATAGTTTATAAAACATCAATCCACACTCATTTATTATTCTTTGGTTTTCTGCCCTTAAGAACATCCTTAGGGAGACCTTGTTCTTCCCTCTTCTTTTGCATAGGAGTGTGTTTTAAGAAGGGGTAATCAATCAATAACTCATCCCCAATGGTAAGGTCCATAATAGCCTCAACCATTATCAATCTATCAACCTTTCTTTCCATATCTCCATCTTTATCATTTATAACCTCAACAAATTGACAATTCGGTCTTACAGTAGGGTCCCTTCCCTTACTACTATTTATAAATCCTGCAATATTTTTGTGTGTGTATGCACGTCTATCTATATACATAAGATGACCTCTATTCATTTCTTTTCCACTTTCTAATTGGAGATGTTGTGTATACATATTCGAATTTAGACCATATTCTGCTAGCCTTCTCCACTCACCACTGTAATATGATGGACCATAATATGGCATTAATCTCCTAGTGGTTTGTTTTAAATTGTTTCTATGTTTAGATCCCACATGTACATTTTGGACAATAAAGAGGCCTAGATTCACTCCATGAATATTGGAGGGTCATGTCATGTAGATGTATCCCCAAAATTGAAACACCTCGTACACTCTAGGTAGTTGTTGATCATTAGGCCAAGCGCAATATAGTCGACGATCAAATGTCTCTTTGTAAATTAATCTCAAACTCAGGGGCAAGTCATCATCTCCATCACATTCATTCTCATAGGGTATGTAGTCCACCTTCCCCTTGTCTTTAAGCAAATTATGCATCTTTAAACTGGTTCTTGTTCTGTTGCTTGTTTTCATCAATTCCTCATCTTCCGAGCTGGTATATTGGCACATTTTTTTGTTAGTTGTATCATCTGATAAATGATCATTGCCCTCTAGGTTGGAAGTCGGTGATGTAGGAAACTTTAAACCAAGAACTTTATCCTGCAAGTATCCATTAAGAAAAAAATTAGTTATTTAAATAATATAAAACAATGTTTAAACAAAGTATACATGTTATTTATATCAATTTGGAAAATTCCTTACCACAATTCCTATTGGATTTGAATCAATTGTAGGAGGCATACTACCGACTAGAAGCTCATCATATATGTAATGTCTTTGTACAATTGCTCGTTTGAATTGTTTCTTTCCACAACATATAGAACATCCACAAACAATAATTTTCTCAAAGTATTCATCCCATGTACTATAGTCCTGACCAACCTCTTGTTCAGTGCAATCATTTGTTGTGTCTACAGGATCCATTGTCATATCCTCTTCCACCCACTGTCGTCTACGTGATTTAACAGTTTTAGGTCCACGTCCATGTACATATATTTTTCATTTTGTAGTTGAATGTTCAGGCTCTGCATTTGATCCAATCTCCATCTAAAATAATCAACAACATGCATTAATTTATGTCAAGATTGGATAATACATTATAAATTTCAATAGTACTGTGAAAAAATATGGACGTATCATAAAATGCCATCAGATCATATTTTCCTAAGGAAATTGGATTTGAGTACCTGATTTCCTGCTTCATCCATTGTGTCCTCATTTGATATGACACGATCTGTTGCCATGGCCTCGTCTAGCCCCTATAATACACAACATAGTAAATAATGTTTAGTACACCAATTATATCATTTCAACGAATATGCTATCCAACACAAAACCTTACTTTAGTCATATATTTGACATATTGATATCATGTTTTGGCCATCCTAATTTTCAAACTTTTCCCTCGATCATAGAATCACATTTAATCACCATTCCTGTGTATTTTCAACCAATAAATTTGACCTCAGAGGCCTTGTGGACCAAAAAATGACTATCTCCTCTATGTTGTAGCATTTGTGAATTCATAAACACCTTCCTCCTTTGGTTGAGGTTGTTTTCTCTTCTTACCTCTATTGTATCTGCATATTCCGTTGTCATATCTATTTCCACCCACTTTCCTCTCTGTGATTTAGTAGTTCTACGCCGTCCACATCCTCTCTCCATGGCCTCCTCTGGATCCTGCAATACACAACAATGACAATAGTCACATAACAGCTATGCACCAAGAGAATATTCTCGAATTTATCTTGTTAATACACTCACTTTTCATTAAGACGCACTATGAAAAACAAAATAGGACATTGCAACATTTTGCTCTTCAGAAAAAGTTTACACGTGGAATCTTGACAACTAGAGCTCAAATCTTATGATTACAAGATGACTACGAATTCACATCAAAAAGACATTTATTTCATATTTGACTCTCCTTTTTTTTATGGGTCATTTTAAGGCAATCTATATCTCTCCAAGTGGCCATAAAACCCTCAAAACTATCATAGAACCCTCAAAACTATCATAGAACCCTCAAAACAGTCTCAAAGAGTCTTTGGCACCAAAATTTTAAATTTTTGATGGAGGGAAGGATAATTTGGATGTTAATTTTGAAATCACATCATTAGATCTTTGTTAGGTTAATCCTAGTCATTGGATATTCTTTAATTATAGGGACATTATGTTATATTTCACCATTACCTTTCACTCCAAAATTAATGGTTTCCTTTGAAAAGAAAACCCTCCATTAGCTATCATAACCCCAAATATCTGTTGAAGTGAACTTAAACATTATGTGCAATTGTCATTGCTCATATTAAGCACCTACCTCCCTTCTTAGTGGTCCCACATGTGTGATGTATGCAAATGAGTCATATAGTACCTGTGCTACATGTTTAAAGTTTGAATTTTGCTCATATTGTTGGAAAAAGGCCCAAAAAGACCTTTGATTTTGAGTTTTATACTCTATAACATGCATCTCCTTGATCTTTTCATCTAATCTATGACATGTCTTTGCATTTCAATGAGATCAATTCTTGAAAAATGACAATCCAAAGGTTAAAGAGACAAGTTGATACCTTACTTAAGTTGTCATGTTCTTGAAACCTTGTCACTATAAAGAGGAGATATCTAGGGAGTAATGTCACAAGGACATAACCAAGGCATGCAATATCATGAGCCATAGGGAAAACTTACTACACCATCCAAAACTTCATTTGAACTAGCTACTATCAATAATTCACATTATTGGGGACTGTCATGAAGAAAAGACCATGCATAGGATTGTCATAGTCAAAGTGGAGAGGATTGTCTAGTCATTGTATGACTATCATAATAGCTAGTGGGTTAGTTACCATGCTTCAACCTAAAATAGGTTAATGAGAACATAGAAATGAAAATCACAATACCATAAGTACACTCCATAAGCTGCCAATATAGTCCCAATATCGTGTCATCATGATAGTAAGAGAAGAGTTGTTTGGTTTTTCCAAAACCATATCAGTTGCATAAGGATTGTCACCAACCATCTGTGTAAGGTTGTGAAAGAGTGAGTCATTATTGAGCTAATCATAAGAGAAGCACGAAGTTAAAATGCTATCATGGAAACAAGATATAGTTACTTACTATAAGGACAATCCAAATTTGGTGAGGATACGTTTTTATCAACTTTCAAGCAAAATACATCATTTTGCACTGATTGGCGCTAAATTAGGCACATTTTACGCCATCTTTGGCGCCCCAAACAGATTATATTGTTTGCCTAAAAGTCGACAGTAAAGTCGACGTTAATTGCTCCGACTATAGTACCGACTACTAGATAATTTTTTTTTACAAAATTCCCACCTGCACATACCCAAAACAAAACAAAACTTTAATATTGATTTTTGGTGTTCATTTTTTGTTTGCAGATCGAGTGTTTGGGTTGGAGTTCCGTCTGAATTAATATATGAGAAAAATGTTGCGCGAAGAGAGGAGAAATTCGATTTAGTTTTCGACACCACAGGTAAGGTTACAATTACAATAAAAAAATTTCGTTCCCAAATATATTTTTGTTTCGATTAAATGGAGAGGATTGTGAAGAAAGGGTTGTAAATATTGTTTTGTTTACAGGCGAATCATTCAAGTTTCATGTGGTTGTGAAGGAGGAGGGTAAAATTGTAGACATTGCATTATTTCCTCTGCATCCAATAGAAGTTAACGCATTTTTCAAACCCCAATGCCTAGCTTCGCTTATCATTACCATCAATACCTTTCTCTGAACACAACTTTCTCACTTCCTTCCTAAAAAAGTAGTCGAGTGCTTTAAGACAAGTCGATTGTGAGCAAACTAAAATTAGGGCTTTTGAGATGAGGGTGAGAAAACTAAAACAGAGGTTGGTCAAGACAATACGAGGAGATAGGAATTTTGAGATGATGGTGAGCAAACTAAAATTAGGCTGGGAACTATAGATTCCCTCCCAAGGCACCAATTGATTCATAGGAAAACAGCTTCATGATTTGCTCTACAAAGTAAAGGTCAAAAACCTTGAGGAATACAAAAAATCTGGATGAAAACTTTCATACCTGGCAGTGTGTACTTCATTTGCCTCCACAGACTGAACGAAAATAATTTACCCTAGGTCACCTCAAAATGTCAAGTAATAGAGGGAAGAGAGCAAAGGGAGCAGACTCTAGCCACAATGAGGTAATTCATTGTCAATTTATAGATTTGTAAATGTTTCCATTATTTCTTTGATTTTTAGTTTTTAGTTTTTTATTTGTAAATTTAAAAGAAGAAATTTATTTTATAGGAACATGATACTGACAAAGATAAAGAGGCATTGGCTTCCATATTGGGGGTAGAGGTAGTGAACAAATTGGATGGTGTGGACTTGACAATGCTTGCCAGATACATAGAAAAATGATCTTGTAAAGCCCCTGAAACATTACAACCAAATTAATAGTGTCAAAGAGAATCAATTGATTCCCCAACTAGTCATGGATCGAGCAAAAGATCCAGGAGGAAATCAATAACAATAACCTCTAAGAATGTGGAACAGGGAACAGAGGCTTCCAATGTCCCACCCACTCTTGGGACACAGACTTCTTCGACCACCACGCCATGTTTTGCATCTTGCATTTGTACCTACGATACCAAGATAGAATACGATGTGGTTTCAAGAGACGTCTGAATGACGGATGCTGGAAAAACCTTTGTGAATAGGTTGAAGGAATCATGCCTTCAATGGTTCAAAGACCATCTACATTTGCCATTCTCAAAGATATCCATGCACCTGCAAAAAGCAGTTATCCAAGACATGGAGTCTGAATTTGGCATAGATTGGTCTATAAAGAAAATAAAGCTATGAATGTCTCAAAACTGCAAGAGATTTCAGTGCAACCAAACAAAGAAGATAAAAAAACTCCCTCCCGAGCAAAGGCTCAAAAAAGGCCAATTGATGTAAGTTTGAAAGTATGGAAAGAGCTTGTAAAAGCATATGAGAAGTATGATGCACGGAGGAAGTCCAGTGAGGAGAGTACGCAGGTATTTGAATTTGCTCATAAGATTATATCAAATTTATTAAATGATTTTTAAATTTTATTTGTGCATAGTTAAATTGAATTGGTATATGTTTCAGGACAAGGCCTCCAAGGCTAGGCTTGACAAACTTCGTGCCATGCATCACAGTGGCCAGAAAGGTTTACAGGCCTTGATCTGTACATTAGTAAGTATATTTAATAAGTTAAATGATATATTTTTTTAATTTCCTAGGAAAAAGTAAATGATTGCATATTAATTAGTTTAACTAGTCCATGTGCCATGTTTTGACAGGAGGAGAAATATGGCCGGCATCCAAGCCAATTTGAAAAGGAAATGTTACAAAGAAAAAAGTGGACTGATTTTGTAATCTGGATGGAAAACGAGGTATCAATAGTTGACTTTCAATAACTTAGTTGGATATTGTTGTGTTAATATGTCAATTTGAATTTCTTGTGTTGAGTTGTTTATTGATGCATAGGATGAGTTCTAAAGTGCTTCTTTGTTGGCCCAAGATTTCTCTTAGATGACAAATGATTACTCTTATATCTTTGGGGACCCTTCTTGGTGCCATTGGGATCATAATGAGTATACTAGTCTTGTGTTTGCTTGCTTGTACGTTCTTTAATCCAAAACAACAGGTGACACTAAATTCAAAACCCTGACATTTAGAGATGATGTTGATACCCTTCTATTCCCTGTTTGTTCAGAAGCTGATAACGTGTGATCTCTCTAAGAGCATCAATTTTTGAGTCAATTTCTACCCACTGAGATATCTGAAAATGGCTAGGCAGAAGAAGAGAAGTGGAAGTGGTACTACTGTTGAATCTTCCAGTGCTAGTGCTGGTGCAGGGGGTACTCGACGTTCATCTAGAAGGTTGAGAGGAACTGTTGCTCATCAGATGAGTTTTGAGCTAGTTATCCCTATACTTTCATTTGCTAGGATTGTGAGGGAGGTAACTGCACATTATACTTTAGAGGTGAATCGATGGACTGCTAAAGCTTTACTCTTATATCTTTGGGGACCCTTATTGGCGACATTAGGATCATAATGAGTATACTAGTCTTGTGCTTGCTTATAATTTGAAGCCTATTCATTTTTATGTCAAACCACTTGGTAGGCATACTTATCTATCATATGTGAGTGTACATGCTTGATTTCAGCTTCCCACGATCAGATTGTACAAGGTTTTACAGTGCCAAGTTAAAGGGTTTTGGTGGTACCCACCTTATAGGCTTAGGGTTTTAAGTCGAGTCTGCAAGCCTATATTTTTATTCCTTTAAACCCCTTAAGGCCTTAAGTTTTCTTGTCCTTTGGCCTCTTGCACTTTATCTTTTAAAACTGCATTGACTTCCTGTATTAAAGGGCAATTGTCTTGAGGTCTTCTTAGAGGGGTGATATATGACTAGGGTATGAAGACTAGGACTTTGTATGTAATCTTAAGCCCTCCTTTTTGATTTGTTGGAAGCCTTCTTCACTAATACATAAGGACGGTCAAGACTCCTATGATAGTGCATTAGAGAGGCATTGAAATCACAAAGGAGATAAATGTTATTAGGCCATCACCCAATGGAGAAGGGATTGTCATAAAGAGCATGACAGTGTTACCTTGTCATAGTCACAAAGGGGATAGTCTTTGTGGTGGTAATTAAAGTCACTAAGTTTACATCCACCTTCCTAGGGTCTGCAAAAATGCCTAAAGTTGAATATGCCTATTTTAAAGATCTTGCCATGAGTATTTTCCATGTTTTTACAAATGGAGACCTCCCCAATCCTCATCTCAAGTTTCAAATGCACAATGAAACGATGGAGGACAATCATAATTGTCATAATAGTACATTAGCATTTTTTGTCTCAAGGTGGCCCTTGAGACTGCCAAGCAAATGGATATAGAGTTGGGATTATGGTTTTTGTTTAAAAGCCTTGTGTCTGTTGGAACTAAAAAATTTCACATTATTCATCTGCTAAGAATTCACCAAGTCTCCACATAATGTGACTAATGTCCCTCATTTTTAAAACCAACCACCAAAAATTTGTGTGACAAGATCCATTTCAAAATCTGCACATAAACAATCTCATGAATATACCTAGCTCTCTGACCACAACCTAATTCTGATACTAAGTTATCTATATCAGCAAGACCTTAAGTAACTTGCCCCGAATAGCAAAATACATTCTTGAAGTATAATGTGATAATCTGTGAGAGATGATTGATGTTTGAATGATCAAAATTTCATATGTCAAAAGATCAGGGAGACATTCTGTATGTATCACCGACGCATACTCATCAGTGTGAGTAGAACAATCGGAGTGAAATCCTAAAGTTACACCAAGCCTTTAAGTCACACCGACCAATGCCTAATCGCCAAGAAGCAAACAATCTCTCCCTGATGCATAATATTAAGACTATCAGCATGACATATACAATCGGAGTGAAATCCTTAAGCTTCCCTAACCACAAAAGTCACCCTGACACAAGAGATAAAAAGCTTTCGGTAAGACTCTCACTGATATGTTCTAATAAAAATGAGCGATGGAGATAAGATCATCGGGAAGACCTAACCCGTTGGGAGACTATCGTATTCTCTTGACGATGGAGATTGTCATGCCGATAAAGATGAGGTAACCCCTATCTGTCAGAGAAACACTCACCGATGCCAAGGAGAATGTTCGCCACACCTGATCAAAATGACATCGGGATGAAAATTATAATATCTCCTCGAAATGACAATAAAGGGTTCATAACACTATGAAAAGAGTATTTCGTGGAGACACCAATGCACCCTTGGCGACCAACCAAAAACATATGAAAGAAAATGGCACCAAAACAATATGAAGATCGGTGAAAGAATAAAATGGTGTCACCAATATGATAAAAAGAGCATCACCCTGACATTTTGAAATTTCGTGAATTCCTTGCATTCAATTCCGGTGGCAGCCATTAATGGCTGATTGAACATAATGCCCATAAAAATCAACACAAAAGCCATTCTGATCCCACTAAAATCAACACAAGGGTTGCAAACGGAGAAGAAGGAATTCACCAGGAATCAGGAGATTTGTGCAGAGCATATATAGGTAAGTCCTTGAACTTTCTTTGATACAGTCAAGTTCTGGTATAAAATGGAAGGCTCCTTGGTGCAGGAGCACCTATCCTACAGTGGCCCCCATGAGGCAGTTAGTTAGTTTTAAGGTTGTTTATGTTTTCAGTAAGGTCCTAATTGGACATTCAATGTAATAAGGTCTATTTGACCAAGATATGCTATTTTTAGATCAGTTGGTTAGAGTTAGTTAGAGTCTGTTGAATAGCTGTAGTTCCCAGCCGCTTGGAGAGATTTCCCAGCCGCTTGGAGGCAAGTCTATACTATCAATGGTAACTAGATAAATACCCTAGGATTTGATGGATGAAGGCATCTAGGTTTTGTAGTAACTGAAATCAATCAGTTGAATTGTGCTGTGGGAAAACAGAGTACTGTAATCGCATCTTTTTGAAAGCTAACAAAATCCTGTTGCATTTGAATTCACTGTGTAATTGATTTCCTGTATTGAGGCCGGATGGATTTGATTATCCATTCCCTCGGTTGATTCTGCGAATTGGAGGAATGGTCATGTATAATAGTTTAGGTTTTAGTTGTGTGTTTTCTATTTTTGTTCGCATGCATGTTTACAGGTTCGTGGTTGAGAGGTGTTGAGAACCCTAGCATGGGCATGTGCTAGGTCGTGTAGGTCGAAAGAGTTTCAGAAGCCGCCCAAGAAACGGATCGGGCCATTGCTGGAGATTGCGGGGATTAAACTGTGAAAATCTGTGAAGTTCTCAAAAATATACAAATTGTGTATATATTGCTTTTGTATGCGATATATACAATCTGTGTGTATATCACTTTCGTATATCATGGGTATATCGCTTTTGTTTCATCGCTGTTGTATGTTGAAACATACAGGAGGATATACAAGTCTATCGCATATACATAGGAGAGAGAAAGGTCAAGATCCCTATCGGCATACAAAGAAGTCAAGGGTTGGTCAAGGATACATTTGAAAATGTATGTTAAGGAGATACAAGTTTGAATATACAATTTCTATATATACTGCAAATGTATATCAGGTTATGCCACTTGTGAGTATCCATCTTTTGTATGTTGGATATTGTTCCTGTGTATCCATCAATTGTATCGGGTAGATTGTATGTGTTAAATGTACATAAAAAATATACAAAGGCAGTCAGCGGGTCAAACATACATCGAAGGCATCTCCAAAGGAATATTCGGTGAATGTATATTTTGGTTTATATGCGGTAAAGATACAACAAAATAGATGCATCGGGTTGATGCAAAAGGTGACTGGGCAGGGCGGTAGCCCAAATGTATGTTGGAAGGTTCTTTTGTTTGCTGATACAATACACCACTGGCGGTAGGAGGTAAGGGTACCGGAAGAGCAGGTTGCGAGTTGTATGTATATTGTGAATGTATATTGGAATATACATTCCGTGATACAAAGGGTTATGTGCAAGCGGTGACCGATAGATCGGGTGAAGGTAACTGGCACCGACGGGTCAGAGTTTGTATGTTCTATGTAAAGGAAGCGACAGATACAAAGGGACCGCGGGTTTGACAGGTAAGCATTTGTATGTACAAGTGCTACAGTGATCGGGTTTAGGTATTTTGTGAAGCCAGTGGAGGATGTTTGCCGATGGCAAACAAAAAGGGACTTTATAAATTAAAGTTTGTGTGCATATTTGGAAATGCATAAACATACATTGATAATTGTATGTTAGGGTTATTGGTGGTGGATGCTTTGCATCACTCCTCTAAAACAAAGAAAAGGCAACACACTGAAAAGAGCCAAACCAAGGGCAAAAAATAGAAAATTGAAATAGAGAAGGGAGAGAAAACACCAGAAAGGAAACTAAACCAAGATCTTGTGGACCAATTGCCCGGTTCTGGACCCAAGGCCAGAAGAACTGCACAATTGAGGGCAAATGTGGAAAAACTTGAAGATAAATACAAATATGTCAAAAATATATGGACTCCTATCTGAGGTTATGAATTATTCATGTTCCACTATCACATGAGACATAGGATGAAACCCGTTTGCAACCCCTGGCAACTCAATTTAGAGAAATTAATAGTCACAAATGTTTTTGTCAATATAGACCTTTTGAAACTGCTAGCATACCATTATGATCCCAACCAAAAGGCCATATGCAATCTACAGGGAAAGCCCTTGTTTCATATATCTAAAAATGCAATTTGTGAAGTTTTTTATTTAAATGACACATATAACACCGCTATCATACATGAAGCCCTAGAAAAGGAATATTTCAGATTGGATACCACATATAAGGGCTGGAGATTGCCATTACATAGGCCACGGAATGAGGGGAATCTAGTGCCATTTGAAGAAGGGGATGAACCACCGTTTCGTGTCGAGTTGTTCGAACCTTACCTGAGATACACATATTACTCGGTGGGGCATGTGTTGGGAACTGAAGTTCTAGAATTTATGTCCATAGTGCCCATGGTTATCTCTGCGGATATCCAGTGCCATCACGCCAGGACATTTGACTATGCTACTTTTATTTTTAAGGAAATAGACTCAGGTCTGAAGGCCTTAAAGAATAGTTCCCCCATAGTTAGCTTCAGACACTATTCTATTCTCATGCATATGGTTTTGTATTTTGGACAAGAATTGAATCTATGGCCAAAGCAGTTGAACATTTCACAAATTGATAAAGATGGTCAATCATTGCCCCCACAATTATGGACCTCAATATGGGACAACAGGTTTGTGAATTCCAGTTATGTTCACTTTGAAGAATTCTTTGTAAAAACCCTGTACAGATGTTATGGCTACCCATGTAGTTACACTTTGTCAGAAGAAATTAAAAGGTTTTTGAGACCCAAGGATTTTGATGGGCCACCTACTGTAAACCACAATTGGGGGGATTGGTATTGTTTTTGTGATTCCACAATGATCAGAGTATACAGGTTTGAGGATACCCCTTTTCTATTGCCAAAAACTATACTAGATAGGGTGGCATACTTGGAAATAGTCAGACAACTTTACTACTCAAATGTGATGAATCTCAGTGCATATGATAAACAATCTTTTATGCCAAGCATCTTATGTTTTGGTGACTTTACTGTGTTAGCTAGAGAAGGTTATGATCTCATTCTTGATAAATTGTCTCATTTTAATCTTAGGAAAGCAATATAGAGAAAATTTTTTGACCCGGAGGGCATTATTGATTATGCTAAGAAGAAGCAAAAACTGAGTGGATATACTCATGTACCTTACCCTCATGATGATGTAATCAGAAATTTGGAACAAGCAGATGCTGAAATAGCCATTGATGAATATAATCAGAAAATAAGGGAAAGAAGAAGGGAAGCACAAGAAATTGAAGTGTTTTCCTCCAACAGTGAAGGGTCTGTGGCCTCTAAACCCCATGACTTTTATGATACAATTTCAAAATGTAGAATTGAACCATACCAGCCCCCAGAAAAGAGGATTGGAAATTGAAGAAACAGGGGATAATGATGCTAGATAGGTTGCATATAAATCTTTTATTTTAGATGACCAGTTTATTCATACCCCTGAGTTCAGATCTTTTTTGTACAAACACAAGGGGAAGGCTATTAGAGAATTAGTCTCAGATGTTACACCAGACAACCAGACGTAGTTAATGAATGCTTTAAAAGTAGAAGTTGAAAAGGAGATGGAAGATATGACTCCTGAGAAAGGAAGGGAGTTGCTCAGAGAATCTAGTGTAATGATCTTCCCATGTCTTGATTTGAATTCAGCACTTGTTTTTGATAGTTTTCTACACAATAATGATACAAAACACAAGCTTAGTTCTGAAGGGGTTGTTGAAGTATTTATAGGAACAAAATACAATCTAGATGAGAACTCCCTCATGATATGGGCTCTATACCCACCAAACAAAAAGCTTGTTGTCATTAACACTAAAAAAGCTTTTGGCCATGTTATGACATTAAAAGCTGGAGAAATTGATCTAGTCATTACAATAGAACTTGGAGTAAATGTGGTAAAACTAAATAAAACTTAGATTCAGCTATTGATAAAGGAGACAGATACCTACAAAATGAGCTGGGAAAGGTTGAAAAAAGAAAATGATTTCTTAAAGGGTTTAGTCCCTCTTAAAATGATTACACAGGTAGAAAGCTCACAACAAGTCCAATCACCCTCAAAAGATCAAATGGCACAGGTCAGAATAGATACACTCACTACAATCCTGCAGAATAGGCATGCTCATCTGATGCAATGGATGCCTAAATTATGGGATATTTGCTCTGAAAACCAAAAGGTCATTCAAGAACATGAAAGAATAAATAACAGAATACACGATAAGTTACATGAAATACAGGGTAAACACACCTCTGACAGTGTAAGCACATTTGATGCAGACAATCTTATTAAGTAGCATAAGAAGTACCATGACATGCTCCAAGATGAAGTGAAAGAATGCATGGAGACTTCTCAGATAGGTGTACATGTGTTACTCAAGAATGACAAAGATTTGAAGAGCAAGGACGAATGGGTCAAGGAGTGTCAGGGAATATTAGATGACGCCCTAGAAATTGTAAAACATGAAGATTCGGCATCCAAGGAAGCTTGCTCGCATCTGGAGAAGCTAGTTTCAATAGAGGTGGACGTTAGGGATGCCATTGAGTATGTAGAGACACACCTGAACCAGAAATATTTGGACCATCTTGCTCAAATCTACTTATGGCTCAACAGGACTTAGTATTAAATGTATTTGTTTATTTTCATAATTTTGTTAGTTCTCAAAAGACACTATGAAGAGACGTGCTCTCTTCACTAATATTGATATACAAGTTAAAACATATGATGGTCATAAGATCATCGATTGATAGGTATCTCTCTTTAATTTGAAGAAGACTGTATATATTACATATAGAAAGAAGATATATTGTCAGTTATGTTTTAATTAAAGAATTTTAGTTACATATGTTTATTTTCTGAAAAACATAATGGAGCAGAATATTTCTACATGGTGATTTATTTCTGGTGTTCAACAGTTGTGTTAATTTTCATGATTATATGTTATTGTGCTATCTCCAAAGTGGTTCTATTGAATTATTCAGATTTACATTTGTCAGGGCATACTTGTTGTCACTGTGTGAAGTCCTTTGATTGGTTTCCAGTTGATGTGAATTAAAAATCCTTTGTAATAATTGACTTTAATTGGTTCTTGTCAAAGATTAAATCCTTTTGAAGAAGTTATTGTGATTGGTTTCCATCAACTCAAGAATTAAATTACTTTCATAATTTCATAGTAATTCAAGGGAATATCATTGGGATTATATAAGAAGAGCACTGTCACATACAAACCTGCACATTTGCACAAGGTGTAAATATCCAAAGTGCCCAACTGTTAGAGTTAAGCTAGGAGATAAGCTCACCAATCACATACATCTGTTTCCATTCACTGACTCAAATAGCCCAATAGATTTAGGCACTAGTCTTACTCATTTTCATTAGTTGAACATATCCAATAGTTTTGGCTTGATATTGCTTATACAATTTATACCAAATTAGAACCATACCATTTTCAATCACTGTTCAGACATTAGAAGTAAAAAGTAGGCAACAAGTAATCATCTATTCCACCATTTGCCACTGTGGGTAGATCCATCACTCAGTCAAGATCACACATCTATTTAATCTGCTTCATTAGTAAGGTGCACCCACCTAGGTCTAGCAGAACTTGAAGTCCAGGGAGTCACCAACCCTATAGGTTAACTCCGTTTCGTTAGTTCAAAAACATTACAAATCTAAGCATAGAGCCTGGCATCCTCTTAGGATTTGTGACCTGCATTTTTGAGACCTAACGGTGTCATTGACCTAATATTTATTTGTGGCAATTATCCCAATTATCTAAAGATTATAAATTGTTGTCAAGAAAGGACTGTCATAGTTAAGTGTGGTACAGTGATACAATTTCATCTTGGTTGAGTATTGTATAAATCTCAAGCTATTTAGAATGCATGGGGTATTAGGGTGTGGTATCACTATATAGGTAACCATCAAGTGATTTCTTCAACCCAATCTTGGCCTATATAGCACCCAGTGTGAAGAGCAAGATAGTGTTGTCCAAGAACCTTGTTACGGTCACAAATGAGGGCAGTCTTAGCTATCATAACCATAGTTGGAATCCCTTGTTGTTACCATAACATACGTGACCTAAAACCATAACTCTACGAGTATGAGTTGCTTGAAAACCAAATTCCACAACCTTTGCCACCATCCTCCCTGCCTGTGTCAAAATGGGAGTTTTGCAATAGGGTATGAACATCCATCAATACATAAAGTATAGAGGAATTTTGTCAGATGTTGTAGTTGCAACTGCCCTATTAGACATGTATGCAAAATGTGGAAGCTATTGTCACATAGAATTACACCCTGCTTGGAGAAAGTCCAAGCATTCTAATGATAGAATGGGAATGATCTTGAAAGTGTAGGACTTTGCAAATTAAGATCAGACCTCCAGAGAAGGCTGGTTCCTCAGAAAAATAGAGAAATGAAAGGGACTGTTTTGCCCACAATACATAACTCACATTAATCCAAAGAGTAGACATAGTATTAAAATCAAAGTGAGAGGTAAAAATAACAGCTTGTATTGATTATAGAGGTCAAATAACTGTTACAAAAGAGAGAATAATGCAAGAAATATAGACACAGTGTGATCAATTACACTCATTGTTGAACAAAACTAGAGACATTAAAGGCTCAACAGAAGAGCACAATCCATCAGATTCAGTAGTTCCTATCATTGTATTAAAGAGGTCTGATTACACGATTCTCTATCCTATAGCAGCCTAAGAGAGCAGCCAACAACAATACATCTGTTTCACATGTGTATATATCATTTGTACTTTGACCTAAGTTGGTTACAATGAATTCGCCCAATGGGCTCTGTCATAAAATATCTCAGCTAGAAGGGACGTCCACCTGCAAGAAGTTATGGCAGGAAATATCTGGAACAGGGGAGGTGAAAGATATTTTGGATCTTCAATGCGAACAACCACTGAGTCGTCCAGCTACAACAATGAATGCAGAAAATATTTGAAGCATGGCAGTTGAGAGATCAAATTTGTATTGATGGCGGATGGGACAGATCACCCCTTGATAAAGCTTTTACAACACTTTAAATCCCTGAGCCCCTTGAAATCTCTTCATTTCATCGATTCTATGTTTGAGGAATCTCCACAAAACTTAATTTGGCTGCTGATATGTCTTGTCACCAAAACTACATTTTTATCTTCAGTCAACGATCATTCTGATACCTGGATATGCATGTCTGAGTCAATTTTTTAAAGTGGGAATATTCCCTTAGAAAGCCTACGCAATGAAAGAGGAGGCAAAAATAGGCACTTTTGCCTTTTGGAGCATGCAGAAATTCCTTAGGACGAGGAAGATATCCGTAGTCAAAGTTGCGGTCAACTGCATCCCGTCCTTTATATATCGCTTTGCATATGCAATTGTATCTAATCATGCATATGCAATTGTATATGCACTTTACATTGCTAGGTTCACTTTATGCATGTATGCAATTTTCTTTTCTTTCGCTTTTTTGCATGTTCAAATTTTGTATATATCTTTGCATCTACTTTTGTATCTGCAAATGTATATGCAATACAATTGCCATACATACAAAAGCAGACCTTAACTTTTGTATCACCTTTTGCATCTGCCATGGACACTTGTCATCACTACATTAGATCCTTAAGTTGTGGCTCCATCGCTGCAAAATAGACTGTTGAGTTACTGGGACCCACCGTTGCACAATAGACCAGTAAAAACCCCAATCGGGCTTTGTATATGCCTTTGCATATGCGGTTGCATATACAAAACATACAAATATACAAAAGCGGACTTCAACATTTTATGAAGCATATTGGAATTGGAATCGCTTTTGTATCTCACCTTTCTTTTGCATATCGCATATGCATGCATCTTCGATATACAATGCGGACCCCATTATGTTTATGAAACAAATTTGAAACAAGTTCAGATCCATTTTGTATATCCCCTCATAAATGGCTTTGCATCTGACTTTGTATGTGATTTCATATCCCCCTTGTATCTGACTTTTGTATATGCCCTTGTATATGACTTTGCATCTTCCTTTGCATATACAATTGTATATGTGATACAACAGATTATACATACAACGATACATATAAAAGTACATACAAAAATGACTAAGTATAAAACTGAGAATTATCTGCAATGGAAGGCACTTAAAGACAAAAGATTTCTGGGTTTTTTCTAGGTTTTCTGCAAGGGTTCTCCAGGCAAGATTTGGGAAATTTTGCAAGGCACAACATGGGGAAATGTGGGATTTAAGCCTTTGTAGGGTCATTTTCTAAAAGATATTCAAGGAATATGCAAGGTGAACTATTTGAATCTGGATAGAGGAAAATGGGTCAACATTTTGGCCACCTCCTAGGGATGTTTGCCTGTTAAACAATTAGATCAGTGGCCTTAAGCATCCATTGGGCAAAGAGTCAAGTCTAAAACATGCTAGAAAACCAGAACTTGCCTCCAAAACACACACAAAAAAGGGCCTGCATTCTCCTAATGACAATACAGCCTATGCAGAAGCACTTAGAAAAAAGGAAACTTAAAACAATATATACAACTCTCATACTAGCCTTAATGGTAAGGTTTGAGATGGATCCCATTAACTGGGATGGGCAAAACTTCTCCATTCAGCCTGGAAAGTTGAAATGCATTAGCCTGCTTGCAACTGATGATGATGTAAGGGCCACTCCATAGAGCGCCAAACTTTGAATGTCTTCTAGCTTTGGCCCTATCTACATCCCACTTCAACACTATATCTCCTTCACTGAATGTTCTATCAGCTCTTGACCTATCAAAAGTCCTCTTAACCTGATCTTGATGAGCCTCAGGAGCCCTCATAGCAGCATCCCTCTTCTCTGCAAGTTCCATTAGCTCTGCAAGTTTGATGACCATGGCATCATTTTCTATTAACTCTAGTTGTTCCGCTAACTCAAGAGAAGGCAACTCTAATGATAATGGAACTCTTGCTTCCCTTCCATATACCAACATGAAAAGGGAATTGCCTATGGCTCTCTTGGGAGTGATTTTGTCAGCCCAAAGAGCAGTCTTTAACCTAGAATGCCAAGTCCTTTGATTATCTTCTATTGTTTTCTTGATGATTTTGATCAAGTTCTTGTTAGTGGACTTGGCCAAACCATTACCCTGAGGATAGTAGTTTGATGAGGTCTTCATGTACACTCCATGATTTAGTGCCCATTCACTGACCTTTGCACTTGTGAAGGCCTTAGCATTATCATAAATGATGGTGGATGGCACACCAAACCTTGTGGCTATACCTTCAAGGAAATCCACAATAGATGCCTCTCTAGCATCCTTCAATGCAACTACCTCTGTCCATCTGGTGAAATAATCAGTGGCTATAAGAATCCACTTATGGCCTGCACTAGAAGGGGGATTGGTTACCCCAATGAAGTCTAAACCCCATTGAGCAAAAGGTTGCTATGTTTTGATTGGATAAAGGGGAAGAGCTGCCAGTCTCTGTTTTCCAGCAAATAATGCACATTCTTTAGAATTTTTGATCCACCTATGCGCATCACTGAATAAACTAGGCCAGTAATAACTGGCCCTCATGATTTTCATTGCAGTTGTTCTAGGAGAATAATGGCCTCCAGCAGGGCCATTATGAAATTCTTCTAGTACTCTTGAAGTCTAATCTTGCGTTATACACCTAAGAAGAACTCCATTGACGTCTCTTCTAAACAAGACACCATCAGTAATAACATAAGGGATGGATTGAAGTCTAAAATACCTTCTTTTTGATTGATTCAATCCATCTGGACATCTACCTAATTGTAGGAATGTGATCATGTCGTGATACTAGTCAGCTAGAGTACGATGCTCAATTGATTGCACCTATTCTTGAACATATACAGCATCACTTCTACCTTTGACATCTGCCACCATTTGTTCACATAGACCTTTGCCATGAATCAATTTAGTAATGCTAATGTTGATGTCATACTCCATTACCTTGGTGATCCACCCAGCTCTTTTCTCGTTCATATCCTTGCTCAGGAGAAACTCTTTAGCGCTAGGGTGATTCACCATCAATTGAATTTTGTTGTTGGAGACCATATGCCTGAACTTCTTCAAGGCTTTGACCATAGCAAACACTTGTCTTTCTATGAAGTCGTAGTTTAGCTCATACTCTTTAAGAGGCTGGCTAAAGAAAGCAATTGGTTGCTCCAACTTCTCCTCATTTTGTCGCGTCAGGACAGCTGATATACCCTCCTTGCCTCCAAAGACATAAAGGATGAAATCTTTCTCATAATTAGGATTTATCAGTGTAGGAGCTTGTGCAATAGCTTGTTTGACAGCTTCAAAATTGTCCCTACCTTCTTTAGACCATGTGAAGGCAGCATTCTTCTTTAGCATAGCTGTGAGGAGTTTTGCTATTAAGGCAAAATTAGGTATAAACCTTCTCATGAAGTTGATCTTTCCCAGAAAACTCTGCAGACCTTTCTTATGGCTAGGAAGAGGAAGAGCAAGAATGGCATTTGTTCTTTCTGGATCAATGGCCAATCCTTCCTTGGAGACCACATGCCCTAGCAATTTACCTTTAGGGACAGCGAATATACATTTTTTGGGATTTAGTGATATCCCAAACTCTCTGCATCTTTCAAAGACTTTTCTTAAATGACCCAAATGGTCGGCTGCATGCTTGGAATATACTATTAAATCATCAAGATATACTAAGATAATATCATTGATTAGCCCTTTGAAAGCCAAATCCATTGCTCTTTGAAAGGTGGCTCCAGCATTTGTCAGTCCAAAAGGCATCTTTTGATAGGCCAAAGTACCCCATTTGGTGGTAAAGGCCATTTTGTACTGATTTGATTCCTTCACTAGGATTTGATTATAGCCTGAGTAGCCATGTAGGAGTGAAAACCTTTCAGTACCTGCTACTGTTTGTAGGATCTGCTCAATGGAAGGGAGTGGGTAGTGGTCTTTAAGTGAGGCCTTGTTAAAGTCTCTAAAGTCCACACATAGTCTAATTTCTCCATTCTTCTTCCTATCTGGAACTAAGTTGGCTACCTAAGAGGAATGTTTAATAGGATAAATGATCTTAGCCTCTATGAGTTTGGATAGCTCTTTTCTCATTAATGGTTCTATTTTAGGATTGACAGGCCTTTGCTTTTGGCAGATAGGCTTGGCATTAGGGTCTAGGTCAATAGTATGCTGGATTAATCTAGGATCAAAACATTTCAAATCCCTATAATCCCAAGCAATTCGATCATTGAATTCATCACAAAGTTCAATGAAACCTTGCCTTTCATCTCGACTATTTACCTTGCCGTGCTTTAAGAATTTGCCCTGTGCAACCTCTACCTCTTCATAGTCTTGCTTCTTTACTGTCATATTCATCTTTTCTTTCTTTTGTTGATCATCAGGCCCAAACATGCTTTCTAGGGTGATCAGGCCTCTAGGAAATTTGTTGGTTTTCAGCTGGATGATTTGATCACCATATTGTTCTTGTAATACTGACTGATTTTTGCCAGCAAACTCTGCCTCATCTTGCAAAAAATTCACAATTTGCTGGTCGCTTTCAAACACTTGCTAGCTTATCACATTGTCAAGCACAACAGGCCTAACCACAATCTTTACATGTTGATCTGAAATTTGTTTGACATTTTGAGGGATATCAAACTGGGCACCAACTGTAGCTAACCTATCAACATCCTTGTTTTTTTGCCTGGGGATGACCTGAATGTTGAAAGCGGCAAAGTCCTCAACCAGGTCCCAGACTCTGTGTTTGTATGACTTTAACAAGTCATTCTTTGAAGCACTTAACTTTTTGATTTGGTGAACAACAAGTTCACTATCACCAAATACTTGCATAATTTTTATCCCTCTTTTTTTAGCTAGCTGTATGCCCTGAATCAAGGCTTCATATTCAGCCACATTGTTAGTACAATTGAACTGTAGTCTAAATGAAGAGAAATAACTTCCTTTTTGGGGTGAAATCAGTACCACCCCAACACCTGCTCCATTTTTGCTTCTAGAGCCATCAAAATACATCTGCCATATCCCACCTGGATCTGATCTTTCCTTCTCAAGATTAGGGATAGTAGCATCTTCTTCATGGATACAATAAGTACCTAGCCTTGTATCCTCTATATACTCAGGAGTGTGAAACTGAAAACAATCAACCCATTCATCAAGTAGGATATCTGGCACTTCATCCACAAGTGTGGTAGCTTCATGTCTATTGTTATCTTTCTCCTCTAACTCATGTATTGTACAATTCATATTGTCAAGGTTTGGAGAGTATGGTTCTATATGATCGTTGGAAATTGGTTCAGTCCTAATGGTTACTTTGGTACCATATCTGGTTCTAAAACAACATGTGAGACCAGTCAGAAGACAAATACCCACCTATTTTTGCAGTGAAATCCCTAGACAAACAGATACCAAAGTATGCAGGGAGGTCAATAACAGATATGTCTTGTGAAATAGAGTAGCCAGGGCATGCATGTAGGGTGATTTCTAGACCTTTAATAACACCTACTATTTTGATAGTAGTACCATCTAATTGCACTACACCTTTGTCTATAGGCTCATATTTTATACCTAATCTTTGAGTAATAACCCGTGGCATGATAGAGGTACCTGCCCCTGAATTAATCATACAGTTATGCAATAATTTATCACCTATGACTAGGGAAACATAAAATGGAGGGGGTTTGTTGGTTTTACTTGTACTCACCTCCTCCTTGGGCTGACATAGATTAATTGGGGTAGCCGTCCTTTTGTTTGCCAACTCTGCACTAGAATGACCAAAATCCGTTAGAGCTTCTTGGAGAAGATTCCTTTGAGATGGAATCGACAATACATCCCACATGCTGACTCCTATATTCATTTTCTTCATTTGTTCCACTATGTTGAAAGGTGTTTTCTTTGAAGGAACCTCAGGTACCTTCTCTTTAGATGTGATTGTTGGAGACACTTTAGGTGTGGTGGCATGAATAATTATAGGCACTGATGTGTCTCAATAGTTCTCTTCGTTGATCTTGTATTGAATGCAACTGGACTAATACTTTGATTAACACCACAGTGATCATCATAAGTCCAATTCATTAGAGTTGCATCATTTTGCATTTGTTCTTGACTATCAACCACTTCTTGGTTGATGTTAACTTGATGCTTCGTGCTTGATGGTTGATCTTGCACTGTCAAAGCCTGACTAAAATATCCTCCTTGGCACAAATTTTGGTTATGTGGCTGATTGCAAGGGTGACACCAGTCACTATCCTAAGCTAGATTGTTCTGGATTGGCACAAGGGGCCCTGAAGTGGTAGCTGCATTAGGGTTAACAACATTGAGTGGTCTGATGTAACTAGGTTGTCCTTGTCTTTGCATATTATTCTAATATGACGGCCTATTCTGTTGATACCCCTGATTGAAGGGTTGATAATGTTGATTAGGCTGCTAATATGGCCGGTTTGGCTGTGCATTCTGCCTCCTCACCAATGTCAACTCATTGGTTAACTTTTTGATCTGAGCATCTCTCTCCTCTATTTGTTCAAATGTAGGTGAAGCTAGAGAGAGGATAGGCTTGACTGTAGTGGGAATTGGAGTAATAGCAGCAGGCTGCATGACAGGGGTTTCTAGAAACAAAGGCATAGGTGGCCTTGGAGCAATCTTCCCTACATGAATTAGGCAATTTTCTGCCCTAATGGTTGTATCATAGGCATCAGGCAAGACAACTCTGCCCATAGATTGAATCATAACTGCAATATCTAGATTTAAAGACCTCAAATAATATATAAATGTAGTGTTTGGAGAGGGCTTCACCAGCTGAGGGATTCTGTCCCATGTCTTCTGAAAATGGTAGTTGTAATCTACCATGTACTCATGTGGAGCCCTCTTGATTGAAGCCAACTATTCCATAAGTGACAAATGGTCACTTATATCTTCAAAGTGTTGGCACAATTTAGTGCCCAAGTCATCCCAGTTGTGTATTGAATTAGGTTGGAGGCTCCTATACCATTGTAAGGCCTTGCCTTTGAAAGAAGAGGCCAACAATCTCACAGCCACGTTGTAAGCAGTGACATGGTGGACTGAATAGACACTGGCAACATCTTGTATGTGCTCAACAGGGGTGATAGAATTCTCACTGCTAAAAAATGGTATAGCCTTCAAGGATGATGTAGGGATGTCATCATATTGGGTTAGGTCCAAAGGGCTATCTCCATGAAATGCAACAAATGGTAGATTCCTCGCCATGTTAGGTATGTTCAAGTTGATAACAAAGGGGATATGAAAAGTTCTGACTGTATGTTGAGACCTAACCTGAAAATCTAATGGAGGAGGAGTGGACTGTGCCCTTGTATGATTTAAATGATGGTTTGTATTTTCTCTCACAGGGGACCTAGATAACCTTGTTCTTCTCTTTCTATCAGCAAATGAGAGTTCAACAAATTGGAAGTTACCTCTAAAAGAAGACCCTGTTTGCACTCTAGGCATAAAATATTGAAAGTTGATGAAGGAACTGGATCAACAGAGTCACTAGGTATCTCCAAATCCTTAGTCTAGCTCTCACTCAGAGCAGAGTAGTCCCACCGGTTGTGCCAGGAACTGTTGTCACATAGAATTGCACCCTGCTTGGAGAAAGTCCTTGCATTCGAATGATACAATGGGAATGATCTTGAAAGTGTGGGACTTTGCAAATTAAGATCAGACCTCCAGAGAAGGTTGGTTCCTCATTCTAAGTCTAATGCTTAGAGAAAACTATCTAAACCTAGTGCTACTGATTACAGGAGAAAAGAGTTAGAAGGAAACTGAAAGGAAATAAGTGATACACCAGATTTGATAGGTTTAGCTGCAATTGACACAACATTGTAATAATCTCACAGCTGGAGGAACTTACATAGACTCATATTGATTCTAATAGAGGCCAGGACAAAAAAATAGAGAAATGAAAGGGATCGTTTTGCCCACAATACACAACTCACATTAATCCAAAGAGTAGACACAATATTAAAATCAAAGAGAGAGGTAAAAATAACAGCTTATATTGATTATAAATGTCAAATAACTATTACAAAAGAGATAATAATGCAAGAAATATAGACACAGTGTGATCAATTACACTCATTGTCGAATAAAACTAGAGATATGAAAGGCTCAACAGAAGAGCACAATCCATCAGATCTAGTAGTTCCTATAATTGTATTAAAGAGGTCTGATTACACGATTCTCTATCCTATAGCAGCCCAAGAGAACAACCAACAACAATACATCTATTTCACATGTATATATATCATTTGTACTTTGACCTAAGTTGGTTACAATGAATTTGCCCAATGGGCTCTGTCAGAAAATATCTCAGCTAGAAGGGACATCCACCTACAAGAAGTTATGGCAGGAAATATCTAGGACAAGGGAGGTGAAAGATATTTTGGATCTTCAATGCAAACAGCCACTGAGTCGTCCAACTGCAGCAATGAATGCAGAAAATATCTGAAGCATGGCAGTTGAGAGATCGGATTTGTATTGATGGCGGATGGGACAGATCGCCCCTTGACAAAGCTTTTACAACACTTTAAATCCCTGAGCCCCTTGAAATCTCTACATTTCATCGATTTTGTGTTTGAGGAATCTCCACAAAACTTAATTTGGCTGCTTAGATGTCTTGTCGCCAAAACTACATTTTTATCTTTAGTTGGCGACCATTCTGATACCTAGATATGCATGTCTCAGTCAATTTTTTAAAGTGGGAATATTCCCTCAGAAAGCCCGCGTAATGAAAGAGGAGGCAAAAATAGGCACTTTTGCCTTTTGGAGCACGCAAAAATTCCTTAGGATGAGGAAGATATCCACAGTCAAAGTTGCGGTCAACTGCATCCCGTCCTTTGTATATTGCTTTGCATATGCAATTGTATCTAATCATGCATATGCACTTTACACTGCTAGGTTTACTTTATGCATTTATGCAATTTTCTTTCCTTTTGCTTTTTTGCATGTTCAAATTTTGTATATATCTTTGCATCTGCTTTTGTATCTGCAAATGTATATGTAATACAATTGCCATACATACAAAAGCATACCTTAACTTTTGTATCACCTTTTGCATCTTCCATGGACACATGTCATCACTCCATTGGATCCTTAAGTTGTGGCTCCTTCACTGCAAAATAGACTACTGAGTTATTGGGACCCATCGCTGCACAATAGACCAGCAAAAACCCCAATCAAGCTTTGTCTATGCCTTTGCATATGCGATTGCATATACAAAACATACAAATATACAAAAGCAGACTTCAACATTTTATGAAGCGGATTGGAATTGGAATCGGATTCGGCTTTTGTATCTCACCTTTCTTTTGCATATCACATATGCATGCATCTTCTATATACAATGCAGACCCCATTATGTTTATGAAACAGATTTGAAACAAGTTCAGATCTGTTTTGTATATCTCCTCATAAATGGCTTTGCATCTGACTTTGTATGTGATTTTGTATCCCCCTTGTATATGCCCTTGTATATGACTTTGCATCTTCCTTTGCATATACAATTGTATATGCGATTGTTTATGCAATACAACAGATTATACATACGACGATACATACAAAAGTACATACAAAAATGACTAAGTATAAAACTGAGAATTATCTACAATGGAAGGCACTCGAAGACAAAAGATTTCTGGGTTTTTTCTGGTTTACAGGGGTTCTCCAGGCGAGATTTGGGAAATTTTGCAAGGCACAACATGGGGAAATGTGGGATTTAAGCCTTTGTAGGGTCATTTTCTAAAAGATATTCAAGGAATATGCAAGGTGAACTATTTGAATCTGGACAGAGGAAAATGGGTCAACAGAAGCATTGATAAGGCACGTGAACTATTTGATAGAATGCCTCAAAGAAATGTGGTCTCATGGACTGCAATGACTGCAAGATATACACAAAATGGATTTGTTGAAAAGGCTTCATAAATTTTAAAGTAAATGCAACTAGCTGGTGTAAAGCCAAATTCCACAACCTTTGCCAACATCCTCCCTGCCTGTATCAAAATGGGAGCTTTGGAATAGGGTATGGACATCCATCAATACATAAAGGATAGAGGAATTTTGTCAGATGTTGTAGTTGCAACTGCCTTGTTAGACATGTATGCAAAATGTGGAAGCATAGACAGGGCATGTGAACTGTTTGACAGAATGCCTCAAAGAAATGTGGTCTCATGGACTGCAATGACTGCAGGATATGCACAAAATGGATTTGTTGAAAAGGCTTTAGAAATTTTAAAGCAAATGCAATTGGCTGGTGTAAAGCCAAATTCCACAACATTTGCCAACATCCTCCCTACCTGTGTCAAAATGGGAACTTTGGAATAGGGTATGGACATCCATCAATACTAAAGGATAGAGGAATTTTGTCAGATGTTGTACTTGCAACTGCCCTGTTAGACATGTATGCAAAATGTGGAAGCATAGACAAGGCACGGGAACTATTTGACAGAATGCCTCAAAGAAATGTGGTCTCATGGACTGCAATGACTGCAGGATATGCGCAAAATTGATTTGTTGAAAAGGCTTCAGAAATTTTAAAGCAAATGCAATTGGTTGGTGTAAATCCAAATTCCACAACCTTTGCCACCATCCTCCCTGCCTGTGTCAAAATGGGAGCTTTCGACCAAGCAATTTGTAGCACTTAAGGCTATGTAATAGAATTTACAGTTGATAGTTAAATTGTATAACGATTTTTTTTATGATCTTTACTAACATTTATTAGAATTGTTGCATGTTTTACATCATTAGAATGACATATTAGTTGTAACTTTTTAAAAATTTTATTATGGTATGTGCATTTTGATATGATGTAATATGATTATGGTTTTGTTTCATATGTTGTAATATTAGATATATAACAGAAAAATAAATTATTGCATGAAATAAATAATAACTTTTCATTTTAAATATTTTTTTTGCAAAACATGGGTCTTCCAGAAGATCAAGATGATCCTCCTAATAGAGATCCAGATTATGTTGGTTCTGGTTCTAGTACAAATCACATGGCAGAGGATGATGATGACGCAGATACATAAGACACTGAGGCCGATGACGATGATGATCACGATGGTGATGACGACGATGATGGTGATGATGATGATGATCACGATGGTGATGATGATGATGATGATGATGATGGTGGTGGTGGTGATGGTGACGATGATGATGAGGCAGTTGCTCATAGTAGCCAGTGACATTCATGATCATATAGATTGCATCATGAATGATTGTTGATATATTGTTATGATGCCTCTTTTCATAGTCGCTAGCTATCATATGTATCATTTTCACAGCCTGCAGTGCCATATTAATGAGTTGTATCATAAATTTATGTATCATTTTGACTTATATCATTTGGACATGTATCATCTTGACTCGTATCATTTTGAGCTACATAATTTATCAATTTTACTTATATCATTTGTACATGTATCATTTAGAAGTGTTATTGGTCTATTGGCATATTTGACTTTCACTTGTTTTAGTTATATATGATGATGATCTTATCTATATTGACTTGTCAATTTATATATATTGAAAGTGGTCGATGATTTTTGGATGGATATTTATTACGTATAATGATTTTAATTTATTGCTCGGGATGGATGTTGTCAAATTTAATTAAATTATAGATATTTGACTCACTTGTTTTAATTATAGATGATGATCATGTTATAATAATTATCTTGTTATTTAATCATATGAGTTAAATAATTAAATTACTTACTTTATAATCATATGAGTTATTTAAGAGGCATGATATATTTAACTAATTAAATTGAAATAAAACATATTAAATTAATAAATGTAAGCAAAACAATAAGCATTTTTAGAAGCAACAAAAGACACAAAAATGGAAGCAAAATTGGAAGCAACAAGCAACGTTATATCGGAAGCAAAATTGGAAGCACAACCGGACGCAAAATTGGAAGCCAAACTGGAAGTAAAACCGGAAACAAAACCAAAAGCAAAATTGGAAGCAAAACCGGAAGCAAAATGGGAAGCAAAAGTGGAAGCAAAACTAGAAGCAAAATTGGAAGCAAAACTGGAAGCAAAACCAGAAGCAAAACCAGAAGCAAAATTGGAAGCAAACCTAGAAGCAAAACTGGAAGTAAAACCAGAAGCAAAACTAGAAGCGAAACTGGAAGCAAAACTAGAAGCAAAATTGGAAGTAAAACCAGAAGCAAAATTTGGAAGCAAACCTAGAAGCAAAATTGGAAGTAAAACCAGAAGCAAAACTAGAAGCAAAACTAGAAGCAAAATTAGAAGCAAAACCAGAAGCAAAACTGGAAGCAAAATTAGAAGCAAACTTGGAAGCGAAACCGGAAGCGAAACTGGAAGCAAAACCGAAAGCAAAACCGGAAGCAAGACTGGAAGCAAAAGCGGAAGCCAACCTGGAAGAAAAACTGGAAGCAAACTTGGAAGCAACACAAGAAGCAAACCCAGAAGCAAAATTGAAAGCCAAATTGGAAGCAACAAAATCCAGTGCTAAATCTGACATTAATCCTAGCACAAAATTCTGGGGCTAAACCTGGTGTTACAATCGGCACTAAACCCGACGCCAAAGTGAAATGCAGTTTGGTGTCGAGTTTTGCTCCGGCATTTGGCTCCAATTCATGAACTTAAATGCACTAAAATCTGGCACTATTTTAGGCGCTAATTGCCTATTTTGTTGTAGTGATACAAATAGTGCCATAGGCTTCATCAAGACTATTAAACCACTTCCTCTTTTCAGAAGTCACGGTAGGTTCAAGTTCCAATCCTATAGTTGCTTTATGCAAACCCTTTTGCTTAAGTTGTAAATCTATTGCATGTTTCCATGAATGGTAATTAAATGGAGTTAATAGATCAGCCATTGCAAGAAAGTAGAAGAAGACAACCCCCTGGAACTATGAGATTTTTCACCTTGATTAGGTGACCCCCCCAAATTTTGGCACTTTATAACTTAGTGTGATTTACAATAAAAATAGGTCCAATGCATGGGAAATGTGAAAACATTAAATTTTGCAAAAGACGGTGCTCAATTTGGAGCTACCAATAAAAAGTTATGACAAAAACAATTTCCCATAAAACAAGCCTATTTTAATACTCTTGCACTAGAAATCATAAAAAAAATGCCTATAGAGAGATAAACCTTGCCTTCCAACTACTTGTTGGAATCGGCATGGAATGAAGATTACAATGATTTTATTTGTGAGAGGGAATTGGCCTCCTGCCAACCCGGGCCTCACCCTTCATCTTTGTCAGGCAAAGATACAAGTGTTTTAAAACCATTAATTCTTCAAATGAAAAAATTGCCCTTTGAATTTGCCTCCTAATTTACAATAAACCCTCAAAATTATGCATTTATAGTACATCTTAATAAACATGATGTAAATGCTTATTAAAAAACAAAATGTAAATGATATTTTGATGAGCAAAAAATAGGGCAAAAAATGGGAGGATTACGGCAAAAAGAGCCCAAAATGCTGGTGTAGCCAAAATTTAGCTCTATAGGCCAAATCTCTTCCTCTCAGGTCAATATTAAACAACCACATGTCGATTTGAGGCAGCTAAAAGTCAAAAAATGTCTTGCACATTGAAAAAATGCCTTGCCCAAGTCAAAAAATGCCTTTCACAGGTATGAAATGCTGCCACAAGGGTAAAACAAAGGATGCCTTGCAGATTTTTGCCCTTCTTTTCTGTTTCAACGCCTCCAAAAAGTATTAAACGCTACCACAATAATAAAAATGCCCAAATGCCTTCCAATGTGGATACCTCTGCCAAGGAGTTCAAACAGAGAAACAAAAAACAATAGAAAACAAAAAAAACTTTCAATGTTGTTTATACAAATGAGATACAATCACTACAAGCCCTTCGCAGATAGGACCTGGCTCTCTAGGACGCACAGATTTTTGCCTCACCTCTGGATCCTCCCAAAACGGAGAGCGTGTCTATAGCATGACTCTGATACCATGTTGGAATAGCCAAGAATTATCTGCAACACTTGATATTCACTCTCATAGTATGGAAATTGACAAATAGAGATAAGAAATCAATGATATTGATTAACCTAATTTGAGCATAAACATATATTAATCTCACTTGCAAATTTACATGAGAATGGCTCATTATATAGGCATGGAAGAGGCAATCCACCTTGCATGTGGATTGACAAGTGCCCGTGATGTGGCACAAACAAGTAGACAAGTGTCCTATAGGTGCCAACCTTTAGATCACTTGGAATGTGCAAACTGACAACCTTGTGTGACAAGTGTTGGATGACTTCAAAGTGCCATTTTGAGGTGAGATAGAAAGTCTTCCAACCTCAAAAGGTATGCACATGTGGTTTACCAAACAACTAGGTAACCTCTAACCTCTTAAAGTTTGCACATTCAGTTAGACATGATGTTGTCTAACCTCATCAACCTAAGTACACTTAAGCTATAATGAATAGATAAATTATTCACTCTAACAGTCGGGTCCTAATCTGATTGGAGTAGAAGAAGTGTGAGAGTGAGACATTTTGGTATTTTGACAGCTTCTACACACAACATTATCTAAATAAAGAGACTATGTTGTGAAGCTCATAAAATGAATTAGGCCTCACAACACACAATATAGAATTTTGAAGAAGAGTTGTAGATTATTTTTAAAGTTTTCAAGTGTTGAAGAGCTTTGGGTTCACCAAAATGTAGTGTATGGAAATTGATCCAACAAAGAAAAGTCTAGTTCTCTTTATCAAATATTTTCAATGGCACCACACTAGGAACAATTAGCTCTTTTAGGAAAGAAACTAACTTGCTACTACTCTAAAAGAATGAGCAAACTAATCTAGCTAAACCTAACATGTTTTACCCTTGAGAGATAAGGTTTCCTAACAAGTTAAAACACAATGGAAAACTAAAAACTACCAATTTATACATTTACAAGATACAAATTTATCATTTGATCAACTATAGAAATCTCAATGCGAGATAGAGAAGAACTAGGAGGCAAAATCTAGAAGGCTTTGTGGAGGATGCCAGTGCATCACATGGATGTCTACATGTTGCGTTGTAGTCTATACGGTGGGAACATTAGGAACTCAAGTTTTTTCTTGAGAATTGTGCCCAATCAACACATAAATGAAACAAGAACAATCAAAGGGAAGATATTACAAAACCCTTGTGCGACTGAATATCTTCACAAAGGCGAAACTTGTAGCTGCGGGAGAAGAAAAATGGTTGGGCCTATATAGGAGCTTGTCGATAATGATCACACCCATGTGTTGGTCTTTTGACCTTTACAAACAACCAATGATGTAGAAGAGAAATTGTGCGCGCTTTTATCTTACATGCATCTAAGAAATAAGAACAATAACAAGAATATGCTATGAATGCTAGAACTAAGGTCTACATATACTAGTAGACTAGTGTATATGAGGTAAATAGAAGGAAGGTGAAAACCCACAAGTGTCTGCAATGCAAAATGGATTCTACACTAAGAAAGCAATGACAAAAGAGAGGAAAAGAACTCTATCACCTCTGATGAAAGAGATGAAGCCTACACAACCAGTGAGTAAGGCACAAATGAAAGGCCTAGTTGTATGTAGTGGTCCCAATCCTCACGAAGATGCCAAAAAATTGTTGTAACTATTCACATAGAGATTGAAAATCAAAACAATGTTATTGTATGCTAGAGATTGCAAGAGAGTATTGTAGAGATTGCTATAAAATAACTAGAGATTGCCCAAAAGATTGATAAATTTAAGATAACCAAAGCTTAAAGCAAGATCACCACAAGATAACGCAAGATTCATTCAAAAAATACAACTTCGAGGGATAAGAAGGAACACCAGGGGTCAAAAGAGCCATTTAGGCATGCAACAAAAGTGTTACAAAAAACTCAAACATGTAAGCAAAGTAGCAAAAAACACTTAGAAATAGTCACAACATGATAAACAATCACGTGACCATCTTTGCATGGTGCTCGCTTTGAGGCAACTTCAATTCCTGAAGTCTCCAAACACCATAGTGCAACAAGGACAAGAAGACACTTAAACATAATTACAAAAAAATAAACACAAGAGTTGGAACACAAACACAAACTCGACACTGTGGGTTGGAAAAGGCTAGGGCAAGAGCTAAAACGAGGCTAAAAACACACTAAGTGGATGGACACTAAAGTAAGTTCAAAACATAGTGTGAAATTGCAAGGGTATGCAATTTTTGATATTACAATATAGAACTAGTGAAGAGAGATTTGGAGAAATTTAGCTTGTGACCACAAATACTTAGAAAAACTAAGACATACCTTAACTATTATCTTCCTTTACTTGTCCCAACTTTTGTTTAAGTTAAGGTAATGTATTGAAGAACCCAAGAAAAAAATATTGGGTAGTTGTTCAATCAAACTCATAGACTTGGTATAAAATAGATTGCCATATACTCAAAAGTGAGGTTAAGTGATTCAAGTTTAATGAAGCCAAAACGTAACAATGAAACCCAATAAAACAATTCTAATAGATAATATTTTACATTACTGACCTAGGGTTTTGAATCTTCTTTTTAAAAACCCTTTCCTATTTTCTATTACAAACTTTTTGGTCCAAAAGTAGAAACTAAAAACTAAAGCCATATGCAAAGAAAATAAACCTTAAACAATGATCAAGAGTAACTGAATAAAAGGAAAAACAAAAACAAAACAAAAACTTTGAGCTCATTCACCATATTTGGATCGAAAGAATTGATCGAAGTCTTCAGAAACACCCATTCTCCATCTTTGACTCATTTCCACAAAGTTAACAAGAAAAAATAATTTAATTTTTGATGGCTCATTGTATGTGAACATAATTTAAGTGAATCAAGGTGAATGTTTTGTTAATTATGAACAATAATTGTCGGTATATCAGACCATAAATTTTTTGCACTATAAGTTTTTTTTTTTTTTATATAAAAAATATAGTATATAATAACCTATCAACCAAATTAAGTATTTTAAAGTTTAAAAAAAATTAATAGCACAATAAAAATTAATTTACTTCAAAAAATTGACAATTCTTTTTCTATTCTATTCAAATTTTGAACTTAAAAAAATTAATAGCACAACAAAACTAATTTACTTAAAAAACGGAAACACTACATTAAAAAAATGGTGGTATATCTAAAAGTTCACATAAGTTTTAAGACTAATTGAACATTCTTTAAAAATATTACGGTTATTATAAGCACCATTTATTAGTTAAGATAATGTGAACAAAATAGTCATTAAAAGAATTTTTTTTGGAAAGATCATTAAAACCAATGCATATTGAAAAAGAAAATAATGTAGAGTATATATATAATGGAATGGGAACTACCATAATTGATAAATATATATATATATATATATATATATATATATATATATATATATATATATATATAAATTCTTTTTTAAATAAAATTTAAACATATGTATGTGTATATCTAAATTCTTTTTTTAAATAAAATTGTAAATAAAATTTAAACATATATATGTGTAAATTCATGCAAAAAAATTATAGAGTTCGTTTTCCACTTCATTCTAGAACAAGATAAATATTAATTTAACTTTATTCTCTCCAATTTTGTTGAAAAATTGTGCCTCTAAACATGTCAATATTTCATGTTATTTCAATTAAAAGTCACTGTATTGAAAATCTTATGCTTTAAATTTGTCAAAATACATTATTGAAAGTTGAAATTTTATTTATATGAGATTTTGATTGGTATTTCAAATTTTTAGTCTTAAGTGAGATTATATATGGGTTCATAATAGACTTGAATCATTTTCCAATTGAATTATTTTGTTTATTAAAAATTAATTCAACCAACTAATCTACTTAATCAATATATTTAATTTAAATAGCATAAAAGTCCACAATAAAAATATAAAAGTCACCACTTAAAAGTTCCATCACATAGGTGGAACTGGGAAACCCTCCTGGTCTTGGGAAAACTATGTGCCAAATAATTTGTTCAGCTAAGAAACCTTCCCATATGACCAACCGTTGAGCGAAGAAAGCTTCCCATAGGACCTCAAGGTAGCATACGACACTTCCCCGTAATAATGTCCCCGTTGACCCCCTCCGCGTAGAGTTTTAACGTCATGTAACCGTGAGCTTCGCCGAAAACTACCAAAAAGCATTAATCGAAGGAATTAAGATTCCGTAGTCATTCGATCGGCCTCGATAATATCTTTCATTGCCATTTTCTGCTGAGGGCTTGTTTTGATGCGGGCCAAATAAGCCAGCGTGGATCAAAGAAAAGAGAGAGTCATGCAGTCGGCCGAGGGGTCGCACGTCCAGGGTTCGAATCTCACAAGCACAAACTCTAGATTTCGATTAAAGAAACGAGACCGGAGTCATAATATAACTTTGTATTGAGCTGAGGATTTGTTTCTGGTTTTATCTTTTGATTTTGATTTGATGTTATTGTGGCAGCAGCATCAGCAGAAACAGAAATAAATTGCAATGGTTTCTAAGCGGGAGGGCATGTCAGGAAGTTTTAGCAATAATAATAATAAGGCATTGCCTGTGGCGGTGCCAGTTTTGCCCCTGCCTTATGGAGCGGCAGAGGCAGGCTGGGAGACTGAGGAGGATGCACCGGGGCCCCGCTGCGGGCATACTCTCACTGCCGTTGCAGCTGTTGGGAAGCCGGATGCTGCGGATTACATAGGGCCGCGGCTTATCTTGTTCGGCGGCGTCACTGCCATTGATGACGGCTCCTCTGCCCTCGGCGGCGGAATAAGTAAGTTCTTTGCTCTGTGATCCTTTGAAATTCGAATTGAGAAAAATGAAAATAATAGTAGGTGTGATCGGAAACATTGATTTTGTAAATTGATGGCGGAGAAAGTTCGTTCTTTGAACTGCGATTCAGTGAAATTCGAGTTGAAAGAAAGAAAATTATAGTAGGTGTCGTCCTAAACATCAATTTTCGAAATCGCTACGGCTACTCTGTTTTAGGTGGGGGAATACTTAAGTTCTCTGCACTGTGAATGTAAAATTTGAATTGAGAAATAAGAAAATAACAGTAGATTTGCTCCAAAACGTCTCCTTTCCTCTAGACAGTGCAATTAGTAAGTTCTTTGCACCGTGATTTCAAGAAGTTTGAATTTAGAAGAAGAAAAATGATAGTAAGTTGTCTGAAACATTGATTTTGGAAATCGCTTATGGTTCCTTTGCTCCAGTCAAGGGAACACCTTCATTCTCTGCACTGTGATTCAATGAAATTTGAATTGAGCAGAAGAAAAATGATAGTAAGTGTGGTCCGAAACATCGATTTTGCAGATCACTGTGGCTCCCCTGCTCTAGGCGAGGGAATACATTTGTTATCTGCACTGGGATTCTATGAAATTTGAATTGAGAAGAAGAAAAAGTAAAAATAAGTGTGGTTAACATCAGTTTTGTAAATTAATACGTCCCCTCTGCTCTTGGCAGGGGAATAAGAAAGTTGAAGTTTTCCTTCCTCATGCAAAGATATTTGATTTTTTTATACATATATTTTGATTAATTAGTTTGGGGATTCTATAATATTGATTAATTAGTTGGGGGATTCTATTGGGACCCTGCCCTCGAATTGAAATTTAGACAATACATAAAGCTGGATAAGAACTGTCACAGCAAGCCTTTCTATTTCTTACTACCGGATCTGAGAATATTAAAGGTAATTTTCTTTGATTTGTGAGGCTTCTGATTAGAAACCAAAGTCCAATCCATCCCTCCTGGAAATTCCAAATCCTGTGCCTCCATTGACAAGAGATTCTGCTCCCCACAAGGTATACTTTCCTAATTCAAATGAATGCGAGGCTTTATGGGAAATGTTGGAGGCTTACTTGCAGTCTCCACCGTGAGCAAAGGGGTTGAAGGAAAAACTTCCTCCACCATTGTAGATTTCAGATTAACCTCTTAGAAGACAAAGAGGGGATTGAGAGGGTCTCTGCTGCATGAGCTGGAGGGTGTAAACCATCATCCACCGAAGGAATCTTCTCAATATATTTCTCAAAAGGCAAAGCGGGAAATAAAGGAGCCCTTTGAGGGGGCTTTAAACCAGCAGAAGATACCTGAGCAGGCTTTGAAGACATACGGGATTCTTTCAAAGCACCTAGGATGGTAAAATGGTGGGGAAGAGCTTCTCTCCACCATGAAGCTTGGCTGGATTTTTGATTCTGGCTAGAGCAATCAGCAGCAATGTGGTCCATTTCAAACCATCTGCGGCAACAGAGAGAGATTATATTAGTGTCCACAGACCCAAAGTAGGTCAATGGAACTCAAGAGCACAACAGTTCTAGGAAGAGAAACCTAGAGAGGCCCCGCAAAGAGGAAGAACAAAAACAAAGAAATACAAAACAGTAGGGGACCACCAACACAAGTGGTCAAGAAACTAGTGCAAATAGCCAAGAAGGGGGAACAAGAACCCCAAATAGCAAAAGTTGAGGAATACTGGAGAGATAGGAGAGTCTCATCGAGTCTCACTGTTTGGGCCAAAAATGGTGAAGTCAATGGCATCATTGTCGATCATTGTGAAGGGACCGATACAAGATCTGATAATGCTCATTGGGGAGTGCAGAAGGCCAGGAGGGATGTGCAAGGTGCTTTCCCTAGGATCACACCTAACATCCAAGGCTGAAGCAACTCCTGTAATAGTGAAAAAGCTTGTAATATGCATCTGCCCCTATGGCTGGAGGGGTGACCGGGGGAGGAGTAGATCTATGCTGTCGAGGACCTAAACCACGCTGTCAGGAAGATGCAGAACCATGATGCTGAGGGGGAATGTGCTGGGGCAGAAGTTGTGAGAGATGCCGTCTCACAGGGCTATCCGCATCCATGTGAGAAGTAGCGTGTAATGTCCCTGGATATGGTCATCTCCTTTTTTGTAATATATTTTCAGTTGAGAAGAAAATAAAGCGTGTGTTGCATGAATGTTCAGATCTCAATGAATTGCAATTGCAGTTATAAGTACTCTTTGCATAATCAACATTGAAATGTAATAACCACAATTCTGGAAATAGCCACTGATATAGATATACTAGTGCAGAAATCTCAGGATTACATAAACTGATCAATACCAGAAGAACCTAAATTAAATTCTGACCAATATACAGTAAATTGATAGTCTATTCTAATTCTGATTACTCCTGTACTTGCTCCAAGGATTATATATATATATATATATATATATAGGTAGATCTCTTTATTTATGTAAGTTATGAATGTATTTATCTCTGGATGATTTCCTATCATGAGCAAGTATAAATTGGTTATTCTATTGTTGAAATTCTTATCATTATCATGTTAGTAGATTTCACAAGTTAGAGAATTATGTTAAAATGTAAATTGATGTTTAGTATTTCCTCATGAATACATTTATCTTGTTATTTAATTCATATGTTTAGTTTACTTGTTTCCTGTTTAATAATTGTATTAGTATTGTTTAACTGATTAGATCAATCTTTTCCTTTTATAGTTGCAAACAAGTAGCATACTCACTAAAACATTTCGACATTAGTAGGAGACTTGTGCAATTAGGTAAACTTCTCCTTAAAAATTTGTTCAACTAGTGTTTAGAAAAAAGAAATATTCGGGTTACACTCTTGTATCTCCTCGTGGCAACTTGAGGTAATAGGAGGTTGCTCTTGGCTTGGAAAAATGCGACCAGTGGGATATTATGTTGTTATGTTGTGCGACCCGTGATTTGTTTATCAGTGGTGTAGCTAGCCATGGCGGATGATGAGGCGATTATGAGAATGACATGGACTGGAAAGCTATGAGGATTTGCCTATGCAAATGCAATCGATATCGCAGCCAATTATGTTATTTGTGGAATAATAGGGACACGATTGTTTTGGGGGCATCGTTCCAGAAAGTGGAGATGGCGATTAGAATATGCTCTGCAGTGGTATAGATAGAACACCAGACTGAAACAACTTCCAATAGTGGAGGATCCGCCTCTAGAGCAGCTAATGGAGGGATCAAAATTTGGACTGGATCGACAGGATTTTTTGTACGATCTATAAGGGGTCGAATCTCTAGCCACTTCGCCTTCTAATACTCCAAATTGCTGAATGTCTTGATAGCTGATGACGCCTTCAATTTGGAGAATTTACCAGATTTCCTCTAATGAGCGGTGGGTGCGATTGTTCTAGAGTATGATGTAAATTTCTCCCTCTAGTGACGGCCCACAACTGTAATTTGCAGTGTTTAATGGCTTGCAAACGCTCCAACGAACAACCTCAGAAATTTGCAACCAAGGGGTTTCGTCCTCGAGTGTGTGATTACTTGAAACTCAAAATGAACAATGCAAACATGAAATTGGATGCTCCAAAAGAAAGACGAGAGCTGATTGATATACCTCTTCAAAATAGGATCCATGGGACCTATTTTCCTGGCAAAATTTGAAATTACTTTTGTTTTACTTTTATGCTTTTTTTTTAAATTTTAATTTTTTTTTAACTAGTGTTTAGAAACACTTTATTTTAATAATATTAATATATTTTAACTTTGGAAAAGGGACATGACATAGTGGTATCGAAAGGGCGTTTAGAGCTGCCGGTCACCTATGTGCTAGAAGAAGGAGGTGATCAACTTGGGATTTCTAGAATCCCAAGAGATCCCATGTAAGGATTTGTGCCAAAGGGTGACGGCCTCCTGAAGATAAAGGGCCAAGCACTAATAAACCATCACATTCTGTTTCTGACGTAACACATTTAACACAAGTTTTAGAAGAACACCAGAAACCAGAAATTTAAAATAAGAGAGAGAGAGAGAGAGAGAGAGAGAGAGAGAGAGAGAGAGAGAGAGAGAGAGAGAGAGAGAGAGATTTAAGTTGTATCTTTTATCCAAAATTGTAACCATATTTCCCTATACTTTGAGTTGTATATTTTATCCCAGTTTTGGTAGGTGCTGAAAACTGTTTTACATTTAACCTAAATTGTGTTTTGGGGCTTTCTGAAGCACTGGTCTTAAGCTTGTATGCTTTATTCCAAATTTGGTGGTGCTGAAAACTATTCCTCCTTTAGTTGTAATTGTGTTTTGAAATTTGGTGATGAAATTTATATTGTTCTACAACATAAATATATAACATTTTCCATCTTGTGTGTAAATTTTGTCGTCTGTCATGGTAGGTAGTCACTTAATTATTGTTGGAGGAAAGACTAAAACTAGTGTTCACATGTGGGAAATTTGGTAAACTGTTGCATGTCTTAACCCAGTTTATGTAGGTTTTGTGGTAAGTTTAAGGAAATTCGCCGAGTTAGTATAAATGTAGAAAATCTGGCCTGGAGGATATAACGAAACATTTCCTTTAACCTTAAGCAGTAAGGACTGTGTGGGAGGTTATTTCTTTAAACTTCATATATTTTATCCTAATTGTGGTAATTGGAGCCTGAAACTGTTTTGCCTTAAACATTAATTGCGTATTGGAATGTGTTACTAAATTTTTTGTATTGCATGATGGGGAATTGTGCAGGACTGGCCGGTGTTACAAATGCAGTGCATGCTTATGACTTGCTTTCTAGGAAATGGAAAAGGTATCTTGGGCTTCTATTCAGAGTTCTACAAAGATTTGTTTTTGTTAAGGGCTGATTGACACTGGTAGCTCAACAATGATTAATTCCTTAACATTTGACTTGAGTGCTGAGTTTTGAAGACTTTTAACAGTTCTTGAAAATTCTCTTACACTCTTTTTCTTAACTAGAAGAAGCTTCATTGTATTATACTGGAAACAACTATATGTAAATCAAACCCTTGCACTCAGACAGTCTAACTTAGCTCAAGTTTTGTCATTGCAAATATATGTAGCCTACTAATCTCCAAAATGTTGGAGACTACATATAGAAAAATTGTTGCAATAAATATCAAAACATATGATTTTGTCAAAGTTAACCTACAAAGCAATGGCAGCCTTGGCAAAAGTATCTGCCATCAAACTCTGCATTACTGTAAAAATGCTGAAGGTTAAATTCATTGAAGATAGAGATCAACTCACTAGCTTCTGCAACCTGATGAAGCATGCTCAATATGCCAATTCCCAGGGTTGTCCTATCCTAAAATTTAAATACTCTTGAATGAGATGCTTCTCACACACCTTATTTAGTGACCTTTAAGCCATGAACAGAGCATGTGACAGAGCATTGCTATATTCGAATTCCAACCCATCTGCTAGGTAGTAGAAAAAGCCACCAGCTCTAATCTCCCCTGGATATGTGTATCTCCGTTGTTATGTGATTTTCTTTCCTTAAAATGAAGGTTATGACCCTTGCTGTTCTCCTTTTGTCCTCAATACTGTTTTAGATCGTTTAGTTTTGCTCTACCATGGATGTCGGTATGGCTAAGACATCAACCTTTTTAGTTCTATCAACTGCTCTTTTTCATGGAGCTCTTGAACTTTATTGTTGAGATTCCTGAACACGTGGAGGATTTCTGTTCACATTTACACCTTACTTAATCTCAACTGCTGCCCCTTTTGTTTAATCCTTTGTAAGATGGCTTTCCTTGTCTAGTGGATCGTTTCATGACTTTCTTTTGCATCGTAAGGTGGCAAGCTTCCAATGTTTGTAGCCATTGAAATTAAGTAACAATATGTAAGATATGCATAGGTATAGCATGAAAACCAGAATGTGAATCCTTTCCATTATAAGTTTCAACCCCATACATTTGAGCTTTCTCACTATATATTTGAAGCATCCTTGACGTTCTTTGCTTGGACCTGAAAACACTAATTCACAATTTCAAATTATATCTAATATATAAGGTTATATAAATGAGAATAATTTCTTTCTGAATGTTATATTGCAAATGTAAATTTTTGGTATATAGCACAAAACTTTTATTCTCCTTGCTTGCCTTACCTATTTGGACATCTTGAATCACTGTCGGACCTTAATTCTGTCAAGCCCGGGAATGTAATGTAGAAACTATTGACAAATGAAATGCACGAGAGTTGGACAACCAGAAAAAATATTCAATGAAATTTTATCTTCATTCATTCAAAATGTACATATTTAACAATAGAAAAATGATTGTTCAGTTCATGTTCTAGATGACTATTCAACTTCTAGTGTAGCTAGTAAATATAAAATATAAAATACTATCCTACTACTCCTAGGATTATGTACATTATTGTTACATCGCCCTCTTAATCTGTAGGGGAAATGGTAAAACCACTGTTTGTCTTGCACATTGGGCAACTTGTTTATGGTGACTCTTTTTCTTGATACGAAGCTCCAGTGTTTTGCAAAAGGTTTTTCTTGAGTGATTCCCTTTTGCAACTTTTCAAGAACCAAGATATGGACTTGGTATTTAGACTTTAGTTTGTTTTCTCAAGTCGAGTTAGCTTTCCACGAAGCTATATCCTATTTTGAGAGAATACAGCATCCAATTGCTCTGAAATTTTCACCACCATTTTTGTTTTGAGTGATGAAATTTGCAGAATGAGGTTCTCCAACTTCTATCTCTATCACTTCTGTGAGTGAAAACTAGAGAACCCAGGCTGATTGCGCTCATGAGTAGTCCAAAAGTGTGCCAACTACACCATATGACTTGAAAACTGGATAACCTAGGCTGATTGTACCCATGAGTAACCCGAAAGTTTGCTGAAACATGCATTGAATGATCTGACTTTCTCTCAAGCCGAAAAATGTGAACCACTTGCTGTCCACGATGTCCACACATAAAAACTGCTCTTGTGGCAGGAAAAATTGTGTTGAAAACGAAGGCATATGATGATCTTGCTTCATGGCACAATCATCAAAGACCAAAATGAAGTTTGCATTCTTAGGTGTTCAGGGGCTGTGTTGAATATTACTTGCTGAGATGTTGTAGTGATAAGTGGCAATATGCTGAATGACAAGTCAATGGATAATATGAGCAATCTCCAATTACTATGCTCAAAGAGCTCGAAATCTAAATCTTGATGTTTCTCCAAGTACCATGCTTAAAGAACTCGAAATCTGAATCCTAATATTCCCAAGTATCATGCTCAAAGAACTTGAAATCTGAATTCTGATGATCCCCCCTGTAAGATGAGAGTGGAGAGCTGTTGCAAAGGCCCCCTGGAAAGAGAACAATGAACTTGTGTATAGAAATGCACAACTCAATGATGCGCTTGCGGGTTTTCATCATGAGTCTCCATTAAGTTGCCCTTTCGGGTTTTCAAATTACAACTCAAGTGCAAAAGTATGATCAACAAGAGGCAGTTCCTTGGCCTCAGATAATCTATATTGAGCTGCATATCTAGCGGTCTCATTATCAAAATCCCAACGCAAAAAATTATTGCTCTAATCAACACCAAAGATATCGAGAGCATAATTATCCTTTGTGGAAATTGGGTGCAACTCTACAATTTTCTTAGTAGGTTGTCGCTCAATAGTACAAGTATCAGTATCTGTGTCTGCAATGCTTAGTTCATCATCAATTGGATCGACAACAACTTCCGCATCAAGAGTAGACAACCTCAACAGACTTTCGTACCATTGCTGAACAATGTTTATGATTTGGAGTTTATTATCAACTAAATTGATAGAAGCGTCCATATCAATTGTAGATGAGCCATCATTTGAAATGGTGGATTGGACTCTCCTATAGGATTTTGACAAAAGGCGAATCTCTATTTGCCATTTATAATGATCTGTCCATCCAAAATGCATATGCATCATTGATTTGGTAGGTGGATCTCTAACATAACATTGTTTTGTAGAATGTGTGTGTTGATCACATGATAGACAAGGATGGAGATCAAAACAATTATCGGAGGTATGTCCTCAACATCCACAATGACAACAAGTTTGGACTTGATGGGTTTTAGTGCAAGTTGATTTTGATTGACATGACAACTTGTCAATTTCACATGGCTGACCAACAGGTGAAGACTCAACTTGACTATTGTTTTGAATACCTTCAAACACAAATTTGATTGTTTTGGAATATTTTGGCACATGAAAATTCACAACACTTGTATACCCTAGACTAAGACGATGTTTGTTGGGTTTTATTATCTCCCAGACATGCTTAGCACATGGAGACTCAACAATGGGAGTATTGACAGGTATTGTATCCTTGATGGCTTTTGACAACACACTTTTTGACTTAGAATTAACAATATTTTTTTGTGGCACATGAAGGGGCTCAACACTTGTCTTCAAAGACTTTTTGTCTCTTTCTGCCTTTTGAGTTGTACTTCTTGAAGAAGAGACATCGACATCTTTCTTCTTTGTAATGCTGTTTTGTGACACATGAGGGGGCTTAACATTCTTCTTCAATGACTTTTTGCCTTTACCAGCCTTTTGAGTTGAACTGCTTGAAGAAGGAACATCATTGTTGACAACATCTTTCTTCTTTGGTGAGGCATTGGGTGGTTGATCTTGCAACCTATTGATTTCTTGTTGCAACATCTTGTATTGGTTGCAAAACTGCATGAACACGGTTTGTATTGACCCCACACTATTCAAATGACTATATTAAAAAAATGTCCCCAATTTTAAAACCATGAGATTGACTCCCAAATTATTAAAATACTCTGAAATTTGCTATGTTTAATATCAAATCCTGGAATTACTTATCCTTTCAAATTACTGTTATAAATTAAACAAATCACTACTGCAAACAAAATATGTGTACTCAGATCTGCACTAGTTACTCAGGAATGAATAGCAGTAAAATCATTGTTATCCAGTATTGGAATACATTGTTCAATACAAGTGGCCCAACTCAGTAACTTAAATCAAAACAACTTATGCTATGCTGACCCAGACTACAAAATCTTTGGATTTAAACAAAATACCTGCAGTACATATAAAATCAGTGATAAGAATGAAGGTTCCTGACCAGACTATTGATCTGGCTGGTCTACACACTTCCAGGGTGTAGCGTTATAGATTTGTAATCAAATTTGAGGGCGATGTATTACAGCACTGGAAACTTGATGCGACTGCTGGAAGATATTCGCTGGCCTGGGAGACTCCACAAAGATGTTACAGTTTAGCCACACATCCAGATCCGCTGGGAAAGATGGCTGCACCTTGTCTCAGTCCTAAGTCGTGACTTCCTTCTGTGTGATCCGCTAGGAATGGGAAGGCACCAGTGAAGCAGCTGAAGGTAGGTGGTCAGTCTCCTGGCGGCTGCTAACACAGTATTCCAGCGCCAACTGAGATCAATTTGAGTTTATGGAGATTAGGGTGTTAGATATCCAGGTGTGATCGCTCCTCCAGTTTCAGGGCTTGGCAAGACAATACTTGAGGGTTTCGTCTCAAGTAAAGAGAAATGTGAACAACAATGTTAAATCCCAAAATCCGCGTGTCTCCAAATGAACTCCCATCTTGCTTATATATCCATGCGCTTGACTCCAAAAGTGGCCGACTAGCTTTGATTTTGAATTTTGTCTTGGCGTCGACCTGAAAACTTAGAAATTCAAATTAAATTGTGTTTTTTTGTTTTTTGTTTTACATAGTAAACATCATTAATATTATATTTTCATTAATAATCTTAATATTATTATTTCATTAATAATCTTAATATTATTATTTTAATATTATAATATAAATATAGTGTTGATAAACACTTTTTTATTTATGTCAAAATGGGTCTCAATTGAGAGACGAGACATGACAGTCCTCCCCTCTCCGATTTTGCTTGTCCTCAAGCAACTTCAAATTAGGATGATCAAAGATTTCAGCTCCTTCCCATGTGGCGTCTTGAAGAGGCAAATTCTTCCACTTCACCAAATATTGTGGAATAACCTTATTTCGGAGCTTCTTCTCCCGCATGGCTATGATTGCTTAGGGTTCCAAAACCAATTTCCCTTCATTGTCAACAGGAGGCAACTCGGCACAAGGCGTGATATGCTGTCCCAACACCTTCTTGAGGCGAGATACATGAAAAACATTATGAATTGTGCTGTTTGCTGGTAACTCCAGCTCATATGCCACTTCTCCAACCCTCTATGTGATCTTATAAGGCACGAAAAAATTGTGGTTTTAGCTTCTGCGCACCACTTCCCTTGAGTGTAGATTTCCTATAAGGCTGCAACCTATGGAAAACCAAGTCTCCCACTTCAAATGTTCTTTCCAAATGACGGCGATCGACATGCATCTTTTGCTGATTTTGGGCATGCTGCAAGTTCTCTTTGAGTGCATTCAAAATGTCCATACTTTTCTGCACTAAATCTCTCGCTCTGGGAACTCTATTATCTGAAAGAATCAAATCTACAAATGACAATGCCTCATACCCATATGATGCTTTGAAATGAGACATACCTATTGACATATGATGGGTGGAATTGTAACAATATTTTCCAAGATGAAGCCATTTGACTCACATTGTTTGCTGCCCCGTAACATAATTTCTGAGGTATCCTTCAAGCCATTTGTTCACAATTTCCATTTGTCCATCCGTTTGTGGGTGATAGCTAGTACTCGGAGTCAATTCCATGCACGTCAAACATTGATAAACTTGTTGTCCCTGTCACTCACAATGTTTCTAGGCAGCCCATTTAATCTAAACACCTCTCTAAAGAACAAATCAACCACCTGTGGAGCTCTATACTCAGATGATATAGCAAAAAAGTGAGCATACTTAATGAGTCTATCTACCACCACGAAAATACCATCTTTACCTTGTACTTTCGGAAATCCTGTGATGAAGTCCATCGAAATACTATCCCATTTTTGATTTGGGATTGGCAAGGGCTGCAACAAACCAGCTGGAAATACTTGCTCTACCTTGTTTTGTTGGCACACTATACACTCTCTAACATGCTTCAAGACATCTCCTTTGAGGCCCTTCCAAGTTCTCTCACTTGTTTGTATGTTTTGTAGTACCCTTGATGACCCGCTAATGGAGTGTCATGATATGCTCTCAAAATCTTCTCCTTTATCTTCGATCCTGGGAAAAGATACAACTGGTCTTTGTATAGAATGAGCTCTTCAACTACCTTGTACTTGCCATCTTGCACCTTGCTTTCTAAGATGTCACTAGCCAATGCATCCTTAGCATACTCCACTAATGTAGAAGCTTTCCAATCAGTAGAATTTCAGTCATGGAACATAAATAAGGCCTCCAAGATAATGCATCAACCACCACATTGTTTTTCCCTTTCACATACTCTATATCAAAATCATAAGCCTGTAACTTGCTTACCCATTTTTGTTGTCTATCATTCAAATCTTTTTGATTGAGGAAGAATCTCAAGCTGTTATGATCCGTCTTCACCACAAATTTTCTACAAACCAAGTACTGCCTTAACTTAGCCAATGCATGCATGATGGCTAACATTTCCTTGTCGTAAATGGAAAAGCTCCTCTCCAACTCCTCGAGCTTGCAACTCTCAAAAGCTATTGGGTGTTTGTCTTGTATCAACACCGCTCTAATACCTTCTTCTGAAGTATCATACTCTAATACAAATGGGCGTGAAAAATCTAGAATAGCCAACACAGGACATGTACTCATTACCTCTTTGAGCTTATCAAAAGCCCTCTGCGCCTCCTCACTCCAAGAGAATGCTCCCTTCTTAGTCAAATTGGTCAACAGAGCAACCAACTGTGAAAACCCTCTGAGGAATCTTCTATAGTAGCTACAAAGGCCCACAAAGCCTCTCAAATGTGAAAGTCCTGGGACGTGGCCACTCCCTTATTGCCTTGATCTTCTCCTCATCAACACTAACACCTTGTGCACTAATCTTGTGTCCCAAATACAAGATTTCCGTCATCCCAAACTCGCATTTGGATGCCTTGGCAAAGAGTGACTGCTGCTCAAGAATTCCCAAAACCTCATCTATATGCCTTATATGATCCTCCCAAGACTTGCTATAGATTAGTATGTCATCAAAGAAAACCAAAAGAAATCTCCTCAATGGCTTACTAAATACTTGATTCATTCAAGAATGAAATGTAGCAGCGGCATTAGTTGACCCAAATGGCATGCTTGAAATGACACCAAAAAGCTGTCTTGTGAACATCCTCTTTCCTCATCTGAATCTGGTGGTACCCTGAACACAAATCAATCTTAGAAAAATACACTGGACCATGAAGCTCATCTATCAACTCATCAACCCTGGGAATTAGATAGCGGTTTTTGATTGTCTTCTTATTGAGTGCTCTATAGTCAATGCACATCCTCATTGTGCCATCCTTCTTCTTCACCAACACCATTGAAGAAGCAAAAGTACTAGAGCTAGGTTGTATATGTCCTATATCAAGTAGCTCCTTAATTGCCTTCTCAATCTCTTCCTTGTACCTCCTTGGGTGGTGATAAGGTGTGGTAATGACTGGTTTTGCTCCCTCCAACTCACTGGTGTGCTCAAAACCCCTCTTAGGAGGTAATTTGGGTGGAATGTCGCTGAAGACCATGCTATATGTAATGTCCCGTAGGTTGGCGGTGGGTGATGTGCCCCACCTGGTTGGAGATGTGCCCCTTTCCAGCACTCATGGCCCAAGGTCTCCTTGTGGATGCTTCGGCGGGGAGATGAGCCTCCACTCTTAACACCAGGGGGCGCCATTCACCATCAGTCCAGGCTTTTGGCGTAGTGGTTGCCTTAGCTTGGTATCATAGTCGAGGTCTCGAGGTCGAGACTCTTCGGGGTGAGCGGATTGTAATATCCTGTACGCTGGCGGTGGGTGATGTGCCCCACTGGGTGGGAGATGGGCCCCACCTTAAGGGAGATGTGCCCCTTTCCAACGCTCGTGGCCCAAGATCTCCTCGTGGATGCTCCTGGGGAGATGAGCGCCCACTCTTAATGCCGGGGGGCGCCATTCACTATCCGTGGGTGCATGCTCATCACCAGTAACTGTCATAGAAATCGGAACTGTAACTACTGGAGACGAAGACTGTGCTAGCTCAACTCCACAGTAAGCTCATGTATCCGTAGCTCTGACTCTTGAAGGGCTGATTGAATGCTCTTCAAAGAGTCTGTGGTGACCTCAAGCTCATAGGTGAGCTCATCAACCTCCTCTTCCTTTCCCCTTAGAGCATCATGATAAATACCGTCGATCATGAGAAGATGATCTCTATCTGATAACAGCTGTAGGTAATTATTCTTCATTACTCCAACCGCATCTCTAAGTGCCTAATACTCGGCAAAGGAAAGTTCACTATCAAAGTGCTGATGTGTCTCTGGAGTCTTCCAACAACAATTTACCAACAATTGTTGAGCAACATCAAAGTGTTCTATGGTTGAAGCAACCATGCCTTCGTTCACCTTCAATTGCCTTGCCAAATGAGTAGACCCTTCTGACAATTTGTCTCCATACAAATTTTCTGATTGGTATTCTGAACTATGGAAAGAGGCTGAATTATCATCACTCACCGATTGGTAAGCATCCTCATGTGTGCTATCAACTTCACACACATCCTCGTCAAGTGTATTGCTGTTATGAATCTCTTGGGATGGCTCAACTGACATGCTAGAGGCTGCTGAATCGCCAATATCAATGCTCACCTCCCCTATCAAAATAGATGCATGCACATCCGTCAAACAATCCTTGGAATCATCTCTATTAAGCAGCTCTTCAGTTCTACTCCCATCTTCCAAGGTCTGATATACCAAATCAAACTCGTTGTGGCATGAATCCACAACACCTATTGCGTCAATATCACCCAAAACGGGAGTGTCTGCATTGGGTGACTCCCCACAACCATCATCATCATGTGTAATAGCAGTATCCTCACGCTGATGCAAAGAGATCAAATTGTTGTCACAAAAATCAGAACTATTATGGCTTGTATCCTCCTGGTATTCTTCGTGTTTGCCACTCATATTTTGTGTGCCAACGTTAGAAGTATCTTTTACAATTTTTTCCTCTTGTGCCATAACACTTAAATCGCCACTACACTCAGGAGAATGATTGCTGTCATAAAAATCAGAATTGTTATCAAGGCTGATAACCTCTTGAGTGCTAAAAGTAACTTTATTTGCCAAACCAACATCAATTTGTGAGTCCCTTTTATCTGTGCATTGGTGGTTAGGCTCCCGAATTTCTTTGCAAGAGAAGCATAGGCCTTGTCTTCTCATTTGGTTCTTGCTCATTCTTGTATCTTGTAAATCACAAGCAATACATTCTTCTTCTGTCAAGAGATGTCTAATTTTCTCAATTTTCTGCTCAACCAATGTCTTTGACAACCAATGTGTTGCAGGTGAAACATGTTCTTTTCTCCAAATACTTAGCAAGTTAGATAATAACAACTTGGAGATATCAACATCTTCATCTAAAATCATAGACAAGATAGTTTGCATTGCTGTTTTAACATCATCCGCATAATATTTTCTGATTTTGTCAAAGAAACAATTGAACATTTCAAGAAGTAAATCATTACACTTGAGATCAATCCAAAAGACCCATGACCTGTCCTGAGCCATCACTACTAACATCTTAGCAATCTTTTTGAAAGATAAGCTTCTAGTATCACCTAAGCCATGAAAACTTTCAATAATCAGCTGTAAAAACTCCTTCATTAAGTCATCTTTATAGGGTGCTTCAGGAGCTGAAATTCTTATTACTTCACTGATGCATGTGATAACCGCCAATCTTACATCCTTATATGGATGTTTCAGCAGCTCCGGTTCACACAACGAAGTTTTTAAATGGACCAAAGCCAACTGTATTATAGGAGAAGATGACCGAGGGACTTTAGATAAACAATCCTTAGCTTCATCCACAGTGCTGAGAAGACTTTTATCTGACCAGTGCAACGATTTAAGCTTCAAACCTACATCAAAAAGTCTTTCATAAAGACCATCCTTTACGAGAGATGCCATGATCTCACATTCCTTGTTCAAAACCTATCAACTGCCCAACTTGAACACTCATGCAAGTGCTGCTCACTCACATACAAAGCTAAGCTGTAAGTTTCATATTTTCATCTGCATGTCTCATATTCTTATCTGCATGTCTAAACCCGACCTCACAAGATGGCAAGATTTTTAGCTCTGATACCACTGTAATATACACCCTTGGTGACATCGAAATACTCTTCTGATTATGCTATCACCAACCAAGAAAGTCAACTCTGACTGAATTGCAAGAGAACTTGAAAATGGGGACATTACACTATGCTTGTCTAGAATAGGCTGAATATCAATGTGAGTAGTCTTTCCTCCCTTGGGTGAAAGTCTATCGGTGATCAAACATTGTGCTGCCCACTCTACCTATCCATGTTGTAAAGGTCACTCCATCCTCTTAGCTGAAACAACTCTCGGCTCTTGTCATGTCCCGATTTTAGGGCATTGTTTAAATTAAAGATTTAAACGTCATGATAAAGAAAACAGTGAGAAATCAGTGAAAATGCCTTCGTAAAATAACAATTCGAGTAATAGAAATAATTACAATATTAAAATAATATTATTATATGAATATTTCAATATAATATATTTATATTATTATGTTTATAAATAACAAATGTAAATATTATCCATTTAATTATAATTATAATAATTATAAATATAAGTTATAAATATAAATTATTTATCATAAACAAATATTATAAATTAGTTAATATAAATATAAATATAAATATTATATTAAATAATATATAAGGGGAACAATTCTCCTAAACCCCCGATGACCCTAAGCAGCAACCAAGGTTGCGATTAATATATGTGTTAAAGCAATTAAAAATGCAGCGATTCCATCAAATAATAACAACGATTAGAAGGGATATGATATGGAAGGCTACATCACCCATCATAAGGGACAACCAATGGTATTTAAAGAGGAAGGGATGGTTTCAAAAAGGCATCGAATGGAATAGAATCAGGAGTCTCTCTAAAGAAGTTTGCAACAATAAAAAGGGTTAGAAGTCAGGCAAGGAATGCAGAATTACACATCAGAAATTCTCTGTGGGTCTGCAGCAATATAATACTAGTGATCAGCCAATATTAACATTGAGAATATTCAAGGTTTTACTTCTGAGTTTAAAAGCAGATTTAGAAAGAGAAAAAAAGGAGAAGAATAAGAAGTAAAGAAGAATATATTCCTGAGTTAAATATATATATTTCTGAGTTTAAGGCAGATAGAGGGGAATAATATATTTCTAAGTCTAAGAATATATATATTCAATAGGGAAATACATCTAATGGATAAGATAAAAATTACAATTTCTCATATTCCTTGACGGAGATAACAAGGAGTATATTTGAGAGTAGATCTAAAAGAGGATTGTGAGTTCATATAATTGTGGTAGGGTGTTTATATAGGATGGTGTCTAAATATGATTAATAGGTTATGCATATAATAATTAATAGTTCATGCACATTATCATTTATATTTCACTTTCATGATGCGTTGCTGATATGATTGTTTGCAACTATGAATTGATTAGTTTATTATGCATTAATATGGAATCTTGTATGAATGTTATGATGAGGGAATTAAGGGCCTCCGAGGAGGGGAAACGGCGTTGGGATCATCCTCTAAGTACGCCACCCCATGGTGGATGGCTGAGGCTTGCCACATGTGGGCCAAGGGGGCATAGGAAGTCGCTCTTGGGCTTAAATGGAGTGATTTCCGGGACACCCTGCTGTAGTTGCACTCCAACCTCACATCATGATGATTAATTGAATCATAAGAGGAAGCAGAATGGTTCTGATAAGGGGAACGGTGATAGGATGCCTCACTAGGCACCCCACCCCATATGGATGGCAAGAGGCCACATGGGGCCAAGAGGGGTGAAGCACTCGCTCTTGGGCCTAGGGTAGAGGGTTTCTTGGGCACCCTATCAAACCACTTTGCTCCAGGAATTAGAAACCCTAGCCCTAAACTTGTGGGATTTTAATTTTTAAGGTAAAATTAGTATTGTCCCAATAGGGGACATTACAAGTGGTATCAGAGCATCTTTCCTGCCATCCTGTGTATGCTTTATGTGTATTTAAATGTATTCAAGTGTATACCTTGTGATTTATGTGTATTCAAATGTATACTTCGTGGCTTATGTCTATTTAAGTGTATTCAAAGGTATAGTTTGTGACTTACGTTCATATGAATACTTTGTGTATTGCGTGTATGCTTCATACTCGTGTATACTTGATGACCTTGGGATGGTGGACAGGTCCATGGTGTAGTATGGGATGCACCGAATCCCCTTCCCAATTGTCCGACAATATACTTCATGACTATGTATTCGAGTGTACTTGTATTCAAGTGTATACTTTATGACTTTGTATTTGAGTGCATACTCTATGACTTGTATTTGCATGACTTTGTAATTGTATTTGAGTGTATACTCTATGACTTTGTAATTGTATTTGAGTATGTACTCTATGACTTGACTATGTATTCGAGTGTATACTCTATGACTTTGTAATTGTATTTGAGTATGTACTCTATGACTTGACTATGTATTCGAGTGTATACTCTATGACTTTGTAACTGTATTCGAGTATGTACTCTATGACTTGACTATGTATTCAAGTGTATACTCTATGACTTTGTAATTGTATTCAAGTGTATACTCTGACTTGACTATGTATCTGAGTGTATACTCTATGACTTGTATTTATATTCGATTGTATACTCTATGATTTTGTATTCAAGTGTATGTATTTGAGTGTATACTTTATGACTTGTATTTGTATTCAAGTGTATACTATATGACTTGTATTTGTATTCGAATGTATACTCTATGACTTTGTACTCAAGAATATGTATTCGAGTGTATACTCTATAACTTTGTATTTGTATACTCTGTGACTTTGTATTCAAGTGTATACTTCATGACGATGTATTCGAGTGTATACTCTATGACTTTGTATTTGTATACTCTGACTTTGTATTCAAGTGTATACTCTATGACTTTGTGTGTACTCCATGACTTATATGTATTCAAGTGTATTTAGGTGTATACCTTATGAATGTATTCAAGTGTATTCATGAATATAACCTGTATTCGAGTGTGTTCAAGTGTATACCTTGTGGCTTATGTGTATTCAAGTGTATACATTGTGGCTTATGTGTATTCGAGTGTATTCAGGTGTATACCTTGTGGCTAATGTGTATGCGTGTATTCATGCGACTTATGTATCTAAGTGTATACTTTACGACTTACATGTATGCTTTGTGACTTGATGTACTCATACGTATACCTCATGTATTATTCGCATATATGCTTCATGCTTCTTGTATATACTATATTTATACTTTATGTATCACATGTATTGATGTGTTATTTCATGTATCTTCAACAAGATGTGTTCTTATAATTACTTTATGCTTAAAACTATGAGAATGTTAAAGATGTTGTCTTTCCAGTGGCTCAAGGCTCAAGCTACTCGGTTGTGTGCTTGAGCTACCTGGTTGTGTGCTTGAACTACTTGCTTGTCTACTTGAGCTACTTGCCTACTTGCTTGAGCTGGTTGCCTACGTGCTTGAGCTACTTGCCTACCTGCTTGAGCTGCCTGCGTGCTTGAGCTACTTGCCTACTTGCTTGAGCTGGTTGCCTATGTGCTTGAGCTACTTGCCTACTTGCTTGAGTTGGTTGCTTGCGTGCTTGAACTACTTGCTTGTTTACTTCTACTTGCCTAATTGTTTGAGCTGGTTGCCTACATGCTTGAGCTGGTTGCCTACTTGCTTGAGCTGGTTGCTTGCGTGCTTGAGCTACTTGCCTACTTGCTTGAGCTAGTTGCTTGTGTGCTTGAGCTACTTGCCTACTTGCTTGTGTACCTGAGCTACTTGGTTGTCTACTTCAATTTTATTATGTAATTAAATGGCAATGCATGTAACCTACAAATTGGTGTAATCACTTCTATATTTAAGAGCCTGAGGAGATCACTCACCACCATTCGACCTTGAGGTGAAAAAGGGAAGAGCATTTCATCTAAGAAAGATATCCAAAACATCATTAAAGAATTCAATTGAGAGGATCAATGTCTTAGCAACAATTCTTTGAGGAAATCAATGAGTTTAGAAGCATCATAGTTATAATTGTTTGAGGACAAGCAATTTTGGGCGGGGTGGACTGTCATGTCCCGATTTTAAGGCATTGTTTAAATTAAAGATTTAAATGTCACGATAAAGAAAACAGTGAGAAATCAGTGAAAATGCCTTCGTAAAATAACAATTTGAGTAATAGAAATAATTACAATATTATAATAATATTATTATATGAATATTTCAATATAATATATTTATATTATTATGTTTATAAATAACAAATGTAAATATTATCCATTTAATTATAATTATAATAATTATAAATATAAATAAATTTAAGTAATAAATATAAATTATTTATCATAAACAAATGTTATAAATTAGTTAATATAAATATAAATATAAATATTATATTAAATAAATATTAAATAATATATAAGGGGAACAATTCTCCTAAACCCCCGATGACCCTAGGCAGCAACCAAGGCTGCGATTAATATATGTGTTAAAGCAATTAAAAATGCAGCGATTCCATCAAATAATAACAACGATTAGAAGGGATATGATATGGAAGGCTACGTCACCCTTCATAAGGGACAACCAATGGTATTTAAAGAGGAAGGGATGGTTTCAAAAAGGCATCGAATGGAATAGAATCAGGTGTCTCTCTAAAGAAGTCTGCAACAATAAAAAGGGTTCGAAGTCAGGCAAGGGATGCAAAATTACACATCAGAAATTCTCTGTGGGTCTGCAGCAATATAATACTAGTGATCAACCAATATTAACATTGAGAATATTCAAGGTTTTACTTCTGAGTTTAAAAGCAGATTTAGAAAGAGAAAAAAGGGAGAAGAATAAGGAGAAGTAAAGAAGAATATATTCCTGAGTTAAAGATATATATTTCTGAGTTTAAGGCAGATAGAGGGGAATAATATATTTCTAAGTCTAAGAATATATATATATATATATATATATTCAATAGGGAAATACATCTAATGGATAAGATATAAATTACAATTTCTCATATTCTTTGACGGAGATAACAACGAGGAGTATATTTGAGAGTAGATCTAAAAGAGGATTGTGAGTCCATATAATTGTGGTAGGGTGTTTATATAGGATGGTGTCTAAATATGATTAATAGGTTATGCATATCATCATTAATAGTTCATGCACGTTATCATTTATATGTCACTTTCATGATGCATTGTTGATATGATTGTTTGCAACTATGAATTGATTAGTTTATTATGCATTAATATGGAATCTTGTATGAATGGTATGATGAGGGAATTAAGGGCCTACGAGGAGGGGAAATGACGTTGGGATCATCCTCTAAGTACGCCACCATATGGTGGATGGCTGAGGCCTACCATAGGTGGGCCAAGGGGGCATAGGAAGTCGCTCTTGGGCTTAGATGGAGTGATTTCGAGGACACCCTGCTGTAGTTGCACTCCAACCTTCCATCATGATGATTAATTGAATCATAAGAGGAAGCAGAATGGTTCTGATAAGGGGAATGGTGATAGGACGCCTCACTAGGCACCCCACCCCATATGGATGGCAAGAGGCCACATGGGGCCAGAGGGGTGAAGCACTCGCTCTTGGGCATAGGGTAGAGGGTTTCTTGGGCACCCTATCAAACCATTTTGCTCCAGGAATTAGAAACCCTAACCCTAAACTTGTGGGATTTTAATTTTTAAGGTAAAATTAGTATTGTCCCAGTAGGGGACATTACAGCTCTCCATTGGATAAACCCCAAAGAACTACCTCCTTACCATTTGATTGGAATTTCAGCTCTATAGTTTGATAGTTGTGATTATACCCTCCTAGTGAGAACAACCATTGTACGTTCAAAACCATGTCGCCCTCACCTATGCCAACCACATAAAAAGCATCACATATCTTGTGCCCACCCAAAGTAACATCAAGTTGCTGAATCCTCCGTGTGCATGGGATGGTAAATCCGACTACATTGAATCCTTCAAAGTCTTCTGTCTTCAATCTTATCCTAGACACCAAGCCTTCATCAATGAAATTATGAGTAGCGCCACTATCAATCAAAATTGTCACCTCGTGCCCCTGTAGCACTCCTCGCACTCGAAAGAATGATATATCTAGGTGCTCTTGAAAGAGTGGCAAGTGCACCTCCTGTTGATTCTTCCATTCCTTGACCCCCATGGTCTACAACATCCACAACAACTTCAGATTTGAACATTTCTACCTCTATGCAACGTACTTGTCCCTTTCCTGAACATCTGTGACTCGACTCCCATGGTTCTCTACAAGAAAAGCATAATTTTTTTCTTCAGAGTTCATTCTTAGCATCCTCTTCCTTGCTTGACTTCGGAGGTAATATCTTGGGTTGTGTAAAGTCCTTGTGGAATGGTCTCCTTTGCTGTCTCGATGATTCATTCTTGGAATAGGACTTGTGCTTGGTTGTAGTGGTCTCCAATTTCAATGCTCTTTGAATTGCCTCCTGTAGGGATGAAGGCTCAAAAACGCTAACCAAACCCCTGAGTAATTTTGTCAACCCTTCAATAAACAAGAATGTGAGTCTACCCTCAGTAACATTCGGCATCATGACTGAAACCCTTTGAAATTCTGCAACATACTCTTCTACTGAACCTCGCTGCTTCAGTCCTGTCAATTCTTTGAAATGCATCTCCGGATTCTTTCTGTCGAATCTCTCTATGAGCCTATGTGTAAAACCAATGTATGTCACAATATGTAGATGCCCTTGTGTGATAATTCCATCCTGCCACCACTCATGTGCAACACCATCCAAATGAAGAATAGCAAACTTGATAGCTTCTTCCTCTACCATGGGACTAAGTGAGTTACGTATCTAGCTTTTGAACCCAAGCTCTTGTTGTGACCTTCCCTGAACCATCAAAAGTTGGGAGTGTCATCTTACTCACTCTATGTTGTAGATCCCTGCTATCATGCTGCATAGGTTGCCTTCCCTTTGATCCATTCCTTGCATTGAAAAAGTGCATGAAAGTAATGTCACGTCTCAGATCGGGATCAAGTCTCGAGTACTCATCTACGCAGGCATTGAAGTCATTTGCTGTTCGAATTGGCTACTCTTCTGCTTGGGGTAGCTCTACTCTAGGCAAAAATGTGGGCTGTGTGGGATGCAGTGTGGCACCAATTGGATTCCTACTATTATTTGTATGCATTTCAACTCCATTCTGATTTGTATAACTTCCTTCTGCCCCATTATTTTGTGCAGATCTGCTAGGATTATTCATGTTTTGTAGCATTTAGAGGAGTATTTGTGTTGTTTGCTCTTGCTTTTTGGCCATTTGTTCTTGTTTCTCTATAATTTACTGTTGCATTTGCATAAATGCTCTCCAATCATCCCGATCCATCTTCTCCTTACCTCTGCCTCCAATTCCGACTTTCCCTTGCTATGCTTTTGCCTTTAGCTTCTTCCTTTCTCTCTATAAAGTACACTGATCCCTTTGGCTCAATTGCATCAACAAAAAGTACCTTCAGGCTGACAGGATAGCTTGCTCTGATACCACTGAAATGTGCTATGTGTAATATCAAATCCTGGGATTGCTTATCTTTTCAAATTATTGTTATAAGTTAAACAAATCACTACTAAAACGAAATATGTGTATGCTCACTGTAAAGACTGTAAAATACCACTTACTAAAAGTAACCCACGAAAAAGCAATTTCAATCCATAAATAATTAACTAGAATTATATTCTTATAAAATAGTGTGAAAAAGGAAAATAATTAACCTTCTTCCCACAAATGTCACAACTTGCGAATAATACCTTTCTACAATCATCCAAAGTGATTCAATACATCTATTAACAAAATAGCTTAAATAAGAGGACTAAGCCTTACAATATTTAGCCATGTAGGCTCATATAAGAGTATCACATCAATCATAGGTTAGCTTTTAACATGTAAACCTTACAACATCCTATATTTTACTTAAACAAATATTCAATAACTTGATGCAAGCACAATCTACTATGCCCTTAAAGCGGAAACAAACATAGTTGATTTCCCATCTCATTAACCCTTAGAGGAAAGATAATGAAGCTTATAGATCTAAGAAAATTTCAGCAGCATAACAACATGTAAATTAACACTTTAAGAACATGAAAGAAGAAGAAAATAGACAGAAGAGAAGAAACACCAATATATGTGGGGAAAACCCTTTCGGGTAAAAAACCCCACCCTCGAAAACATTGAACCAATGTATTAATCTGCAACCACAAACATATTACAATAGACTTGCAGGCTCAAAGCCTTAACATGGAGATTTACATCTTGCTCCTCTGGAGGAAAAACTCACAGCATAACCCTGCATAAAAACTCCCCCCCCAAATAACTCCTCAAGCCTTCAATTTATAGAAGTTCCAATACAATAATCCACCAAAAAGGAAACTCAAAACCATGAGTTACAATTCCTAGTCATGGAGAAACAAATCCACCGCAATATAGAAAGTTACTCAAATCATAACCGACTCTCCAAATATGGCACTCCATTTTGACTCCGAAAATCATGCTTTCGCAATCTCCTAAAATCTTGCCTAATTTCTTTCTTTGATGAAGATGTCAAACTTGCAATCCTTTGAAACGAACATTGCCCCAAATTATCACAATTGCTCATCCAAAATCCTCTCCTGGAATGCAATCAATATAATTAAACAAATATTGCCTAATGTAATTTATTTATTTTTGATCCTACAAGGAAAAATCTCACTAAAATGTAAACTTACCTTTCTTTTCTCCTCCAAAATCCCTTCTTTTTCTCCTCTATTTATTTATATCTAATGTTCCTTCTAAATTCACTATTGTTCTGAAAAAGTAAAAATACACTCAAAGGAAATTTAGAAACTAATAGTAAATTCAATTAATGACAATTCATAAAAGACATTTCCCTAAAATGATATTCTTAATTTCTAAAAAAAATTGAACTACATTTATTACTAATTTTAATTGGCACTTATTAAATTTGTTTATTACTAAATACCTAATTAGTTTATCATAATATTCTAGTTTAAATAAAATAAATATAAATATTTTTTTCTCACAAAAAGGCAAGTTCCTTAATCACCACATAAATTCACTAAAACTAAATTTAAATTAAATTAGATAAGATTTAATAATTAAAATACAATTTAAAAATAATAATTAAAGTCAAGTTTTCATAGCAAGAACTACTTATAAACTTACTAATAATTGTGAGTTTCATTCACACAATTTAGAAATATCTAATAATGAAGAATTAGCTTTTCTAATTTTCTAATATAAAATAGTCATCTTTTTATTTTGTTGCTTTTATCTCATGAAAACTTGCTATTAAAATAATAAATCAGATAAATATACTCCTAATATTTCTTTCTTTCTAATTTAGTTATCTACTTTGTTTTTGCATTATTCTATTTTCATTTTCTCTTAATATGGCTTTTTCCCTTGATTTTAGCTTCTGATTTTCTATTTTCGTTTTTTTTTTTCTATGAATTATTTCTATTGTTATAAAATAAAACATATATTCTAATTTTGAAAATGGCATAAATTTAATAACTAAACATAATTTTATTAATTAATTTGTCACACAATTATTTATAAAAATAATAATTAATAAAATATATTTCTTTCCCTCACATACAATTTCAAATAAAATCAATATATATAATTTAAATTACTTTTATTTCACCAAGAGCATTTTTAACTAACAATTAATTAAATAACAACTATAACATATTAAATAATTTTCTTTTCTAGTAAAATAAGAAAACAATATATCAACAAAATTAATTTATGCAATGACTATGCAACTATATGCCATCTAAGTGCCCATGTGTGCAAATTTCTTTCACCACAGTCGCTATCAGTTGACTAGATGCCCCCTCCTCGATGACACTCTCTCTGTCGAGAGTATATTCTTGTTACACACATGAGTCAAAGTTTGGTCAACGATCATTAAAATAGTATATTAAATTGAAAATTAATTATTGAAAATAGGGGTTATGACACTCATCCAGACTACAAAATCTCTGGATTTAAACAACAATACCAGCAGTACATATAAAATTAGTGATAAGAGTGAAGGTTCCTGACCAGGGTATTGATTTGGCCAGTCTACACACTTCCAGGGTGTAGCGTTATAGATTTGTAATCAAATGTGAGGGTGATGTATTGTAGCACTGGAAACTTGATGCTACTGCTCGAAGATATTCACTGGCCTGGGAGACTCCACGGAGATGTTATAGTTTAGCCACACATCCAGATCCGCTAGGAAAGATGGCCGCACCTTGTCTCAGTCCTAAGTCGCAACTTCCTTCTGTGTGATCCGCTAGGAATGGGAAGGCACTAGTGAAGTGGCTGAAGGTGGACAGTCTCCTGGTGGCTGCTAACACAGTATTCCAGCATCGAGATCAATTTCAGTTTATGGAGGTTAGGGCGTTAGATATCCACGTGTGATTGCTCCTCTAGTTTTAGGACCTGGCAAGACAATACTTGAGGGTTTCGTCCCAAGTAAAAAGAAATGCAAACAACAATGTTAAATCCCAAAATCTGTGTGTCTCCAAATGAACTCTCATCTTGCTTATATATCCATGCGCTTGACTCGAAAAATGGCCGACTAGCTTTGATTTTGAATTTTGTTTTGGCATTGACCTAAAAGCTTAGAAATTCAAATTTAATTTAATTTAATTTTTTTAAAAGATTTTAAACATCATTAATATTATTATTTCATTAATAATCTTAATATTATTATTTCATTACTAATCTTAATATTATTATTTCATTGCTAATCTTAATATTATTATTTTAATATTATAATATAAATATATTATTTATATCAAAGTGGGTCTTAGTTGAGAGACGGGACATGACATACTCGCTCAAAAGATGTAAACTCTAAACTGACCAATTAAATTCCCAAATGAAAAGTTTTTGGACTCAAATTGGTGAGCAAAGATAACTTAGAATAATCTAGAGGCGTGGGAGAGCCACAGATAGGTAGTAGGTTGCATAGAGGTGGCTATGGTGGTGTTGCTGCATTCATTGTGTATTTTTGCAGGTGGCGCAGAGGAGGCATATGTGCCTCAAATCATCTGAGAAGACAATGGACTTGGCCTGGAATAATGACTGCCACATTTTTGAAGCAACTAGGAAACCTCTCCGCTCTTGACCTCTTGCTGTGGGCATGGCTAGGTACCATCCATTCCCTTTTCAAATCTAGTGGGTTCCCCTTCACATGACCTCCAGTGTAAGAACCCTCACTAGTTCCAACTGAATCTTTTCCTTCGCTGGTCTGAAAATTTCTGATTTGTTTTGCTTGCAAAGTACTTAATGTTTTCAAGTTTCGTTTTTGCCAATGTGTTTGGAAAATAGTGTAGATGAAAAGGTTCCAATATAACCATAAAATAACACCATATGATAACTGAAAATCAAATAACCAGCTTACTAATGCAACAAATATGAATACAAAACACAAGTGAACATACCCGGCAATGATAGGCTTTCTTCTTTATTGAGTTTGAAAGATGATTACAAACAATGAGGGCTGGAAAGTACAATCAGTCAAGTCTGATTTGAAATTCAGACCTTCAGTTACATCCAAATGTGCCAAAATACATGTCCAAACCCTAGCCGTATGTATGGAAGATGAAGCTCTATCAATTGGCAATGAAGTACCCAACAAAATATGACTGAAAATACCCTTTAGCAGCTGATCAGAGGTCTGATATGCAATCCCAACAAACTGTATGATGATGAAAACTCAATATTATGCCTCCAAGATGAAGTGCCAACATGCCCAAGTGGTGCGATTTGTCCCTAAGTGCCAAATATGATCAAATCTTGTTCAAACATCCACCAATCTGAATCTGATATGACTTTTATTGAATGCTGTTTCAAAAATCAGACATGCAAGGATGATAAAAAATGCCAAAAACCTCTCTCCTTTGCCAAGCGATCACCACACAAACCCTCTACAAGCAAATGTTGATGAAAATGCATCAAAATCAAGCTCAAATCTGAATATGAAACTCCATAGCTGGCTGGAAATAAAGATCTCTGTCAAACCCTAGCTGGAAATGTAGCAAAAACACCATCCATAGTCACCAATAAAGCCCAATGATGAACTCCATATGAATTCACCTCACATGGTGGATTGGGATCATCTCCAAAGCACAAAATATCAAGGGAACACCACCTTGAATCAACTGAAATTCACTTTCAGCCAAGAGCAATATGCAAAATGCAAAGTTTACCATAAGCAAAAGATGTCAAAATGAAGCCAAACACCTCTTTTTATACTTTCTCTCCCATTTGACAAAATATAATCAATTTTCGATTCCACCAATAATATCAAATCTTTAATTTGATATTTTTTAAATGCTTTTGCCTCCTCCACCTTGGATGCCCATCATCAAGCAATAAAATATTAATATTTTATTCTTTTTTTCATCTGTCCTCTAGATGCCAACATTTAAAAAAACCCAATAAAATAATAATATTTTATTTTTTCTCCTTATTCCTCCCAAGCGCCGATATCTCCTTGGAGAAATAATAATTTTTAATTATTTTTTTTTTCATTTTTCCTTGGTTTCCTTTCAATTTCTCTTTTTCCCTTCTTTTCACCTTTTTGCCTTGGTTTTGAAAATGATGACATTTTGGCTTTATAAAAATATTATAAAATAGCGCTAGCCAAAATACAAATAAAATCAAGTGTTGAGCCAACTTTCTAGTTTCCAAGCCTCCAAGGTTCTAGCCCAACCCATACACAAGTCTAGCTCAAAAAGGGGACATTACATCCGGCTTCGGTCTCCACTTTCGCTATCTGCTTGTCATCGGATGTTCTAATGAAGGAACCCTCCACAAAATCCGACATCCATTCTAGGCCTGTTCCTTCATACAAAATAACACTGTTGTGGACTGTAAGAGGGCTGAAATTGCAGCTAGCCAGCAATTAAATTGACTTCCAACTTTATGCTGCAGGCTGATGTGGTAATAGAAGCACAATGCTTAAAAAAATGGAAGAATTTTAGGTACTCAAGGACAACAGCTGTTTGCTGATTACTGTAACAGTACTGAAACCCATATAACAACACTTAATAAATGCGAAAACAGATCACTAGAAGTGAACTATTGTAGAATCTAATTGCATGTAAGGACAAACAAAAGAAGGCACAGGATCAAAAGGATTGTTGAATTTGCAGAAATTTCTCCTTACATATCAATCTTCCTTTTTCAGCCAAAGCTCTTCATCCTGCTCTGATACCTATGTCAGGCCTGGGAATGTAATGTAGAAACTATTGACAAATGAAATGCACAGGACTTGGACAACCAGAAAAAATATTCAATGAAAGCTTATCATCATTCATTCAGAATGTACATATTTAACAATAGGAAAATGACTATTCAGTTCATCTTCTGGATGACTGTTCAGCTTCTAGTTCAGCTAGGAAATATAAAATATAAAATATTATCCTACTACTCCTAGGATTATGTACATTATTGTTACAAATTCTATTTCTCCATTTTCTTTTCTGCCTCCTGAAGTTTCTTACGAGCAGAGTTCTTTTCTTCACTACATTCCTCATGTTCTGTTTTCCTCAAACATATAGCCCCATGGGCATGTCATCAGTTTCTTTCAAAGTGAATTTATCATAATGAATTTCACTGGTATTTTAAAGTTTAATGGAATTCCTTGGAAGAGTAATTCCTAGGGTCAAAATAAATCCTTTGAGATGGACCTAAGATGCGTGGGGAACAATGTGTCTGTAAGCTGTTCAATTTAAATGAAGTAGAAGATGAAACAAGTTTTCTTGAAACCTTCCTGCTATACGGTAATATTAGGCAAAATAACACAGATGTTTGCAATCAAACAAAACATGGGAGATTTATTCTAGAACTACTCAATCTTTTAAACAAGTAAACTTGCTTTGATTCATCTTGCAGACCATTTTGGCCTAAAGGACAATAAAAATGTCATCTCATCTTGGATGCACAGGAAGAGAATAGGTAAAATAAATTTAGAATCTTATAGAAAGTTCAAAAAATGTTCCTTTTGCCGAATGAACATGATCTTGTAAAGCTGTTAGAGATGGCTTTTCTCTTCTCTATTTGAACTGTAGGAATGCATGGGCAAACAAAACCTAGCTATTGTTTTTGGTTAGTTTGAGACATCAAGGTAATTTCTATATTTCTTTGTTAGAAGTGATCAAGCTTTATGTAAATTTAATCTTATACTTGTCAATCATGCTGTTTATGTTTGGTCTTAGATTTTATTTCTTGTTGGGGTGATCTTAGTTTTGTCACATTTTACCATTTGTTTGACTTTTTAATTGTAAGCAGGATAACTTGTAGTTTGTTTATAGTATGGACCATTTCTGTGTGTGGAGTTGTTAGATACATGTATTCATGGTTTTGGTACAGATAGTACTACATAATATGAACTGGAACTTACAGGTACCACCCGGGAGGAGAGCCTCCATCTCCAAGGGCTGCACATACAGCAACTGCAGTGGGAACCATGGTTGTAATTCAGGTAGCCTTTTTCAAATGAAGAAAAATTCATTACAGTTTAGAGAACTTCAAATAAATTACAACTCTTCTTTCATTTTGGTATTTTTTCTGGATTTTATGTATATAAATGTATATATATTTTCTAGTTATTGTTGTTAAAGTTGACTGGGTAAATCTCATCTTCTAGGGTGGTATTGGTCCTGCTGGACATTCTACTGATGACTTATATGTGCTTGACTTAACCCATTCAAAATTCAAATGGCACAGGTATATAGTGCTGAAAATAACTAATATCGTATATTAAACTTCACCAACTATGACTTATTTTTGAATAATGTATTTCCATAACTTTTTTGATATTTAGGGTGGTTGTGCAAGGACCTGGGCCAGGGCCACGTTATGGCCATGTGATGGACTTGGTTGCTCAAAGATATATTGTAACTGTTAGTGGAAATGATGGTAGGCCACACGTTACTTTAAAGCCACTTTAGTGATCTTCTTGAAGCACTTTGTAGTTTGACAATCCCATGTGGAACAACCTTGTTGGTTGTTACTGTTTGATTTACAGCCCAGTTGATGTTAAATTTTTGTGTCATAAATTCAAATGCAGGTAAACGGGCATTATCTGATGCATGGGCACTGGACACGTCACAAAAGCCATATCAATGGCAGAGGCTTGAGCCAGAAGGAGATAGGCCGTGTGCTCGGATGTAAGAGACCTACCATGCTTTGAATTTGTAACTTCTTGTTATATACTATAGTATAGTACTATAGACATTAGTTGAATCAGGCCTCTAATTTATTTATTAGCTAACTTGTGTCCCAAATTGTAGAAGTGTCGACTGTTGCATTTGAAACTCATAAGATGATCAAGTTGACACAGCTGAGAATTAGCTTTTTCTTCTACTTTCCTTATAGTGGCCTTGAGTTTTAATTCTGTGATTTTATAGGTATGCAACAGCTAGTGCACGTGCGGATGGCATGCTTCTGCTTTGTGGAGGAAGAGATAGTAATGGCATGGTGAGATATTTTAAAAAATGAAAACTTATTTTTTGAAAACAATATGGATGGAAGTCTCCTTTTTGTTAAGAATTGAATCTATTATATGCTAAAGCCTAGGAAGACTGAAGTTGAACATGATTTTTATCGAAGGCATTCAGTTCAGTTCACTGAGGAGCCGCCTTTCTAGGCTAATGCAGAAAATTAATCCTCCATGGAAAAGTGCTAAAAGAGCATTAAAAATAAGTAGCTCAACAAAGATCTCAATTGTATTTTTGTGTAGTCATTTGGATGTAATTTCTTGAGTTTGGTGCATATCAATGAAGTTACCTACTGGGCATATACTGGAAAGATTTTCTATTATTGATGAGTGATGATTGTAATGAAAGGAGGCAGAGGTGCAGAATATGCTTCCTACAAGGTATGTGCAAAAATTAAATTGATCATACAGTTACAAGGAAATAAATACTAAAGCAATATACCATAACATAGTGATTTATGTGGGGAAAATTCTTTCGGGAGAAAAACATCCCACTCCAAAGCAACTCAATGTAATATTCAATAATCAACAGTTACATTACACTTGCAGAGTCTAAATTTTACAAGATTATCACCAACAAGAGATTTGAAGCAATTTTAGTAGCATAACAATACGTACAAACTCACTATGAAACCTCCATCTTAAGCACCCAATAAATAGGAGAAATAATACATGAAACCATCAAATGGTAAATAGGAAACCATGAGCTAAAACCACCCAAAATTTTGGTGCTCAAATCCTTATTTAAAATCCAATGCTCAAATTCCAAGATGAGTCCGTGGGCTAAAAATAGGATATTACTTACATTCGTCATAAGCTCGTGATAATCCACTCACCAACTTGGGTCCTCCATTTTGGTTCCATTATCTCCATTCAAAGATGCCTTATGACGTATCCTAACATATGTCATAAGTTGTTCAACAAGTGTAACTCCCTCTTACAACTCTCTTATGCGTCATAGATGCTTTTAAATTTCCGATGTGGGAGGCCCAACTTCCGAAGGCCATAACTTTTGATTTGGAAAGCCGATTGAACATTTTTTTTCAAATTGAAGATCTCAAACAGATCCATGTTGCCGTAACTTGCTTGCGCTAGGTAAGGTAAGGCCCGTTTCAACATTCTTTTGGGGCCAAAATCAACCTCTTAATGTTAGGATGCAAGGCTAAGACATCTTTACTAACATTCTTCTACTTGTCAAACACTTTGGAAGAGCAAAGGGAATGCCAACACTGTCAACTATTTGCTAGGGGACAAAAGGCCCATAGAGTTATTGCACCACTTGAACTTCTTAGGTGTTGGCTGGTTTTGTCAATGCATCTGTAACATTTTGCAAAGTGTCAACTTTCTTTAGCATCACCCTCCCACCCTCTCCCTTGTCATGAACAAAATGGTACTGGACATCTATGTGCTTCGTCCTTGCATGAAAGGTCAAGTTCTTTGTTAGACATATGGCACTTTGACTGTCACAAAGAACTCTGATAGCTCCTGATTCAGTGCCACATCTAAACACAATTTTTTAAGCCAAATGGCTTCCTTACATGCATGAGTAGCTACCATGTACTTAGTCTCTGTAGTGGACAAAGCAATCACAATTTGTCACTTACTCATACAACTAATAGCACCACTAAATAAATTGAACCCATATCCACTAGTGGATCTTCTACTGTTGACATATCCTGCCTACTTTGAATCCACAAATGCACGACTATCCATTGTGTGCTAGTCCCTTATAGAATCACCATGATAACAAATAGAGTACTCATAGGTACTACTGTCATGTCCCCTCTTTTCCACAATTAATTATATAAATATTAATGAAATTAAAAAAAAGTGTTTTTTCAACACTACATAACTATATTAAATAAATAAATATAAAATATAAAAAATAAATAAAATTAAGTAATTTCAAATTTGGGTGCCCAAAATTTGGGTCTCATGGGTCCTATCCGAAAGGTTTATATAAGTCTTTATGCTCATTTCAGCATCTAGTTTTTGTGTTGCAATTGATTTTTTACAATTTTATATGTTGTGCAAGAGAGGATGAAACCCCTTGACTGCACTTCGTGAGGTTAGGACGAAAACCTTACCTCCATTTTGGGCAAAGCCAAACAGGGTTTGCAGGTGAGCTAATTTCAATTATCTTCTTTGTGTTTTCAGGAAAAACGCTAGAGTATTATATGCGAGATCAATCATTTCACAGTTTGAGGACCATTAGGACTGTAGCGTGCCACCTCAATAAGGGACATAATCATAATAATTCGTTGGTTAGAGATCTTGGGAGAAGCAGACTTGTTAGCTGATAGTTGCATACAATTTATCTTCATTGGATTGTTGGGACCTAGACTAATGCAAATTTTTGGATTGATCGCTGCTACCATACTAAGTGGAATCACTCTTACTTGGTTTGGCCACTCAGAGGGAGTTGTTACTGCTGTGGAGTGGAAGTAATTGATCAAATACATCACAGTCGCAAATTACCTCTCACATAGCTGAACTTGGCATATTTGCATAACAAATCTTTGATTGCCCAATCGAACCAGATCCAGGAGACTTCGCCAAGGTACTAAGAGACACAACAATAAATCTCTCACACGCTGCTAGATATAGGGAACCCTAGCCACTTCACAGCCACAACATATCAAATTTGAGGCATCCAGGTTGCATAACAAATATTCCTTAAACCAGGAACATAGTGCAGACCGGTGGTATTATAGCTGAGAGGAGGAATTAGACAACGATTTCTATCCAGGGACACAATAACAATAAAAAAACTAGATTGAATCGCTTATCTTACTCACAACGAGCCTGTCAATGAGTTCATTGATGATTGTTTGAATTTCTTATTCTTAGATCTGGAATTATTGTAAAACATACAATGTTGTATTTTTTTCACAAATCAAATGAAATGAGAAATACAGTATTTTGTGCATTACTTTTTATATCACTAAGATTGTGAGATCCAAGAAAGTTATTGTCTTTGGCTAATATTCATTCTTGCAATTGTAGACAGAGTATCTCAACTCCACACATATCTAAAGACACTTTTAACTGCATCTCAATGATTTCGTCTATGATTAGCCATTGGCTAAGGACTCCAATTGCTTGAGCAATGTCTAGTTTTATACAGACCATAGCATACATCAAGTTAATGTCCCACCTTGATTTTTTTTGTGTTTTCTGTTGTTTGCTTCTGTTTAGGGCTTGCATGTGGTTTTTGATTTGCATATAATTGAAATATAACAATAAAGAAGCATTTCCAATAATACCCAGAAGCTTATATGAAATGAAACAACCACTAAGAAGTAAGAACATGAATCAACAATACCCATATGATAAAATCACTCAAACATCATATTTGAAACATACCCATTTGCTGCCTTACAATGTGCAGGTTTGAAACAGTCTGTGAACAGCAATGGAAGCTCCAAAAAACCCTAGCAAAATACTTAGATTTCAAAATGCTCAAAACCCTTTATTTTCCAACACTAGGCATCCACATTCAAGGTGAAATAACACTGAAATCATCTGAAAATAACTCACAAAATTCCAACGCTCAGCTACAACACTTGGAGCAGCCAGCAATGGAGAAGGTATAGCTCCAAGAAATGCTTAAAATCAGCAATGAACCTTTCTTATGCTCTTCTAAATCACTCTGTAAATTCTGCATCCAAACCCTTGCTTCAAATCACCTGTGTTCCACAGGGACGCGTCCCCCCCCCCCGAAATCAGCCGTCTCCCCGAGGGCGACATCCCCGGGATGGGGGAGACGCCGCCGAAACGCCCCCCCGCCGTCTCTTGAACGTCTCCCCAATTGACGTCCCCCGAAAAAAATTTTAATCACTTTTTAAAAAAAAAATCACGGAAAATGAAAAGTTTTTAATCATTTTGAAAACCTAATTTTAATTTAGCTGATAGGGTTTCATATGTGAGCATTATAGTGCTCGGAATTGTCTCACGTGAGTCACGCCGCAGTGTAAAATTCAGGCCGGAAATTTTTCGAACTACAATAATAAAATTCACACCAGAAAATTTTCTAAATCCGTCGGTTCTTCCTATCGGCGTATTCCTTGAACCTGCAAGTGCGAAGGGTTTCCTGTTGTGCGTGAGTCTAGAAGGCCGCGCCATATTTAAAAGGTGAGTGTTTTTAAAATTTTTCTGAGGCGTAAAGCCCTAAAGCCACAAAACGGATTTGTTGTATTTAATATGCAGTGTGCACAAGCCACAAAACGGATTTGTGGCGACTCACTGAATGCCTGTATTTAATATGCAGTGTGCACAAGCCACAAAACGAATTTGTGGCGACTGAATGCCTGAGGCATTCAGTGAGTCGCCACAAATCCGTTTTGTGGCTTGTGCATATCCTGGGACTCGATGAGACTAGACATGTATCCAGTATCACAGTATCATGTATGCAAAATGCCAAAATGTTACAAACTTACAAGTTACAACCCAGAACCATTAATAATTTAATATCATAATCAAATGTATGCAAAATGTGGAAGCATAGACATGTATGCAAAATGTGGAAGCATGGACAAGGCACATTGTGAACTGTTTGACAGAATGCAACTGCATATCCTGCAATCATTGCAGTCCATGAGACCACATTTCTAAGTTTCTTTGAGGCATTCTGTCAAACAGTTCATGTGCCTAAGTGCCTTGTAGTTGTCTATGCTTCCACATTTTGCATACATCAACATATCAGACCTGTTAGAAACTTAGACATGTTTGATGTTTGACATTTTCATTTTTAAAATTTTTAATTTACTACTACTAGCACTTGCCCCCATAGGAGGTTCAAGGAATACGCCGATAGGAATAACCGACGAGTTTAGAAGATTTCCCAGTGTGAATTTTTGTTTTTTTTTTACAGCGTGAGACAATTCCAAGCACTATGATGCTCACATATAATTTATAAAGCCTATCGGCCATATTTATAATTTTTCTTAACAACTAACAAGTTAACATTGTTTTAACTTCAAGTTTTCTGTTTTTATTTTTAACTTGTTTTATTTTCTTTTGCATCATCATCATCATAATGAGTACACACAGCAGAAGTGACGATGATTCTCAATCTGATCATCATGATCATGATCCTGATTTTCAAATAGGAGAGGAGGGTGAAACTGAACATGCCTCAAATACTCAGTCTCAAACTGACACAAATTCCATTGGGAGTAAAAATAATAGCTGCCCTTCACGACTCCTTGAACGTTGGGCCAAGGGCCCCTTTGATCCAAAATCACCATTAAAGCAACTTGTAACTAAGATAGCAGCAAACACTGGGGTAAAGGGTGGCACTAGAAAATGGAAGTGCAACATATGTGAGCTTACATGGTTTGGAAGCAGTACAAGAATTAATGCTCACTTTCTTCTTGTTCGAGGGAAAGGTGTAGAAGTATGTGTAGTTGTGGAAGGTAACTTGAAGATGAGGGCTGAAATGTTAAAATTATGGGGTTGTAATGAGGATGAAATACCTACTTCTGTTTTATTGCCACAAAGTAGGGGTGATCAGATTTCTAGTACTACTTTGCAGAGTCTAAGGCCAGCAAATCCATCTAGTTCAAGTGCAGCAGCGCCTAAGGGGAAACGTAAGATGACTTCACAACCATTGGTAGATTTATTCAACGTGCAAGCAAAGGATGAGGCAGATGATGCCATTGGCAAATTCTTCTTTGCCAATGGCATTCCATTCCATGTGGCTCGCTCTCCTTATTATAAGGAAGCTGTGTCAAAGATAATAAGGGCAGGACAATCATATGTGCCACCAGGGGAGACTAAATTGAGGACAACAATCTTGGATTAAAACTATTCCAAGATTAATATTTTGATGGAGAAGATGAAGAGAACATGGATCACAAGTGGATGCAGCATAGTCATGGATGGGTGGACGGACATTAGGCACCGTCCACTCATCAATATCATCGTTACATCTACAGCGGGCCCTTATTTCCTTAGGGCTATTGATTGTTCAGGGCATAGCAAGGATGCCCATTATCAGTTCCAGATCCTCAAGGATGCTATAGAGGAGGTTGGGCTACAAAATGTGGTGCAGGTAGTGACAGATGTGGCCCATGTGTGCAGAGCTGCAGGGAAGTTGATTGAGGCAGCCTATAGACATATTTGGTGGACTCCTTGTTGTGTGCATGCTATGAATAATGCACTTAAGGACATTGGTAAAATCAGTTGGATCAAATCAATTGTCAGTGATGCTAGAGATGTGCAGATGTTCGTTTGCAACCACCATACTTCACATGCACTTTTCGGGTCCTTCTCCAAGAAGGAATTCCTGAAGCCTGTAGAGACTCGGTATGCATCATACTTTATTCTCTTGGAGAGGATGCTTGAGTTGCAAGAGCCATTGCAAATAATGGTAATGACAACAAAATGGAACCGATGGCCTGAGTCGAAGACACAGAAGGGATTGAGGGTTAAGGAGGTGGTGACGAATGATGTCTTTTGGGCTGATGCAAAATATATTGTCTCCATTATTCAGCCAGTCTTCACAGTTATTAGATTTGGGGATTCTAATGCACCTTCCCTTGGAGAGGTATATGAGTGCATTGATTCCATGCTTGATCAAATGAAGTCTATTGTGCGAGAGAAGGACCCCACAATGCAATTCTACACCGAGCATATTCATCCAATCATTCACTGTAGATGGGAGAAGCTCAACACTCCCTTACACATGGCTGCCTATGCATTGAACCCAAAGTGGTATATATATAGGCCTGGTAGAATCATGCCTATGTAGGATGTTGAGGTGAAGGAAGGGTTCGTGAAGGCCATTGACAAAATGTATGATTCTACAGAGGCCACCTTGCTTCGTACTGAGTGGACAAAATTTGCCACTCTTTGGGGATATTCAGAGGCGGCCAAAACAGATTCGGAGACTATGTCATAGGAGGACCCCAAGTTGTGGTGGACTATGCATGGGCCTAGATCTTTGATTACTACTTTAGCCCTTCGTTTGTTGTCCCAGGTTTCTAGTTCTTCTGCTGCTGAGAGGAACTGGTCTACTTATAGCTTCATCCACTCTGTTAAGAGGAACAAGCTTACTTCTAGGAGGGCAGAGAAGCTTGTGGCTGTACATAGTGCTTTGTGTCTCATTGACCGCACCACAACTACATACAAGGAGAGTCCAGCAGCCAGATGGGATGTAGAGCCAGAAGAGCCAGCACAGATAGATGAGGATGCTACACAGACAGGGCTGGTTGGTATTGGTTTAGATGAGCTTGAGCATTTGGGGTCTAGCAGTTCCAGTGATGACGACATCGACATGGAGCTTGGGGATGATTAGATCATTGAAGGCACCAGGCCATTAATCATTTTGGCATTTAGTATTTACTATTTAGTACTTAGTATTTAGTAATTTGCTATTTCAGTATTGTTGAAACTTGATTGTAATTATGAACAATGATATTATGATTATGAAATTCAAATTATGAAACTTCAAACATCTAGTTCTCGTTCCAATGTCTATTAAATTTAAGTACATTCACATTGTTTCAATGTTCACTAGTTCAATGAATTCATGGCAATGTGTTTAAACACTAAACTTTACTTATTCCTTAGGCTTCTACAGTTATACATCTTTTTATAACTAATTTTTCAAGTATTATATGTATTTCAGCGCATCGCTGCCTCGCCGCCAACCCGCCGCCGTCCCCCCGCCGTCCCTTGCCGTCCCCAAATTTAGGCCCCCCGCCCCCCCCGCCCCCAAAACACGTCCCCCCATCCCCCCGTCCCCGAAACTCCGTGGAACTATGCAAATCACTGAAAAATCTTCAACTATTCAGCTCCAGCATAACCCTTGTGTGAGGCTATCAGCAGAGTATTCTTGGGTGATCTTTCACACTTGCAAATACTGTTCCTCTTCAGGGTTTTCGTCCTCAAAAAGCCATGAACCAAAGTTTAGTCTCCAACCTGTAGAAGAAAATATTTTCCAAGCATATAAAAAAAGAGCTCAAACCCCCTTTTATTCTCTCCTTCACTTCCACGCACAACTTGGGCAATTAAAATAATATTTTAAATTTCACTTTATTTCCCTTATGTCTCCCTAAGTTGGGTGCTCCACATTACTTTATTAAAAATGTCTTTTAATTCTTTTTCCCGAACGCCCTTTTATGAAGTCACTTTAATATTTTAACATTAAGTTAAATCTTTAATTTAACTTAAATGACATTAATGTTAATTAAAATAATATAACTTTGCCCACGAACTTCAACAGGCAACCGAAAGAGTGACCAATTATGCAGTGACATGGAAATTGTGCCACATGAGAAGTCAGTGCTGAGCGGAGACCTTGCTAAAAATAGTAAGAATGGCTCAAAAGGTCCGAAAATGCTCAAAAAGACATCACCGCGAACCTCCTGACATTACTGGGCTCAAAGCAACACCTAGAAAGGCCTCGAGACAGTTGAACTGCCATGCCACCAAAACAGTGTTTAGACTAACACTTACTATAAATAGGAGCGTTCTTTGAGGACCAAAAATAACAAACCTAGAAAAATCCAGAAAGATTGTCGCCATGCAAGTACTTACTATAAATAGTAAGTATGGACAAGTTGTCTGAAATCCCTCCAGAAAGTGTCATACAACTCCATTGGATCACCTGAGCACATTAGTGACATTGAAATACTCCTCTGATTAGGAGGGATTTCGGACAACTTGTCGATAAGGCACTCGAAAGTGAACACTAGCATAAGGCACTCGAGCCATGTCCTCCATCTCATTAGGTGTAGATGAACACTGCTCTACATATAACTTAGTCCCCATTGGAATATGAACACTCAATGGTTTGCAAATTGACATGCTGAATCTCTCCAACATAGAGTTCACATACTTACTCTGACCCTACCAAAGCTTTTTGTTTGCTTTATCTCTTTTAATCTCCATACTCAAGATATACTTGGCAGCCCCCACGTCCTTCATGTCAAACTGTGTTGAAAACTGAAACTTCAAATCACAAACTGCATCCTTACTATTATCAAAAAACAACATATCATCTACATACAATGTGATAACAAGGAATTGATCACTGTCCATTTTATAATAAACACAATGATTCGATTTGGATCTCAGAAATCCCAAGCCCAACACAAATGAATTGAATTTTTGATACCACTTCCTAGGAGACTATTTGAGACCATACAAAGATTTTTTTAATCTTTAAACCAATGTTGCTTTACCTCTAACCACATAGTGCTCAAGCTGTGTCATGTAGATATTTTCCTCCAACAAACCATGCAAGAATGATGTCTTCACATCCATCTGTTCTATCTCTAAATCAAAAACTGCTACTATAGATAACATGAACTCGATAGATGTCAACTTAGCAATTGGGGAAAAAATCTCACCCAAGTCTATCCCCTCAATCTGGGAATATCCTTTTGTAACCAATCTCGCCTTGTATTTTTCAATACCACCATTTGAATTGATCTTTTGAATACCCATTTATATCCAACAAGCTTTCTTCCTTTTGGCAATGGTACCAAGTCCCATGTGTCATTCTTCTTCAACGCAACCATCTTCTCATCCATAGCCACTCTCCAGGATTGAAGATCACTCATATCCATCACCTCCTTTACAGTTCTAGGCTCATCGATATTAGTAATCGAAGCAAAAATACATCTCCAATTAGGAGTATATTTGTTTGGTTGTTGTCTCTACTGAGTGGACCTCCTCAAGAGCTAAGTTGGAAGTTCTGCCTGGTCATCAAAACTATCTAAATTATTTGAGCTCTCCTCTTTAGGTCCTTCACGAGCTTCTAGTTCAATCGTTTTGGTCTTTAGAACTATTTGAACCACATCTTTCTTCCCATCCTCTTTTGACCGCAACATTGTGGAAGAAGGCTTAATCTCTCTAAAGATAACACTTTTGTTGTACATTTTTTTCTGCTACAATGTCCCAATGCTTGTACCATTTCACATCGACACTATAACCGATGAAGATATATTTCATTGCCTTGTTCTCCAACTTTGATAGCTTCTTCTTAGACATGTGCATATGCCTTGCAACCAAAAACTTGAAGATGTTGTAATGAGGTCTTTTTGCCCATCCATGCCTCTATAGGGGTCTTGTTAACAAAAGTTGATGTAGGATACTTGTTACATAGGTAAAAAGGCATAGCAACTGCTTTTGCCCATAATTTCCGTTCCAAGTTGGCTCCACTAAGCATGCTCCTAGCCCTCTCCATCAACATCTTGTTCATTCTCTTAACAAAGCCAAACTATTGAGGGGTTTATGGAGTTGTTTTTTGTTTCTCAATCCCGTGCGCTTTATATAATTTGTTAAAATCTGCAAAATAAAACTCACCACCATTGTCAATCCTCAAAACCTCAAACTTCCTACTAGTGTGATTTTTCACAAGAGCCTTAAACTCCTTAAACCAGCTGAAGACTTAAGATAAAGAAATACACCCATGTCCTAGAAAAATCATTTATAAAAGATATATAGTACAAAGATTTAGAAATTGAAGGAACATTAACAGGACCAAATCACCTAAACGAATCAAGTTCAACACCTCTGAAGATTTATGAGAACTACAATAAACTAAACACGGTTTTCTTTTTCACATACACAATGTTTACAAAAATCAAATTCAAGAGTACAATCATTCATCCCCTTAACAAGGTTTTTATTTTTCAAGGTCTTTAGACCATTTTCACCTATATGGCCCATTCTCTAGTTCCATAGCATTGTCTTCTTTGTAGATAGCTTGCTATTTAAAGCAAGAGCTCGCTTAGGTACCTAGAAAGCATGGCCATTGGAAGTAAAAACAACACTCCTCTTTGTTGCTAGTTTCGATGGTGAAGGTGTAGATTCTATAGATCTCTTCCCTATAGGAATAAAAGATCTATTACATTGAACATTGCATGCATTCAATCGAAACAAAGTGCCCACACGAACACCCTTAGTGAGCACCATATCTCTCACCATCTTGCAGCCTCCATTAGAAAAAACAACTTGCATACCCCCATCGTTGAGTTTGCTAACTCACAATAGGTTTCGTGCCAAACTAGGATGTGCAAAACACCATTGATCCCTTTCACTCATCCATCTAGGAATTGAAGTTGGACTCTACCATGACCAATAATGCTCAAGTGAGAGTTCTCACTGAGATACACCTTCCTGTCATCATATTTTTCATACTTTGGAAACCACCCTTGTTGGGTGGCCATATGCAAGGAAGCTCCAAAGTCTCTCAACAATGCACCTTCTGATGCATGAGTTGCCAAGGCCATGACAAAGGCATTGGCATCATCTTCAAAATATTTTTGGGACTCATCATCTAAATTATTTTTCTTTTTCCTTTTTGTAGTTAGGCTTGTCGTAGTTCTAACATTGAGCCTTGGACTTTCTAGGAGATTTAGATCTAGACTAGGAACAACTAGGGCCTCCTTAGTAGATTTGGAAGCTTTCCACCGCATCTCCTCTAAGAATAATGCGACCACTACCTCGTTCATTTTGAGTTTTAGGTAGTGCTCCCAATTGCCATCACCTAGTGATCCCATGAGTTTGGCAAACCTCCTCCATTTTCACTCCACAGAGTACAATTGGGTCACATTGTATGCAACAAATGCTCGACCACAAAACCATCCATTCTCAAGGTGTACAACAACTTTCTCAAGAAAAGTTTGTTAATCAGGGATTTAGCCTAGTACAAGTCTCCCAACTTCTTCCAAAGAGCTTGTGTAGTGGCTTCCTCACATACATTCAACAAAATGAAATCTGTGATGTAGAGCTTAATGAAGCCCTTTGAAGACCTTTCTGTACAATAGATCCTAGTCAAGTTGTGACATTGCAATGGGTTTATATTTGGATACAGTAGCCCAAAGATCTCTATCTATGAGCATATTCTCCATCGTAAGCTTCCACAACTCAAAGTGCCTATAAATCTCTCTGTCTATATTCTTGATGTGCTTGCCCTTTTCTTGCAACAAGATTTTGTTCTGCACAAGTTTCCATTTAATCAAGATCAGTACAAAAAATCTTGTCTCTAACACCTAGGAATTGAGGTGATCAAGTTTTGATACCAAATGAAAGGAAGTAAGAGGTCCAAAATACGCTTCCTACACTACACTAAGCTATGAGAGGAGGTATGTGCAAAAATTAATTGATCATACAGTTACAAGGAGATAAACACACAAGCAATATACCATAACATAGTGATTTAAGTGGGGAAAACACTTTCGGGAGCAAAACCCCATACTCCAAAGCAACTCAATGTATTATTCTTTAATCAATAGTTACAATCTCTTGTAGAGTCTAAGCCTTTACAGGAGTATCACCAATAAGAGATTTGGAGCAATTCTGGCAGCATAATAGTACCTACAAAACTTACTATGAAACCTCAATTTCAAGCACCTAATAAATAGGAGAAGCAATATATGAAACCATCAAATGGTAATTAGGAAACCACAAGTTAAAACCACCGAAAATGTGGCACGCAAATCCCTAGTCAAAATCCAAAGATGAGTAGAGAAGCTAAAAATAGCATTTTTCTTACACCTGTCATAAGCTCGTCATAATCCACTCACTAACTTGGGGTACTCCATTTTGGCTCCATTATCTCCTTTCGAAAATGCTTTATGACGTGTCATAAGTTGATCAACAAGTGTAACTCCCTCTTATAGCTCTCTTATGCGTCATAGATGCTCTTATCTTTTTGATGTGGGAGGCTCAACTTCAAGAGGCCATAACTTTTGATCCAAGAAGTTGACTAAGCGGGCTTTTTTTATTTGAAGATATTGAAGAGATCTATGACACTATAACTTGCTTGATTGTTTCAACAATTTTTTTTGGGGCCAAAATCGGCCTCTGGAGCCTTGAAAATTGCATTTTTGTGTTCTATAGCCCCAAAATTGCATTTTTTGTTCTTAACATTAGGATGCAAGGTTGAGGCACCTTTCCTAACATGTAAGATAAATGCAATACGCATAATTTATAGTGAATTGTGTAAAAGGATGACATGATTGTTCAATTCTTGGATTTATTAATAATGAGTTGTAATTATTTAAATAGCTACTGTAGAAATGCTTTTCCCTCAAAGCATAGGAAGAGAGGGATGAGAATCCTTAAAAGGCTGATTTCCTTCCACTTTAGAAGATACTCGGTATTCGTTTTGGAATATAAAGACATGGTACATAGCTTGATAATGCCTTCAGTTTCCAATATGATCCTTCCTTCTTCCTCTACTATAGGTAGTTTAATTTTGAATTGGTGAGTGTGGGGGCAAATATTTCTTCAAACAAGATACATGAAATATATCATGGATGCGTCCTTTGTTTATCTGGTGTGAAGCATAAGCTGCTTGACTGATTTTCTTTTGAATTAGAAAATGACCATAAAATTAAAAACTTTGATGATAACTTCAAATTTTTATCATTTTACTTTAATGAAGTTTGATTATTTGTTATTTGGTTAGAGGTGCATGCATATCTATTTGCTTCCCTGAAATCCTCTTTTCAAATTATGTTAGCCTGCCTGTTGCATTATATGATTATGCACGTATTCCATGTTCTTTTTTAGAATTTGACCTAGTTCCAAAGATTTTTTGAAGAAATCTTATATTGCTGGAACTTTTGCATCTATGTGTAAGAAATCTATTAAGCTTTGGAGATTTATAGCCATACAAGGCTGTTATGATGTTGGTTTGGTAGACATATAATTGGTATTTTAGCGCCCCTTAGGAAGTTGCAGCTATTTAAAACACCGATTCTGCTTTAGCTGAAAGGAAACTTTCCCTGCAAAGATTTATTAGTAATTTCAATTTGACAATCGACTTGAGGATGATATGAGGAACTCATTGTGAATTGTATTCTAGTTTGCAAGCATTATTCTTTAAAAGATTACTTGCAATCTGCTTTTTTGTACTCTTCTTATCTATCTCCACAAAATGAACATACTTTGTAAGGCAATAGACCATGATAAAGGTTCAATCTTTAGCCTTTTGAAATAAGCAAACTGTCATTATTTCTTCTCATTAATGACTAGGAATAAATAGTGGTTGAAGGAACATCCTTCTTTTTATCTTTCTTCATTCCCTTCTACTTGAATTATTGACAAACATTGAAATAGCTTTTTGAAAAATCCGTTATGGCCTGAAATTGGAGTCATGGAGTTCTTTCAAACCTTGGTTTTTTAATTATGAATTTTGAGGAAAATAAATGTGGTATAAGATATCATTCTTTAAAATAGATATAGGGTATTGGTCAATATTTTCAAGGAAGCTTTCAAAATTTATCATCCTTGACATACTTGGCTTTTAGTTCTTTAAAATTCACTTTGGAACACTACTGAAGTTGAATGCACTGTTATAGATAAGGCATCTGCTGCCAGGTTATTCTGACCTATCTTGTGTAAGATCTTCAAAGTTCAAACAAAAGATCTGGATTTTGTCTGTCCACTTATGTTGTCCAGTCAATAAAGCCTTCTTTTGAAAAAGGCACCTGAGACCACCGTGATCCATTTTAACTAGGAACTCACATTGTGACAAATGCTTTCTCCATTTTGCAAGAAATGCATTAAAGAAATCATCTTTTTAAGATAAGTGGATTGCAGTTTCTGTTGGAATATTGTAATATAATAATTCTAAATCATTGTAATATTACATCATTGTGCAAATATGTTAATAATAATAATCACACATTATTATTAACACAAAGTGGTTGGCTGGGTGGTTAATCGGTTTCCTCTTTCAAACTGATTATTCTCCTGTATATATTTTGCCCTCTCCTCACAATAATAAATTGCTCATTGCCTCTCAATAATTCAATTTGGTATCAGAGCGTGAATGAAGATCCTGCCCTATAAAGCCGTGAAGAATTGGCAATAATGAGCAGCAGTCACTGTGTGGAATTGCATGACTGTGAATTGAGGGAAGGAGATCACGTAGGCTTCTTCATGTGCTGCAATATAATTAGAAGAAGTAGCACCCAAATTCAGTCTTCAACAAGCACGCAATGTCATTCGAAGTGAATTTGTGCCAAAGGTACAGACAGTGTTTGATTGCTGTGTAAGGTGAAAACTCATGCCAGAAGTGCTACATTAGAGCCTGCAAATCAGAAGAAAACAAAGCATTGCCAATTATAAGGATAGCCATGTGATTCGTGAACCATCTGCCACATGCTGGCATGAAGGAATTTGCGCAGTTTGAGTAAGCAGAACAGTCAAAGATGTCAATGCCACTGTGAGGTTGAACATCTTCGAAAGTTTGTAAAATCTGCAGACAAACGCCTGTAGAGAAGAGGGAACGGAATTCAAGCACCAGCCATGAAAAACACAGTCCGCAGAAGCTGTAAAATAAAACGTTAAAGGTGCATTTTATTTTATTTAATCCCACTTTTCTGAACTTTAAAAAGGAAATGTAAGGTTTCATTTTGGGAAGCTTAAAAAAAACTTTAGGTTGAAAAGATTTTTAAATTTTTATTTTCCTTAAAAGTTCGAATAAATAAAAAGTGCATAAATAATATAGTTAAAAAAAACGCATCACTATATTATTTTATTTTTTGCACTTAAAATGTTTGTTTTTGGGAGCAAAAATACAATAAAAGCAAATTTTGTATTAAAAAAAGTTCAAAAATTCCAAGCCATTACCTTTTTATGTTCCGTAACAACAATTTGAACGTTCAGTATAAACGGTGCCTCTAATTCACATTTATGAGTACCTCTAATGCCTAAATAGCTACAATGATGACATTTGTGGCATCGACCCTATAAATTGTTAGGGAAAATTAAGGGTGAACATTTTTCTGGAGAGATAAGGACCCCCCACATCCCACATCCTATAAAGTGGCTTCCAATGCTTGGAAAATAATGCTTCTCAACTCAGCTATTGAGAGGTGATAATTGTTCTTAGAAAACCAAGGTCCAAACACATCTTAAGTTTGAAGATTTGTGGAATATGGTTTCTAGAAGAATCACTAGACCCACACAAGCTAGAGATGAGTAGAGATGGTATGATAAGGCCAATCAGAAGGCCAAATTGAGGTTCAACCTCACATCCAAACAACCACAAGTGCCAAAGAGGCTTGGGATTGTCTCAAGACAATATATGAATCCAAAAATCTGAATCAAATTCTCCATTTGCAGCATCAACTACGTTGATTGCAAATGCAAAATGGTGAAAAATTGGAGAACTTTTTAGAAGATTTGTAGAGATTAGGACATCACTACAAGCATTAGGGGAAATTGTGTCATATGACTCTAAGGCAGTTTGGGATTAGGAACCCAATGAAGGGTAGCTAATCTTAGTAGCCACATGCACGTTCACTTAAAACCACTAGACAAATCACATTATGGAAGCAATAACAACAAACACTATCTTTATTAATTAGAATTCAAATACATCCTTGCCTCAAAGGCACAAGGTCCAACAACAAGAACCTTCAAACAATTCTCTTCTTGGCCTCACATACAAACATCAAGAGGCTTTCAACATAGCTGTGGGGGACAATACCTCTATCCTTCCTTGATACAGAGAGAGATCGTGAACCCAATGAAGGGCTACAGATTTGAGCAACTCCACACACAAAATTAAATCAATAGTATTAAGGAATAATGACATTTAAAGATTTAGATTGAACATTCTCATTATCATGCATTGTAGGTACACAACCTAGCAACAATAGAACACCATGGATTCAGAAGATATGAACCAAAACTCAGTTTATAGACAAATAGCCTAGCTACGGGCATCAACCTTCACTCAAAAATTCTAACTTCCAACTTCTCTGTCTGGACATCATAGTTCATACACCAGCAGAAATATGTCGTATCTAGCCGTATCCGTATCCGATGCCGTATCCGTATCCGATATCGTATCTGTGTCCATGCAACTCTGTTTATTTCCCTTTAACTCCATGTGAGTTTCCATAAAACAAACTCTCCTCAGATCTGGGAATAAAACGGACTACTCAATTTTTTTTTGAAAAAATAACCTTTTCAAAACCTTTGGTTATGAAAACCCTAGCCTGCTGCTATTAAACCCTATTTGAATTGCTAAATCCGCTGGTAAATTTTGTGTCTCCAAAAAAAATCACCATGGTTCGCTGCCCTAGCCATTGGATCAAATCCACTTGCAAATCATAGCCATTGTTTGGCCTAGCTGTTGCTGCTATAAACTAGGTAAATTTTGTGCCAAAAGACACCTGAAAAACCCTAGCAGCCGACTTACAAACCTTGATTCACAGATTTTACCCTAGCATGGTTTGTTCTTCCCTAGCCACAGCTCTTAAACCTGCAAAAAATGAACTGCAGCAATTTTTGAAACCCTAAACGCGGGTTTCATACCCTCATGGCCGTGATTTTATCAGAAACGTTACTTGTTTTTTTTACCTCAAAACTGCTCGTGAAAATTTCGTTCTTCTGAACACCCAAGATTTTTGCTAAATCCGACGCCTTTTGATATTAAAATTCCACGTTTTTTCTCCTTCATTCAGGCACACAATTTCGACTCTTTGGACGTGATTTTCTACAAACTTTTTTGGTCTTTTTTTTCAAAAAACTGGAAAACATGTACGATTTTTTAAATACTTCTAGCCGTGGATTTTACCACACAAACCTTGCAATTTTTTAAAAGAAACCTTTGTGCAATTTCTTTCCTAGAAAAGTCATGGCTCTGCAAAAAAACCGGGGCAAATTCTTTTCTTCTGCTACACGAATTTTCACCAAAGAAGGGCATAATTTCACATCTGAAATCCTGCGTCGATTTTGACTCGAAAAATGATGTGATTTTCTTCTCTCCTCTGCTGCAATTTTTCACAAAAGAAGCCCTTGGATGTCCTTCAGGCTGTGTTGTTTTCTTCTATCTTACGCTTTGATACCATGTTAAATTTCAATCTCGATGCATAATTTCCTAATGCTGAACAACATTGAATTAAATATACAAATCATTGAAATTAAACAGCGGAAATCATGAAGATCATACACAAATAATTTTACACCTGTAACTTGCTTCACATTCCTTCAGAAACTTACAAGGCAACCTCCATAACTGATGTTACTGACAACCTCATGGAAATATTACACTTTACTGAGTTCAATTTAGTTTTCCAGTCCTTCAAAAGACAATTTGAATGATTAACTTCTATCTTGCATCTATCATTATACTATTCAACTAAAATTTAATTTTCCAATAAAGCGATATTATCTCTCAAAAAGAAAGCGAAAGAAAGCAACCTTATCTCACGTAGGAGATGACTTGGAAGATAAGTCTAAGACATTAGTGCTTTGGCACTTTATTAGACTTAATTAACTAAATAAAAGATTTCACTTTAATCACGAAAGTGAATTACAAAATAGAAATAACTCGAACTACCCGCACTTTGAACTCCCTGCACATTCACACTGAACTTGTGCAGAAGTTTTGAACCGAGCTAAAAAACTCAACATTTTCTGTACATGCTTGTAGCCTCTGTACTTCCACGACCCATATACTGGTAAATACATCTCTTCACGTAAGTTTTTTGCCTAATATTTGTTACTTGGCCTCCCTACAAGTGTATTCTTATACGAAAACAATCTCTTGAAAGAATGAGTCGCCCAATGATTAAAATTGTCAACGACCAATCAAGGCACAACCACCATCATCTGGCAGACATAGCAAAGGATGGTTGTGAAAGGTAAAAGTTTGCTAGCTTGCATGATTTCTTAAAAGGAGAAAACACTAGCATAAAGGATGTAGCTAGCCAATGCCATGATTAGGAATGAGGTAAAAGCTTGGCAAATGTCAACCATTACCTAGGAATAAATATCATGGGCCAAGGAAGTGCCGGGATCAAATTACCAACCACCAAAGTGCGGAATAGTTGATTAAATTGCGAAGCAATAATAATCACACTATCTGTTAGACGCTGCAAGATTGAGATATATGCCTAAAAACACATACCGACATTAGAATGAAAACCAAAATTGGAACAACCATGTTTTTTTGGGCGATGTAGGATCGTCTGTGGACCCAGATGCTCCTACCCTCAACCTCTCACTCTTATACACACAACAATGGACTTATACGTCAGCCAACCTAGGAAAATACAACCTTATATTCTCTCATCTGTCAGCCCTCAGCTAAGGAGGAAGATATGTCGTTTCTCTTACCACTCTCCTAGCCTTTTCCACATAAATAGACCTTAGTTTTTATAAGCATTAGGCACCAGAATAGGCAAACCATCAGCCAATAACCTGTCTGCCACTAGCCAAGTTAACTGCCATCTCACTAATACATGTTCAGGAACAAGTGTAGGGAATAAGGCCTGACAGAAGGAACAGTTTCTGTGAATGGACCAGCAATGTAACTGCCATGAGCTGCTAGTCAGGATAGTAGGCATTAAAACACCATAATTCCCAAAAATACCTAACACAGAAGAGCTGTCAGGATCATCCAACAAGTGATAACTGCCATCGGGGCTGCAGGCAATTGTGCTTGGCAGAAATTGCCTCCCAACAAATAAATATCTATCTGTTAGAAAATTTGTAATTGAACTGCCTGTCAGAATTGATAGCAGCAAAGTTAATTGCTGCCTGTCAGAATTTATGCATCAAATACCCATGTCCCATTTGAAAATGTTTAGCATAAATGCTGTCAGACAGAGAGGATAAAGTGCTGGTTAGGGTAACTGCTGCTGCAGTTAATTGTCACTAGCATAAAGGGATCTGCACTCGCTAATAATAGGCTCTACCATCGTATTTATGAAAAGAGGTACATGGGAAATATTCAAAGAGTATGCTTGAAATCAAAAGATTGGAATTACTGCATATGTGTAGAACAACCATATGTCAGAATGTTAAAACAGGTTCCATTAGTTACTGTTAACTCCACACAAACTTAAAGAGAACATGCAATAAGAAGGTATCTAAAGGTATGGAATAGAAGTTAAGTGTACTTGTACAATGTGAAAACAAGATATGAATGGCACGTATTTATAGACATAACTTGCTAAACCCTAATATCAGCAAGGATCCGAAGGACACCACGACATGTTAACTCGTGGTCTAAAGCAATATTCCCAAGGATACCAGAATCTGGTAACTGATTGGGTCCAAAGCAATATTTCCAAGGATACTACAAGTTAGAATCTTATGGTCCTGACTCCTGATAAGTTGGGTTTACTATACTCCAACACCATATATGGTGTAATTTATGTTTTGGTGTGTATGTGGGATAGCTTTTTAAGCAAGCATCAATCTTCTAACTTCCATTTTTCTTTAATTTTACTAATGTAAATTTGCAATGTTTACTTATTTTTGTGTGGAAGTTGACAACTATTCCACGTTAGAATCTCTCTTTGTAGGTAAGAATTACTGAGAAAAGATGCACGGTCTTCAGCTGGTTAGGGGCAGTTCAGGAGTCTCTATGCACTAAGAATTTGAAGGATTTATGTGCTTATTGTTAGTGTCTTATATTCTTTAGGGTTTACTTTCGTTCTAGGGTTTGTGTTTTCTTGATGAAACCTCATTTCCTGCATTTGTAGGTGAGAAATGCTTCAAGCACTTAAACTGTTCATTGTAGAGTTGAGTTCCATTGACCAATTTGGTCTTTTGTGGACATTAGTATAATTTATCTTTTCTTTCTTTTTTGCATGATTCATGGAGGGTTATTAGATGGAAAGGCATATAACCCTAAAGATTTCACACAGCCTTTTATGCAGTCCAGATGTGGAAAGGAAAATTGCCATCCGAATAAGAAGATCCATTTCTGTTGATCAGAGTCGCAACTTAATTTTGAATTTACAAAATAATCTCAAACTCTGGAAATATAGTTTTTTCATTTGGAGTTTAGTTATACATGGCTGGTTGCAAATGTTTTTTAAGGCATGTCCTTGATCTTCTCAGTGTTAGAGAATTCTCAATGCTTGCACCAACTGCATTGAACCTTTGAAGGTGCTTAAAAAGCTCATACAGATCTATGTATGAAATTGTTGCCATGCAGTACTCATGGTTGTGTTGGTGAGTGAAATGATAGAGTGCAGCTGATGATTATTATGTTTCAGTTTAGGGGTTTTAACATTTGTGGCTAAGAAATTATGTTAGAGAGATTCAGAGACGCAATTCACTTGGAAAGATCTAATCTGCACATATGTGCATAGAATAGTTAGATAGAGAGATCTATATTTGAATATTGTAAAGAATAATAGAGATATGCAACTCACTGGGTTTTGTTTATAAAGTCAGTATCTTCACATTGAGGAAGCATGTTTGTTGACATGTATTGAGTCTTGAAGGTGTACGTTGATATCTACTAACTGCAAATTACCTATATGTTGGCAGCCCCTTTCCGATGCATATGGTTTGTTGAAACATAGAGATGGACGATGGGAGTGGACTCTTGCTCCTGGAGTGTCACCATCAACCCGATATCAGCATGCAGGGGTAAGACTGAGATTTTCTACTTTGAAACTGTTGTGATGATCTGACATTGGGTTAAATTGAAAATGACAAATTTGAATTTTCTACACCAATAAATTAGGTAATATAATTGACTTTTATTAGTATAATAGGGCAAGGTTAATACACCTAGATGGTTTTCATTTGAACTTCAGCCCAGTTGTCTAGGCATGATTACTGTCAAGTTGTCAACTTTTTCTATGAAGATACAATGGATCAAAATTGTGAAAACAAATATATGTGTCAAGGACTTATTGGTCTTGGTGCCTTGCTCACATGGAATTTAAAACAGGTTTTTGTAGATGCAAGATTGCATGTTTCAGGGGGAGCTCTTAGGGGTGGTCGGATGGTGGAAGGATTCTCCACCATTTCAGGTTACCTTTTTCATTGAAATACTTCTGTTGTATTCTCTACGAATTGTTTGCTTTTATTCTTTGTACATACTTTTTTGTATGAAGAGTCTTCGATATGTTTACTTGTTTACAGTGCTAGATACTACTGCCGGACTGTGGCTTGATCGAAATGGAGTCGTTACATCTTCTCGAACAAATAAGTCTCATGTAGAATCTGATTCATCTTTGGAACTTCTAAAGCGTTGTCGGCATGCAGCAGCTTCTGTTGGGAGTCAAATATACATTTATGGTGGATTAAGAGGAGGTAATACTTTTCTTGGTAATTTCAGATCTAAAAAGTTCAATGATAGATAATGCTAAAGCTGCTGTCTGCAACAGGTCTATTTACTGTTGTTAGCACTGGTTTATTATCCTCTAATTTGTTGCCTACCTGCAATAAGTTGGTCCCTCACCTCCTTCAATTTTGTGAGGTGATCTTTTGCTGCTCCTTTCTCAGCTGTATTCAAATTATAGATGATTTCAATACAGATGCATGCTTCTACACATCCACATGCAGACATGCGTGGGCCATTTTATTTTGCTCCTGAGTTTTTCTGGAGTAAACTTGGTGCAGGGGCACCTCTTCAACAGGACCAATATACACAAGAGGAAGGAGAAAAAGACTAAATTTAATTAGACATTTCATGTTATCTATAGCATCTTCAAAAATGTAACATTCTCTATTAGCATTTCATGTGGGTAAACTCCAAACTTGACATTTATTAACAGTTTGGATTAAGGGAAAGTTAATCAAGGTGTCTTAAGCACTAGAGTTTTGCTGTCTTATGCAAAACAAATGTCTTTTGTAATAGATTAAGGGTTCCCACCTATAATTTTGAAAAACTAAAATCCCAGAAACAGCGGAGAATGTCAGTCCCTCACATTGGGAAAGATAAAAAGGGGAAAACCTTTTGTAGAGGGGACGGGTGATAGTTTTGGCTCTGGTCTCTGAATAATCGAATGTAGTTTCTGAACATGAAGAAAGAATAGAAGTTCTGCAAGTTATTTTCTTTCCAGTTTCTGAATACTGTGTAGAAATTCATTCTGTGTAGGTTTTGTATAAAATTTAGTTTTGTGCTTCTGTGGTCGAGCTAACTGGATAAATCCATTCCACTGGCAGATTTTTGGGGAAATCAGTGGAATGGACTTGTAGATTAATCCCCCATTTTTGTTTATTCGCTCTAGGTATGGAAGATTAGAGTTGCAGAACCATTTCAAGCAATCCCTCAGTGTTTCTCGTTGTTACAATTTCCATTGGGGTATATGTCCAGTATGAGTTGATTTAGTGTTTTGCTGTCACATGGTGGGAAAACATCAGTTGTGAATACCATCACCTGTGTGAAATAGGTTTTCTGTAGGTATTCTGTATTCGACCCATCGGTGTGAGTCAGGCATCGGCAAGGAGGAATCGTGCTGGTCCGATGGAGGTGAGTCTCACCGACAACGGTGTGAGTTAAGTCCGTCGGGGTGAGACAAGGTATCGGTGAAAGAAGATTGTGAAGGCCCGACAGTGAAAGACTAACCGATGGTAGTATTGGCCGAAGACATCGGCGTGAGAAGGTGTATCGGCGAAAGATCTTGAGTGTTAGCCGATAGTCCATGTTCCCGCCGATCGGGGTGACGCCGGAGAAGTCTAGCCGATGTAGTATATATCGGCATGAGTTACTTCATCGGCAGAAGGGAAAAAGGTGGCGCCGACAATAAGTGGTCTCGCTGATAGAGAGAGGTCATCGGCGAGAGAGGGGTGTATCGGCGAAAGAATTCAACCCTGGGCCGACGGTAGAGGTTAGCCCGACGGAGGAATTAACATAGTCATCGGAGTGACATCAGAAATCGGGGAGGTTTCCCGTAGCTGGGCCGATAGTCCAAGTGTTGCCGATAGGCAACTTGGTCGAGTAGGGTGACCGTTGGCGGAGGTGACCAGGACTGGCGATCATAGGTTGAAGATCATAAGCATCGGTGTGAGGGAGAGCGTCGGCAGGAGATTTAAAGAGCTCGCCGATAGACAGAAGTCTCGCCGAAGGGGAAGATTTGAACCTATCCATTGAACCTCTCGATTGAACCCATTAGTTGAACCTTGGCACTGGACCTCTCCGTTGAACCCATGGTTCAACCCGACAGTTAGAAGTCTCGCCGAAGGAGAAGGATGAACCTCGGCGTTGAACCTAGCCGTTGAACCTCCGGTTTGAACTTGTTCATCGGTTCAGTGGGTTTCTATATTTCGGTGAGACATTGCCGTGGTCTTGCCGATGGAAAGCTCCGGTTAGACATTGAACCTTCCGATTGAACCTGTTCATCGGTGAGAGGTGAAGGCATCGGCGAAGGAGTCTAGAGCTTGATCGACGGTGTAGTGTCTTGCCGATAGGCAAGAGTGGGTACACATCGGTGAGACAATTCAAAGGTCTTGCCGATACATTCTAAATTTGCTGTTTTGTAAGCTAACAAGGGTCTGTGACAGGGTTCATACGCTTCAGTTGGCACGTGCTCTACATCAAAACTCACCGAGACTTAGGTGCTGAGTTTTTACCTAGTCTATGCAAGTTTTTTCTGAGTAGTCGCCGAATAGCAATGAGTCTGAGGGTTTGAGTCACTTGCATGCCAAAAATGCGTTGGAAACATTGAAAAAACATGATTTTTTTGCCTTTTCAAAAATTATAAAAATGGTGTGCACTATGAAGATCTGTGTAGTTTTAAAGGTCTTCATTTGGGCTTTGTGGTGGGGGCTCCACCCCTCGACCTTGCCTTGTACTACGACAGGGAATGCGCTGGGGCATTGCCCCTCGACCCCACTAGGGGCACTGCCCTCAGAACCCTGCGAGGGGCGCTGTCCCTCAATCCCCGCCAAACTCATATGATAACATTTTGTAGCTGCATTTTGCATAAAATTTATGTTTTTTTAAAAAAATTAAGTATTTTTTAAGTTGCCGTGTTTTGCCGAGTCAGAAATTTTTGATTTGCTAAGTCCGAGGCAAGTCCAAGTTTGTGAACTATGGGTATATGTCTACACAGAAAGACTAAAGATAAATATTTGAAACTTTGAATGAAATCAAATATCGAAATGAATAATGTTAAAGAAATAAATGATGGAATTTTATATAATGTTAAGGTGCATGGATGGGGTTGTGACTCTACAAATCCCTTGTAGATAGCTTTTATGATTAGTTAGGTTCACATCCAGGCCTTTATTTAGAAAATGCTTTGTTCTCAAAGCATATGAAGAAAGGAAAGAGGATTTGTAGATGTAACATGACAATAAAAGTAGTGAAAATACTCCGAATATTGACTCATTGATTTGGGATGAATCCATACCATAATTTTAGAACTCTGACTCTGAAAAAATTCAGCAGCCCAAAATTTTGAATCTGCAGAAACTTGGCAAATAAAAAATGTATGAATTCATAAAATAAATGTAAATAACATGCAAAATACTGTTAAAAAACATAAGAAACAAAATAGAGAATGCTTAGCAAGGAAAATTGTTGAAAAATCTTCAAATCCATTGCAAGGAAAACATTTTAAAGTTTGAAAAAAGAATTTGCAAAAGAAAACTCTGCTGGCTGGTGAGTTTCTGGTACAAAGTTGTCAATACTCAGGAATTTTCTCTGCAAAACTTGGCAGGTAAGTGCCGATCCAGATTAACATGTGAGTACTCATTAGTATAGCGAGTTCTTTGCAGTTTTTAGAACTATGACCCATACCAAATCAACCTTGAAAGATAAGATATGGATACTATTTTGAAAAAACTACTTTGATCTTGAGTAAAAAGCTTCTGGTAAAAACTTTGTGTTTATTTTCATCAATTTTTCAGATCACACTCTGTGATCCATCATTAGGATAAGATGATGTGAGGAATTGCAAGACCGGCACATTTTATAGTTGAGATGCCAAGTGGTAGACATGGTAACCGAAGAATGACAAATATTATTAGATTTGATCTCGAGTTCATGCACGATAATCAGACACTTTTTTTTTTCCTGAAAAAATCAGAACTTTGTTGTTTTTCATGATGACATGTAATAAACTAATTGTTGAAAACAATGACAACTTGGATGATTAGAAATCAAGATGACGACGCCGTGGTTCAACTTAAGGATGCACAATAGTGACCTCAGGAATAACCAGAGAATGATAATCCATTTTTCTAGATATATTATCAAAGTTAATAAAACAAGTAACAATTTCTTCATTTGTCACAAAAGACTTCTCTAGATACTTAATAGCTTTTGCAGATTTTTCTTTGAGTTATGAATTTGTATTATCCTTTTTCAATACTTGGTTATTATACCCAAAATGAGCAATTTCTGTCTTTCTTGGTTAAGATTTTATCAAAAAATTGCAATTTCTATTTGACATTCTTTGTTAACCTTGATTTTTATTCATTAGTCTTAGAATCTCATCATCTTGTTCTTTCAGTTTGGGACTTAACAACAATTTCTTGTACCATCTGCCTAAAAACTGTCCCTCAAGTTTGTCCCAATTCAAATCTTTAAAAGTTTAGAATTTAGGCTAAACTACCATTTAATTACCTCTTCTAAATAAAGGCATACTTGGAAATATAATATTTTTCTTGTAAGCACTCCGCCAAACTTTCACATCATTTCTTGTGAAAAATCGGTATGAAATTATTATCTTGAGAAGTGATTATTTCTTTTTTCTTGGCATAATTAATATTCTGTAATTTAAGCTGGTAGTTGAACTCCTTCAATTTTGTTCGTTGGTGGATGTTTTGTTGAAGAAGCACTATCAATTGGACTAGAAGGATCTTGTCCTTATGTGAGAAGCAGTACATCATACCATGGCCATGCTGGCTTTGGCAGGGGAATGATAAATCAGGAGACTGGCTGGTGAGGATAGGGAGACAAGGGAGCTGACGGAGCAACCTCTTATGGATAGGGTTTTGGCCCAAGAGAAGAATCTTAAAGTGTTGAAAGACATAACAGAGGGATGTTAGCTGAATTGTTTACCAAAGGAAAATTTCCTTGAATCCACCAGACAGTAAAATTTGCTGAAAAATCTGTGACATGGTGACATGGGTTACTGCGAAAACCCAAAAATGAAATGCACATACATGAAATGCTTTTCTTTGCAATATCTTATAAAACGCAAAAATTCACAACAAAAATAAATGACATTTGAAGAAAAACTAAAATTCGACCCTTGAAATTGACGTGAAGCCATATGTTTTTTGACAGGTGTCATGTTTTTTCAGGGGTGCTATGTCAGCAATAAGGCACTATGACTTAGTATGGTACTAAGTTTATTTGGAAGGTGCAGAGTTATTCTTTTAAAGGTCTGATGCTTTTTTCAAAACTACCAAAAGCTATTTCCATCCAAGTGGACTCTCCAAATACAATTCCAACAATAATGCTAATTCACATTTCATGGTTTGTGGTTCTAGAACACTCTTCTAAGGGTCACAATACATCCGAGATCATCATTTTGTCTCCACCAATTGTTGCACACACTTTTGAAGTGACACAACACAATCTGGATAGATCGGACACGGTGCAATCCAAGTGTGCACCAAAGTTGTGCTGTCTTCGTCATCAACTTTGTTAGGATTCTTGACCCCTATAGACCAAACTGCAAAGGTCCACTCACAATACACAATACCATCTAGTGCAAAAAATGTTGTAGCCCTTATTCCAGAAAGGATCCCCTCTGTGGGCTGGATTCAACTATAACATTTCAATGCCGTTCAACTCAATTGTAAAACTATGAAGAGTCACGTGGACGAGAGACCATTTCAACTTCCAGAACATTTCTTTAGACTTCCCAACTTTGTAGCATCATGTATACATCTGTATAATTAGACTTCACAAAATAAGAATGGAAGTTCTTAGAACTTAGAAGCATGGTTATAATTTAGACATAGATAGTGGAAAATAAATGACCATACATCTCCCTCAAGAGTGTGCCATGTATAGAATGTGCAAACTTATAAACTTTTGTGCTCCTGTTTTAATATCTCTTTTATGCATCTTTCTTTGATAAATACTCATCTCTGATTTTATCATTAATATTGCTTCTACACATATAACACATCGTGTTTATCATTATACAGTTTAGAGTGTTGTCCCTCTAAGTTTTCTTGGGATATGGATCATATTTTAAAGGCCCCATGCACATTTTTTTGTGAATAGCGGGGGTGCTGTGTAAGATTTGGATATAAAGCCACCCAGAATCAAATGACTAAAGGAAAGTGAAATGTCCTCTCACCAATATCAACTGCAGATGGAGATTAAATCTAATTTAAATTATAACATGACCGACTCAGCAGAGAGAGCAATGATTATTAGAGTGCTGCGATTTATAATTGTTATGTGGCGCAATTAATATAAACATGTGCAGCAATTAGTAAGTGAGAATGGAAAAGAGCGATCACATTATATTAATGAGAAGGCAGCAATGATCAAATTGTATTTGGAGTTTAGAACCTGAAGCATAATACTTGTTTAAACCAACGACTTCATAGGGGAAGCACTTTACATAATTAAACTTTGTCATGTTCATAAAATATATAATGTAAAGGGACAGCGATTAAGTGAATAGATAGAGATGCATCTCCGTATAAGACAAACGCCCATATAAGAGATTATTATTTAGTTTTATATATGAGTCTATTGCACATCTCTACCATATGTTAATAAGCATTAAAATATACATGTAACACTGCAACAGTTTGTCAAAGGGTAAGGAAGGAAATTTGCTTTAAGGGAGAATAGCTTTAGGGCACCCTGCTACAGTGGCAAGTAGGGAGAACAGCTAGTCGGGCACCCTATTGCACTATGAAAGGGAGAGAACGGCTAAGGGCACCCTATTGCAATTTCCCTTTCAACCCCTACGTCAAGGGACTGTTGATGAAATTAGAGATTCACGTACAAATCAAACTTGTTGCATAATGATGAATATATGATTTCCTTGCAATAATAATAGGTTTTTTTCATGAACGGTGTTTGCAATGTTACCTAATTGATTGCAGGCTTCCAGGACAGAATTAGTTCATCTTATTCCTAAGTAAAGAGATATACCCCTAACTACATTATATGTTTGTTCCATTTGGTTTTGTGAATTTCGACAGAACATAGATCGATTTAGCAAGGGGACATTACACATGTGTACATGTTGAATATTATAATAGCAATTGGAATTCTATCTGTAACATCATTGGATTATATGTTTATTTATTTGTTGATAACTAACATGATTGCAGGACTTGATTTTTATCTTACTTAAAGCATTCAATTGGTAAGTTACAACCCTAACTATGTTAAATTTATGATTCTAGGGCAAGATTTAGGGCAATCCCAAAAAGGGGACATTACAGAAAGCAAGAGAAGAAATCTAGAATTGAAAGAATAAATTGTATTCTGTTCAATTAAGAATGCAAAGCATACAAGCTTAAGTGATTACAATGAAAAGCAATAGATGAGTATACATAGGATATATCATCCAGGAGACTAAAAACACAACCAATGTGGGATAATGTGTAAAAAGTTCATAAGTAAACTTAACCTAGTGTGAAAAGGACTTAAGTGGAAATTAGCTAGGGAATGAACTAGTTAGGAAATACACCTTGTTCAAACTAACACCCCCACTCAAGTGCAACTTAGGGGGGAAAAGAAAAGATGTGTCTCGGCTACAAGGCTTGATGAGGTACCCATGTACAAAAGATCCCCTTAAATAGAAAAGGAGAAAACCCAGCGGGAAAAGCTCCCCACCATGAGAGGATGATGCAAGAAGGGCTAAGTGACCCCCTTTGAAGAAATGTCTCGCATCCCCAAGAGAGACCGAAGATGGATGTACTTGTTCTCAGTGAAGGGTTTGGTGAAGATATCTACAACTTGCTCTACCATAGGACAATAGCACAAATCAATGACTTGCTCCTATATCAGCTCCCGAAGAAAGTGCATGTGGATCTCGATGTGTTTGATCCATTGATGATGGACTAGATTCTTCGAGATCTGGATGGCACTTTGGTTGTCGCAGTAGATGACTAATGGCCTTTGAAAAGTGATGCCAAGCTTAGTGAGGATATTCTAAAGCCAAATAGCCTTAGTGGCCGCATTAACAACTCTGCCAATCGAAACCTAGGTGAAAATTGTAGCTAGATGTGGACTTGCGATCATCAAGATCAGTAGCCCAATCGGAGTTTGTGTAGCCAATCAGATTTGAACTTGTGCATGTTGCATAGTAAATCCTATATCTGTGAGTGCCTTGGATGTCGTGCAGAATGTGTTTTGCAGCTTTCCAGTGAAGTTCAAGTGGCTCCGTCATGAAGCATGAAACTATGCCAACTGCAAATGAAATGCCTGGGCAATTATGAGTCAAGTAGATGAGGCTACCAATGAGTTGACAATACAAAGTGGCATCAACAAGTGGAGTGGAACACTTTGCCTCAAGTTTGACTCCAGATAGAAAGGGAGTTGGTACTTGGGTTGTGCAAGAGTGATCCCAAAAGAGGATTGAGTGATATCGATCTCGAGAAAGTAGTGCAAAAGATCCAAGTCAGTCATGGCAAATCTGTCATGCAAAGCAGTCTTGATGGTTGCAATGATGGATTAAGTGCTTGTGACAATCAAATAATCAACATAGAGAACCAAGAAGAGGAGCATCCTTCTATCTCAAGATGTAGACATTCGGATTTGAGTGGCATTTGGAGAACCCAATTGAGAGAAGAAAGGATTCCATCTTGGCATACCAAGCCCGTTAGGCCTATTTGAAGATCATTGTGGCCTTGAAGGCCTCAATTTAGGCCTGGTGGCAGGGGCTCTACTCCTTGGCCCTACCCCTATATATTTAGCAAGGGTGTTGCTCCTTGACCTTGTTGGGGGCTGGCACCCCCTAGAGCTTCGCTCTAATTGTAAAACATGAAAAATAAAAATATTTTGCGGATGGAAAAGCAATTCTTTTCAATTTATTTGGCTTGATATAACAAAAACTACCATTTAACCTAAGTTACTGGGTTTTGTAGTCTTGCCACCCATGCTCGTATTGGGTTCGGTAAGGGCCAGGGACGGGACACCTTGGGGTTTGCCCAAGGTTCACTTGGGCCGGGCTTGAGAGAATCCGGATGTATTGGGTGAAATTCATTTGTAAAAACAGAAAAAAAACTCATTTTGCTACCGGTCATCACTGTTTCTGCGTGAGAATTATTATTGCGGTTGAAGGTTGACTTGTAAAAAAACCTTTCCTGCCTTGGTTGAGGGGAACACCATGTTTGTTTCCATTTCCCATTTTCGAATGGTTCTTATTAGGCTTCATTAGGTAGGTTCTTAGTCTTAGCCCACGTCTTGGTTCCTAGCCTAGCCCTTTATGTTTGTTCTTAGCTCACCTAACAAAGTCAGTCAATTGAAGCAGACCGATCTGTGCCTATTCTATATGGCCAAATTGTAATTTTCATTTTGTATTGACATTTGACAAATCACTGAATTATGATTTTTTTTTGGCGAATTATGAAGTTTTTAAATATTTTGTTTATTGACAATTATGAGGATTACTATTTTTATAATTTATAATATTATATATATAGATATAAATAATTATAAATTATAAATTATAATCATGCATAGTTGCTTTATGAACAGTAGTCCACCAAAAGGAGTTGCAACTTTTTTTCCTCTTCAATTCTTTGCAGCCGCCATTAGTTGATACCTAAGTCACCAGGTTCATTGAATTTTATTGAGAAAATTCAAAATCTAGTGAATCTAAAAAAAAGCTCTAAAAATCATCATTTAAAATGACTACGAATTTTCACTGTATTTGCTTCTTCCACATGTGACCACTCTGGGCTTGAGCTAGCCAATTTCAGTGCTGGGGATTTGAACTCATACTGCAAAATGAAACCAAAAATATGTGGCTAAGTGAGTGGTAATTTCGAGGCTGGATGAAAACCTGTGTGTGTATATAAATCATGGAGGCCTGAGTGGGCATGGTTATATATATTGTGGATCAAAGTGATGAGGGCCGACAGGCCGACATTCACTGGATGCTGAGTCACCAGGATGTACATGCTGTTTGCATCATGTTCACAAATGGGAATAGATATGTGGTTTAGTGCTAAGTTTCCGATCCTAGTATGGGAATGGGTACGGGTACGACTATATATATTATAGTTATATAATATATTATAATTATATATAATATTATAAATTTATAAATTATATAATATATAATTATAATTTTATAGATATTAAAAATTATAAAAACAGTAATCCTCATAATTGTCAATAAAAAAAATATTTAGATACTTAATAATTTGCAGAAAAAGATATTTGGACACTGCCATTTGAAACGAACATGGTGTGCCCCCTCAACCAGGGCAGAATAAGATTTTTCTATACGTCAACCTTCAACCGCAATAATAATTCTCATGCAGAAACAACGATGACTGACGGCAAAATGAGCTTTCAACACGCAGAAACAGTGATGACTGATGGCAAAATGAGCTTTCAACACTAAATTTTCACATTTTTTCCATTGACTTTCAGCCAGATACGTCTAGATCCTCCCAGGTCCGGCCCGGGCGGCCCCTAGGTGAACCCCAAGGCATCCTGTCCCTGTACCTGGCTCCATACCGTACCCATATGGGCATGGGGGGCAATACTGCAGAACCCTGTAATACAAAAAATGAAAAATGTATGGGTAGAAGTCCATCCAGAGATTCAATGAATCAACATCACAGGGTAAAACATACAACATACAAGATTTAATTGTTTTTTTGCAAGATAAAACATATGGCTGACAAGATGTTGACACATGGACAAGCCTTGCACTGTGCACATCTATTTGTAATACCAAAACTAAATTTTGCTTAAACCTTCTAATTACAAATTATCAAACCCTCTAATTACAGATTATCCTACTATCAGGTTATTTCAGTTTTACAGGTTTAAGCCATTTCAAGCTCTAATTGCTTAAAGATGTTGCATCTCATAAAGATTTTGTATTTTGCAGAGATGTTGCTTGATGATTTTCTAGTGTCTGAAGACCGTTCTCCACAAGAAAGTGGATTATCTCCAATGCGTGCAGGAACCACTCTATCCGATGGTACTGCCAGAAAGGACAATGATGCTAATTATTACATGGTTGATCAGAATTATAGGATTCCTGCAGCCTCTGCAAATAGAGATTTAATGGTGGATGGTGTTCCGAGGTATTGTCTTGGTTTATACAGCCTTGCCCTTTTCTTATGATATTTTTGTGTTGTGGAATTAAACTATTGTGTAGTATGAGATTATAAAAGTTGGCAGTGTGGTACTGTTTCTCAATTCAATTTTTATTGCCAACAAAAGTTAGTTAATTTGAATGTACTATCAGCATGAGTGAAAAAGGGCTTGAGGTGCTGGAGAAGGCATCTGCTGCTGAAGCTGAAGCAGTGAGTGCACATTGGGCAGCTGCAATGGCAGCTGCTGCAAACGAGATGGAAAATGAGGAGCCAATAGAAAACAATAACTCTTCTGATCAAGCCAGTGAAAATGTTGTTGCTTCAGGGTCTACGTCGATATCTCATGAATCTCTTGAATCAGATGTCCGCCTTCACCACAGAGCAGTATGGATTTTTTCTTTAGCTTCCTCTGTTATACAGTTATTAGCTAATGTATTGATTATTTTTTAATGTGATTAGGATTGACTGAATACCATGTGGATCTAGGTTGTGGTTGCTAAAGAACCAGTAGGAAACCTTGGTAATCTTGTGCGGCAACTATCTTTGGATCAGTTTGAGAATGAAGGCAGGAGAATGAGCCCCTGGAATATGGACCATGCACAGGGTGCTAAAAGGCTGCTTAACAGACAGAAATCTCCCGTTGGCTTGCATAAGAAGGTAGTTGTAGTCTATAAATCATGTTGATGCCTGCTTGACATGAGACTCATAGAATGTTCTAATTGGGGATTCTCTTATGGTTCAGGTGATTGCTTCATTGCTTAAGCCTCGTAACTGGAGGCCGCCTGCAAACAGGCGATTCTTCTTGGATTCCTTTGAAGTGGGTGAGCTTTGTTATACTGCAGAACAAATTTTTATGCAGGAGCGAACAGTTTTACAATTAAGGGCTCCAATCAAAATATTTGGGGATCTGCATGGGCAATTTGGTGATTTAATGCGCTTGTTTGATGAGTATGGATTTCCTTCAACAGCTGGAGACATCACGTGAGTCAAAAATTCCTACATGATAGATGTATGGTAAATTTATGTTCTAAAGTGGAAGTTTGTTACAATTTATCTTTAATGAGTGATGGTTTGTGTTCCAAAACAGTTTTATCTGGAGTGATGTTAAGTTATACATGCATATATAGATGTGGTAACATTAAAGTTTCCCTCAAATTGTCAATCTGGGAAGCTGGACTCTGCATTTAATGTAAAGTTGATTGCTTAAGGTTTCTTTGAAAAGATCATTCTCTGGCCATGCAAGTGATTTGGACTTTTGTATCTCTTTGGTTTTCTGTACCGGTGAAATGATATACGGGGTGCTCTGGTGTTCTCATACCATAAATTATATTTCTTATCTATTGTATGCAATGTCCTTTTCTGTGGATGCTCTCATTTGCAAATTTTCTTAATGTTATGCCTTTGACAGAGGCAATCTTCTCTCTTGATTGAAATGTTCCTTTATTGCTGCTTTTAGCAAGCATCCTAATCTTGCCACTTCTCTTTCCTCAAGATGGTTTATTGTTTCTGTGGCCAGTGTCAGACTATTTTGGATTTCTATTTGTTTTGTTTCTGATAGAGGAAAGCACCTTGCCTATTAATTTTGTTCTTGTATTCTTTTACCTTATTCTCATTGTCTCTTTTCACATACAAGTGATCAAGCAGATGATATTTGATCTCTTATTCCAATATTTTATCTTTATCTATTGCTTAAGGTCATCCATTTGTTAGGTACATTGACTATCTCTTTTTGGGAGATTATGTTGATCGAGGACAACACAGTTTGGAAACTATTACTTTGCTCCTTGCTCTAAAGGTATGCCATTCTAATTTGTAAAGGAGTATAAAAGTCTATGTTTAGGCATTATCATAAATGTTTGCTTAAAATATATGCGGCATCGGGATAAATGAGCTTCTTTTGACATCTCATGTTAGCCATGACTAGCATTTACTTATAAAATTTCCCCTGTTCACAGATTGAGTACCCTGAAAACGTACATTTAATTCGTGGAAATCATGAAGCTTCTGACATCAATGCACTTTTTGGATTTCGACTGGAATGTATTGAACGGATGGTATAATTCCTAATCCTAGATACTCCATAGCTTCTTTTAATAACGTTTGCTTTTTTAGTAATTATAATTATCGGACTGCTGCTTTTGTAATCAATTCCTATTCTAGGGGGAGAAAGATGGCATATGGGCCTGGACACGCTTCAATCAGCTTTTTAATTGGATTCCTTTAGCTGCACTTATAGAAAAAAAAATTATCTGTATGCATGGTGGGATTGGAAGGTCTATAAATTATGTGGAACAGATAGAGAGCCTGCAACGGCCCATAAGTATGGATGCTGGATCTATTGTTCTGATGGATCTTTTGTGGTATAGTTTTTCCCTGTGGTTGAGTTGTTTTATTTATTTTGTTCAGTGAATTCCTTCCTTATGCTAAAATATATTTTTGGTTATCAGATTTAATATCTCAGCTGGTTAGCACACTTAAATTTGGTGATGCACAAACAGGTCTGATCCAACAGAGAATGATAGTGTGGAAGGATTGCGACCAAATGCCAGAGGTCCAGGGCTGGTCACATTTGGGGTATGACATGTATTTAGAATTGAGTTTTTCCAGTTTAACTGTGGTTGTTCGATTGGTGCTTTCCTTTGTCACACAATTATTTTGTAATCATTTCTTCTATTGCGATTGTGTTTGAATTTTCAATGTAAATCTATTGCATGGCACAATCTATCATTAGGAGAAGGATGGGAAAAATAGCTACTCTTGCCAATGGGGTCCTTTCACTAATGTGCAGGAATTCTGAACATTTTTAAAACTAAAGGTGCCAATAACAGCATATGTATGTGTAAATGGGAATACGAGATTGATCAATAAAGATAAATAAACCCAAACATCAATGAAATATGCAAATAACAAGAATAAATGAATGAAGTACAAACTTACAAAACCTGTTACCCTGCGACTTCCATTGTTTGCTTATCTTTCTTTGATCTTGATTGTGAAGCCCTCAGAAGCTTTCTTTGCTTGCTTGCTTGTGAAGATGACAAAGGAAGAATGGCTTTGATACCTGTTTGTGTTGAATGTGAGCTTCCAACACATGATAATGGAGGATACTAGAAATAGAGAGAAGAAGAGAAATTTGGGTATAGTTATTGTGCAAGATGAAGTCTCCCCAATTGCTTAGAGAAGGGTCTTATTTATAGATTTTCTGAAAAGGGAATGGAGGGTGAGGATCAAAAGATGAGATCAATGGCTCTCATTATCTGTGAATCTTTAATTCATAATGGATGAATTAAAAATTCTTTTTTTGAGAAGAGTGGGTTATGACAATTGAATTAAGAATAAATGGTGGAGGATAGTGAGTTATGACAATTGAATTAAGAATTCATGGTGGAGGATAGTGAGTTATGACAATTGAATTAAGAATTCAATAGTGGAAAATAATGAGGAACAATTGAATTAAGAATTCAATGAGTGGAGAATAGTGGGGAACAATTCAATTGGTGGAGAATAGTGGGGAACAATTGAATTAAGAATTCAATGAGTGGAGAATAGTGGGGAACAATTGAATTAAATATTCCATTTGGTGGACGCTAGTGGGGAACTTTGAATTAAATATTCAATTTGGTGGAAGATAATTGAATTAAAGATTTATTTTGGAAAATGGAGGATATTAGCTATTAAATATTAAGAATATTTAATTATATGTGCAACATGGTGAGGTGGAAGAGATGAGGTGGATTGATGAGGTGGATTTTGTGAGGTGGATTTAGGACTTGAGACATTAGAAGAATTTTAGGGAATTTAATTGATGTGAGACATAAGAAGAATTTAGGGAATTTAATTAAATAAAATGACTTTATTTAATTATGGGATAATGAGGCAATTAAATAAATTTATAATATTTATAAATTGACAGAAGAAAGTAGGAATTAAGATAAATATTAAAAATATTTACTTAATTCGACCCGAGCCAATTTTAGGTGTATACAGTATGCATAGTTGTGTTTCATGTACTGATCATGTTCACTTTAAATGGATCAAGCCATTTGCTACAAAAAGAACTTGTCTATGAATAAATAAATATCTGAATGGACATATTTGAGTATATATTGCCGCAAATTTATTTGACAGCCAGTAGACTGTCCCATGAGCTGTTCTCTACCTTGCATATAGCAATTAGCTATGAAAATGAATAAAAATCCTTCAGTAGTAAGGTGCCCCAAGGTTTTTTGTCCTCCATATCTGTTGCTATATAGAAGACAAAAATTGAAGTTGAGAAGCCTGTGCAGTCTAATATGTACCGAAGGATGATTTGGGGATGGGCATAGTTGGTATATGCATTGCTATATGAATGAGTGTATTGAGGTTGTGCTTTTTTGTAAGTCACAGACTCTTGTTGTTACTATTTTATGAGTCACATACCTTTAGAGCAAGGAGTCAAGTAATTGATCCAGATTTAATCGGAAATTCAGGGGACAATGCACTAAATTGTCAGAACTTAAATGTGTTATGAAAGCAGTGATCCAAATCAAAGGGAACAAATGCAATAAACAGATACAATACTGCAATATTATGAAGCTTTATTGAAGCCAAGAGTAATTTACATGAAGGTAGCAATCTTTGGGAAGATATGAGAAGTTACTAACATGTGCCTTCTTTTGGGTCAAGCAGCTTACCATATACAACTATGTACATCAAGAAATGAAAAGAATCAAAGGGGTAGATGAATCATTCCACCTTGGGAACCCAACAAGTAATATATCATGCATGGACGAGGACAAACCAGATTGGTGGATATGAACAGACAAGGTTGGCAGTTATACCCACATTCGGGTCAGAAATTTGTTTTTCCATTTTTGGGCTTTTTGGAATTGATTTTTGGTTGTCAATTTTTTCCAAAAGGAGTCCAGCACCCTTGCATCGTGATGTGCAGTTTCTGATATTTATAAAGATTTTTAAATAAGGTTGTTCAAGGAATGGTCACAAAATTATCAAGGTGACTGATTTTTTGGTAATTTTTCCAATGTTTTGTCCCAAATTGTCACCAAGATCAGTTCTTCCTCCTCGGGAAACAATGTACTCCATTACTTCTAGTTTTGATTTCTGATGAATGTAAGGAGTTCTCAGTGCATAATTCTTTTTTGCTTTCACTGTTTAACCCATACAAAATCGTTTTTGCCGGTTGTGAAGATTTATGGGTAGGGATGTCATTCAAACATGTGCCTGTGGTGGATTAGGAAGGTTCTTTAACATACTGAAGACCAAAATTCTCTATCAAGAGGTTTCCATCTTCCTTACCATATTTGCCAAGATATAAACTAATGTATACTATTTACTTTAACTGCTTGAAACCAATTAATTTGGTATGTTTTTCAAATTTGCCAAATGAAATTGATGGATAACCAAAGTGCTTAATATCTAAAGGGCTACTATATTCTCATCTATTTCTACCTGGACATCTTTTGTTGAATTTCGTAAATAGGTTTTTGACTAGGGAAAGATTTTTCTGCATTTCTATAATTCCTCCACAATAAGACTAAGGTTGTTCTACAACCCTTGGTTATCATTCCTTAGTTGTTGATTTTGTTTTAGGGGAGTAACTTATACTCATTTTATGACGTCAGGCATTTCTGCATATTGGTATTGATAAAAAAGTACAAACTTCTTCACAATAATTGAAGATGCTTTCCTAGGAGGAGCCACCTTTGGAATTTTATAGGATAGATCGCCCAAGGGTGAGAATGACTGTATGGTCTCTGGATTGATGAACACTGTGTCATTCCTATCTAAAAGGTTGACTAAATTCAACATCACACACTTCTAGGGTGACACATGGTAGAGCACTCCATCTTGAAAGGACTTGATTGCATGTGGTAGATGGCACCACTGCCTGACATGTATGACTCTAGTCTGGTTCATCCAACTGATTGTATTATCAGAAATTTTAGGAAAGTTTATAGAAGCTATAAAAGATTATACCTAGATAATATGTGCTTCTCTATAATATTCGTTCAATTATATACATATTTATAGGATTTTCACATCCTATTTTATAGGAAACAACTCCTAAATACACAAGTTGTTTTAACTACTCAAACAAACACATAAACAATACTAACAACGGGAATGATATAATATTCCCAACACTCATAACAAATACGTGAGTAGTCACTTTACCTCACACATTCCACTGCAGTAAGCCCAACTCTTGTGGCTCATGATCTTGATTCAATCGAAAGGGACCTCTCATCAACCTTTCATGGTTTTCACACAGGTTTACCACAAACCTAAACACAAACAGGAACACATTCATCTGTTCACCTCATATGGTTTTCTGGATTACCACTAACCATTTCAAGATCCATGAATTGCATCACACTAGTGCTTTTGTTCACTACAATATTTTTCACTAGGAGGAAGTACATCACATGAACTGGAAACAAAAGCATATGCATACACATACTTTAGATCTGCATACTGCTATCTGGATCTTATTGCACATGATCACCTACATACGAGAACTTATCTCGCTTTCACTTCCAGTGAACTCATCACCGGCCGACCACACTCCTCAGAAGTCCGACAGTCAAAGGATCTCTGTAGCTAGCTGCTCTCCTATACAACTGTTTACAATATCAATGATGCCTGTATTCTCCTCCTTTCAAACTTACTAGGGGAATGTTTTCAGTGTTTTCAATTGTAGCCACTGTTATTGACCGTTTCCACTTGATCTTTAATAGCATAGGAAACTGCCACTGTCACTAGAAGTTACCTTTGACTTTAGTCAATTTGGTGCAAGTAGTTTTGTCACTAATATAATTTCGCGGCCCCGTCGTTAGTGACTGACGAGAGGATGCTGATTGTCCTCCAATCTCCTGTGCCTCCATCCTCCAATCGGTTTGCTACTTAGCAAGTTTTCCTTTGAGACTCAGTTTTACAATGCCCCCCACAAGATGGACGTTGCGTACAAACGATACTGCGTCCAATTACAATTGAGGCTATATATATAGACACTTTTGCATCTTGACACAACTAATGACTTCTAGACTATGACATAAAATATTTTTAGAAGAACTAATAAATCATTTTAAGACACTATACGAACAATATCAATCGGTTTAACATATCAACCCTCTTCCAGATCTGCAGTATCCTTATAAGTAAGAGAAAGCTTTAATCTCAGGAGGCGAAGTCGAAAGGGAAGCATCGCTGGGCATGGTGTGTGGGAATCACCAATCGGTTTAGTTTTCTGACAGCTTTTCCTCTGGACTTCCTATCTTTGATTGCACAATGAAAACTAGATCTGCAATTTTAAGAAACTATCACGTAAGTTTTAGATGAAAGTATATCACGTTTTGTGAACAAACCTTAGCGCAATTTCCTTCTATCGGGCAGGCATGCTTTTCAGAGGAATTTAGGCGTGATTACTAACTGAAGCCTTCACAAAAAGATTGAAAAAAATAGGCGTTATTTCTCTTTTGTAAACAGTGCAAGGATGCACTAGCAGCGACGCCTTGGCCGCTCTTTTTATCTTGTTCGGGTAATGACAGAGCTCATTTTAGTGTCGACTAAGCAGCAATACTGTCCTCCTTCCCTTCCAAATAACGCATGAGGCAAGAGAGACACCGGTGCTTTGTAAATCTTGTTCATAAACAACCACTTCAAAACCAGGGCATTAAAGCCACAGTGAAGGAAAACTTGGCGGACTTTAAAACCAGAGACACCTTGCGTAATAAACTCTTGCTATGGCACCCAAACCGGAGGATTCTTCAACTACGCTGCTCTGATACCATATCAGAAATTTTAGGAAAGTTTATAGAAGCTATAAAAGATTATACCTAGATAATATGTGCTTCTCTATAATATTCGTTCAATCATATACATATTTATAGGATTTTCACATCCTATTTTATAGGAAACAACTCCTCTAAATACATGAGTTGTTTTAACTACTCAAACAAACACAAACAATACTAACAACGACGGGAATGATATAATATTCCCAACACTCATAACAAATACGTGAGTAGTCACTTTACCTCACACATTCTAACCCATGTGAGCACTAATTCCTAACATGTATATGGTTGAGGGTGAGATGTTGGCAGATTCAATCTCCTGATATCTTTTGAAATGAGGTTCTTCTGATGGTCACAGATTTCCTTCACCTATCGCTGTGAGTGGAAGGGATGCTTTGCTTCCTTTGTATTTGAAGGATAAATTCGTGTTGTGGCAACAATAGAATAGGGATCAGCTTCTATGGTTTACTTACCCTTGTGCAACATGGGCATTAGCATCGTTTCAGATGTGGAGGCTGGTTCCTGAACTGGTGTTGGGGTCTATACATCAGACAATAGTGCTTGTTTGGGTCGATGTTCTTCATTTGAGTGCTGTTTACTCTTCTGAACATCACACCACTTTCCCGTAACTTTCTATGGAGTCTGGACTCTTATAGGAGAAAACCTTACTTGATAGAGACTTTGGTCAAATATGTTGGCCTTGCTGCTTACTGTTAGACTTGGTGCTATTATTGTTGAGTAGTTTCTTTTCTGCCTTTCTGCTTAAACTTCTCTTTGGTTTTGACTGCATGGTGACAGTTGCAAATTCCATTTCTTCTTGGATGTAAAGTTACAAAGCTGTTACAACACTTGAGAATTTATCTTGCTTCATGATACCAAATTTTTCCAACAGGCATGAAATGCATCGGTATAATCTTGCAGTTTCCATTGACCTTAGGACAATTGATGCAACTTTTTGAACTGGCCACCATAATTCTTTACGAGGTAGTACTCCTCTCTAATGGCCTCTACAAATTTTGCCATGGTTTTGACATGGGAAGCCACTTTTAATAGTGCAAATGACATCTCTTTATTGTCATAAAAAATATTTACAGAGAAATACGATTATAATTTATAACTGGTTGAGCCATTTGTCTGCTTCATCTGCATCAGTTTTGCCTGCAAAAAGAATAATATTGAAATTCACTTGTACCTTAAAGGGTGTCAGACCAATGAAGGGTCTACCTGACGAAGAAGCGTATACTAGAGGCATGACTTATGAGATAGTATTGGAGAACAGTTGAATAATCTCCTGCCTTTACTTCTGAAGTGCAATTACTTCTGAAATGGAACCTTGGGTAGCTGTATAACTGTTGTCACTGAAGTATGCACCCTTGTTGAGTTAAAGAGACTCAACTACCTAGTGAAACATGGGATGACCTTACTGAGTGTGGACTCAGACAAGTTGAGATCAACCTCCAGAGACGGATGGTTCCCTTGGTTTATCACCTAAAACTAAATCTAAATTGCTACTCTAGTTAAGAAAAGGGATAGAAAATGGTACAAGAACTGAACCTATAACCTACTGATGTGGTGATACACCAAATGTTTGTAAACTGTACTTGTCTGAAACATACACAATCTGACCAATCAACTAGCTATTTCATTGCACAACTTAAGGTTTTGATATGTTTTCATGCATGAGTGTTTCATAGAAAGGAGTTTGAGTTTCCTAACACTATTTAGAAGGAGTATTTGATAATTTCACAACTAAACATACATAAACTCATTTTCAGAAAACTATGACCTGCACATTACATATACTTTTGCATAAAGGTAACAAAAATAGGACAAAACTCTAGGACAACAATGCTATCACAAGAGAAAAATCAACTACTTGAAGATCTTACACGATATAGCAGTCTTGAATAGGCCAAATAGCTTCTTTTATTGATCAAAAGGCATTACAGCTGAGTACAATTCTGATAAATTTGTTTGTATTTCTTCAAAAGGCCAGTGTTACAATACTGTTCTCTTTCAGAAAATAAAACAGAGTTACAATCTCCTTTTTTTGTTTAGCAGAAAGAACTTAGGAAAAATCCTAACCTAGGCGTCTACTTACTCCTTGTAGCCTGGGAGAGAAATTAGGAGGCAATATTTAAGACAAATAAATGCATTCCTTGCCTTATGTTGATTGGTCAACTTCACTTGGGCACCTGGAGACTCCTTTTTCTGGTTAAAATGCTTAAAAAGCTCCTTAAGGATGTTGAGGGGTGATGAAGTGTTTGACTTCTTCAACCTTGTTTACTTTGCATGCTCCCCTTCAGGCTCCTATATGCTTGTAGCTGCTGTCTCCACTGTCCTAGATAGGTGGGTGATGGTCAACCTGTCCTTCATAACTCTATAATTGTTCCAACTGCCTTCATTCTCTCCTGACTGTCACTGCATGATAATAAGGCATGTGCTCAGCTTTTAAAACCACCTGAGACTTTTTGGAGGGCGTAAGGAAAAGCCCTAGTCCTTTCAGGACTCTAACTTCCTTCTTAAATGATCTTTATTGCCTAACTGTCAGCTCATTCCTTAACTACGTGCAGTTTTAGGAGCTACAGGAATCTGGTTATATGCTACAGGGAGCTGAACATACTCTCCTTCCTTTGGAAATTCTATCTTCTGTATGCGGGAGTACTAAATTCTGTCCTAGCTCTTTAGATTTGTCATTCATTACATTTTACTACTAGAAGCTTTCTGTTAGACTTCTACCCATGACTATCTCTATGCCCTTCTTGACAGAATCTGATCCTCTTTTTTCTCTGTAGAAGACCTTCTGTAGCATACAAACCTCATGAAGATTACTACAAACTTCCTGAAGCAACTTCATTAGGCCTCTTGCCAACTGTGTATGACCATTTCTCATAGACTATCCCTCACTCACACCTATCTCAGTCCCTTTGGTCACTGTCTTAATATTCTAACCTTCATTTCTTACCAACCACAGTCATATTTCACTGTTAAGCACAGTCATACCTGCATCATTACTGCAATCATTCACTTCTGATAGGTCACCGTGTTTACTAGCATCCTTGTTATGACGGTGTTACCTAGGTTTCACAGTCTTCTTCATGGTGATAGTCTCTTTAGGACCTTACAAACCCTATTCAAGGTTCATCAGACCCCTGCATTGACTTTTGTGGGCTTTTGTTAAGTCTGTTGTGTCATTGTAGCCTTGTCCATTGGCTTTCTCACTGTGCTCTGCCATAGTGCTGTTCACTATCCAGTTTTCTAGTCTTCAAGGCAAGACTTCTCACTGTCCTATCGACTATCATCTGCCATACCCATCTGTCAACATATTCTCAGTGCCTCTGCATACTTTTATAGCAGACCTAGAGACACTGTCTTCTTTTAGACGACCCCTGCCACTGTCTTCATCTCCTTCTCTATATATAGATAGATCAGTGATCACTGTTACCTGAGATAAAGATATACTTTTGAATCTCTGTGCAGCATATCTCTCTCCTATGTGTAGGTATCTAATGGTGTAAAAGATGCCTTCATAGTCCTCATGACTCTGGCCACTGTATTTCTCCTGCATCCCTGACAAACCTACCTTCATTTGTAGCTCTCTGCTCTTTGTCATGGTATCCTCAAAATTATGATACCCACTGTTATGTGTTCATAGTCCCTCAGACTAATACCTGCATCACTCTCCTTGGGGTATCTCTTTTATCCATTGCTAGATATCTCTAATCATTCCTTATCAGTTACTACTTTATCAAGCCCCTAAGACAACTAACAAGAGCCATATGACTATTCTAGAGCTTTGATGGGCTCCATACTTACATGATTCTATAGCAGATCTCATGATCTCTTGCAAATGATCTTCTATGAATGATAAATGGAAATATACAAATGAAAAGAGGGGCAGACCATTATGTATCTTCTTGAGATCATCGTTTTCTCCTTTGTGAATCTTCAAATGTTTGTGTGCAGGTCTAGATCCTTTGACTGTTCTCCTCTTGATCTCATGGCATTGCATCATTTTCCTGTAGGAGGCTTTGAAAGGTATCAAGGATTTCAACCCTTGAGGAATCTGCTGTCCCAATGTTGACTGCTCCTTTTCATTACCGAACTTCACTGTCTTACTCCTTGTAGCGGATCTTCCTCTGTGACTGATAAAGAGTTAAAAGGATTCTACCATTGAATGAAGACGCCTCCTTCATGAGAAAACTGCAACAACATGAACAGAAAACCCTAGAGAAGGATCCAAACAATGTTTGAATTAACCCTAACCGAATCACTATGACTTGACCCTAGGCTTAAGTTGTAGAAACCCGATCAGATTATTGAACAAAATTCCCTCCAAGAAAAGCACATGGATTTTAGGAAGAAATAAGGTTCTAAAATATATGAAAAACTCACTTTTGACCCTTACAAGGCATGCACACTTACATGGGAGATGGTTGGGAAACCGAAACACTATAACATCAATCCCCTTCATTATTTTAGGAATAGTCAAAGACTAAAACTCTTTTTTAGAACAATACAATGATAAAGGAGAATAAAATTAACTTATAAGTAAATTTTATTCCTCCAAAACCAGGGCCTAAGCTTTACACCAACTTTAAACATTCCTGAAGCACCTATATATTGCCTATTTGAGCCAAGGAGGAGCAAATAGTTAACAATAACAACCCTGTCAATTTACCAGTGAAACATTGACTGTTCATAACTTTACATTGGTTCCTATTTTCTCATTGACAAGTTAAAATGATATAAGTCTTGAAATAATATTTTGCTGTACCTTTGCTTATTAACTCTGATCAGATGGCTATTCTATAGATGTCTGGGCATGGTCTGACATCACTGCGTCTTTGCCATTAGAGTTGAGATAGGAAGCACCTTGTCTCATGTCAGCTAGCTTTCAGGGGATACAATGCAACTCGGCAACTTGGTTTTTACTTATCACATAATTGATTGACATTGATTATTCTCTTTGATTTAATTAAGTTGAGCTCTGATCTTGAATTATATTATTTGTTTTGCAGCCTGACCGTGTATTGGACTTCTGCAAGAAAAACAAGTTGCAGCTAATTATTCGAGCACATGAATGTGTAATGGATGGTTTTGAACGTTTTGCTCAAGGTCATTTGATTACCCTATTTTCTGCAACAAACTACTGCGGTGAGTTCTTAAAGATGGGAAATAGATATGGAACATTACTTTATACAGCTCATTCTTAAATAAGAATGAAAGTTTAATGCTCATAGGTGAATATTATGTGGGTATTCTTATTCAGGCACAGCAAATAATGCTGGTGCATTGCTGGTTTTGGGAAGAGAGTTAGTTGTTGTACCTAAGTTGATTCATCCACTTCCACCCCCGATTCGATCACCAGAGCTATCTCCAGAGCACCATTTGGAAGAGACATGGATGCAGGTAACTTCTTGTTTCCTGGTCAAAATTTTACAGCAAGTGAATGCTTTCTAAAGTCAACCTGATTTCTCACCATCCTTTTAATATTTTATTAATATCATATATTTCATTGTTCAGGAACTCAATATTCAGAGGCCACCTACGCCTACTCGTGGCCGACCTCAGCCTGCTCATGATCGCAGTTCTTTGGCTTTTATTTGAGTTCTGATTGTGTCCATTGACGTCCTGTACCAATTAGTGACAGTTTGTCATTGTATTGAGCTCTGTAGAATAATGTACAATTGGAATTGTATTTGAGCACTTACATCAATGTAAACAAAATTTTCTTGCCCCAAGATGGAACTGTCCTTCCTGTGCTATTGTAGTTACTACCTGTTTCTGATCACCAGTCTTTCCCCTCACAACTGGTTATTCTTTGCAAAGGTTTGCAAACTGAGGTATGGCGATTTATTTCCTTCTTGGTAGCAGAAAAAATTTCGTGATTTTTCTTTTTTTTTGGAAGGATCACTTTAGTAAAAATGCTATCTTCTCCGTTTTGCAGTTATTGAATTTCTAATGGGGTGGTTATTTGTCCAATATTGTATGGCTTTTCCTGTTTCGTGGTGCTGATCCTTAAAGTTTCATGTGCACCGGCTTCCTCGTGAGAAACATTGCACTGCTCAGGACACAGCTTTTAGACATTTTTGTTATCTGCTTCAGGCTGTGTAGGGTTCCACGTGTGAATTTGTAGGCTCCATAAATTATGGAATTTGTACGTTTAGCTAATATTTTTTAGATTATGTGCCAATAAAAATGGAATGCTTTTGCTGAAATGTTGAGTTGTTTATGCTGAATTCTTCTGGATTCGACTGTGTAGAACTATTTGTGCCTTGACATTTTGGATCACTCTTCTGGATCCATCTTCAGGGAGAAAAAGATAGAAGCTTATGCGTGTGTAGAGTTGTTTATTTTGGGATTTCTAATTCTTGTGTTAGTCTTGGGAGGAATCTAAAGGCTGCAACTATTCTCATTTAATGTACATGCATTCTGTACTGTTTAACAAATTTTGTTAAGCTGGGTATAAAAACAGGCAATCCACTTTGTAATCTACTGCATTCTTCGATCTCTCTTATGGCAGAACATTTGAGTGCATGTCAGCTTTATTCTTTGCTGCCACGGTACTATTTTATATTGGTTTATTGCTGTTTGTGTGGTGAACCAGAGTAACTTAAATCTGAAAGTCTGATGTATAAGTGGAATTGGAGGTGTCAAGAATGGGGATGCTACTGTGATAGGAAAATAGGAAACAATTGCATGGCTATGTACAAGTTTTTTTATTTATAAAGGAAATATAATGGCTAATTGTTCTCCATTATTCTATTTGTCAAGAGGATGTGATTTGTATTTGCCAGTAATTTAATTTATTGGATGGTTTTATCACCATAATATATTAAAAAATTTTCTGTTTTAAAGATAATATGGTTATCTCAACATAGAAGACAGCATGCATGATGGAATCTTCGGGACTGCACTTCAGAGCATATATTTAGTACTAAATCCTTGCAACTGTGTTTAAGATGGAAATTGCACGTATGTTTAAATGTTAATCCTAAAAGAGTTGTATCTGTTTTCCCTATGCATTTTGGAATGCTAACTATGGAATGTTGATTAAACTGAATATGTCTAAAGCTTTTGATAAGGCAATTTGGGTATTTGTTTTTCTCAATTGTGTTCAACTGCAGCTTTAGCATGACACTGGCCACGTGGGTAAGAAACTGACACCCTGTTTGCTAATTTTTATATCATGGTAAATGCCTCATACGGCACATGGGCGGGGAGTTTGTCACTTTATTACTGCATAAGCCACAAAACATTTTATTAAATGCTTGAAGACACACATTTGCATTCAACTTCGAAGGCTAAGAGATTTCACAAAAGAAAATTACTAAGGCTAAGCCTAGGACGAAGAGAATTCTCAAGAGGATCAACAAGTGCCTACGATTTATTATAAGTGCACTGAGATCATGCCATGTATTACAATAATTCACTACAAGTTCACAGGTGGATAATATGCTTAAATCCTTGATTAGGTCCAATATTATTTGTTGAAACTTGATATTTATTCTACCAGAAGCCTCAAAGGTATTTTTAACAAAACTAGAGTTGGTTTTTAATGAATAGTTGAATGGTTTTTAGGAATGCTAGCTGATGAACACAATTAAAAAAAATATTGTGTTTATAAAAAACAAACAAATTAATATGATGTCATATCAGAATGATTTGCATAAAAAAGATTTATTAACTGAAGCATTTAGCTATTACAGATGACATGTTGGTAATTTAAAACACTTTAGAAAGATTATTATGTATGTGAATTTAAATGATGACCTACAACAATATAGCACATAAAATATAAATAATCCAGCATATGATTATATTCCAAGTTAGTTTCTTACATACCCCAAAAGTTATTCTTGAATCAATTTAGAAGGAAAAGAGTAAAAATAAGGTCAAGATCAAAGAATGACAACTTGCACACTGTAGTTAAGTCATACAGCACTAGAGACCAAACTGCAAACTTTTATCATTGTCTAATTAAAATGTCCTATAATTAATAGACTAAACTCCAATTTACTTAATGTGTATGCAAAGAAATTAAGACTTGACAGGAAGTTAAAGAAGTATTAGGTAGTATATCAACAGATCCCCCAAAGAAACTTCTGCTTCCTTATCTTCTCATGTGTTGCAAGTGAGTCATTTCCACTTTTAATGATTGTGAGGTGCCTGTTTATGCCTCTCCTTATGCTCTTGTTGCACTTTCAACAAACTTTGTTGTACTCGAGTTGTTCTGAGTTAAAATATTCACTCAACACTAAAGCTTGATGTCTTTTAATAGGTTTTTGTAGATGGAGCAGAGGATGGCTTTCAGTGAATCCTTGGTCCGAGTTAGTATGATGTGTGATTCTATAGAAGAGTTGGATTTCAATGAATCCCTACTCCAAATTAGTATGATGAGGAGTTGGGTTTCAATGATTCGTTGCTTCAAATGAGCACGAGGAGCTGGGTTTCAATGAACCCTTTCTTCATGACAAGGTGATAGAGGAATTGGATTGAATTGAATCCTTGTTCCAAATAAGCATAGCTAACAATTGACTTTGAAGTCCTTGCTCCCAGACCATGTGACAAGAAGGATGTGGTAGAGGAGTTGACTTTAAGATAATAAGAGAGTATAATGAGGGAGACGCTGTAGAAGAATTTGCTTTCTATGAATCCTTGCTTGGCATGAGTGAAACTAGAGTTGGTTTTGAATAAATACTTGTTACTATGAGTTCATTTTTATTGAATCCTTACCCCCTTGACAATATGATGTGGAATTGGTTTTCAATGAATCCTTGTTCCATGTGATGATATGGCTTACTTTGCAGCTAAAGTGTGTATGTACAATGACTGAAAAAATATAATGAGATGGAGGCTTGCTCCAAGATAATTAAGAGCCTTGTACCCATGAACAACAATGTGGGTACATTGTTTATGTTAATTGGGTTTGTTAAAAAAAGGAAATACCTCCAAAAAATCCATAATTCCAAAATCTTCCTAGATAATTAAGAGCCTTGTACGAATGAACAACAATGTGGGTATGTTGCTTTTGTTAATTGCGTTTGTTAAAAAAAGGAAATACCTCCACAAAATCCACAATTACTAAATCTTGAAAGATTCAGTAGATTGTGCATTGTCATAGGACCTGGTGAGATTACCCACATGGAGTTTCACTCCTATGGGTGTGTCATTCTATTTTTGCTCTGCGATTGCTCCCTCTTGATATTTTTCTACTTGGGTGTCTTCTTCTGACTTGGCTTGCTTTGTAATTTGTTGTTTCTTGACCTAATGTCATGACTTTAAAAACCTTTTTGCAGGTAACAATTTCTGAGATAATGTGGGAGAGCTAAAGAGAGTGGTGGGGTGTGCATGGAGAGCTAAAGGGAGGGAATTCTGCTTGCAAGGGAAGAGCATTGTGGTTCATATATCAACAAACAGATAATATTGGCATGGCTGTATATATAGAGGCATAAATAAATTTGAGTTGTTGCTTATTAAAAAGTTACAAACCCATATATCTGACAAGATACAATCTTTTAGGCATTAATATTCAATCTACTAGTCCTTGAGCTGTGATGAGATAGAGAGAGAGAGATAACAATCTGATATATCTGACAAGATACATTTTTTAGTTATTCATATTCAATCTACTATGATGTCTGAGTTTGTGATGCTAGGAAATATCAAATGTTTTGTATCAACAATGAATCTAATAGCTCCACAGGAACAAAACTAATATACCAAAAGTGGATGAATGAAAAAAAGAATATTCATTTGTAAGATAATGTGTATTCTCCATTGACAACTGGCAAATGGCCAGTGCTTTAAGGTAGTGTTGTCCAGGACTCTACCATTGTTTCTAAATTACACCACCAGTGGCTGGAACTCCATTCCTACTATGGCAGGCATCGCAAGACGAACTCTCTATATAGGGGTGGGCTCTTCACTCTATAGTCTGGCTTTCAGCTAAGGTTGGGGCCACAACCTTAGCTGATGAAAATAGGCCTGACTACCAAGGGGGCAGAAAAGAGGCATATTCTTTGAGCTACCCTCATTCATCACGATTACAAAATCTTATTGCATCACAATGACCTCACTCATGCACTCTAATCCCCCTGTAACCAAATGATCACCGGATATCTGGACAGATGATTAGACTTGCAGTGGAATAATTGTCTGCCAAAGTACCCCTCTACCCGCTGCTAGTTTTTTATACTTCATTCCTCTAGATCCTTGTATATAGGATTCAATCTGTAATCTCTGTCAGGATTGTAAGCATATTTTCCAAGTATATGCATGAATCTTCAAGGCAGCTCAAATGGGAATGCTCTTCTGCAACTTTAACATTGAGCCGAGGAATGCTGGAGGTCTTGGTAGTTGTTCATTGCTGCCCAAAATTCTCGTCATAGATGATATGCAGAGGGAACTTAACCCATTTGCAGATTTTGGTAGTTTCTTCACATGGGGAACACTCTTCCCAAGCTTGTCAATTAGCTGAACACATTTGGGAGTTGTCAATTTGACTTTTTCGATTTCTTCTATTTAGTAGCTACCAATCTCTGAATTACAAATGTTAGCGAGTAGTACAGACTATTTTAAAGAGGTAAATATAAGGGTTCAACCATCAAGAATTAGACGCGAAGGAAGTGAATATAATCTGATCGCCCAATACTAAACAGATTAAAACGTAAAGAATACTATGCCTCAAGTTCTAACAATTGAAACTACTTTTTCGTTTATAAAATTTGCAAAGATTATTGATAAAACACAAGCAAAAAATACTTAACTAGGTGTAAGCTGTATATCTAGAAAATAAGTCAATTGGGCCATGGTGCATTGGTGAAAAGATGGCTGATATAACCGTATAACCCAGTAGGGTTTCAAAAAGCTAAGCCCTGACACAGCTTAAAGTGCAGTCTGGGATGAAGTTTTGCGGAAGAGTTAATCTTAGCAGACGGGAGCATGTTTATCTGTACAGCTCCTAAAGCTCCTCTAAAAACAATGCTATTGAGAAAGTAACAGTATAAAAATTTAATAATAAATATGTCAAGGAACCAAACCATGCTCATAAACCATCAAAAGGATCACCACTCAACCAGAGAACAACACGATCCTTGGCCGAATTTCTTTGTGATGTAAAAAAGTAGCAGTACAGATACCATCCATGAGCATTGTCTACTGTTGCATACCTGCAAGCCAAAAATATGCACAATAAAAGTCGCCATTAGCAATAGTATCAAAAATAACAAAATAGTGAATAAATGAGAAAAACATTCTCTCAACAATACGGTTCATATTTACATGCCGATCAATAACTAAATAATTGTTTTTTTACTGTGAAAAATAATCTGACATGGAAAAGGGTAACAAAAACATCCCTACCCTGCATGTTCTTGAAGGAAAACTACCATTATAACCTGGCATATGTTATCAATGCTTTTTTCCAGTGCTGCAGTTACATAGTAGTGAATCCCTACCAATGCAAGAAAGTACCATGTCCAGATAATCTTCCCAGAAGTCATTGCTGAATTGCCTTAAAGGGTAGCCTTGGATATTGGAATTTAGCTGCAATAACAAATTATTTAGCGCAAATTATTAAAAGATGGGATTAAACAGTGAACTGCAGTGTCTATGCAAATCACAATTCTGACCATAAGCTTAGGAGGCCTCTCGGTTTCTGCAAATTTTAGGAGATTACATAAAAAAATTGCACTATATGATGCAACACTAGATATGAGTGGCAACTTCATTTTAATCATTTTCGGGAACTTTTGAGATCCATTTGGTAAATATTTGCTAAAAATTGCAGAGATATTTGAAGAAATGATATATGTGGGGTCTGATTGAAGTCTCTAACTAATTGTTGAAACTCATTCTTAAATAGTCACAATCTTTTAAGTTTATTTGATGCTTGTGAAGGTTTAGGAATAGTATGGGGCATATTGGAAGGTATGTTGGTGGATAAGACATCTTCCGGGTTTGATTCCACTCACTGTGGGCCTCATAAATACAGTTGTGTTACAGGAGAAAAATCAATGTGAAGATGGAATGAAAGTTGAGTATGATTGCATATTTAGATTATTTTTGAAAAGTTATGCAAGTTAAAAAAAATGGCACCTTGTTTTGAGTCCATACACAAAAGTTATGGCTTCTCGAAGAATTAGGTCAAAACACATTAGTAAAGTGGCAAAAAAAAAACAAAACAAAACAAAAATAAACTCTTCATGGAAGAGGTGAATTTGTCACCAATAAAATGACACACTTCTTTGTGTAGAGACATAGTTGTTTATTGGAAAACCAAATAATTTCTCTCCCTTTTTGGCATTTGGTCTTTTGTCTTTTGACCTTTGGGATGCTAAGAGAAATGGTTATCAACCTTCTCCATGTCTAGGAGATGGCTTGACATTGTTGTCATGGATAGTTGAGTGAAAACAAGTGGTTGTACGTCTATCATGTAATAGGGGAGTGCAAAAGAGTTGTGTTTAAAGCTCTTAAGGTTTGTTGGAGCTCATTAGGGGTTGTGTTAGCTTTTGAGACTTATTGTACTTCCTTTTTGCATAGTGGAACGAGAAGCATTTGCTTCCTAGATGGAGTTTTTGACTCAAAGTGGGTTTTCTCTAGATTATATTTGTTGTTTTACATTTGTACTTGTTTGGTGTGTGTTTTCACATTGTCCTAGTATTTAGATTCTTGTTTTATGATGTTAATCATGCCTCTTGAATGTTAATTGTATATGGTATTTTGTGAAGTTAAGGTGTGTTAAGGGGTCTAGATAGTTGAATTATTTCGTTGATGACTATGTGTTTCACATATCCACCCCAGTTTATGGATTACTTTTCATGTACAAAAATTAGAGAGATCAACAATAAATCACTAATCAAATTGCTAGACTCTTGGTTAATGAATCCTACTATTTATGAACATTGTTTTTCTCCAATTGCTTGATTTCCTCAAGACGAGCTGCAACTTACTTGATGTTTGGTCTAACATCTATATGAATTGCAAGGGACCTAAACACCAATTTTGTAACTGCATAAACCATGAGCTTCACCTCCTAGTTTTGAAAGGAATCAAGATGGTGGAAACACTTCCTACACTAATATATGAGGAGAGATAATGTAGAGAAACTTAGATTTGAAAATTTGAGAAAGGAATATAACATGTATTGACATACGTGGGTGAAAGCACATGAGTGAGTCTCACTTTTGGGCCAAAATGAAAAAATGACAAAATAAATCATGCATGAAACCACATAGGTTTGATCAGACTTAGTCATCACACTCATGACACCCAGTGGTGGGATTTGGTTTGATCAAAGATGATTTGATCGAACCACCTTTGGTCGAACTTGCTTTTGCCCACAAACCATAAGAGACCTCCTTGCAAGTTGAAAGAATTCATTGTGTAAGACTTGATAGATGATGTGCACTTGAAGGTAGAAGTGTCACGTCTTGTTTTTATGGACTATATTATTATTTGAGATTAGTGAACATTTAGCATGATTGTTTTACTTTGAGTAAGTTCCACATGTGTGAAGGTAATTATTGTGAAGTTATATTTGAGTAAATTGGAAAGTTGATTTAAATGTTACATATTATCAATGTGATTATAATGATTTGCTTCGGTTATGTTTTTGGAGACACTAACCTATTGACGTCGAGTTGAGTGTGAATGAATGCAGGTATTCGTCGAAGACGAGAACATGGTTGAGGTAGAGGTGTTCTAGCCACTTGGCAAGGACTGTTTGGGATGGTTAACCCTGATGCAATCACACACTCACGTAGTCTCATATTGCATTTTTGAATGACTTATTTTTATACATCAATGTGTGGTTAATAATTGTGATTGATGATTTGATATCTAGAAAATTACTGTATTTTCAATTGTTATGAAAATCCTTTTCGAATGCATGATTTGATTATCGAAGTTAATGTCTTTTCAAATTATATTTAAATGATCTATTGTATTTTAAATAGTGAATATATAAGGTTGTATTTTATATATTTAAATGAATGATAATAAACGTTTTCTATTTACATCATGAGTATAGATGTTTGGAAGACAATATGTTAATTAAATTTAAACAATTATATTAAAATATAATAGATATATATGGATATATATTATTTAATATTTCACTTCTTGATTTATTTAAAGTGATTGTGTTTTAATAAAAATAGTTAGATTATATTATTATTATATTTAGAAAATCAAATCAGAGAGTTAAAAACTAACTTACTGTCATGCATGCAACAGTAAGCCAATTAAAAGTGGTTTTTCTAAATTAAATAGTAATTAAGGAGCTTTTTGAATAGAATTCGCATGCAAACTAAAAATAATCTACAATCTTTAAACCTAATTGGGATGCCAAAAATAAGGGAGAGATTTTTTATTAAAAAGAAGAGGTCTCAATAGAAAAGAAGGACCCACAATTTTCAACAAAAAAGGACCCATGATTTTCAGCAGAGAAGGCATGATCCTTTTTGCAGCAGGAAGTAATTGATTTTCAGAGAGCATTGAAGATAGAAAGGACTTTCAACTAGGGTGACAAAAAGAAGATTCAAGGCAGTGATTGGAGGGCAGTAGGAGTGAGCAACTCAGGCAGAATCGACCTCTGTTTTCATGCAGATAATTCTAGGTATTTTCCTTGTTATTTTGCAATTAATAAAGTTTGTAGATTCACTATTAAACTTAAATCGGCCTGTGTGTGATCTTTTTGGCCTGGGTTGCCTCTTTCTATTTTAACTGTTTACCTTGGATTTATCTTTGCCGCCAACCTTAAAAACCATGGTGTTTGACTCAGAATCGACTTGCTTAAATTTGGTCATTGATGCTTTTATCTATTTGCCTGTGCATGACCTCTCCCTGGCCATTTTGACTTTTCTTGGCGATCTTGTTTTCTTTGTTTTATGATGAGTAAATTGACCTACCTTTATTTCTTTCATGTCACCAATCTACTCAAACTACAATGTAGCATTTAGGATCGACTTGTTGTTCCTTGTTTTTGTTTTGCTAAGTAATCGATCTCTTCTTCTTCTTCTTCTTGTTTCTTGTTTTCTTTCTTCAGATCGGCCTTTATACTAGCCATTGTCTTAAAACCGTGGTCTGAACTGTTACAAACCTCAGACGTTGATATAAACTTATTTCCTATCAGACATAAATTATTCCAGCTGTTATCTTTCTATATGATGTATGTAATTCATGTTAAAGAATCGACCTTTTTTTTTTGAACTAACAATATGAACATAACCTCTTAAACATAGATGAAACTATCATTTTCTTGTAGACATATTCCTTTATTGTTTGCTGTCCAAAACATAATTTTTAAACATTATTTTGAATGACAGTAAAAGATTATAAACTATGTTCTTATATTTATTTCTGCTACAGTTCCTATCGCAATTGTGACAAGAAGATTGTTTATCTGTTTCTGGAGTTCCTGTCACAGATTTGACAGTAAGAATATTAAGTAGCTTAGATTGCTTATAATATTGAGAAACTATGATTGAAATATGGACTTGGTGATTATATCAATTTGATAACCTTACGAATGCAATTGTATGTAACGAATGATGGATTATTGCTTGGAAAGTGTATTTCCTTGATTGGTGTTTTGGGAAAGGGATTTTAATGATTTATTGATGAACTTTGATTCTTTTATTTTATTATTTATTTACTTGTTCTTGGGGAAAGAGGTAGATTTTATCTAGGAATGTTATTGTGTTACTTTCTGGGCTAGGATGCCAAATGTGGATTATCAGAGATGACTTTTCCTCTTTTTGGGAATTGAAACAGGTTACTATTTTAAAGGATTAGCTCTAATTGAGCTAACATTGAAAAAGATGTTTATTTTGTCTAGCAAACTAATTTATATATATCTCTGTCATATCCTGTTGTGAGACAATCCACTTTTCATTATTTAGAATCGCACATTCAGACATCAGGGTTGCATCAGGTGTTCCCTCCTGCCAGTTGTTCTAGGTAGCTAGACATTTCGTGTAGGGCTGAGTTTCCTTTGTTTCATGAAGGGATCCAAGGAAGTGTAATTACTTCATGGTTGGGTGGAAAAGCACTTGGGCCATGTTCCTGTCTCTTGGCTCATAGAAGGACCACTTGGTTCGTGGCGACCAAAGAGCATATTGATTTATTTATTCTTGTTGTACATGATTATTATAACTTGAAATTGGATGTAATATGGCATGAATGTCCATGGATTTTGTATATTATTTATAGTGCTTTTTACTTGGATTGAGCACGTGACTTTGAAAGATTTAATGACGTTTTGATTCATATTTATGAGACTTATCTTTTACTTGAGATATTGTTATTAAGTAGATTAATTACATCTTTTTAGTTTGGACATTGTGATGTTGTATTTAAGTAGATTATTTACTTCATTTTACTTTCACAATGGTTTGTGGATTTTTACGGCTTTTACATTTGGTATCAAAGCTCTAGGTTGAACATTAGGGCCTTTGTTTTCTTTGTGGGACTATTGTGCTAAGTTGCAAACTTGATATGAATAATCTATCATGGATACTAGAAACACTGATCGAAGAGAAAGATCAGGAAGTGATCAAAATAGAGGAAACCATGGTGTATGTGGAGGTGTTCGCGGTGGTCGAAATGCAAGGGATCGTGGAGATGCTAGTAATGATCCAGATGGAAGATTGGACCGTATTCTTGCTCTCTTAACCCAACTAGACATGAGGATGAATGCTCTTGAGAAGGAGATCAGAGGAAATCCTAGAGGGCAGAATGCTAATGAGAACCTAAGGAATGAGACACAGAATGAGAACTCGAGGATAGAAGTCCAAGTTCCTGAGGTTGGAGTTAATGCTAATAATCAAGCAAGGATTGCAGAAGAATTGGGCAAAGACCTCAAGAAAGTATCACCACCAAAATTTGATGGAAAGACAATTGGAGATGGAGTTGAAGCCTAGGTAATAGAAATGGAGAAATACTTTAGGCTCCGAAACCTTTCAAATCACACGAAGGCAATGTGGGGATCTTACCAGTTGACTAGCGAAGTAGCAACATGGTGGGACAATGAGAAGGAAGATAAGAAGTTGTTACCTGGTGAAATAACTTGGGAGATATTTTTTGCAACTTTTAAGGAAGATATGGTTACCACATCTATTCTTTGATGAGAAGATGACGAAGTTTCAGAATTTGGTTCAAGGAGGTATGTCTGTAACTAGTTATTGGGAGAGGTTCTCACATCTACTTAAGTATGTTCCATAGTATTAAACATATGAGAGATTTCGGATCAAGAAGTTTATTTTGGGATTGGAGCAGAGGTAGACATTCATAATCCACTCACTATGGATTCAATTTTTGAGAAAGCAATTAAACAAGAGCAGAAGTTGCAACAAGCAACTAGTTACCGTAAGTAGAGAGATGCAAAGTTTGCCAATAAGAGACCTCAGAATAATCAACAGAACTATCAACAGAATAGCAATCAAGGCAATAATAGGTAGATCAGGATTCTAAAGAGAGGTAATAATTCTCAGGATGGAAATGGTGGAAACTAGCATGGAGGAAACAAAAGAGGTGGCTATAACAACAAAAACAACAATCAGAGAGAAAGAGCTGAAGGACCGAAATCACCTAAGGGTGGATGCTATAATTGTAGAGGAGAGCATTATGCAAATGTGTGTACACATAAAAGGAGAAACACGAATCAACAAGGAGCACCTCAACATCAGATTCATGCTGCAGTGGACAATCGGCAAGCAGATTTTCAAGCAACACCTATTCAGTTTCAAGGTAAGCTCTATGGACTACCTGTTTCTATTTTAATTGATATTGGTGCCACATAATATTTTTTAGATCCTAGAGTAGTATCTAAGTTATCTATTAGACCTGGGCATATGGAAAACTCCTGGATGGTACAATATGGCAATAGAGCAGAAAAGAGAGTAGACTCATGTCTAGCATGCAGTGAGTTAGAGCTTCCTTATTTTTAGATGCAAGTAAATCTGTATGTAACACCTTTAGGCTCTTATGATGTAATTTTGGGAATCAATTGGTTAGCTGAACATAAGTTTCTAGTGAACTGTGAAGACAAAGTGGTTAGATGTTTGGATGACCTAAGAAATCAAGTGGAAATTAATGGATCTAAGAGACCTTTAGAGATTAGACAAATCTCAACTATGCAATTGAAGAAGGCCAAGAGGAAAGGGTGTGTCATCTATGTCGTCCAAGTAAAGGAACTTGACAAAGAAGAACCAGTGTTCAATGACTACCAAATCCTTAGAGATTTTAGAGATGTATTCCCTATAGAGTTGACAGAGTTACCACCGAAGACAGTTTGACTTCTCAATTAATTTGCTACTAGGGACTGAGCCTCAATCTAAGACACCCTACAAGATGACTACTACATAATTGTATGAGCTTAAAGTACAATTGTAGGAGTTGCTAAATCAAGGGTTCATTAGACCTAGTGTGTCACCATGGGGCACACTGGTTATCTTTGTAAAGAAGAAGGATGGTACTTTGAGACCATGCATTGATTATAGGATGCTTAACAAAGATACTATAAAGAATAAGTACCCACTCACAAGAATAGATGAGCTCTTTGATCAAATGAAAGAAGCTACGGTGTTCTCAAAGATAGACCTTAGATCTGGCTATCACCAATTGTGGATTAAGGATGAGGACATCTCTAAAACAACTTTTAGGACTCGATATGGTCACTACGAGTTCACAGTGGTACCATTTGGGTTGACTAATGCTCCAGCAGCTTTCATGAATTTGATGAATACTATTTTCAGAGATTGTTTAGATGATTTTGTGTTGATCTTCCTTGATGATATATTGATATACTCTAAATCAGTGGAAGAGTATGAAAGGCATTTGAAGATAGTCTTGTAGCGCTTGAGAGAGTGAACACTTTTTGGTAAATTATCTAAGTGTACATTCTTCCAAGATAAGGTGCACTATCTTGGTCATGTGATTTTGGTAGAAGGAATTACGGTTGATCCTGAGAAGATAATAGTGATAATGAAATGGCCTGCACTGCAGAGTGTGACAGAAGTTAGAAGTTTTATGGGACTTGCAGGTTACTACAAAAAGTTTGTAGAAGGTTTCTCAACTATAGCAACACCAATTACCTCACTACAAAAGAAGGGTAAGAAGTTTGAATAGACAGAAAGGTGTGAGCAATCTTTCCAAGTGCTAAAGGAAAAGCTCACAACTGCTCCTATCTTGACCATACTAGATCCTAATGGCCACTTTACAGTTATTGTGATGGGTGAAAATGTGGATTAATCAATTTAAGAATATAAACCCAAACACCAATGAAATATGAAGGAAAGAGGTTTTTAAAATAACAAAAGTGATACAACCTTTACCTTACGTCTTCCATTGTTTGCCTTTTCTTGCTTGACCTTGATGGAGATGAATGTTGGCCCTCAAGAAGCTTGCTTCCTCGCTTTGAATCCTCAAGATGACAAGGAGAAGTTGGCTTTGAGACTTTGTGTGATGGAAGATGAGCTTCAACACACTAATGAAATGGATGATATGAAGGGCTATGGAGATCGGGGTGCCAAAGGCGCGCTAGTGTTTCTGCAGCATAAGTTTATCAAGCGATGGATATGAAATGAAGAAGAAGAGGGTTGTATGTATAGAGTTTGGTAAAGGAAGATCATTGGTTGAGATGAAATTAGAAGATCAACGGAGGAGAATATTTGTGCGAACGTGCGTGAATAGAAGGACATTTGTCATTCAAAAAGAAGCTTTGTTGAGTTAAATGCTTTCTTGATGAGGATGAGTTTTCATTTTCTTAAATTAGAATTTATTTTTCTAATTTAAGAGCAAAGTTGCTTTAAAATTGCTTTAACTTAGCTTTTGCTTTTGTATGACAAGAGGAATTTATTTTTAGAAGATATGAAGATTTTTAGAAGATAAGAAAGCATAATTAAATAAATAGATTTATTTAATTATTTGTAGATAATTTAGAGGAAATAAATGAAATATTTAATCGTATTTTATTTTTGTGGAGATTTAATTTAAATAAATTTGAATTTTATTTAAATTTGGAAGAATAAAAGATTTAATTAAACAATTTAAAATTATTTAATTATTTAGAAGGATAAAGTTGATGTAGATAAGAGTGGATGAAATACAAATTAAATAAATAAAATTTATTTAATTTATGTGCATCATGAATAAATAAATAAAATATTTAATCTTATTTATTTTTAGAAGAAGGATGCAATAATTAAATAATTTAAAATTATTTAATCATTTGATGGAAAATAGAAGAATAAGGAAATTAATTAAATAAATAGAATTTATTTAATTGATTATGGAGAGGGAAGAAGATTTGATTTATTTTTTTGTTTTAAAAGAAATAAATCCTAAAAGGATAATAGATGAAATATCTAATTAAATAAATTAATTAGATATGCATGAGTTGCAATTTTAGAAAGAAAGCAAAAAAGATATTTTTAGAAGAAAGCAAATTAAATAAATAAATTTATTTAATTTATTTTGTGCAAGATAGAAGAATAAATAAAATATTTTATTATATTTTATTTTTAGAGACTAGGAGGATTTAAATAAATTTGGAAGAATGCATTACTTAATTAAATAATTAGAAATTATTTAATTTTTTGGAAGAAACAAATTAAAGAAAGGATTTTATTTAATTTTGACTTTAGAAGTAGTTAAATATTTTTGATATTTAATTAACTTAGAGAAATATGAATTGAATAAATAAATTTAATTATTTATTTATTGATAGAGGAAATAGACTTAAATAAATATTAAAAATATTTATTTGGACAGAGTCGTGTCATTTTTAGGTGTATACATTTTGCCCCTCTTTGATGCAATGTGTTTTATTACATTGTTTCAAAGAATAAGTTTGTCTGAAAATGATACATGCCCCAGTTTGCCCCTGGTACAAGTTTAATGACAGGATGCACCCTCGGGAGATTGGACGGGAAGAAGGCAGAAGGAGTGAAACGGATAATCTCACAATGAAGAAGGTGAAAAATAGGTTAGGATGAAGAAAAATGAATTGAAGAAAGAGCTGGATGATATGTGATGCAAGATAAAATGATAACACACACAAGCAAGTAAGCAAGTATGCACAAATGATACAAGAATAGGCAAGGTATTGCCCCTATCAAGTGGTAAACCAAATCGATAACGATATACGACAATGTTGTCATGGCGGGAAACGATAGTTCCCTAGAGAAACATGATAGGATAGTGTCTGGTTTCAGGAAATGAAGCATGTCGTGTAAGACGCGTGTATTGGTTTGATTTCGACAATGCTACATCCTGTATAAGACAATGTTTGATTATAATTGATCGAGTTGGTTTACAACCAGACAAGGATCAAGACCACTGATTGTGATTGGATCATTTGACAATATTGACTTGACTTGATTGGTATGGATTTAAGGATAGACTTGCATTTTGATCACTGCTCAGATTGACAGCTAGAACTATTGACGAGAGATATGAAGACAAATAGAAATTTGATTGATAGAAGAATGACTCGATAGAAGAAATCACAAGCTTTTATTTGTAAACATTGATTCTCTACATAGAATTTTATTGCATGGGATATGGATATGGATATGGATACAGATATGAGATGTAATTGGATATGTTATGGATATGGATATTTGCCATCTTGATATTGCAAGTATTTTGAAATGCTCATTTCATCATAGGGCGTTTATTATATTGTAAGAAAATACAAGCATCTAGGTATAATTAAACTGAGATGACCTGAGTATTACTTACATGGATTTTGATATAGCAAGTTAATACAAATATCTAGTCAAAATTGAATCTAGATGACCTAAGTATTTCTTGTGTTTCAACAGAGAAGGATTGCCCCTTTTCATGTTTAGATCTCTGAAGTCCTCAATGATCTTTTACTGATCATGTCGTTAGACAAAAGTCGTCACATTACTAAAGATTAACCCACAAACAACAGACAAAGAAAAATGATTATGCCCCCATCATATCATCTCTAGCTTTTGGCATCCTCGAGTAGCATAGAAAGACATAATGACAAAAATTTAAGCCCTTGTAACTTAACCGTTTCACAAAACATTCTTGCATTAGATGTGCTTTCTTGCCATAGTATTGATAAAATCATTTTGATTGTTTTGGTCTTTGTTTGTTTTGCATGGGATATGTTGATGTTTGGCGTCAAGACTTTTGTTTGGAAACACGTTTTGCTACACGTGCTTGTGTCTGGTGAAAGGTGCGGACGTGGATGGACCAAAGGACATGCGATAAGGTAGGGAATGGATGGGTAGCAGAGCCTTGGGGCTGTATTGATGATGGCCTTGCCTACATGACGACGTAGAGGCAATGTAGTTCAGAGTGAACCCTGTGATACTGAGATATGGACCAGATGAGACATGATAGGGAACAAATATGGATCAGTTATGGAATAGATATGGACCAGCTATGGATTGGATGATACTGATGACAAAGAAACACCACGGATAGGGAGATGGATGGGCAATAGGGGATCAATGGAAGGGTAGGTAGAAGGAAACAAGGATGTGATCTCCAAGGACTATGTCACATAGGAAAAATGTGCCCCATTGTAGGTAGAATACTTAGGATTTTTCATGACAATGCTTATGACGACAGGAGGATGAGAGGATAATGAAGGATTTGCATGGTTTTGGAGGGATAAGGTATGTCAAGAGACATCTAAAACATTTGTCAACATTGTGCCCCCAATCTTTATCAAGATCACAAATAGAGGAAAGGAAGATTTAGGATGGACGGACACGGCAGGATAGATATGCAATGGATAGAAGGATATGATAGGAAATGGTACGAAAGGAAAGTGATAGGAAAAGAGTGGTATGCTGATGAGACAAGGTGCCCCCAAGTGTGGGTGACGTAGGAGATCAACTTTACACATGACGCCTGTTTACCAGGTTTTCATCATGGTACCAATCCAAGATGCCTGTTTGACAAGTTTTCACCATTGGACGAAGGGATTTCTCTTTACTCTTTTTTTTTTTTGAATATTTCTCCACAAAAATAAAATATGATTAAATATTTTATTTATTTCCTCCAAATTATCTACAAATAATTAAATAAATCTATTTATTTAATTATGCTTTTTTATCGACAAGATGGCACTGCCTGGTGAAGGGAAGGCTGTTGCGCGCTGCCTGTGAAGGCACGCGCAGGTCTTCTTTCTCTCTGCATGTGTAGTTTTTTGCCTTTGTTATGTGGCGGCTCTCGGTTGGGGGGTGTTCTCTGCTTTCGGGTTGGGTTTTGCTTTTCTTTTTTCTTGGTTTTGCTCTTGTTGCAGATTTTGCCGGAGGGACTAGCGTTGGGTGAAAGCGGGTTTTGCTGTCAAGGCTGTGTGTAGGGTTTGGTGTTGGGTGTGGAGGAATGGCAGGGGTTTCAAAAAACTTGGTGTCTGTTGGTGTGAAGCGGTCTCAGGGTTTACCTGAGGATTCCTCTTTCGTGGGTGAGAGCTCTAAGCTTAAGAAAGTGAATGGCTGTTTGCCGCAGAGTCTTGATCATCTGGTGCTGGTTATCTCTCTTGGATTGGTACAAGAGGACATATCTTACTGGAGCCAACATGTTCTGATTTGTAAGTTCCTGGGTATTCGTATCCCTCTCTCGGTGTTGGAGGCCTGGATTCACCGATCCTGGCAGGTTGAGGGTGATTTTGATATTCTAGTGGCGGCGAATGGCTATTTCATGGTTGATTTTTCTTGTATTTTAGATCAAAATCACATTTTTGAGGGAGGGTCGTATTTTTACAAACATGTTGGTTTGTTCATGAAGCCCTGGCATGGAGGTTTTAACGCGGCAGAGGATATGCCTCCACGAGTTCCTGTGTGGGTTCGTTTGCCTTGGCTACCGCTGGAGTTTTGGAAGGAGGATATTCTGCTCCAGATTGCAGCTCTGTTGGGGAAGCCGGATGCCATCGCTCAAAATACTCTGGATAAAAAGGTGTTTTCCTTTGCTTGTATTTGTGTTGAAATTGACCTAAACAATCCATTGCTGGATTCTTTGGAAATTTGTCTTGGCTCTGCTTCGTGGATTCAACGGTTAGATTATGAATCCCTCCCTTTTTGATGTCGCTTCTGTCATGAGTATGGACACCTTCAGTGCCAATGCTCTCGGGCACCCAAAGCTATCGGGGTTTCTTCTCCTCCTTCATCAGAGCCTTCGGTGGAGAAGGGGGATAAAGGCAAGTCGCCTATGGCTGAGGGTGAGACCGATAAGGATGGCTTCATTCTTGTTAAGCCGAAGACGAAAGGACGGGGACAGAAGCAGGCCTACAAAGATAGACAAAGTGATCAGGTATCCAATTGTTTTGAGGTCTTGGATAATCAGGCCTTGGAGGAAGGGATTCTTGTTGAGTTTCCTTCTGGGGCCTCTGGTATGGATACAGGGATGGAGTAGGCGATTGTTGTTAAGGATTTTTCTCTGGCTTTGGAACAGGAGATTTATGGGATTCCTGGTGCCTCTGCAAATCTGCAGGATGACATTATACTAGCTGATTTAGCTAAGGAGGTGTTGCTTGCTAGTAAGGGGCGGGGATCATCTCATGTTCTGGGGGTGTTGCAACGCCCTCTTAAGAGGGGTCATCTTGAGAGTTCATCTAAAGCTGGCCGTAAAAAGGATGTGGACAAGCTTAAATCCACTGGGGATTTGTTGGTGGAATCTGGGTCAGTTAAGACCATTGATGCCCTTTTCTCTCCACCTTCCTCATGATTATTCTTTCTTGGAACGCAAGGGGTTTGAATAGCACCCCCCATCAAAAGGCTATTCAGGATTTGATTGTGGTTCATTCTCCAGATATCTTTTGTGTTCAGGAGACTAAGCTTCGGGTGGACTCCATGCTTCACTATGCTCCTTGTATTTGGGCTTCTGGTCAATGTTAGTGTATTGGTTCTAAGGGTAACTCTGGAGGTTTGGCTTTTTTCTGGGATCCACGTAAGGTTGTTCCTCGCTGGTGGATTTCTAGCCATTCCTCTATTTCTATGGTGGCTTCAGTTTTGGAGTCTGGTGAGACTATTCTGGTCAATAATGTTTATGCTCCGATTGACATCCATGGTAAAATCTAGCTTTGGGCCCACATCAGGTTTGTTTGGTCTTGTGCACCTTTTCTTCCTTGGATCTTAGCTGGTGATTTCAATTCTGTGTTGTGTTTGGAGGAGAAAAGAGGGGGGCTGCCTAGGCTTGGTCCTGCTTCAGATCTTTTTCGGGCAAATGTAGATTCTCTTGCTCTTGTTGATGTTAAACCCTCTAATGGTATTTTCACTTGGAATAATAGACGAAGTGGTCCAGAAGTGATTTTTGAGTGGCTGGACAGATTTCTTGTTTCTAGTTTTTGGATGGGCGGTTGCATGGTCACTTGCTCTAAGATTCTTGATTGGTGTGGCTCTGATCATTGGCTAATTAAGTTTTCTACTTCTTCTTTTCCTTCTCCAAAGAATCCTCCTTTCAAATTTCAGCTCATGTGGCTCCGTGATCCGTCCTTGTATGACATGGTTGCCCAATGGTGGCGGGATGGGGCCCCTGCGTATGGTACAACTATGTATTGTCTTGTTAAGAAGCTGCAATTTATCAAGTATCATCTTAAGCGATGGAATAGGTCGTGTTTTGGCAATCTTCGGGCCAAGAAAAGGGAGGCCCAGGATCATATTGCTATTATTACTCGTCAAATTCAAGATTTGGGATTTTTGGAGGATCTGGGAATGCTGAGTCCCAGGCTCTAAAATTGGTGGAGGAGTGGGAGCTTCGTGAGGAGATTTTCTGGAAACAAAAGGCAAGGATTGATTGGCTTCAAGAGGGTGACAGGAATACTGCTTTCTTCCAACATTCTGTGCAAGCTCATCGGAATAAGTGTTATATTTCTTCTCTTGTTAACTCTGAGGGTCTTTCAATTTCCTCGCAACAGGCGTTGTCTAGAGAGGCTTGTTAGTTTTATTCTGCCCTATTTACTGAAGACTCACCTCCTGTTGAGGCTGATGAGAATATGATCCTTGCTTGCATTCCTTCTTTGATCTCTAATGATTTGAATGCTTCTCTTACTCATCCAATTTCCTTGTTTGAAGTGGAGGAGGTTGTGTTCAGGATGAATAAGGGGAAAGCTCTTGGCCCTGATGGTTTTCCAGTTGAATTTTTCCAGGTGTTTTGGGATATTGTGAAGCTAGATTTGTTGGAGGTTGTTCGGGAGTCTCTCCATAGTAAGCAGATGCTACGGGCCCTGAATGCTACTTTGTTGGTTCTCATTCCTAAAAAGGAAGATGCTAATAGGCTTGAATTCTTTAGACCTATTGCGCTCTGTAATGTGATGTACAAGATTATTACGAAATTGATTGTTGAGAGGCTTAAACAGTGCTTGCCCGTTGTCATTTTTGAGGAGCAAGGAGGCTTTGTGGCAAGTCGGCAAATTCTGGATGGGGTGGTTGTAGCCGCTGAGGTCATTCATTCCATGGCGACTTCTTTGGAATGGTCTATGTTCATCAAGTTGGATATGGCCAAAGCTTACGACAGAGTTAAATGGATTTTTCTTCAGAAGATTATGTTGGCCTTTGGTTTTTCTTCAGATTGGGTGAGTTGGACTTTGAGTTGTGTGACTTCCTCCTCCTTTTCGGTTATTGTGAATGGTGAACCTTCAGAGCCTTTCGGTGCTACTAGGGGCCTTCGTCAGGGGGACCCGCTCTCTCCTTATCTGTTTATCATTATGGCGGAGGGGCTAAGTCACTTTCTTAAATATAAGGTCTCCCAAGGCTTGATTCATGGCTGGCAGTGGGGCTTGGGTCTGCCAATGATTTCCCATCTCTAGTTTGTGGATGATACTTCTCTTATGGGGTTGGCTCGTATTCGAGAAGCTGATTCATTTAGGCAAGCTTTGGATATCTACCTTGCTGCTTCGGGTCAGAAAGTCAATGAGCAAAAATCTTCTATTTTCCTTTTTAATACGCCTCAGGCTATCCAACGGCGGATTACAGCTATTTTGCGGTTTCAAATTGGGTCTCTTCCCTTTGTCTATTTGGGTATTCCTCTGGCTGTTGGGCGTCAGCCTAGGTCCTCCTGGTAGATGTTGTTTGACAAGTTGAGGTTGAAGGTAACTCATTGGACTCATCGATGGTTATCTACAGCTGCTAGAGTGACTCTTCTCAAGTTGATTATCCAGGCCCTTCTTATCTACAGATGCTTTGTTCAAGTGGCCCCTATGTATTTCCTTAGGGCTTTTGATGCCCTCTCTCGTCAATTCCTTTGGAGTGGTAACTTACTGTCTACTAAGTGGAGCCTTGTTAAGTGGGATTCTGTGTGTAGACCAAAGCAGGAGGGTGGTTTAGGTTTACACTCTACTATTTTAAACGGGCAAGTTCTTGCTGCTAAGCTTTACTGGCATTGGTGTACCAATCAGCATCAGTTATGGGCCCGTATTCTCACCCATAAGTATCTTAGGGGTGTTGCTTCTTGTGAAGTCCCTCGCTATCCTTTGGAGGGGAGTGGTTCTATGATTTGGTACACTTTGAAAGCTGGGGCTCAGTTGATTAAGCGTGTACTTTTTTGGATCTGTCATTCGGGGTCACAGACTCTTTTTTGGTTAGATTCTTGGGATGGCCACCCACCTATTCTCTCTTCTCTTCCTCACCTCCAGTCATTTTCTGAGGTTTTTACTGCGGCTGGCTGGGATACCGTTGATCATTATAAATTTGCACATTATTGTGGTTCGGCTGTAAGCTTTCATTGGAAACTTCCCTCTGAGTGGCCTCCTGGGGGGTCTGAGGAGGATAGGTGTGAGCTTGCTCAGCTTTTGGCTTCCCATGCTTGTAATTCTTTGAAGGGACCCGATGTCTTGGCTTGGGATGATCCTGATTTATCCAGGAAGTACTCTGTGTCTGCTGGTTATAAGCAGCTTGGTAGGAAGTTGTTTGGGGCTTTTGAGGTCCCTTGGTGGAAGCATGTCTGGCACAAGTTGTCGTGGCCCAAATGTAATTTTTTCTTGTGGCTTGTTACTCATAACTGGTGCCTTACTTGGGATAATTTATGTAAGCGTGGTTTCCAAGGCCCTTCTATGTGTGTTTTATGTCATAACTATGAGGAGAGTGTCTCTCATCTCTTCTTCCAATGTTCCTATGCTAGGGAGATTTGGCATTTTTGGTGGAGGGTGTGGAATATGCCCTGTTGGCATGTCTCCCCCCTGGCTGAGTTTGTGGATCGGTGGGGCAAGGCCCCTGTTTCTACTTCCTTTCTTCAGGCTGCTTGGGCTATTGGCCCCTCCTTTATTGTGGAACCTTTGGTTGGAGTGGAATCGTTGGATTTTTCAGGAGGTGATGTTGGTGGCCCCTCGCTTGTGGTGGAAAATTTTGCATTCTTTGGGGGAAACTATTGCAGCTAAGTGTGATCTTACGACATCAGTAGACCCTTGTGATGTTGGTTGTTGTCACTGTCTTCATCTTCCGCCTCCGCAACGTCAGCTCATGCGCAACAGATGTAGACATCCTACCCCGAAGGTGAATAGGAAAGGGAGATGGTCTCCTCCACCTCAGGGTACTCTAAAAATCAACACGGATGGCTCTTCTCGTGGAAACCCTGGTCATGCTGAAATTGGTGGTGTTGGTCGGGATAGCTCTGGAGAAGTTTAGTTTATCTTCTCTGTTTATAAGGGTCTTCATACTAATAATCTTATGGAGGCTCAAGCTATTTTAATGGCTATGGAGCGTGGAAGTCAATTGGGGTGGTGAAGGATCATATGTGAGTCTGATTCCCAGGTTGTGGTGAACTTGTTGAATAGGAGGCAGTTAGATAATGTCAGTTGGCATTTGGCTTTGATTGTTGGCCAGATTCTTAACCTCTGTGCTTCGTTGGAGTATGTTACTTTTACTCATATTCCTAGAGAATGGAATAGTGTTGCGGATTGTTTGGCTAAATGGGCTTCTAAACATATTCATGATTAGAATTTGATGGACCGCGGTTGTCTACCCCTGGATCTGTCTCAACATCTGGATCACTTACTGGAGCTTGATAGGGCTTTGTAATTTTCTTGCTTTCTTCTTCTTGTTTTAATAAATTTTAACCCCTCCTTTATGTTAAAAATTATGCTATCTTATCTTCTAAAAATCTTCATATCTTCTAAAAATAAATTCCTCTTGTCATACAAAAGCAAAAGCTGAGTTAAAGCAATTTTAAAGCAACTTTGCTCTTAAATTAGAAAAATAAATTCTAATTTAAGAAAATGAAAACTCATCCTCATCAAGAAAGCATTTAACTCAACAAAGCTTCTTTTTGAATGACACATGTCCTTCTTCTATTCGCGCACGTTCGTACGAATATTCTCCTCCGTTGATCTTCTAATTTCTTCTCAACCATTGATCTTCCTTTACCCAACTCTACAAATACAACCCTCTTCTTCTTCATTTCATATCCATTGCTTGAGTAAACTTATGCTGCAGAAACACTAGCGCGCCTTTGGCACCCCCATCTCCATAGCACTTCATATCATCCATTTCATTAGTGTGTTGAAGCTCATCTTCAATCACACAAAGTATCAAAGCCAACTTCTCCTTGTCATCTTGAGGATTCGAAGCGAGGAAGCAAGCTTCCTGAGGGCCAACATTCATCTCCATCAAGGTCAAGCAAGAAAAGGCAAACAATGGAAGACGTAAGGTAAAGGTTGTAAGTATCACTTTTGTTATTTTAAAAACCTCTTCCCTTCATATTTAATTGGTGTTTGGGTTTATATTCTTAAATTGATTAATCCACATTTTCACCCATCACATTTTGGCACCCACCATGGGGCCCTTGCCCCATTTCTAATAAAAAAATTTGAGTTTTTGAGACGCAGGTTCCGTACAGGTTGTTTCGTACAGACTTCTGATAGGTTGATTCGGTGCATCTGAGTAATCCCGTGGCGCATATACCTCCTGTCCCGACACATGAAGAAGTTCGGTGCATTCAATCTCTGAACTAGCGCTCTTACCTTCTGTTCCGACGCTTCTACAAATACGACGCATACATACTCTATTTCGACGCTTATACTCCCTATTCCAGCACTTTTTGAATTTACGGCGCCTATACTTTCCATAATGGCACTTTTATACTACCCAACGACGCATTTGTTAGATTAACGCATTTATCCCTTATTCCGTGGGGCCCTTGCCCCATTTCTAATAAAAAAATTTGAGTTTTTGAGACGCAAGTTTCGTACAGGTTGTTTCGTACAGACTTCTGACAAGTTGATTCGGCACATTTGAGTAATCCTGTGGCGCATATACCTCCTGTCCCAGCGCATGAAGAAGTCCGGCGCATTCAATCTCTGAGCTATCGTTCTTACCTTCTGTTTTGGTGCTTCTACAGATACGACGCATACATACTCTGTTTCGATGCTTATACTCCCTGTTCTGGCACTTTTTGAATTTACGGTCCCTATACTTTCCATAACGGCGCTTTCATACTATCCAACAACACATTTGTTAGATTAACGCATTTATCCCTTATTCTTGTGCTTTTGACATCTGTCTTAGCGCATTTGTAAAATGGTGCATGCAAGCTCTGTTTCTGTGCATTCAGACTGCATAGCGGTGCTTCTATTTTTCACTGTGGTCTTAGGGTTTCATCTGATTTTTATGTTTGAGCTAACGTTTGTCTTGCAAGATTAGAGGCTAGATTAGATCATTTAGCTGCATTAATTAGTTCACTTAGATTAATTAGGGGAAAAAGTAACAAAAAAAATACATGCATGCAACTTTCACAGTCTTTAACTAGGATGGAGAGTAACTGAAACACTACTATCTTTGCATTATTGATTTCTTTCCTAGTTAGATCATTGCTATCTTACAAACGGAAAATGAACATTGTTATCTCTAAAAACACTTCAAAGTTAACAAATGCGTGAGTGCACAAGTAGATAGCCCATTTAGTTGTTTTCCTTTTAACTAGGATTGGATTAATTAGTGTTCTCTGTGTTTATCAAATGACAATAGGCTTATGCTCTCCCCTTCACTGGGTGACCAGAATGCTAGACTTGTTATTCCATCTGTATAACCTTTAGAGGGGCCTGCCCTTGGATGCCCACCTGTCCAAGTGGGAACGACCCTGAGTGGAAACAGGCTAAAGCCAAGCCCTACTAATCCACTTTAAATAAATTGTGCTTGAGGCGAAAGCTTCCTGCAACGAGTGCTGCTATGTTACACCGACGACCAACCTCCCCCAAAACCCTCCAAGGTGTAACCCTTGGAGGCTGGGAGACTCCATAATGAAGAGTAGTGCCGCCTCATGTGTAACCACTCGAACGGTTGCCTTGACTACTTAGCCACTTGTTTAGTATACCAAAAACCCCTATTTGTTGACACAAAAGGCGAAGCCTTTGAAGCGGCCCTGATTCATGTGATTCTTAGTAGAGGTAGCAGGGACAATCCTAAGGTTCAGTGGGGGTACAAGCCTAAGGAAACCTGGAGCTGGTATGCGTGAGAAGTAAGTGCCGTGGAGGGGAGCCGGTGCTACCAAATCCTGGAGCTACACACTTTGAATATGCATAGCCAGGGGATTCAACAAATATTGTCCTATCCATCCTAGGTTGTATTTATTTTTGTGTCAAAAAGTCCAAAAATATAAAAAAATAACAAAAGATAAAAATCATGAAAACTTCTATGCGCTTGCTGTGTCTTTTGCCATGATTGAAAATCAAAATTCAAGAAAAGACCAAGTTTTCAACCAAAAATAGAAAATTTTGAAAAACGTGCCAAAGAGAAAACTCTACAAAAAAGCATTTAGAAAACTAGAGCTATGCATATACATTTTGAAGCTGCGCATATATCTCGACCTACTATGCATTTTTACCGACTTCCTGTGCTTTGGCTACATATTTCTGCTTTGTAGCTGCGCATCTATCACAATAAGCTTTTTTGGTCTTGTGTCAATTTCTGTAGAGATGGCAAACCAATTAGAATATATTGCTCAAACACTCCAATATCTGCAATTGCAAATAAACTTAGGTCCCTCGCCCCAAGATTGTATATAAATTGCTCAACAAATCCAAGTCTTACAACAAGAAATGGCAATCTTGCAAGTTGAATGTGTTAGTACCAGCTACTCCTTGCCCCAAAATCATATATCCTTTTCCCATACTAATGACAAGGAAAGCACCACCTCAAGTTAGAAATCATATACCACTCTGTCTACTAGTCCTCCTTCGCCACCTGCTAAGACACCTATCCCAAAACATACCAGTCCTACACCAACACCGCCATCTAGTTCCTCAAACTCTAAATGGACAACCAAAAAAGAATCAGATGAGTTTTGGGAAAAATGTTTTCCAAATTTATACAGCAAAAGAAAAGCTAGGAGAAATCCAAATCCACTCATCCATGTACTCCTACACCTATGAAGGATGTGATCCAAGGACTACCAACAGAGAGCCAAACATGTCCTCAAATTCTGGTCCTTGACCTTACCAAAGATTCTTCCAATGCCATGTCAAATCCTACAACCCCTTCATGCCATCCACAACCCCTTGAGCTTATCGAAGAACCTCCTACCATGAACCAAAGTCAAAGTCCATCGAACATCCATATTGTCAACCAAGAAGCTATCCAAGATCTATCTACTTCCATTCATGAAGACCAAGAGCTATGTCAAGAGCACACCTTAGAGCATGTGGAAACATCCACCCTTTGTCTAAATCAAGATCAAAGCACCCCCATCCAATTTCAAACCATTCATAACCTTTATCTCTTCCATGATCAAGATACTATCTTTGATGAAGAAGCTATCCATGAGCAACTTGATCCTATACATGAGAAGGAAATCCAACTCCAACCAATCCATAACCTTTATCTATTCTATGATCAAGATATTCCCTACGAAGAAGATGTTCATGAACAACTTGATCCCATACCTATACATGAGCAAGAAACCTCCGTTACTTTTATCCATCTTCCATCTAGTCCTATCCATGATCCAACAACTTCCACTTCCCTTGATGAGACACTTGCCTCCGAAGTGCACATGAATGATCAACCCAATAACTTAGAACCTAAAGAGTATAATGATCAAGCTTCTAGTGATCCTTCACCATCTATTATTGACCAAGCTACAAATCCGTCGTCCTATATCCTTGGTCTTACTACCTTCATGCATGAATGTTCTTTCTTAGAACACCAACAACCATTATCTGCTATCTCGCCTTCCTCATCCAATAAGGAACTCGCTACTAGGGCACCTATACATAATCCCACAGTCCACCGCATACTCCAGAATATGAACTATCAAGGTAAAAGCTTAGGCCTTCATGAACAAGGTATTTTAGAGCCCGTCCATGTCAATATTCCTCCACCTTCATACGGCCTTGGATACATACCCCAAGATGAACAATCCAAAGATGTTGGTACTTCCTCCACTCCTCCTAAGTCTAGCACTTTCCATCGCAAACCCTTTCATATCCCCAAAACATATGTTGTCATTCCACCTCCATCATCCTACAATTGTCAAAAGCATGTGACCATACACCTTCCACCATCCAATCTACCTCCACTACTTCTAACTCCTAATAGCCCTCCATGCATCCTACCACCACTTCTTCCAACACCTTATTCATCCATCTATAAATCCTCTAACAATCCCAATCATGGCCAACAAATGTACATGTTGTCTGAACAAAGAGCTTCCACGTACCCCACTTCTACCATCCCAAGAGAATTCAACAGAAAAAATTTAGATGCTTCTACCTCTCAAGTCAAAAATCCTAAGAGTCCTCATGACCTAGGATACAAAAGCCAAGAATCAAAGAAACATCCATCTCAAAGGCTGCATACACCCACACACCTCAATGCCAAATTGAAAAAGGTGTGGGTCCCCAAGCAACAAATAATTATCTCAGAAGCTGCACAAAAGCTGCATATACCCAAGCCCATACTGTCACAGGTACAATCTACAAGCAAAATGGTTTGGGTACCCAAGCAAAAAGCCATGAAGTCAAATAAGACATCCACTCTAAAGCATCCCAACCATCCACTTTCTCCCATGCCATCCACGTATCAAATCCTTCCATCCCACATGACAAACAAAAATCAGAAGTATACTAAGTCTATGTGGGTCCCTAAAGGCCTACATCACTCATCCACCAGGAAAAAATCTCCATTGCTTCCTACACCACCTTCCCATCATAAGCTTCAATGTTTATCATGGTGTGTCATTGGTCATAGTTCCCTTCCATTCCACAACACTTCCATATAACTCCATCTCCCCTCCCTTCCACTACTATCCTACATATCTTCCCCATCCTACTCCCATGGTCCATGCTTTTGCATAAGCTTTCCAATCCGTATATCTACATCAACGTCCACTATTGCACCCTTCTATAATCCAATGTCTACCATTCTCCATCTCACTTTCATGCAATCCCCTACCAACATCTATGAGCACACTAGACATGGTCCGTGCAACAACATCCATCTAGCGAGACTATCACCTTTCAAGGAACTAGATACTTGAGTCTCTCCTTGTCCATATCCACCTTCTCCTATCTAAATATTCAAAAAAAAAAGTAAAGAGAAATCCCTTCGTCCAACGGTGGAAATCTGGCAAATAGGCACCTTGGATAAGTACCACGATGAAAACCTGGCAAACAGGCGTCATGTGTAAAGTTGATCTCCTACGTCACCTACACTTGGGGGCACCTTGTCTCATTAGCATATCACTTTTCTCCTACCAGTTTCCTTCCGTACCATTTCCTATCCTATTCCTCTATCCATTACATACCTATCATGTCGTGTCCATCCATCCTGATCTTCCATTCCTATATTTCTTTGATCTTGATAAAGATTGGGGGCACAATGTTGACAAATGTTTTAGATGTCTCTTGACATACCTTATCCCTCTAAACCATGCAAATCCTTCATTATCCTCTCATCCTCCTCCTTCATCTTAAGAATTGTCATGAAAAATCCTAAGTACTCTACGTAAAATGGGGCATGTTATTCTTATGCGACTTAGTCATTGGCGATCACATCCTTGCCCTTTTTTGTGTGCATTTCATTCTTTATCACCCATATATCTACCTATCCGTGGTGTTCCCTTGTCATCAGTATCATCCGATCCATATCTAGTCCATATCTATTCCATACATGATCCATATCTATTCACTATCATGTCTCATCTGGTCCATATCTTAGTATCACAGGGTTCACCCCAAACTATGTTGTCTCTGTGTCGTCACATAGGCAAGGCCATTATCAATGCACCCCCTAGGCTCCACTACCCATCCATTCCCTACCTTATCGCCTATCCTCCGGTCTGTCTAAGTCCGCACCTTTCACCAGATGCAAGAACGCGCAGCAAAGCCTGCTTCCAAAAAAAGTCTTGACGCAAAACATCAACCTATCCAAAGCAAAACAAACAAAGACCAAAACCATCAAAATGATTTTATCGATACTATGGCAAGAAAGCACATTTAATGCAAGAATGTTTTGTGAAAAGGTTAAGTTAAAGGGTCTTGATTTTCGTTATTATGTCTTTCTATGCTACTCGAGGATGCCAAAAGCTAGAGATGCTATGATGGGGGCATAATCATTTTTCTTTGTCTGTTGTTTGTGGGTTAATCTTTAGTAATGTGATGACTTTTGTCTAACGACATGATCAATAAAAGATCATCGAGGACTTCAAAGGTCTAAACATGAAAAGGGGCAATCCTTGTCTATTGAAACGCAAGAAATACTTAGGTCATCTAGATTTAATTTTGACTAGATGCTTATATTAACTTGCTATATCAAAATCCATGTAAGTAATACTCAGGTCATCTTGGTTTAATTATACATAGATGCTTGTATTTTCTTACAACATAATAAATGCCCAATGATGAAATAAGCACTTCAAAATACTTTCAATATCAAGATGGCAAATATCCATATCCATAACATATCCAGAAAGCATTCCTTCTCCATATCCATAATGTATCCAATTACATCTCATATCTATATCCATATCCTTATCCATATCCCATGCAATAAAAATTCTATGCAGAGTATCAATGTTTACAAATAAAAGCTTGTGATTTCTTCTATCGAGTCATTCTTCTATCGATCAAATTTTTATCTGTCTTCATATCTCTCGTCAACAGTTCTAGTTGTCAATCTAGGCAATGATCAAAATGCAAGTCTATCCTTAAATCCATACTAATCAAGTCAAGTTAATATTGTTAAATGATCCGATCACAATCAGTGGTTTTGATCCTTGTCTGGTCGTAAACCAACTCGATTATAATCAAACATTTGTCTTATACATGATGTAGCATTGTTGAAATCAGACCAATACACACGTCTTACACGACATGCTTCATTTCCTGAAACCAGACACTATCCTTCGTGTTGCTCTAGGGATCTATCGTTCCCCGCCATGACAACACTGTTGTATATCTTTATCAGTATATCATTGGTTTACCGCTTGACAGGGGCAACACCTTGTTTGTTCTTGTATCATTTGTGCATATTTTCTTACTTGCTTGTGTGTGTTATCATTTTATCTTGCATCACGTATCATTCAACTCTTTCTTCAAACCATTTTTTTCTTCATCGTAGCCTATCTTCCACCTTCTTCATGAGATTGTCTGTCTCACCCCTTCTGCCTTCTTCCTGTCCAATCTCCTGAATCCTGTCGTGAAACTTGTACCAGGGGCAAACTGGGGCATGTATCATTTTTTATAGAAAAACTTATTCTTTGAAACAACGTGATAAAACACATTGCATCAAAGAGGGGCAAAATATATACACCTAAAAATGACACGACTCTGTCTAAATAAATATTTTTAATATTTATTTAAGTCTATTTCCTCTATCAATAAATAAATAATTAAATTTATTTATTCAATTCATATTCCTCTAAGTTAATTAAATATCGAAAATATTTAATTACTTCTTTTAAAGTCAAAATTAAATAAAATCTTTTATTTAATTTATTTCTTCCAAACAACTAAATAATTTCTAAATATTTAATTAAGTCATGCATTCTTCCAAATTTAAATAAATCATTTAAATTTATTTAAATCCTCTTAGTCTCTAAAATAAAATATAATTAAATATTTTATTTTATTCTTCTATCTTGCACAAGATAAATTAAATAAATTTATTTGTTTAATTTGCTTTCTTCTAAAAATATCTTCTTGCTTTCTTTCTAAAATTGCAACTCATGCATATCTAATTAATTTATTTAATTAGATATTTCATCTATTGTTCCTCTCATCTTTTTAGGATTTATTTCATTTAAAGCAAAAAATCAAATCAAATCTTCTTCCCTCTCCATAATCAGTTAAATAAATTCTATTTATTTAATTAATTTCCTTATTCTTCTATTTTCCATCAAATGATTAAATAATTTTAAATTATTTAATTATTGCATCTTTCTTCTAAAAATTAAATAAATTTTATTTATTTAATTTGTATTTCATCCACTGTTATCTATATCATTTTCTTCTAAAAATAAATTCTTCTTGTCATACAAAAGCAAAAGCTGAGTTAACTGATTTAAAGCAAATCTATTTTATCAACAAAGCTCTTAAATTAGAAAAATCTATTCTAATTTAAGAAATAAAAAAATCATCCTCATCAAGAAAGTAGTTAACTCAACAAAGCTTCTTTTTGAATGACACATGTCCTTCTATTCGTGCATGTTCTCTCAAACATCCTCCTTCGTTGATCTTATTTCTTCTCAACCGTTGATCTTCTCTCACACAACTCTATAAATACAACCTTCTTCTTCTTCATTCAATAATCCATCATTCGAGTAAACTTATGCTGTAGGAACTATAGTGCGCCATTGGCACCCTATTTTCATATCATTCATCATCCATCCACTTCATAGTGTGTTGAAGCTCATCTTTAACACACCAAGTATCAGAGCCACTTCTCCTTGTCATCTTGAGGAATCGAAGCAAGGAAGCAAGCTTCCTGAGGGCCATCTTCATTACCAAAAGATCAAGAAAGAAAAGGCGAGTAATGGAAGTCGCAAGGTAAAAGGTTGTAAGTATCTCATTTCTTTACTTTAAATATCCTTTTATCTGCATATTTCATTGATGTTTAAGTTTTTATTATTCATTTGATTATTCCCATTTGAACCCTTACAGTTATAATTGATGCTTCGGGAGGAGTAGGAGTGTTGATGTAAAGTGAGCAAGTGGTTGCATATGAGTAAAGAAAGTTAAAGCAACATGAGTTCAACTATGCACCGCATGATCTTGAGTTAGCTACCATAGTCTATGCACTTCAGATGTGGAGGCATTACCTTCTAGGTGAGCCCTTTGAGTTGAAGACACATCACTTAGGGCTCAAGTACATATTTACTCAACCTAACCTTAATGCACAATCGAGAAGGTGGTTAGAATTCCTTAGTGAGTATGACTTTGGAATTGAGTATATAAAAGGAAAAGAGAATAGGGTAGCAGATGCTCTTAGTAGAAGAAGACATATGGCTGCCATGATTACAATGAGATCCAATTTGAAGCAAAGAGTAATTTAGAATCTTCAAGGGGATGAGCATTATGAAAGGGTAAAGCAACCTTTGGAAGTAGACCCCTTAGATCACAGTTTTGATGGTTATGTGGTTGAGTTAGATGGACTTTTGAGATTTCAGGGAAGAATATATAATCCTAACTTAAGAGAGTTAAGGAAGTTAGTGTTTGAGGAGATCCACAACGCACCATATTTGGGACACCCTAGAGTGACCAAAATGGTTGAAGGTTTGAGACCTTTATACTTTTGGCCTATACTTAAGAAGGATGTAACAAAATTTGTGGCTCGATGTTTGGAATGACAAAGAGTCAAGGCTGAGCATGTGCATCTAGCAGGATTGTTGTACCCACACAGTGTTCCTGAGCATAAGTGGCAAGTGATAAGTATAGATTTTATTCAGGGGTTACCCATGTCTAGGAATAGGCATGATGTCATCTTAGTGGTTGTGGACAAGTTGACTAAGGTAGCACATTTCATTTCGGGGAATCTTTCAGATGGTTCTATGGTTTTAGCTAAGAAGTTTGTTCAAGAGATTTTTTGATTGCATGGAGTGCTTGAGATGATCATTTCAAATCGAGACACTCGCATGACATCCAGATTTTGGACAACTCTTAATGTAGCTTTGGGCATAAAGTTAAATTTTAGTTTGGCCTATTATCCTCAAACAGATGGTCAGACAGAAAGAGTCAATCAAGTTGTAGAAGACCTTCTCAGAATGTATTGTATCAGTCAATAGTATAAATGGGAGGAGCATCTTCCATTGGTAGAGTTTGCATACAACAATTCATACCATGCATCTTTGGGAATGACACTATTTGAAGCTCTTTGTGGGCATAGGTATCAAACACCTATCAGTTGGGATACGGTGGAATAGTGATTGGTCCTGATATGTTAAGAGAAATGGATGATTAGATGAAGTTGATCAAGGAGAAGTTGAAGCAAGCTTTCGATCGTCAAAAGAGTTATGCAGATAGGAATAGAACGCCTAGACAGTTCTCAGTGGGTGACAAAGTCTTTTTGAGGGTCAAACCTCAGAAGAGTTCAGTTTCATTTGGCAAAGTGTTCAAACTTGCTCCTCATTTTGTAGGACTGTTCGAAGTTCTAGAAGTGATAAATCCTGTAGCTTATAGACTTGCTCTACCGCCTGCACTTGCCAGAATCCATAATGTTTTTCATGTGTCCTTACTTAAGCTTTATCATCCTGATGTGTCACATATTCTTGATTGGTGTGCTTTACAGGTTCAGGATTCAAGAGTGGTGCTAGTGGAGCCCACTCAAATTTTGGAGAAGCACAACATTAAGTTGTGTAATAGAGATGTGGTGCAATATAAGGTCCAATGGGACCAGTATTCGGAAGACAGTGCCACATTAGAGGATGCAGAGGAGATTGATAGATCTTTTCCTCATTTGAGGATGACAGAGATTTCTTATTCATGCATGTTGGTTAACAGGTTTGTCCTGGTCTAAAAATGTTTTATTTTGACTCTATACCCTTTTCCTTCAAGAACAAATAAATTAAACAACAAATGGGTGAACTATCAAGAATAGTTCCCCTCTGAATTAAGGTACAACTCCCTTTAATATTTTCAATGAATTCAAACTATTTTAATCTTTCAGATACACTTTTAACCAGAAAGTGCTTAAAGGCAAACTAACATCCATACATCATCATGCTATGAATGCGATACCCTTTTCTACAACATCATTTGGTAATAGAATACAGATTCCATCTTCAATAATAATCAGATACATAAACATATATATTGTTGAACCAATAAATGATAAAACACATACAATGAGTTGTCCAATGAAAGAGCAATTACCATATGAAAGAAGATTTCGCACAGAAAACCCAATTTCAAATACTCAAACGCATAGATCTAAGTATGCAGTAATTGTTTCTCCTTTTCATTCACAGATGAAAAATGTTTCAGACAAACATCATATATATTGTAAAATAGGTAGTGTTTAGCTCTAAAATTTCTTGCTTCTTCTTCTTCTCTATTCTTGTATATCAGTTTTAACAAATAAAAAACATATATATAGTTGCCCTAATTATCTGATCTTTTAAACCAAACCCAGAGTTAAAGTAACTCTGACCCATACGGGATTTAGTTTTTACAAACTCATTTAAAGACCAAGTTTTTGAAAATAATTTCAACTGAATAATTGAATAAAGAAACTATGTAAGTAAGATCATGACTGGGGTGACGGATTAGAATCTCCAGATTTGCTATGTTCAGTTGGGGAGACACGTTGAGCCTTCCACTCCTGAAATGTTGTAACAAATTCCTAGATTTTCAAGAAATTGGGGATGCCAATGTGTTTCACCCTTGCTTTCCAGACGTCTTTCTCCCTCTGAATTTTCCCCACTTTCTCTGCATGCTTCGGGAGTGCGTCGACATAAAGATGAAGAAGTGACTCCACCTTTGAAATCTGAGAGAAATCTTCAGTTAATAAGTTGTCATTTTCTTTAACGAAGCTGATCTTTTCCTTGAAGGATTGAATCACAGTATCGATGTCTTTTTCTAGTTCCCCATCATCCTTTATATACTTCACATCAATACATTGTAAATCATGCTATAAGGATTGAGTAAATTATTTTATTTCTTTGATCATTTATGTAAGTTCAATTCGCCCTTGTCTGGATACTGAATTCCTCCATTTGATATTTTTCTCTTACATACAGTATATCCTCATTCAGACCTGTCAAATTCTTCTCTGACAAAAACTTTGCTATTTTGGGGGTCATATCTATTCATGTATTCCAGAACTAATTCAAGGCACTGTACGACCATGGGAAAGGCCGCAGCTTCAACCAAACCACTTTTCACAATTTTCTCTATCATAGGAGTTGGCACAGGATTTTTAACCCTCTCTCTAAAATCTTCTAAATCATATTGAACTAGAGAGGTACCCCAAATTCAGGAAGAGAACAGATGAGACTAGAACCATGCTCGTAACCAAGACAAGTAGATTTCATAGCTACAGATTGGAGGATATAGTGAAAAATGCTTTGAACTTCTTAAATAATGTCAGAAACTCAAAAGGATTCTTCTTTCCAGCTAAGAAATGGAAACAGCTTATAGGAAGAGTAGAACTCACCTTCAATGTATCTGAAATTATTGTGAAATCGGGCAACAAAAATCTTATACCTCCCATACTGTTCTCCTTTTGCATTACTTAGTGTGTTTATTTGCTAAAATTGGCTTGTTCTTCCTTGATGAAGGTATTAAAATAGGCTGAATAATTACTGGCTGAAATGATAAGTGTTGAAAATGCTCGATAAGACATGAACTCTGAAAAATGTATTAATTGTAAGCATTTCTCACACATGATCTTGATGTGTAATTATTATCCATAACCCGTCGAACGTTAGAACTTTCCGCTTCATAATGAGTTTCTGATAAATTTCCCTCTAAATTTACCGCCAACTTTTGACTTAGAGAAGGCTTCGGGAAGAAATGAGACTATAGTCACGGAAGGTTGAACCTTTGAACCTTTGAACTCCGGAATGAGGTTCAACTTGAAGGTTCAAAGATACAAGATGAGTTACACAAACCGACCAACAGTTAAATGACTTTCCAAGAAACATTGAACTGCTGAACCCTTGAACTATTGAACTCTTGAACTTTGAAAAGGGTTCAAGTTTGAAGGTTCAATTCAAATTGAATTACACAAGGGGATTGAGAGTACATGACTCATAAAAGGTATTAATAATTGAACTCTTGAACTGTTGAACTCCGCTATGAGGTTCAACCGAAAGGTTCAAAGACACATTGAATTACACAAAAGGACAAACAATTCACTTTGAGAAACATTAAACCCTTTGAACCATTGAACTCTTGAACTTTGAGAATGGTTCAAGTTCAAAGGTTCAATTCTTTAGTAATGTTGCGCATATGAAGGCAAGCAGATAAAGTTTTAAAACAAAGGGCCGACTTAAGAAATGAACATATAATCAATAAGATAAGATGGTGGGTTGACTCTTGCTTAGGGAAAGTTCATGAAAAATTGAATAAGGGCGACTCAAAAGGTAACAATGCATGAATTAGGATACTTTAAGTTTAGTTATTGTTTTTGATACTTTGAGTTATTATTGTACTTTGAGTTGATGTTATTGTTTTATGATACTTTGATACTTTATTGGTGGCTGATTGATACCTTATTATTTTGATGTGTAATAAGACATTGGGACGATGTCTCTTCCAAGTGGGGAAGGATTGTTGGCAAGAGACACTATATGGATTCATGGTTGTTGTCATTGATGGCAACAAAGGTCATCCCACATATCCGCAAGTCATAATGTGTCTCTACCGGAAGTCAGAATAAAGAATGTTGTGGTCCGGTGAAGAAGAACAGAGCAAGTGGCAAGGTCCGACAGATTGGTCCGGACCTCTCAGAGGAAATGTCTTGGTGCAGTGCGGATTTGGGGAAGTCAAGAGGACTACCTTTAGTGGTATATTCCAAGGATTTAGCCTCCGGTGATGGACAAGGAAAAAGATATGAATGGTTGAGTACCGGATTCCTGAGAGACAGTGAAAACAGAGGAAGAACTGACTGGCAGAGTATCAGACTGCTTTCCGGATGTGTTACTGTTGATGACAGAGGTTGTGAAGGCATGAATCATGTTTGGCCGACATGATTAATGATATCTACAAGTATATGCTTGATCCGCATTGCCTGGTGAGGAAGGATTCAGCCGACAGAATGAGAGTTTGTAAGAAACTAGACTGTTCCGGATGCCGACTAGAAAGATGATGAAATTACTTGTGCGGATATATATAGAGGATGGATTTAGTTGTGAAGGTGTTGTTGTTGTGGAGTGTTATGCGAATAAGTCCAGATAAAGAGCAGAAGTAGTAAAAAGGATCCGGTATGTGAAAGATAGCAGAATAAAGAACAAAGGAAAGATGAAGTGCAGCAGATCAGTGTACTGAGCCTAACCGGAACTGAACTCCAGCATATGCAGATGCTTCCAATCAGTTCAAGACTGTGATTCTCATCACTTTGTAGACAGTGTGTCTTCTTGTAGGCAGTGGGCCTCTTGTGAGCAGTGTGCTCGGGCAGTGAGCCCTAATTGGCAAGTGCCATTTTTGTAATTTCCTATTCTTCTAACAGAGAATAATTCTTGGGTTAATCACCCCGTGGTTTTCTCCCTTAACAGGGTTTCCACGTCAAAAATACTGTGTCATGTGTTTCTTATTTCATGGTTAATGTTTTTGTGTTTGATTTTATGCTGCATCAATTAAAAGGAAAGTTCAATAAGGGAAATAATTAGGATAACTGATTCACCCCCCCCCTCTCAGTTATCAACAATTGGTATCAGAGCTAAGTTCCTCCTAATAGAGCCTAACAGCTTGAGGAAGATCTGGGATTTCAAATGGATGCATATGGTTTAAGAGAGCAACTCAAGACTGCTCTTGAGGATCTTGAACAGTCAAATTCTGAAGTCAGTGAATTAAAGGAAAGACTCAAACAGGCTGATGAATTCATGAGAGAATTAAAAGACAAATTAAGTCTCTCTATGAAAAAGAGAAAGGAGCTGCTTCAACAGTTGGCAAGGCAAAGTGAAGAAAGCAATACAAATGAAGAATTGACTGAGCAAACCAAGTTATGTGAAAAGTTATCAAAAGAAGTCATTATGTTAAGACATGAAATGGAATCAGGAACTATAAAGTTTACTCAAGAGATTGAAGAAAAAAGAAAGGCTGAAGACAATCTAAGACAATCTCTTAAAGAAAAATCAGAAGAATGCCACCAGATGGACAGGATTATCAGACATCTTGAATCTGATCTTGAAGATGCCAAAGATAATGAAGGAAAACTTGAGGATCAAATTGCCTCTCTCAAAAGAGACCTTCAAACAGCAAATGAATATAAAGAGAAATTCAAGATAAGTTCTGCTCAACTTGAAGTTCTTCTTGGAAGTCAAAAGAGGACAGATGACAAGTATGGTTTGGGATATGAGAAAGGAGAAAGCTCCGGATCCGGTCAGAAGAATCTTGGATCAGAAAATCCAAGGAGCAGGCCTAGAAGACCTCCGGTAAGACAGCCAAATGCTCAAAGATATCCATCCTTCAATGGATACTGCCACAGCTGCAACCACTTTGGTCACAAAGCTAATCAGTGCAGAATGAGAATGAATCAGATTAATTCATCTTTCTCCGGACAGTGCTTCAACTGCAAAAGGTATGGACACAAATCCCATGAATGCAGAATTATGCAAGTAAACAAATCATTCAAAGGTAGATGCTTCACATGCAATAGAATAGGTCATAGGGCTAATCAATGCAGATCAAGAGGATATCAGTCAAATATGCAAAGAAATATTATTTGCCAAATCTGCAATAGGTCCGGTCATAATGCTAAAGTCTGCAGAAACAAGAATCAGGACAAAAGAGGTCCGGTGTATAATCAGAATCAAGACAAGGGTAAACAAAAGATGAATGCGGATGAGGTTAGGAATCAGATGAGCAAGATTTGGGTGAAGAAAAGTTCAGAGAATGTAGAGGTTGGATCCGCACCAGACTCTGGTGCTGATATTTCTTCCGGAAATTAAAAAGTGAGCTCAGGCTCAGGGGGAGACTCAAAGAAAATCTTGTTCCCCCAGCCAAACAAGTGGTGCCGGATGTGGCACAAGATGCGGATCAAAGGGTTTGTAGATATGAGTCTTGAGACACTTCAGTCAAGTTTTTAGAGGTCCGCATGGAGTTATGAAGAAGCTGTGATCGATCAAATAAGACCTGTTCAAGGAGATGCTCCGGTATGATAAAGGATTACAAAAAGGTCCGGAAAGATCCAGAAATGCACTATCTTGTTCTGCGGATTGGACAGAGTGTTTGAGATGATCTTGTAATATGTTACCTCGATTTATTCATGATTGAAAGATCTGGATGATATCCTTAGATCAGGACTAATCCGGGACACTCCAAGCTATCCAGACAAGGCAAACCGGAATGATGTAGGTGAAGCATTTATTGCAGACAGATATTAGGGTTCGCGGAGCAATTTAAGAGATTTCTCAAAGGTTATTTGCTCATTCTGCACTCGAGAAGAAGCGAAAAGTGGAGCTCTGCAACAAGGTTCATCAAGCACACCAAGGATCTCCTGCCGAAGCTATTGCATAAAGAAATCAATCCAACCACTCCGTGCAAACCGAAGGCGCATAAGGTATTCTCCGTTTTTCATTACCTCACTGCAAATCTTTGAAGAATGGCCACTCCAAACATAGTTAAGATCTCTGATAGACCTCGCCCCTCATTCAAGAAACATCCCTACAAATCATTGGAGGTAGACCCACTAGGAGCCTTCTCTAGTGTTCCTCACGGAGTTTTACACACCGAAGACATTAGGGTTTACATACATGCAAACATTGAGGAATTTGGGGAATTCAAATTAAGAGACCTCTATCACAAGCAGCTGATTGACAATGCTTTTGAGCTTAAACCAGAGTATAAGGATATTCAGAAGAAACAATTTGAGCAATTTATTCATTTCCCCTGCTTTGAAGAAGATGAATGGGTCCGGTATGTACTGAGCAGGATGCATGACAACTTTCTATGGCTAGATAGACCCTGCAAGATTACAAAAGAGGCAATTAGAGCAGTAACTGGTCTATACTCTTCCGGAGGGGTACCTATCCTCAAATCTGTCAAGAACAACATTGTAACTGAGGCCACCGGATCAAAATTTGACAAGAGGGCAATGACCATTGAAGATATTTCGGATCCGGATATCAAATATGCATCAATGATAATAGGATACAAGATCTATCACTCCAGCAGGGAGAATTCTGTATCCGGAACTGCAATATACACTGCTTATGAAATGTTAAGAAAGAATGCAGAATATGATCTCTGCGAACTACTGCTAAGCCAATTAATGGAAAACATACAGAAAATCAAGAAGGATAAGAAGAATTCCTTTAAGTATGGTACTCTTATTGTATGTCTATTCTTCTATTTCATGAATGAGCTACCCGGAACAAGTGGATGGGTATGGCAGAATGACAAACCTGTTGCAGTCCAGATAAGAGACTATTTGCATGGACTTGGGGATGCAAAAGCGAGAAATACAGCTCTATGGGGATACTTCAAAAACTTTCAGAGCATGATGCAAGCAAGAGAGAGAATTCCCCAGTCTCTCATTGAGAAATACAAGGACTCAGTGTGCTTTATGGTTGACACTGATCAGTGCCTAATGGAGGCAGTGGAGCCAAGGACTGTCTGGATCATGCCCATGGGGTATGAAGTTGATGAACAGATAGTGGAGCTGCATGTTCAACACATGCTAAGTCAGCCCAAAGATCCTAAGGCAGAAAGGTTTGGAACCTTTGAGGAGCTGAGTGTAAAAATACATGTAGAACTCAGGGAACCTGAGATTAAAAGAAAGGTAAGAAAAGAAGTAGAGCACATTGCTCAAGGCCTAGGTATCTCAAAGGAGGCACTTGATGCCAGCCGGGAAAAGAGGAGGAAGGCCGAGGAAGAAGAGAAAAGCAAAGAAAGTGCTCCGGTTGAAACTCCCACCCGGACCAGATCATCAAAGAGACCTGCACCTCCCACAACCAAAAGTTCAAAACTGGAAGTTCAGGCATCCGGTAAGAGATCCAAGACAAAAGCCACAAGGGCTTATGGAAGCCAAAAGGATGAAGAGGAAACAGAATCAGATGAGGGAGTAAGAGAAGTAAAGAAACAAAAGAAGAAAGGATCCGGTAAGCCCTCCACAGGCCAAGACAAGGAGGAAATGGCAGAGGTATCTGTTGAGAAGCCCACTCTGTCACTAGAGAGCATAATCAAGTCGGTCACGGTGGATGGAAACCTTCAACCAATGACTGAATCATATGATGACTTCAGTGAGGCCGACCAAAAGACTCTGCAGGAGGCCACAGTAAAATATCTTAACATATATAATAAGGCTTTCATTGAAATAATATCTCTTATTCCTAAAAGCCTAGAAAAGGAAATGGAAGTAAGAAAGAATAATGCTCATGCTAAAGATCTTGAGATCCGGGAGCAGATAGCTATTCAGCTATATCCTCAAATTGATCCCAAGACAATGAACATTATCTTCAAGGACTGCAAAGATGAGTTCAGAAGCAAAGCCAGGATGAATCAACTCATGCTTGGCGAGACTGACAAAGTGGCCCAAGAAACAGAAGAGATCCTCCGGAAGGCCTTCAAAAGGTTCAATCTTCCGGTTGTAGAGGATTTAGGTACAGAAACAGCTGAGGACTTGGGACCCTCTGCTCCAGAAGAAGTGGCTCATGAACAAACTAGCATCTCTCCTCCGGTTTCCCCTACAGTCTCCGGATCCAAAGAAGAAGAGCAACTACAGGAGAAGGAAGCAGTGGTGAAAGACAAAGAGGTTGACAGTTCTAAGACTGCAGAAGAAAAGAAACATCTGTCTCTGGCAAGAGACACTGCACAAACTGTTCAACAATTTTTGAGTAAAGAAACTCTAGAGATTGATGAACCGGAGCTTCTAAAAGGCCCATTTGATTTTGACTCTCTCTCTCCGGTACAAACAATGAAGATAGCTTCATTTGCAAATGCCAAGGCAAATGAAAAGCTCCTGAAGTCTCATATGGAAGACTGTGAGTTGATAGAGGCTGCTTCCGGAGTACTTGTAAAGATCATGCCATCAATCCAGATAGATCCGACAGCCTCCACTTCCGGTAATCTAAAAACCTTAGTCAGCAGTGTTGATACACATTTTGATTCTTTAGAAAAATCAGCTGAAGAAAAGGTCCGGAAGGAATTTTTGGATAAAAGATTTTCAGAAATATTAGAATTAATCTCTAAGGATAGGAAGATTGTAAGCATTGGAATAAAGAGCTTAGAGAATGCTCTTAAGGATGGTGGTGACATCTATAAATTTTGTATATCCTGGTCAAAGGCAACAGCAGCATTTGACAAGAAAATAAAAGAGGAACAGGATAAGCTACAAAGCTTATCTCAAAGTTTTGATCCTCTCTCTTCCTCTATAATAAATCAAGAATGTCAGACCATTGCAGTCTTGAATGAAATAAAAAATCTTGAGAAGGAAAGGAAGAACATCACCAACCGGATGGGAGAACTTAGAAGGATTATAATCCCTAAGTTGGAAACCATGCATGAGGCCATCAGTGATGCTCAGACCACCGCCCAAACAAAAGATCCGACAGATCTCAAGCGGGCAGAAGCGTTTGCATTTTTGCTAAGTGGTCACATTTCAATTTTGGATAGAATGAAGCAAAGTTGGGCTACAGAAATGATTCAATTGCAGACATCCTTTGCAGACATTCTTCAGTATATGTAAGTATGTAAATATGCGGCTATGTATAGGAAATTTTTGAAAATTTTGGTGTGCGGACCCTACCCTTTGCCATTGATGTCAAAGGGGGAGTGAGGAGCAGTGAAAAATGAGGAATCCAACTAAGGGGGAGTTCTGGAAATTGTATATAAAGACAAAGCATCAGCAAAGGGGGAGCATAGTGAAAACACTTAGTCATTTTTCACTAAGTGTTGCCATCAATGCCAAAGGGGGAGATTGTTGGCAAGAGACACTATATGGATTCATGGTTGTTGTCATTGATGGCAACAAAGGTCATCCCACATATCCGCAAGTCATAATGTGTCTCTACCGGAAGTCAGAATAAAGAATGTTGTGGTCCGGTGAAGAAGAACAGAGCAAGTGGCAAGGTCCGACAGATTGGTCCGGACCTCTCAGAGGAAATGTCTTGGTGCAGTGCGGATTTGGGGAAGTCAAGAGGACTACCTTTAGTGGTATATTCCAAGGATTTAGCCTCCGGTGATGGACAAGGAAAAAGATATGAATGGTTGAGTACCGGATTCCTGAGAGACAGTGAAAACAGAGGAAGAACTGACTGGCAGAGTATCAGACTGCTTTCCGGATGTGTTACTGTTGATGACAGAGGTTGTGAAGGCATGAATCATGTTTGGCCGACATGATTAATGATATCTACAAGTATATGCTTGATCCGCATTGCCTGGTGAGGAAGGATTCAGCCGACAGAATGAGAGTTTGTAAGAAACTAGACTGTTCCGGATGCCGACTAGAAAGATGATGAAATTACTTGTGCGGATATATATAGAGGATGGATTTAGTTGTGAAGGTGTTGTTGTTGTGGAGTGTTATGCGAATAAGTCCAGATAAAGAGCAGAAGTAGTAAAAAGGATCCGGTATGTGAAAGATAGCAGAATAAAGAACAAAGGAAAGATGAAGTGCAGCAGATCAGTGTACTGAGCCTAACCGGAACTGAACTCCAGCATATGCAGATGCTTCCAATCAGTTCAAGACTGTGATTCTCATCACTTTGTAGACAGTGTGTCTTCTTGTAGGCAGTGGGCCTCTTGTGAGCAGTGTGCTCGGGCAGTGAGCCCTAATTGGCAAGTGCCATTTTTGTAATTTCCTATTCTTCTAACAGAGAATAATTCTTGGGTTAATCACCCCGTGGTTTTCTCCCTTAACAGGGTTTCCACGTCAAAAATACTGTGTCATGTGTTTCTTATTTCATGGTTAATGTTTTTGTGTTTGATTTTATGCTGCATCAATTAAAAGGAAAGTTCAATAAGGGAAATAATTAGGATAACTGATTCACCCCCCCCTCTCAGTTATCAACAAGGATGTCACATCTCATTTTTATGGACTATATTATTATTTTAGATTAGTGAACATTTACCATGATTGTTTTACTTTGAGTAAGTTCCACATGTGTGAAGGTAATTATTGTGAAGTCATATTTGAGTAAATTGGAAATTTGAATTAAATATTAAATATTATCGATATGATTATAATGATTTGCTTCGGCTATGTTTTTGGAGACACTAACCTATTGACATCGAGTTGATTACGAATGAATGCAGGTACTCGTTGAAGATGAGAACATGGTTGAGGTAGAGGTGTTCTAGCCACTTGGCAAGGACTGTTTGGGATGGTTAACCTTGATACAATCACACTCACGTAGTCTCATATTACATTTTTGAATGGCTTATTTTTATGCATCAATGTCTGGTTAATAATTGTGATTGATGATTTAATATCTAGAAAATTATTATATTTTCAATTGTTATGAAAATCCTTTTCGAATGCATGATTTGATTATAAAAATTAATGTCTTTTCAAATTATATTGAAATGATGTATTGTATTTTAAATAGTGAATATATAAGGTTGTATTTTATATATTTAAATGAATGATAATAAACGTTTTCTATTTACATGAGTATAGATGTTTGGAAGACAATATGTTAAGTAGATTTAAACAATTATATTAAAATATAATAGATATATATATTATTTTAATATTTCACTTCTTGATTTATTTAAAGTGATTGTGTTTTAATAAAAATAGTTAGATTATATTATTATTATATTTAGAAAATCAAATAAGAGAGTTAAAAACAAACTTACTGTCATGCATGCGATAGTAAGCCAATTAAAAGTGGTTTTTCTAAATTAAATAGTAATTAAGGAGATTTTTGAAGAGAATTCGCATGCAAACTAAAAATAATCTGCAGTCTTTAAACCTAATTGGGACACCAAAAATAAGGGAGAGATTTTTTATTAAAAAGAAGAGTGATCAGCAGAAAAGGACCCATGATTTTTAGCAGAAAAGAAGGACCCACGATTTTCAGCAGAGAAGGCACAATCCTTTTTGCAGCAGAAAGTAATTGATTTTCAGAGAGCATTGAAGGTAGAAAGGAATTTTAACTAGGGCGACAGAAAGAAGATTCAAGGCAGCGATTGGAGGGTAGTAGGAGTGAGTGACTCAGGCAGAATCGACCTCTATTTTCAGGCAGATAATTCCAGGTATTTGTTGGGAATTAAGGTGTCTCAATCTTTGCAAATTTCTAATGTTGTATTTATTTATCCCATGTTGAGTTGGCATAGTCAGCACCTTGTGTATATGCAGCAGGGTAAATTTTGGTGACTTTGGTAGCTACGGTTTCCCCCTTGAATAATTAATGGGGGTTTGGGGGCAGCGCCCCCAAGACAGGGTCAAGGGGCGTAGCCCCTTGCGGGGTCCAGAGGCAGTGCCCCTGGTGCCCTCCCTGTCGTAGTATAGGGCAGGGTCGAGGGGCAACGCCCCCGAAACCTCAACCAATTTTTAATTTATGACAAGTGTCGGTGAGCATCTTTGCATGAGAGAAAGGCATCTTTGGGCTGTTAAGGGAGGTTATGACATGTAAGAGGAATATGATATTACGTAAGAACATCTGTCGTAACCTATCTTGGGACCAGGCACCCACTTCAGGATGGGATGTTGGACAAGTGTCCTTAGGCGTGGGTTTTGGGGCATGATTCCAAGATGGACGCCCATCTCTAGAAGGTTCCATATTTGCCTTGTAAACTCTATATAAACATGTGCTTAGATGGGAGATAGACAACTTTGGTACAAGTACTGTTATGCTGCCGGAATATCTCCAGATTCGACATTCGAAGACTCCTAAAAGAGCATTGGCTCTGAAACTGTATTGTAATCTGTTATTGTTTACTGTAATACATTTGAGCTGTGTTTTGGAGTGTGGGGTTTTTCACCCATAAGGGTTTTCCCCACATATATCTTGTCTCTCTCTCTTCTGTCTACTTTCTGTGTGTATGTGTATTGCTGCAATATCTCTGTTAGATGTTCTATGTTGTTGTAGTTGTAAGATTTAAATTGAATTTGCATACATCTCTCCTCATTAGATTAGTGTAGAAAGCGATTTTCACACATCGAGCTTCCTTTCAGTATTTTCCTTGTTATTTTGCAATTAATAAAGTCTATAGATTGACTGTTAAACTTGGTGAGTTGGCCTGTGTGTGATCTTTCTGGCTTGCATTGCCTCTTTCTATTTTAACCATTCACCGTGGATTTATCTTTGCCACCAACCTTAAAAACCATGGCATTTGACTTAGAATCAACCTGCTTAAATTTGGTCGTTGATGCTTTTACCTATCTGCCTGTGCATGACCTCTCGTTGGCTATTTTGACTTTTCTTGGTGATCTTGTTTTCTTTGTTTTTTGATGAGTAAATCGACCTACCTTTATTTCTTTCCTGTCGCCAATCTACTCAAACTACAATGTAGCATTAGGATCAACCTGCTATTCATTGTTCTTGTTTTGCAAAGTAATCAACATCTTCTTCTTGATCTTGTTTCTTGTTTTCTTGCTTCAGATTGGCATTTATACTAGCCATTGTCTTAAAACTGTGGTCTGAACTGTTACAAACCTCAAACATTGATATAAAATTATTTCCTGTCAGACATAAATTATTCCAACTGTTATCTTTTTGTATGTTGTATGGAATTCATGTTAAAGAATCAACCTTTTTTTTGAACTAATAATTTGAACATAACCTCTTAAACATAGATGAAACTATCATTTTCCTGTAGACATATTCCTTTATTGTTTGCTGTCCAAAACATAATTTTTAAACGTTATTTTGAATGACAGTAAAAGATTATAAACTCTGTTCTTATATTTATTTCTGCTACAGTTCGTGTCGCAGTTGTGACAAGAAGATTGTTTATTTGTTTCTGGAGTTCCTGTCACAGATTTGACAGTAAGAATATTAAGTAGCTTTGATTGCTTATAATATTAAGAAACTATGATTGAAATATGGACTTGGTGATTATATCAATTTGATAACCTTACGAATGTAATTGTATGTAACGAATGATGGATTATTGCTTGGAAAGTGTATTTCCTTGATTGGTGTTTTGGGAAAGGGATTTTAATAATTTATTGATGAACTTTGATTCTTTTATTTTATTATTTATTTACTTGTTCTTGGGGAAAGAAGTAGATTTTATCTAGGAATGTTATTGGGTTGCTTTTTGGGCTAGGATGTCGAATGTGGATTAACAGAGATGGCTTTTCCTCTTTTCAGGAATTGAACCAGGTTACTATTTTAAAGGATTAGATCTAATCGAGCTAACATTGAAAAAGATATTTATTTTGTCTAGCAAACTTATTTATATATATCTCTGCCACATCTTTTTGTGAGACAATTTGCTTTTCATTATTTAGAATTGCACATTCAAACGTCAGGGTTGCATCGGGTGTTCCCTCCTGCCAGTTGTTCTAGGTATCTAAACATTTCGTGTAGGGTTGGGTTTCCTTCATTTCATGAAGGGATCCAGGGAAGTGTAATTACTTCATGGTTGGGTGGAAAAGTACCTGGGCCATGTTCCCGTCTCTCGGCTCACAAGAGGACCACTTAGTTGTGGCAACGGAAGAGCATATTTATTTATTTATTCTTGTTGTACATGATTATTGTAACTTGAAATTGGATGTAATATGGCATGAATGTCCATGGATTTTGTATATTATTTATAGTGTTTTTTACCTGGATTAAGCACGTGACTTTGAAATATTTAATGACATTTTGATTCATATTTATGAGACTTATCTTTTACTTGAGATATTGTGGTTAAGTAGATTAATTACATCTTTTTACTTTGGACATTGTGATGTTGTATTTAAGTGGATTATTTACTTCATTTTACTTTCGCAATGGTATGTGGATTTTTATGGCTTTTACAAGAAGTTGATCATATTAGGAATAATACACTAGTTGTTTGGTATCACTGTTAGCCAGCTGGTGTAAATTTTTAATCCAATCTATGTGCCTCCATTGATAACATTAGGGTTCAATCGAAGCCCTTTTGATCTAAGGGTTCAATCCAAGCCAATTGATGGGAATTCAAGGTTGACTAAAATATGATAAAAGATTTCCTTTCATGAATATCCTATAGGACCTGTTGTGTTATGATATTCTACCAAGACTTCCTCTGAAAGAAGGTATTCACTTTCTACTGTTTGTTTAAAATGGTGGAAAACTTGGATGTGTTTATGCCATCTCAAGTTTTCCTACAAGTTTTTTTATTATATTTGTACTTGTGAATTGACTCATCTTGATATGACTCTAGATGTAATTAACAAGATTATTGTTATGCAATCTATTGTCATGGAAGTTTTTGAGCTTTACAACTGTGACTAATGTAAACATGTTATCCATGATTAGACTATGTTCCTTTTAAAGGTGTAAAGTGTACATTTTGAAAGTAATGACAATTATTCTTTAGTGGAGTTTCCTACATATGTCTTTTCTTATGGGACACTTTTGCCTTTGTCTTTAATGAAATGTAAGATGAGAAAGGTGCTTGCCCATTTTCATGATTTCTCTCAACTTGTAATTGTTCTCTTGAAGATGTTGAGCTAAATGAGATGTATTTTAGTCAAAACTATTTTGATAGAAACAAATTCTCTTGAAATTGCCTTGCTGGCAAAAAACATGGCACTTTCACCTCTTTGATTTTTAATTTTTTTAAGAACCCTAACTTTGAGTCATATTTTCTTAGATTACATATTAGACTAGAAGTGCTTCAATTGAACAACTTGAGTGCACACTCTTAAATTTCTGATCTTATTCAACGTAATAACTCTAAAGATTTAAGTGAATCATTGGCATTATATGTTATGCCAAGATCATAAATTTAAAAATATTTGCTCCTAAGCTGGTTTGATCGAACTAGCTTGCTCAAGTGTAAACATTCTCAAACCATCGACATTATTAGGTTGTGATAAGATTAGAAATTTGACTAGCTAGAAGTGTCAAAATAATTTGTTAACTCCATCTTTTGTAGAGTTAGTAAGGGACTTTGATCGAATGACTTTATCAAACCCATTTATGTGGTACCTCTATGGCAACATTTTCTTTTTCTATCCATATGTTGCAATTTTGTTTGTAAAAATAGTCAACTTCATGTCGTGCATGCTAGGGTCAAAGAAATCTCCTGGAGACAAGATTTCACATGTATGTAACCCTCATAATTAGCTTAATTTATAATATTATATTTTTAATTTATTTTATAAGCAAGATAGGTCCATTCACTAGTAGAAATATGGCAAATAAATGACTAGGTGACTAAAACTTTTAGTCACGCAACCAAACTTTTAATCACGTGACTAAAACTTTTTGCAACACAACTATAAATGACTAAATAAATGACTAATTTGGTCATCGGTTGAAATGACTATTGAAATGACTAAATAAATGACCAAATAAATGACTAAATAAATTAATAATTTGGTCATTGGGAAAAAAAACACAACTACAAATAAAATTGACTAAATAAAGGACTAAATAAATTCCTCTATTCTTTTTTCTTTCACTTTAGTTTTGGAGGGAAATAATGGAGGGATTGTGCGTTTATGAATTTTGAACAAAAGGTGAAACCTGTGAAGAAGTAAAGATTGTGCATTTAGCAAGAGAAGACTGTTCATGGCCACCGAGGATAGGGTATGCAGAGTAGTCGAACAGGAGAAGATTATTCATGGTTGCTAAGAATAGGGTATGAGTAGTCAAATAGGAGAAGATTGTTCATGCCCGCCAAGAATAGGGTATGAGTAGTTGAATAGGAGAAGATTGTTCATGGCCGCAATTCTTTGAGTTTGGAAATAGTTTTGAGATCATCATGTGAATGAAGAAAGGAGGGAATTTTGGGATTTCCAGCTATAGACGGCAGATATCAAAGGAGCAGATAGACGACAGATAACAAATGGTTTTATGAAGCAGAGGTAGGGTTTTCCACGTACCTCTATTCTTCTCTTAGCCTGCTCTAAAGTTTTGTATCTTTGAAAGCTTGGTGCTCTGTCATTAGTGACTGTTCTATCTCCTTCAATGACTGTATGAAGAGGTCTCATGGTTCTTTATTGATAAAGTTCTACTTTTTCCATTCATAATTTATACTTAGAATACCTTGGCATGAAGGAATTTGATGGTCTTCAACCTGTGACCTAGACACTGCCCCTGTGTGTGTGATTCAACCTTTGAAAGATGATTGTATTTTTAAATTGACTATCAGAAAACAAAGAATGAAAGCTTGTTGTTGAGAATGCAAGACTATTCCATGATTTGTTTCATTCCTTAAATTTTCTATTCATTGTCTTTACTATCTCTTACTGCTATCTTGATAGTAACCTTTGTCATGAAAACCTTGTTCATTGCTTCATACATGAACTAATCTTTGTTGTCCTATCAAGAACTTGCCTACAAATTCCTTAATACAAAGATATCATTGATGATGAATGTCCTTTGTATGCAAAAATTTGTCATAGTCACATTCCCTTTGTCCATCTGCTGCTATGACTATCATATAGCTTATTAGGTTGATTTTGATAAACTTGAAGATTCTATTCATAGACTTTTGATTGTAAAAAATCCTCTCTGTTACTTTTGTTATTGATATATGACATAGTTTTCACATAATTCACATTTGGATGCAAAAAGACTATCAATATTCCACTGTCTTTTCTCTGCTGTTGTAGCCCACTTTGGTGACTATGATTAGGGCATCTCTTTGAATGGATAGTGATCTCTTCTTTTCTTCTGTGGTGTTGTGCATTACTCTTTTTGATGACTGATTTCACTGTTAGTTTGATGACATGACTGTCATCACTTTCAAAGGCACTTGTGTCATTGTTTTAGCATCTATATAATGACTATCCTTGCCTGATAAAATCTTCAAGGATTAGTTAACTAATTAGGTAAGGGTTTGTATTTTAACAAAAGTGTTTGGCTTCATGGATTTTTTATTTTCATCTTTTCAATGTTGCTATAGACTGTAATATCTACCCCCTCCTTTGCAATCAAAGGCATGACTGTATTCTCTATGTTGTTTTTCCTATTGTCATTATTGTCATTTGAAATGGTTGACATCTTGAGTCCTTTATTTGGTGACTTTGCATATGATTTTAGAAAGTAATTTGCTGCTATGAATACTTCATCACAATAGTTATTTAATTGGGGTTTTAAAGTGTAATCTCAATAAATTGTTTAGTATTTCTTCTAAATGCTATTTATCTATTGGTTTACATAGCTTGTCTATATTTCTAAGTTAGACAACTTGTAAAATGTATAATTATCGGCATGGGAATGAAATTGGATTGTTGTTGATGTTTGTTATTCTCATGGACACGTATTGAAGCACTTACTCTATCTGATGCATGTACCTAAAAAAATGTTTTAGGTGTATATAAGTGTAGCAGCTACTTGTATGGGTGATAATGCTTGTTTGGAGAGGACTTGGAGACTTTTGAAAAGGCAGGCAAGGAATTTGGAGTTTGCTGTCACGAATTTGAATTTGGTGAGGCCCTCTGTAGCAAAGTTGAATTTGGGGACACACTCTGCAGCAAATTCAAAGGTAATTCAAAACCCTCATTGCCAAAAGTGAACTGATATTTTCATGATATTTGGGGAAGTTGCTTGTGGGCGCCCCCCAGGAGATATTTTCATGATTAAAGCTTGAAAACTCAAAAGAAAATGTTATCTTCAGTATTTTTGAAGTTGATCCTTGAACTCAAATAAAACCACACCTCTACTCTGCATGATCTCCCTACATGATGACTAGCCCAAACTAAAGGAAAGGTTATCCTAGCTTGACCATATGCATGATTGAAGGTTACCTTTCAAGATTTTATATTTAAAGGCCTTCTAGGTGTAGGATAGCTTATTATACTAAATTAATACTGGAATGCACAATATTACAGATGGATCAACATCGAAGGTTGACTACGAATCAATATCATGCATATGATGAGAGAGTAGCCAAAGAGAGGGAAATGGAAAAATATCGATGTCCATGCAATGGTTGTCTTAGTAGAAGGGTGAGAAAAAAAAAGTAATTTATTGACATATGATAAGATATAGGCATAGTGGTATAAGCCCTTGGGCTTACAATTATTATGAAGATATGATAGAATTGCAGACTGTGAGAGATGAAGAGGCAACAAACATATATTAAGTGAGATCGAACATAGATGAATAGGTAGAAATGTTAGACGAAGGGTTTGAAGTTGAAAGAATGTTGAATGAGGGTCTAAACGATGATTGGGCCAAGTCAATGGAGGATGCTTTAAATCTTGTGTATGCTAATTGCAAGTTAAGTCATTTGACAACAATCCTTCAAATTCTTAACTTACAAGTGGTGCATGGTTGGACAAATGAGAGTGTAGATCAGTTATTGGCATTATTAAGTTTGTTGCTACTAGCTGAATCCACATTGCCAACAAAATGAAGTCAATGTAAAAAGCAGATTAGTAAGCTCAGCTTGGGGTATGAAAACATCCACATTGGTTGTGTATTATTTCACAAAAGTCTTGCAAGTGAGAGTGAATGTTTGAAATGTCATGAAGCAAGGTATAGACAAGGGTTGAAATTAGTTGTGGTTCCTAGAAAGGTTCTTCGCCACTTTTTGATAATCCTACAATTACTCTGAATGTATAGGTGCAGAGACATTGTTGAACTTATGCAGTGGCATGCCCAAAATAAGAGCATTGATGGAAAACAACGACATGTGCCTGATTCTAAAATGTGGATGGAATTTGATAATAGATGGCCTGATTTTTCTCAAGATCCTCATAATATAAGGTTGGGTTTGGCTCTAGATGGGGTGAACCCATTCTTAGATCAAAGTGCTAAATGGTCAACTTGGCCAGTGTTTTTAATAAATTATAACTTGCCTCCATGGTTAGCAACTAAACCATTTTTCTTAATGCTATCATTGGTTATACCAGGAAAGAAAAGTGTGACTTCAGATATAATAGATGCCTATCTAGAGTCATTATATGATGAGTTAATGGAATTGTGGAAAGGAATTGAAGGAATTCAATCTTTAAGTGATGGTCATTCAATCAAATTCACTTTAAGAGCTTCCTTATTGGTTACGATTCATGATCTTCCTGCATATGGTACAATGTCTAGTCTCACTGTTCATGGATACCATGGCTGTCCTGCTTGGAACTTTAAGGATTTTACGAGGCACTCAAGAAGTTTGCATAAGTGTATTTATTGTGGACATCGTGCTTACCTTAAAGTGGGTCATCCATATCATCGACAAAAAACACGTTTCAATGGTCAAGAAGAGAACTATGAAGCACCTTTGCTAATAATGGGTGATTACATTATTGAGAATAGACAAAAAAGAATGTCATTTATTGAAAATGGTTGGATTGCTGGTAGTAGATATGATTCATGTAATGAAAGTGGTGTAAAACGGTTGTGCATATTGTATAAGTTGCCATACTTTAAGGATATAGCCATTAGGCATATTGTTGACTTTCTACATATTGAGAAAAATATAGCCTATGTTATTATAGAAAATCTTTTTGGTGCTTTTGATACTATTTCATCACGTGAAGACTTTTGAGAACTAAAGATTCGTCAAAATCTTTGGGTTGAAAAATATGATGATGCAAAATATAGAAAACCTAGTGCTCCTTATGTCTAGACAAAGGAACAACGTGCACAATTCTTATAGTTGATGTCTCATACTCGCTTTCCCACTGGATATCTCAGTAGTACTATCAGAATCCAAACTGACATTAATAGCTTAAGAGGCCTAAAGACCCATGACTATCATGTTATAATCAAAAATATTTTACCTATTGTGGTAAATATATCAGGTTTGGCAAAGGGGCCAAGATTGGCAATTATAAGGTTGGGCCTAATATTAAAGAGAATGAGTTCACATGTATTAGATCCTTCAAACTTTGATAGTTTGAGGGAGGAGGTTGTTGAAGTCCTTTGTCTATTGGAACATGAATTTCCATCAACAATCTTTAGCATTTCTATGCATCTTTTGATACATCTAGAATATGAACTAAAGCATTGTGGTCTAGTAAGAACTAGATGAATGTATCCTATAGAACGATATATGAAGGTTTTGAAAAAATTGTTCATACTAGGGCAAAACCAGAAGGCAACATGTCTGAGGGGTATTCAATGCAAGAGCCCATTGGATTTTGCATAGAATATATGAAGGATTTTAAAAATGTCAATCAACATGTATGAGATGATGATGAAGATGAAAGAGTTGTAGGTGAAGTATTAGAAGGCAGTGGATGTCACTTCAAGCTATCACATCAAGAAAGAAGTGTGATACATGCCTTAATTCTTCAAAACACATCTTCATTCAATAAGTGGCATAGGTTAAAAAAATTTACACAATTATTTATTTACACATTTATATTATTAATCTTACTCAATTGCATTTACACATTTATATTATTAATCTTACTATTTGCACATTAATATTCTATGTAGAAAATATGAAGAAGAGAATCAAAGTTGGATGCAACATTGACCTCAAAAGCGCAGACGTCATGGTTTGGTTGGAGCTGATTCTTTTCCAAAATTTGAAGAATGGATTGCTAATGCAGTTAGTGATGCAAAAGAAGGTAAAGATATAACAACAGAGGAAAGTGAGATTTCACAACCTCCACATTTATGGGCTATGCATTTTAGTGGAATGTGGGCCTATGGTAGCCATTTAACAGTGGAGGAAAAAGACAAAGGAAAGACAAATTGTGATTGTGTTGTAAGTGCTGAATTTCTTCATGAAATTGAGAAGAAATTCTATACTAGATTCATCCAAGAAATTATTCAAGTGGATTTTGGTGAAAACAGTCCTATATTATTAAAATGTAAGTGGATCCGACCATCCATAGTACATTTTGATGAGTATGGATTTGTACGTGCAAATACAGGACAATTTTTATCAGAGAGGGATGAGCCCTATGTTTTCCCTTTTCAAATTAACCAATCATTTCTAATTGATGATGTAAGAAGCCCAGGATGGTCGTATGTCATTCAAATAGAGTCTCGTTCGAAACAAAAATTCATAGAAGCTGTTGATATAATGCTTGATGGGCAATATGTTAATTTACAAGAAACATTTGAAGTAGTGGATGAAGATGATGATGGAGTGTTTGGAGAAGATATTTTGATTACCAATGAAGAGATTGGGAGAGAGAATGTATTGCATGACACAGATGAGGATGAGGAAGAAAATCAAGCAGATGCAGACATGAGCGATCAGGATTATGATCTTGTTGGCAATGCAGATGATTAGTGAAGGCATCAAGAAAACAGTGAACTTGTAAAATGTAGTAGAGAAGAAGCAAGATAAGAAAGGGCATTAGTGTATAGGAATTTCTTCCACTTTGGGTTTTTCAAGGTAATCTCTTGTGTTGAGATCTATTTTTTGTTGTTTTTCTAGTTCTTGTTTTGTTATAGGTCATGCATATAACTAGCTATATTTGTTCCAAAAATAAATTACTCATTTTTAAAGCACATATTGACTGTTTTTGATTACTTACATTTGTGTGTTCAAAATTTCTGTAGAATTATATAAGTAGAAATAATGAGGATTTTATAAGTAGAAATAATGAGGATTATATAAGTAGAAATAATGATGATTCACACTATCAGAAAGGCAATTAGTTTATTCTCAAATAGAAGGATAAACAAATAGAGTTTGCTTTGGGTTTCAATCTGTGTGCCACATTTACTTACTAAATTTTTGCTCCTCCATATAATGCATCTTATATGCTATCATCCTATGTCATGTCACTTGTCATAGACTGTCTCCTCTAATTTCTAAGAATTCATCTTATATGCTTTGTGAATGTATTTCATATGGGGATTGTCCTTATATACTGTATCATTCAAATGGAAATGAAATCCTTATATACTATGACTGCATTTGTTTATATGCTCTAATTGACTGAAAATAATGCCTTTGTTTATATTCCACTCTTGTTCTACTGATTCAAGTTGCTGATTTATATATTATTGTTTATTTGGACTTCATGAAATGAGGAAAAAGACTATGAGGCACAATTTAGATTATAGTGATCATGTGATGAAGGGGGTAAATCACAAAACACACAACAACATAAATTGCACACATAAAATAAAACTTTCTTTTATTGATTTGAGTAACTCATTACATCGTAGAAGCTCAATTACAATTAGAGGAATCAATCATCCATAGGCTGCAACACACTACAGCTACACATCCACAGGCTCTGGAATCTTCTAGCTTTTGTAACCCCAAATCAGCTAGGGTTTCTATTTTCCCACCTATTCTTAACTCTATACTTTCCCCCTTCACTCTACTACTGCCCAGGGTTTCAAAAATAGTCATAAATAGCACTTTTTGCTAGCCTCCAGCTAAATTTTGAAATTTGTAACTCCCTCCAAAAGTAGGTCAACTTCCGGGAAGCATAACTTTTGATTCAGGTGTCCGATTGATGAATCATTTTAAGCACCGAAAAGATCACGATGTGAACTATCACGCCAGAAATCTATAAAAAAATTTTTATCAACTTTTCAAGACGTTATGGGATGTTTTAGTGCCTCACATCTCATTTCAAAAAATTTCAGGGGCTTTTTGGAAAACAAAAACTTTAATATCTTTCAGCTCACAAATGATCTTTGCTTGATTCCTTCGCCAAAGGTCTTATATTTCTGATATGAAGCTTTCTGTAAGTTTTTGCTTCAATCCATGCCCAAATGTAAACTTTCCTAAAATGGCAGGTAAACTTTCCAAAACTGGCAGTTTGCTATTTTTAGCAGTTTTGGAAAAACTGAAAGTCCTACATCATTATTCAAGAGATTATGGAACCAAAAATACTAATTATGGAAAGAAATGAAAACAATTGTAATGATTTTGAAGCAACATCTTTTTGGGTGATGCAAGATTGCCCTTACACCACTGGATGCTCCTGCATCAGACACCTAGGTTAATTTGAGAAGTGACCTTGTCACGTCTCAGGTGTTTGTTTGAGGAAAACCTAAATGGTCAACCTCTACCTTAGACAACCAACAAGAATCTTCAATAGGCCTTCCTTTCCATTTCACTAGATATTCTTCATATTGCATGTTCTGAGTACTTCTTCCCACACAGCTATCTAAGATCTCTTCTATCTCCTCTGTTGAAGTAGATGCCAAATACTCCACTATTCTTCTATTGGTCCATCCTCTGTGCCACCATCATGATATTCTGTTAAATCAGCAATGTTGAACATAGAGGAAATATTGATCCCACTCGGCAGCTCTACCTCATATGTATTTCTTGAATCATGCTTCTTTAGGCTTTTGCATGGTCCAAATTTCTTCATTTTCAGCTTATTGTATGTTCCAATTGGGAACCTTTCTTTTCTCAAGTGAACCATGACTTCATCTCCTACTTGGAACTCCTCATATCTCCTCTTCTGATCTGCCTTAGCCTTGTACTGAATATTCATCTTATTAATGTGCTTTGTCACCTCTTCATGCAAATTCTTCAGATGTTCTGCAAAGTCTTCAGCTTCAGCACTTATCTTTTCTCCTTTATCTAGCTTCCTTAACTCAAAAGCATTTCTTTAGCTATTTCCATATACAATCTGAAATGTGATTTACCAGTACTCCTATTGACAGAATTATTGTAAGCAAATTCTGCCTGTGATAAAATCAAATCCCATCCCTTGGGCTTATCTCCTACTAAGCATCGTAGTAGGTTACCCAAACTCCTATTCACCACATCCATCTGTCCATCAGTCTGTGGAAGATGTGCAGAACTAAACTTTAAATTTGTCTTCAACTTCTTCCACAATGTCCTCTAGAAATAACCAACAAACTTGGTATCTCGATATGAAACTATGCTCTTTGGTAGACCGTGTAATCTTACCACCTCCCTAAAAAATAACTCTACAATATGAACATCATCATTAGTCTTCTTGCAAGGAATAAAATGTGCCATCTTCAAGAATCTATACACCACCACAAAAATGGAATCATGTCCTCTTTGTGTCCTTGGTAAACCAAGACAAAATCCATACCAATATCATCCCATGGCTTCTCAAGTATAGGTAATGGCTGATACAACCCTGTATTCTGACTTGTTCCCTTTGCCATCTGACACACTCTGCAACTCTACACAAATTTCCTCACATCTTGTTGCAACTGTGGCCAATAATAATTTTCACCAACAATAGCAATGGTCTTATCTCAACCAAAGTGTCCAGCTAATCCCCCACTATGCTTCTCTTTTATCAGGTTCTCTCTCATGGAACTCCTCGGAATGCACAACTAGCTTCCTCTAAACAACATGCCATCTTAGATGATGAAATCCAACCATTTTGTCCTATCCAAAGTAGTAGGTTTAAGACAAGCTTTCCAAGCCTCTGTAAAATTTGGATCTTCAGGATACAAATTTTGGAGCTCATCAAACCCAACAACCTCTATCTTCATTCTATCAATAAATTTTACCTTCTGCTCAAGGCATCTGCAACTTTGTTGGACTTCCCACTCCTGTACTTCAAAACAAAAGTATAACTCTGCAAAAACTCAACCCATTTTAAATGCCTTTGGTTCAACTTTCCTTGACTATTAAGGTACTGTAAAGCTTGATGATCAGTATATAAAACAAACTCTTTTGGCAACAGATAATGTCCCCATTTCTTCAAATCCTGAACTATAGCATAAAATTCTTGATCATAAATGGAATACTTTTTCTTGGCATCATTAAGCTTCTCACTAAAATAGATAATGGGCTTACCTTCTTGACTCAAAACAACTCCTATAGCACTACCACTAGCATCACAATCTACCTGAAATACCTTATTGAAATCTGGAAGTGCCAAAATAGGTTGCTTTGTGACTTTCTACTTCAATGTATCAAAGCTTTTGTTTGCTCCTTTAGTCCATTTAAACTCTTTTCTATCCCCTCTCATTGTCTCTGTTAGGGGTCCACAAATGCTACTAAATTTTCTGATAAACTTTATGTAAAAACTTGCCAAACCATGAAAAGATCGTACCTTTGTGGCACTCCTTGGCGTAGGCCATTCAAGGATAGTTCTCACCTTCTCTGGGTCCATCTTAAGACCTTCCTCTAAGACAACAAATCCCAAGTATACCAACTCCTTCGCAAAACTACATTTCTTCAGATTAATTAGCAACTTCTCCTCCCTCAGCTTTCTAAAACTCTTCTAATATGCATCAAATGCTCATCCCAAGTCTTACTATAAATCAAAATATCATCCAAATAAACAATAATAAAACTTTCCAAAAATTCTTTCAGTACCTCATTCATGAGCCGCATGAATGTGCTCGGTGCGTTGGTTAGCCCAAATGGCATGACTAACCACTCATACAAACCCTCCTTTGTCTTGAAGGATGTCTTTCATTCATCTCCTTCTTTGATTCGGATCTGGTGATACCCACTCTTCAGGTCAATCTTCATGAAGTACTTGGATCCACTCAAATAATCCATTATGTCATCCATTCTTGGCAATAGAAACCTGTACTTGATCATGATCTTATTTATGGCTCAGGAATCTGTACATATTCTCCACTCTCCATCTTTCTTTGGTGCTAGTACTGCAGGTACCGCACATGGATTCAGGATCTCCCTTATCAGTCCCTTCGTTAATAACTCATGAACTTGTCTATTCAACTCTTCATTCTTTGCTGGAGTCATTCTGTGGGCTACCTTATTTGGCAAACTGGCTCCTGGTATCAAATCCATTTGATGACTTATCTTCCTCTGATGCAGAAGCATCCAGTGGTGTAAGGGCAATCTTGCATCACCCAAAAAAGATGTGTTTCAAAATTGTTGATGTTCTTTCCATTTCTTTTCAAAATTTGTGGTTCTGGATCCATAATTGCTTAAATAATGATGTAGAACTTTCAGTTTTTCCAAACTACTAAAAATAGCAACCTGCTATTTTTAGAAAGTTTGCATTTGGGCACGGAATGAAGTAAAAATTTACAGGAAGCTTCATAACTAAAAAATAAGACCTTTGGTGAAGAAATCATGCAAAGATCATTTGCGAGCTGAAAGATATTAAAGTTTATGTTTCCTGAAAAATGCCTGAAAATTATTCAAACTCAAGTTTGAGGCACTAAACGGCCCTGTACAGGCCCAAAAATGGATGGAACTAGTAGAGTGGTTTCTTAACGCGTAGAGCACTCCGTGATCTTTCCAACGCATAAAACAGTTCGTAAATCGGACACCCAGATCAAAAGTTATGGCTCTCGGAAGTTGACCTATTTTTGGAGGGAGAAGCAAATTTTGAAATTAGGTTGTTGGCCGCCAAAAGGGCTATTAATAACCATTTTTGGGAACCCTGGGCAGTAGTAGAGTTAAGGGGGGAAGTGTAGAGTCAAGAATAGGTGGGAAAATAGAAACCCTAGCTGATTTGGGGTTATAGAAGGTAGATGATTCTAGAGTCTGGGAATATGAAGCTGTAATGTGTTGCAACCTGTGGAGGGTTGATTCCTCTGATTGTATTTAAGCTTTTGTAATGTAATAAGTTGTCCAAATCAATAAAGAAAGTTCTATTTTCTATGTACAATTTCTATTGTTGTGTGTTTTATGATTTACCCCCTTCATCATCCTCACTGGTGGTAAACCTTCTGGTACATTATTTGAGATAATGTCCTGAAATTCTTCCAACATATCTGAAACTTCTGCTGGTACATCTTCACATTTCTCTTAACTAATCTAGGAATCAATGCAAAGCAATGAAACTCATTTTTCATACACTCCAAAAATTTCCTACCATCTACCAAGCAAATTCTAGCAGTACTACATACCTTTTCTTCCACCTCCTTCAAGGGCTTCAACTTATGACTAACTCCATCCTTTGTTAGGGAATATGTGTTTGCACGACCATCATGGACAGTGCTCCTATCATACTATCATGACCTCCCCAATAACATATGACATGGATCCATCGGTATGATATCACACAACACCTCATCATGGTAGTCCCCAATCTTGAACTTCACTAAACACTGCTCATTGACCAAAGCTCTGTGGTCCTTCTGCAACCATGCAATCCGATATGGATGTGGATACTTTCTTCTTGTCAACTTCAACTTGTCAACCATCTCCTCTGAAACAAGATTGTCAGTACTTCCACTGTCAATAATAATATCACAACACTTACCTTCACATTTGCACTTTGTGCGGAATAAACTGTTCCTCTGATTGGGTTCTTTCTCCTCATTCAACAAAGTTCTTCTGTTTCTCCCCTTTCAGTATCTTCAAACACTCAGACTGTGCATATTCATCTACATGTGCAACTCGTGCATTACCTTCAAGTCTTATATTTGTCCTTCCTTGATGTTGCAGACACTCATATGCTCGATGCCCTTCTTCTCCACATTGGAAGTAGGTTCCTCTAAAACCTCCTCTTCTGGGTCCTTGTCCAAGTCTACCTCTTCCTCTTCCTCTTTGCTCACCATTGTTTTGGTTATCAGAGCAGTAGGCATTATCTCCTCTCTGATTTCAACTGGTGCAACGCTTCTTCACTTTTCTTTTGATCTTCATTATGGCCTATATAGGGTCTTCCACTAGTCCTTCCACCTTGACCTCTTCCCCTCTACTTGCTATCAAATCTTTTATTCAGCTTCTCTTCCACCTTTAGGGAAAACTGGTACGCATCTTCTATGGTGGTTATTCTGACCAGGCTCAGTTCCTCTTGAATACTCGGCCTCAACCCATTAATGTAATGGGCTACCTTCTCCTTGTTGGCCTCTGCATGGCCTAACCTAATAGTAATCTTATAAAACTCTTCTGTATACTCCTTAACAGACTTGTTACCTTGCTTCAATCCTTGTAGCTTCTTCAACAACTCCATCTCATAGTCCACAGGAATGAACTACTTCTTCAGTTTCTCCATCATTCAATCCCATCTAGTGATCTTTCCTTTTCCTCTTTTGTTCCTCTCTGATTGGACCTCCTTCCACCAAATACTGGTGTGGCCCTTCAACTTTGTTTTTGCAAACTTGAACCGATTTGGGTCCTCCACATCTTCATACTCGAAATACTCCTCCATGTCATTGATCTAATCAATAAGCTATTCTAGATTCAAATCTCCAAAATATGTAGAAACTTTGATCCTAGGCCTCTTTCTGATCTTCAAAATGGCCCTCAACAACCTAACTTCTGTAGGATCTCCTACAGCTTCTTGTTCTTCCTCAGATAACTCTTCTTCAGCTTCATCTTCACTTTCTTCTCTTGTTCTTGGATCAAACCCTCTTCGGAAGTCCTCTTGCAATGCATCGATCTGCCTTTGCAGGGATCTAAAAACCTCTTCCGTTAAAGCATTCCTCCTAATATGATTTTTTCGTGGAGGCATCTTGATCTCCACAGCAAACCCACAACCTTAGGTCCTGGTGCAAACTGCCTCACAGTCGGTAATCTGTCTACACACTTAGGAACCCTTGCTCTGATACCACTTGATGAAGGGGGTAAATCACAAACCACACAACAATAGAAATTGCACACATAAAATAGAACTTTCTTTTATTGATTTGGGCAACTCATTACATCACAGAAGCTCAATTACAATCAGAGGAATCAATCCTCCACATGTTGCAACACACTACAGCTACACATCACGAGGCTCTAGAATCTTCTACCTTTTGTAACCCCAAATCAACTAGGGTTTCTATTTTCCCACCTATGCTTGACTCTACACTTTCCCCCCTTCACTCTACTACTACCTAGGGTTCTCAAAATAGTCATAAATAACACTTTTTGCTGGCCTCTAGCTAAATTTCAAAACTTGTAACTCCCTCCAAAAGTAGGTCAACTTTTGGGAAGCATAACTTTTGATCCAGGTGTCCAATTGACGAACCGTTTTAAACACCGGAAAGCTCGCGATGTGAACTATCACATTGGTAATCCATAAATATATTTTTGTCAACTTTTTAGGATGCTATGGGATGTTTCGGTGCCTCATATCTCATTTCAAAAAAATTCAGGGGATTTTTGGAAAACAAAAACTTTAATATCTTTCAGCTCACAAATGATCTTTGCCTAATTCCTTCGCCAAAGGTCTTATATTTCTGTGATGAAGCTTTCTATAAGTTTTCACTTCAATCCATGTCCAAATGCAAACTTTCCTAAAATGGCAGGTAAACTTTCCAAAACTAATAGTTTGCTATTTTTCGCAGTTTTGGAAAAACTGAAAGTCCTACATCATTATTCAAGAGATTATGGAACCAGAAATACTAATTGTGGAAAGAAATGAAAACAATTGTAATGATTTTGAAGAAACATCTTTTTGGGTGATGCAAGATTGCCCTTACACCACTGGATGCTCCTGCATCATCATGTTGCTGAAGTTCCATTGACAGATTATGAGCACTTTCGTAAAGAATGTGTGGCAAAGAATAGTGAATAGTTATCACATCTTGGTTTGACAAAAAAGCAAGTTGTAAATCCACTAAGTAGTATATTATTTGTTTAATTGTGTTTATGAAATTTTATAGGCAAGAGGTTTATGTATATAAGACATAATATGATATTTTTTAATTTTATAGGAAAGAAAAAGAGTGCAAAGAAAATATAGAGAGAAAACAAAAGGAAAGTAAAGATACAATGCTGCCAACTCATAGAAGCCAATGCATTTGGGATTCAAGTACAAATGCAGTTGGTGAAAAGAATAGTTGTGATGATGTGTAGCCCAATATAACACATAGTGATGTGCAGCTTGATATAGCATATGGTGATGTGCAGCTTGATATAGCACATGGTGATGTGCAACGTTGTGATGATCTCTTAGCATAGAGTCTAAGAGAGATTATTGAAAACAATGAGAGGAAAGGAATAGTAAGTGAGTTGTAGATGATTTATTCAAGATTAAAGGATGTGTTTGAAGTGAAATCTAGGGAGACTGGTACTGATCTACCTACTCATGACACACCTGATGTGGCCAAGGACGATGAAGTTCTAGTTAATGAAAGTCATGAAGAGAGATCACTTACATTTGATGTGCCTGCTACAACTTTTGATGGAACTAGTGGATCAGCCAAAAATATTGCTAGTGGTTTAATAGAAGATGTGCCTATTTTTTTCAAAAGAAAAAGATTGAGTCAAGATTTATATAGATCTATAGAGAGGAATGCAAAACAAAGAAGATTAAAAGGCAACAAGCCATTCTTGGTTGAGGTATCGAGAGATGGTGAGCCCATTGGGAAAAATGTTGCAAGGTGGGCCTTTGAGTTGGGTGTGAGATGTAGGGCCCATTTGGATATTTGCAAATCAAATTTTGTAGAGCAAGATCCACGAAGTGTGGAAAATGTTATACAAAAAATGGAAAATTCTTTTGAGACTACTGGTGGACAAATCTCTAGAAGATATTACAAGCAAAAGATGAGACTTTTGATGAACAATTATAGATACAATTGTAGAAAAACAATCTTGGAGGGAAAAGAGAGGTTAGAATCCCCTCTATCTCCCAAATAGTGGGAGGCATTGAAAGAAAATGTATTTTGAAGAATATTTGACAAAGAGTTATAAAGGAAAGAGGGCAAGAGATAATGTGGTAGCTGGATGTACATTTGGCTGAGGCGGGTTGCAGGCCAAAATGGACAAACTTGGAGTAAGGGTATGGATTTTTGGTTCAATTTACGTTGGTTATTTATTTTGATTTTTTATTGAACTAACTATATGTTGATATTGACATTGTATTTTAGGTGGAAAATAGTAATAGAGAATCAGGTGTGGAAGATATGCTTGATTATATGGCAGCACTAGATCCTAGTAAATCTAATGGTAGTATGAAGTGGAAATCTAGTTTGTCAATAGAGATTTTAGAGCCATCTGTTAGACGCCCAATAAGAGCCTCTGCAAATCATGTCAACTCAAATGAAGTGTACCAAGATATAATGAGTTGCTTACATAGTCTCACTAAGAAATTGTTGCAGTTGGCTTCCTCCATTAAGCCTATAGTTTCTGCATGGAATGAGCATAATATTATGGATGCAGATGAGGTAAGAGGCTCTATTACACTATCCTTTCATTTTGTATGCTTGTTATTGGGTAAGCTTGTACCATGTTTTTGTTATACTTCCTTGTGATTGCATTTTTTAGATACTTCAATAGTTATGATAACTCTTGGATACTGTAAACAAAGAATGAACCTACCCTCGATGTGCAATATTGCAATTCTAGCCATTATAACCTTAGCATTGATGCTTTACATAAATGTGTTATCACGAATTGGCTCACTATTCTACTTACATAACCAAAAGAAACATGCAATACTACAATTTACCAAGTTCTACTTCAAACCATTTTGTTTGAGTATTCACTTCATTATTGTTGTCCTTGTCATGTTTATGACATGCTCCTATGTTGCATTATGATATTTAACTCTATCATTCTAGACAGTCACTTTGAGTATGTCTGAGTAAAGCTCTTAATCACTGATCCTAAAGTCAAGGCTGTCATATCTACTTTTTTTCTATCATTCCAAGGGTTCTTGGTCACTGTCTAATGGTTTTGACAATGCCTTTATCTCTTCTCTTTGTTTGGTGAAACCCTACTAGCTGTTGCATCTCTTTATCTTCTCCTATACCTTCTATGCTATGGACTGTCCTAATACAGAGATATGGACTGCCATCTTACAACTTTTATTGTCTTCCTTATCATATGAAGGACTGGGACTGTACCTTCTTGTTGAAAATCTTATGCTTGTGACTATAAGAATCCTCCTATAAATTGGAATCTATTACTTACAATAAAGGAAGAATCTCGCAACATACCTTGACTTAGTCATTTAAGAGTGGAAGAAAAATGTTATTTTGAACAAAAAATTATAGTTTTTGCATTCTTTACTTGACTTATATTAATTTTTGCATGTTGATTAAACCACATGCAGAGAAATTATATGAGAGCAGAACGAAAAGAAAAAGGCCCTGTCAATAGAGCTCTCTACAAAGATGCACAACTTGAGGACAATGATGATAGTGATTATGTTGAATGTCTTGATGAGAATTTGCATGATATTTAGAGTAGTAGTAATGGTGCTGGAATTGAGGTGAGTGCTATTTATTGTTTTTATGTCTTTCATGGTAGTCATTGTTATTTTATCACACACATGCAAGTAAGTACTATTCAAGTAAGTTGTTTTAATTCTATTTGAAGGAAAATCCACCAGTATGATTTACTTTAAAGGATTTAACTCTAGAGAGATACCAATAAATGTAAGTCACTTAAAGGTAATTACATCAACTTCTAATAGAAACCAATTAAAAGCATCCATAAAATGACAACAAATGTGCCTTGATAAATCTATTGATTTGAATAACTGGAAATAGCCAATATGGAGACAATCAAACAACTTATGAACTTGAATATTAATAGAAAATCAGAACACCATACATATCCACAAAGTTAACCATCCTTGCCCATTATAATATTAAATTATCATAGAAGTGTAATGTCTTGAATCTGAAATATGATTGGATAGATAATATTGGAATATATAAATTGTCTTGCATAAAGATGATGATTGTGTAGGCCTTGGTTTCCCTTATAAATATGGGAAGCAACAAAATTCAAGCCTCTTGTAACTAAACATGTTTAATAAAGAGAAATTAATGGCATAAGCAAGTTAACCAAGATCTGAATCTGTTAATCATCATAGAGCACCTATGACCTCAGGCCTAGCAAGGTACTCATCTCCATGTTGCAGTATTTGTTAACTGTGTTGTACCCCTATCTATTATCACAAAAAAGTGTCAAAATTTTGTCCTTGTTCTCCATGTTGACACCAACAAAACTGCTCATTGCTCCTTCTACACCTGAACTTGTAGTTGCACATCAACCTTTCAAGTATGTCTGCTCCCACATATCAAATGTAAGGTCACTGGGCCATTTGAATTCTTGAATTCGGAGCAGATTGGTCTGATGGTCCTTCCATCTTTTATCCAACATAGCCTTAACATCAATTACAAATTTTCCATATCTTGCATCTAGGCCTATGACCCTATCCAAAATCATGTTAAAGCTCAAAGTATCTATATCCTGCTCCTTTTTCAAGAATTCCATAACCACAGACATTGTTGTTCTAAATTATGCCTTCCAAGTATCAAGGCCTTTAACTTGTTTGTTTTCCTCTGTCATAATAGGGGGGATAAATTGATGCATGAAAGTAGAAAAAATTCAAGTCTGGCCTGCATCCTTTTGTCTTCACTGTTGGCATATTGATGCTCTTCAATGATCATAGTCACCGTCTACTCTGTGGGCTTCAATTCAGTAGGAGCATCAAGATTTCTTTGAAGTATCTTGCAAAGTAGACCTAAATTGTGCAAGGAAGGCTGCCATTTCTTGTATAGTGGCTCCAAAATAGAAAATTTTGCTTGCAATTGTTTAATGGCTTGAGATGACATGTAGTAGCAATCATGCACATCTCCATGTTTATCCACAACCAACTTTATCCTATATTCCAGAATTTTCTCAAAGACTTCAAGGACCTTGATCCTTGTCTCATTTTTTGTTTCCTAATTTTGCTTCTTGAGGTCCTCAACTTCTTTTTCAAATTTGGTTCTCAAAGCATTAAACTTTTGCATTGTCACTATGACATCACCAGTTGTTGGTGGCACAGAAGGTTGATATGGAACTATTGACAGACTCTGGGAAGAACCCACATCTTGCAGTTGCTTTTTCAATTACCTATTTTCAATGAACAACCTATTCACTTCATCATTCATGTCTTGTTGTGTTTTCTCATAATCCTGCAAATTTTTTTCCAAGTTTTTTACAACTGCATGGGTGAACATGGAAGAATGGACTGTAAGAGCAGAGGCCTCAATTCCTAAAGTATCTCATAAGGTTTTCACTACAGTAGATCCCCTCATTTCCTGAACAACATCTAGCAACTTTGGTTTACTAGTGTTCTTCTATTTTGTCCATATGGCAAGAGTCTCTGTCTTTGGGTTGAAACCACATCCACTCATTCCCTCCTCATAATCAAATTTAGACACAAGATTAGGGTCATCTTGAGTCCTAACTTGGTCAAGCAAGAATACCTTTTTCAATTCAAGACTTGGGATGATCAATATGTTACTCTTCAAGACTATTTGTCTTGCTTCCTCAGGAATCACATTGATTTCATCAACTTTTAGTTCTTGGATTGTTTGGGTGGTTATTTGATCATACTGAGACTCATGAGCACCCATATTATTGATTTCCACCTTTTCATCAAATTTCTTCATTTTCATTTTTAACCAAAAATCTTGAAACTCTGGAGTCTTGATGAAATCATCATCTTGAATAAATCTCAATGATGAGACCACCCTTTCATCTTCCTGTAGCTCTGGATCAATTTGGGCTTGTTCTTCCATCCTAGCCTCAAGCTTGTGTGCATTAGTTTCTTGACCAACCAATGGTTGATCAACTTCCTCTCCATCATGCAAATGTGTCAAAATATTGGCAACTTCATCAGTATCCCCCACACCCTCAGACATCTCATATGGGACCAGAGGAGACATGCCTTTAGTTCTTTGCCTTTTATGTGGTGGTGATTTAGGGATCTGTGGACCTTGAACTAATATGACATCAGGGGTGGGCTCATGAATCTCAATTCCTGTAGTCCTCTTCACTAGAAGTTTGGTAGCCTTGGTAGGTTGTACTTCAGATTTAGCATAAATACTTTCAAAAATTTCAATCATTGTATTAATCCTCCTTAGAGGATCTTTCTCTTCAGCAAAAAATCCTTCAAAATTGGATTCTTTTCCTTTTTGTCATCTTCAATTTTTTTGAGGATCTCCCATTTCCTCTTCCTGTCATACACTTCATTAAAAGTAACCAGGTTCCTTATCACATCCTCATCATAAAGAATTTGATGGGAGATGCCCATCTTAGTCAAGATCATTTGTCTCACAAAGGTCATCTGACCTTCAGGGTCACAAACTCTTTCAACACCAAATTCCAAAAAGTACTTGGCCTTCAAATAGGCCTACAACTCCTCAAGAGTGTCTGAACCAATTGACCAATCTACAAAGACAGTGATATCAGGAAAAAAGGTGCCTTTCTTCACCTTTTTAATCACTAACTTTTCCCTCCACATCATTTGCCACATGAATTCCAAGAATACAATTTTGTCAGAAACAAACTTTGACAATTTGTGAGGTAGTTGGGGGCAATCATATACCCTGATTATTGTGTGCTCTGCTAGGAAGAACCAATCAATATAATTGAAAGTATGACCTTGCTCTGGTTTATATGTAAGAGGTCTCAGAATTACCCTCATTTCTGGTTACAATCTGGGGATCCCAATACCAAAAGAATTCATTATTCTCACAGAAAATTCATTATGAAATACATTATAGTTACCAGTCTGGCAATGAGAATCCCATGTAACACCAACATTGAGTAGGCATTCTTTGCCTTGTCCTGTCAATCATGCTGATGTGCATTTTACTTGACCATTTACTCCTATTTTGATATAGGATTAGATGGAAAACCAAAGAATAAAACTTGAAGTTCATGGGTTTCTTATCTTCCTTCACACTAATGAATCCATCATGTATTTTCTTTTCAAGATATGAGGCAAAATCATACTCAATGTTCACCTCTGAATTTTGTATCTTCATAGCCATCATCATCAAACTAACTGGAATCCTCTAATCAACATCAATTCCTAGTACTTGGCACAATGCATAATAGGTCCATTTGAAATAGATTGCAAAATATTCCACAAGGAATGGTTCAACTGCATTGGAAGGAATATCAACTATCCTGTTGTTTGTACTTCTTCTCATAAATATCAGTTGTTCATCACTTCCGAGTGTTCTTCTCAAACTTTTGTATTCTTATTCAATGTTTTGTAGGTCAATTTCGGTGAGAGCTTGTTTGCTCAACATAAAACAATCAATTATAGCACTTCTGTCAATTCTCAACAAAGAAGATTCATTTGGCAACCATACTATTTTAGTAGCCGAGTGATAGTGTAGTGCCAGAGTATGAATCAGTTCCACATCCACGAATACATTTGAAACAATTAGCTTGGCCAAATCTAGCTTCCATGGATTGCTCATCAGTCCCTGACCATCCTTCTTCTGACAGAAATACCAAAACAGTTTCCAGCTAGAAATGGGAATTATGGCATCCCTACAACCCTTAGCAACATCCCTAAATACTTTCTTTCAACCTTTGTCAATTGAATTGGGTAAAACATCTAGCAAAGATTGTTGCAGTGATCTTTTCTTAGGGGCAGGATCAGGCTTACTAGTCTTACTTGTGGATTCAGATTTCTTGGGTGCCATTATACAAACTAGGGTTTCAAAAGTCAAACAAATGCATGGAGAATTGAAATAGAGCAAATATTCTTCAAACTTTTTTGCAGAGAATTTAGAGATGGACTTACTTGAATAATTCAAAGCTTGCTAAGAACAGACCGTACTGGGTGCCTTCTCTAAGCCAATCTACAATCTCTGAACTGAGCAAATGCTGAGAGATTTCTAGATTTTATCAAGTCACAATGTTCAGCATTCAACCAATATTTTTGGTTTGTCCCACGAAATTATAAAATCTCTGCATTTAATTCATTTCAAATATAGCCCTTGATCAAATTTGATCCAACAATCAGATGAAATGACAAGATCTTTCAAATTTCTCGGTAATCGCACACCCGTAGTGAGTATGTTTACTCATTTATTATCATTACCGCACTACTGTGGAGCTTGTTTAAATGGTCACGGGATGGCGATAAGCTTCAATGCCTTCATTTATTATCATTACTGCACTATCATGGAGCTTGTTTAAACTGGTCACGGGATGGTGATAAGCTTCAATGCCTTCATTTATTATCATTACCGCACTACCGTGGAGCTTGTTTAAACTGGTCACGGGATGGTGATAAGCTTCAATGCCTTCATTTATTATCATTACCGTACTACTGTAGAGCTTGTTTAAACTGATCACGGGATGGCAATAAGCTTCAATGCCTTTTGTTCACTTTCCTTGATTACCGCCAACCCTCAGCCGTTATGCTCAAACAAAGTGGGATTGGGGGGCTTATAGCCCCCTTTATTCCATTTTCTTGCATTACCGTCAACCTGCAAGTGCTTGTTCTCATTACCACGGTGAGATTATGTTGCCAACTTTTATTGCTTACCGCTTTGTCGCAAACATTCTTTGAAAGCCATCGTGGGAGCCTGGTAACTTGGACACTTACTACCACCAAGCCACAACCAAGTGGTGAGACCTCTGAGGGACCATGATATGCATGGTTGATCAAGCCCTTCCTATTGCCATGTCGTGAACAACTTGTATGTTTCCAGTGAGAGTGCGGTATACATGATTCTTGTTGGTCTAGTTCTCGCACTACCACCAAGACAATGAGGATGATCTGCGAGATTGCAGTAACATGGTTGACTGATCCCTTCCTACCGCCATGCCGCAAACAACTTGTATGTTTCCAACGGGAGTGCGGTATACATGATTCTTGTTGCTCTAGTTCTCGCACTACCGCCAAGACAATGAGGATGACCTGCGAGATTGCGGTAAGTTGCAAAAACATAGAAATGATTAAGAATAACTGCATACTCCTCAAAATGACCATGTTATGTGACCCTAGGAAATAAATGGCATAAAATTTTGGCATGAATGTCTATTAAGAAATGGTCATATACAAGTGAAAAGATCAAGTAGGATGGAAATGTGCAAATTTTTTGAGAGGTCCTAATAGGTGAGACATTAGAATAGTTTATTTGGAATAATGGCGGGAATTAACAAAATTTTAGGGTTTTAAAATTTTGTTCCAACATAAATAATGGTTGTTTTATTATGTAAATAAGGGTAATCCTTACCTATATAATAATTATTATGTATTTCAATATAATGTGTATTTTTTTTTGTTTTTGCAGATATGTATTGATAAACTCCAAGAAGGGGATAAAGTTAGGGTGTTGGATCCGTGTGATGGTGTTGCTATGGGCATTGGGCAGATTCGCTCATTATCTATTGTACATGGAGTCAACTTGAAAGGAGCAGGAGATGCAAATGTAAATATTTTAAAGGTCACAAGTAACATACAGCTTGCTTATGAAGACAAAATAGATGGAGTTGTCTGTTTGAAAGAGAAAGAAGGAACCTTCACATGGTGGCCACTAAAATATTTGCAAAAAATGGCATAGTTGATGTTTATCATGTACTTGTTGTTAGACATCTTGGCCCACTGCTTTATGCAGTATTTTGAATGTGTTGTTTAGGAATCTTAATTTTCATGGTGTATTTGAAAGGGTTGGAAACTCTTAGACAACTATGACATTTTTTATTATATTTATATATATACTCTTAGACAGTTTTCATATCTTATAACTTGATATATATATATATATATATATGCATTATATTTTTTACTGCAGATTACCTTTCTTTATCATGATGTTGAATCAATCTTTTAATTCTAGCATGTTGTAGCTTGTTCATATATGTAATTTTTTTTAAAAGTGCATTGAAAACATTACCCACCTCTAGAATTGTCATAGAAACTTCTTCAAAATGCCATGTCTATCTTGAAGTCACTAGGGTTCATACCTCAATGATTCCACACCATTTCACGCCCAAAAAATCCCAACCATGCCCAATTCCATAGGCGATTCGATTCTGAATCTGATTCTGGGACGAATAGTACTTGGAAATGCCCTATTTTTCTGCCAGTTAGGTAACTTAACAAATAATAAATGTTATATCCCAAAACTTGCATTGGAACTCTAGTAAAAGCTTACCATACTATAGCATCATCAAGTCAACCTTGGATATGGAAATTGTTCAAAATAGAAAATAGTTTGTAAATGTTGAATGGTCAGATAGTATGAGAAATTACAGGCACTGGGAGTTACCTTTTGAAACAATAGGACAGAGGGCGGATAAAATTGATATATGTGGTGTAAAAGCCAAGGGATTGCCTTTTGGTTTCAAGATCCAAGTGACTTTGATCCTGATTTAAAATGTTCCTTACGAGCGGTCCATTGTGGTAACCTACATAGTGGTATGTATTATTGGAAGCCTTATGGTGCCATATTATTTAATGGAGTATATGTGGCATTAAAAAAATGAAATGCTCTTTTATAGTAAAGGAGAATGGGTGGTATTTGTGATATACTATACTAGAATACAATAATCTACACCTCAAATTTAGATTACTCAAACCATGTCACATTGATCATATTGTTAAAATAATATAATATATTCCATAGCTTAAGATGTTTTTTTGGTTTCAGGGATCTTATCAACATCATAAGGAGTTGAAGGCTGCACAGGGAATCAAGATAACTGCTCAGGTATCAAATTTTAGGCTAATAATTTTATGTATATGAGCATAAATTTATCAAATATATGTGGACAATGAAATTTAGCTGCAATTTCTTGATTTCAGGGTCTTGAGCATGCCATAGCAGGAACTCAGTTATATGTTGTTGGACCTGATGATGATTTAGAGGATATTAAGAAGGAAGCAATGCAAGATATCAATAATGTAATGTCTCAAATTGACAAGAGTGGGGAAGGAGTTTATGTTCAAGCTTCAACTCTTGGATTTTTGGAGGCTTTACTTGAGTTCTTGAAGACCCCAGTTGTAAGCATCCCAGCTAGTGCAATTGGTATAGAGCCTGTGCATAAAAAAGATGTCATGCGTGCGAGTGTAATGCTTGAGAAAAAGAAGAAAGAGTATGCTACAATTTTGGCATTTGATGTCAAAATTACTCCTAAAGCTCAGGAGCTTCCAGATGAAGTTGGTGTCAAGATATTTGCAGCGGACATTATTTATCATTTATTTGACCAGTTTAAAGCATATATGGACAATCTTAAGGAAGAAAGGAAAAAGGAGGCTACAGAAGATGTTTTCCTTATGTACTGAGCATTTTTCCAAATTGTATTTTTAACAAAAAGTGTCCTATAATTGTTGGTGTTGATATTCTTGAAGGCATTGCAAGGGTCAGTATCTAAACCTAGTCTTTTCAGTGTTATGACTTATGCATGTAAAAGATTGCTGTATTGTTTTTGGTTTGTATAAAGCCATATGTGGTGATTGCATCTACAGATTGGCATGCCATTATGTGTTTCCACAAAAGATTTCATAGGTATTGGCAAAATAGCCTCAATTGAGATCAATCATAAATATGTTGAAATGGCTAAGAAGGGTGAAAAAGTGGCCATGAAGGTATTTTGAGAAGCTGTCTTTGTTGTTAATAGTTTTATATGATTTTAGATGCTATTTTTTGAAATATTTTTGTTAATGAATTATCATACGAACTTTAGAGATTGTTGGGAGTAATGCTGATGAAGCACAAAAAATGTTTGGTAGGCATTTTGAAATGGAGGATGAATTTGTGAGTCATCTCACCAAAAGATCCATAGATATATTGAAAGAAAACTATAGGGTAAGGCTATTTGCTATCCACATTACGTAATTTTACAGTGTATTTACTATTATGCATTTTATACCAATTCAACATTTGTGCTTTTCATTTTTGGCTGATAAAACAACTTTTTAATGTCTAAAATGGAATATTCTTCTTATTTTTTCAGGATGATTTGTCCAATGATGATTGGAAACTTGTGATGAAATTAAAAAAGTTGTTAAAAATTCCTTGAGCTACTACTAATGATGCATTGTGCAATGGAACTTTGGATTGGAGCAAAACCTTCTAATGAAAGTGGGAAAATGCACCCTGCAACATTACAAACATCACAATCAGGATAACAAATGGTGAAGTTTGTTGATACCAGAATAGTAGCTTCTGCATCATAAGCTTCTTCTATATGTTTTTCTATGTGGTGTACGTGCTCCACCTCTGGCTACAATAAGACAGTAGTGAACTTCAGATCCTATCTATGTAGGAGGTCATTTGAATGTTTGTTGTTTAGCTTATTTTCTGAAATTTAATAGTCTGAACGGGCAAGTACAGTATTGCCATGTGAGAAAGGGAAGAGATTGATTCTAAGAGTAGAGATTTTGTGTAATGATCTATTTTATGATTTCTTGAGGTAATGAAGAAAATATCATCAAAACGTTGTTTAAATAAATTCATATTTTATTGCAATTGTATGAAACCAAAAACATTTCCATGTTGTCATCTTCAGCATGTTGTTGACTAGATAGATTTCACTATTTCAAGTGTTGCTTTTGCTTCAGCTGTCTAGGACCATGTTATGGAAGGTTATATGAAATGGTGTGTTTTCTTGTTGCTACAGGGTCACTGCTACAGGGGCCTCTAAGTAGCATTCTTAGGTTGTTATTCAGATATTGTTCATAGTGGTTCAAGGTTGTTTGAATAAACAGGTAATAGCTCAATGGCTTGTGTGAAGGAGAATATGGAATGCACCAAGGCTGTAGTCAAAGCACATGAATTGGTTAACAGAATGTCAAAAGAAATGATGTCTCATGGAATGCTCAGTGGCAACATCTCTTTTCTAAGTGTCAAAAGATGTGAAGGGTTTCATCTGTCTGACCTGCCTTTCCATTGTTTTGCTATTGCATCTAATGTGGCTGCTGAACTAGTTTTTTCTTTAGCCAGTCCTTGTAGTTTGCTATACATGACAGAGCTAAACTGGTTTTTTCTAGTTATGGTAGCCTTGTGCTACTTTTTAATTATTTGTAATTATTTTCCTGCATTGTTCCAATAAAAAAAATATATTTATTGTCACTTTGCTTTGTCTTGTTTCATTTTCTTATTGGTCGATTCTCAAATAGAAAGTGTTGACTCAAATTTATCAATCTTTACTTGGCAGCATCATAAAATATATAGTTTTCCAAATTTATTTCCTTAATGTTTTAAATTCAAATTTAATAATATGTTTTTTCTGCATTATAAAATTTATGGTATTTAATAAATTATTCATATCATGACTAAATTTACTACCAATTAATGGAAACCAATAAATAAAAATGACTACCATGACTAAATAAATGACCAGTTAACAACAATCAATGACTAACTATACGTACTACCAAATTGATGACTAAATATACTACCAAATTACCAAATATACTACCAAATTGTTGACTAAATATACTACCAAATTAATGACTAAAATCTGTTTAGTCATAAATTTGGTCGTGAGAAAAATGACCGATAATAAACTACCAATGGTCACATGACTAAATATACTACCAAATTGATGACTAAATATACTACCAAATTTATGACTAAATATACTTCCAAATTTTACTACCAAATTAATGACTAAATTTTTTTTGGTCATAAATTTGGTCACGAGATAATTGACTGGCAATAAACTACTAATGGTCACGTGACCAAACTACTGATCACATGACCAATTTTTGGTATTTTTTATCATTTTTTCCTGTTTTGCTACTAGTGATTACAAGAAAAAAGACCTCTATTTGAGACATTGGGAAAAATAGCAAACTAGGTCAATTTTTTTTCAAAAAATTGCATGACATTCTACATTGATATCCTTATTTCAACAAAAAAAATTCAATAAATAAGCAAAAAGAAACACCTTACGGTAAAATGCAAGTCTAAATTTTTGTTAATACCAGTTAAAATTAATAATAAATAAAATTCTCAATAAAAATTAACTAAAAATATCTGTACACTCCAAGATATCTTGGAAAAAAATTATTAATTGAAAAAATTATGTGTTATAGTAAAATGTTGATCGCTATCAAATAATAGAGAAAAAAAAAATTTAATGAAAATTTATAGATTGAATCTAGAAAGGAAATGACAAAAATCACTAGTTTATATCATCTTTAAATTCTTGACATTTTGTTTGGTATAGTTGACAAAATGTGTTGAATGCTAAAAATACTAATTTTTGTGGCCAAACAAAGTTAAAGAGCATGACATACTATTGTGTTTTCATCCACATAAACATGAAAATAACATGCAACTCATAAGAAGACATGGTTGACATAGTATTTACCTTGGGAAAACCCTTTCAGAAAAAACCTCCAAATTTTAAACCAATTATATTGACAACAATTATAATATTGTTACAATACAATCATATGTTATCCTCACAAGAGAACTATACACCAAGTTTGGATAAAAATTTGGCAGCATAATGCAAATATATATGATAAAACCTTCATCTTGTGCATCCAATATATAGCCAAAACCAAAACCACAAACCTCTAGTGGTTTCTAAAACCCTGTGTTGAAAAATATAGGCTAAATTAGGCACCCAAATCAAGTGCAAAATCCAACGCCCAAAATCATGGTGAGTTAACTAACGGTCAAATAGAAGCTGCCTCTACCAACTTGAGTGATCTATTTTGGTCTTATCTGCCTTTTGGAAACATAATTATGAGAACTAAAGACCTTTCTTAATTTTCTCCTAGTCCACACTTGGCTCCCCTTCTACATGGTCATTAGGAATATTTGCATATAAGATGGGTTTCTTAAGAAATCTTAAAAAAATAAAACTTGTCCTTATAATACATATTATTTAGATATAAATAAATATAAATTTCCTAACTATACATATTTCTGTTATAAGTCCTTAAAAACTCACTCACTTTATTTTTTTATATATTATTTATTTTTTTGTATTTATTGTTAGAAATTAGGATCTTAGGATACTAATCATTATAAATAAAATGAGAATTATACAACCAGGTAAAAAACCCATAAAGCATCATTTTATTATAAAACATTTACAAAAAATAATCTATTAAAAAATAGATTGAACTTGGGGACACTTCTCTACTTACTTGCACATGACCAATAATATCTCTTGTGTACAGTGATAGAATTCACTATAAATCTCCAAATTCCCTTACCTCTCAATGAGAGAGAATCTTTTTAAATATAGAAAGGGTGGCAAAATACCTTAAGGGCTATTAGTCACACCTATTCAAAGCAACCATTTGTAAATAATTAATTATCTAATAGTTATTAGATTATTAATTATTAAATGATATATGCTTTATCAATCATATAATAAATATATGGTTTTATAGCTTTATATTAGAACAATTTATAAATGTTATAGGGTATGACCCCTAGTAACAATATGTTCTAACAGTCTCCCTTAATGTTAATAGGGTGCATCACTTGTCAATTTCTGTAAAAGAAAAAATGAAGTATCCTAGTAACATAGGTCTTCTTTGACATTGATAAACAAGGACACAAATATATGTGAAAATGAAGATCTTGTATTCTGGACTACATGAAATCCATCTTGTCATAATTTATAATCTCAATGTTTTAAAAAATGATGCTTAATTGAGGTCTTATAATATTTTTATTGGAGCCTAGAACTTCTCAAAAGTTCATTACATAGTGTCCATAGGTCATATATAATGCAATGCTTTTATGAGTGGAAATTTTTCATAGAGAGAAGAATTTATAATATGCCCGAAGGACTTATATATAATGCCTAGAGGTCTTATGTTATGCTTGTTAGGTCTTACATCCAAGGATTTAACCATATATATAATGCCTAAAGGTCTTATTTTATGCCTTTTAAGTCTTTCATCGAAAGGGGTTATATACAATGCCTAGAGGTTTTAAGTTATGCCTTTTACGTCTTACATCCCGAGGTGCCATTGTCATGCACACTCCCCCCATTGGCAACTCCTTATAGCCAATCATTGATTTGAATTTGGAGAATTTGGTATTGCACAGAGGTTTGATGCTATACTGCATATATAATTTCTTTTGTGATTACTAGGAGCCTAGCCTAGTTCTTGATCATAGTATATCCACCATCTGATAATTAGTCTAATAGAATTGGAGAGTAATATTATGATGAAAATATCTTCCCTTGAAGGAAGTGCCCATGAACTTCAAAATGTGTTTTATTTCTAGAAATAAGAGTATTTGACCAGTAAGAGTAAATAGCTTTGATTATCATATAATAAAGTGGGACTTGTACTAGTACCCAGATGAAAAACTCTTTGGGTAAAAAACCTCATAAAACATCATTTATTATAAAACACTTACAAAAAATAGTCTATTAAAAAATAGATTGAACTTGGGGACACTTCTCTACTTACTTCCACATGGCCAATAATATCTTTTGTGCATAATGATAGAATTCATTATAAATCTCCAAATTCTCTTACCTCTCAATGAGAGAGAACCTCCTTAAATATAGAAGGGGTGGCAAAATACCTAAGGGGTATTACTCACACCTATTCAAAGCAACCATTTGTAAATCATTATTAATTATTAAATGATATATACTTTATAAAACATATAACAAACATAAGGTTTTATAACCTTATATTAAAACAATATATAAATGTTATAAGGGTATGACCCCTAATAACATTATGTTCTAACATTTATTCTCTCTAAAAAACTCTTTTATTTTAAATATAAAGTTTTTAAAACCTATAGTTTCTAATTTTATTTGTATAGGGAAAAAATGATAAAAGCCTTGTTGAGGTTATCATTCATGAATAGTTTTCTATTAGCATCACAATATATAGAATTTTTTATATAGTTTGAAGTTTTTTTACTATGTAGACTTTAAAATTTGTTAGTGTGACAACTCATTCTTTGGTGAGGTATGAATTTGTGTTTCTAAAACCTTATGTGAGTTACTTTTGTTCAATGTAAGTAGATTCCTCACTCATTGCCTAGAATTTTTGATTTGGAAGATCTTTACCCTGAAACTGAGTTTATTTTGACTTTTTTAATAAGTTTAATTTTAATGTTTGCTGCACTATGCATAATTTTCTCTTTCTCCATAGATCATTATTTTTGGAAGAATTTCAAGAAGAAATAGTGCTTGTATTTGTTGAGGTTTCAAATTACATACATTTTTTTTCAAATTGTTTCAATGGTTTTTGTTTGGTAACTATTCTTTTGAGTTTGAAGCATCTATCAAGACTCTCCTACCTTTTGAAATCATCTATTCCTAGAGATTTTCATTTAGAAATCAAGATTTTAAAAAATATATTGAATGCAAAGTTCTTGTTGAGATTCACGAGCGATCATGGAATTATGTAAATATTTAGTAAGCATGCCTTATGAGGGTTCCTTTTAAAATTTTTAATGCATAAATGCAATCCATTTCTTATCAAAAATTGGTTTTCATGCAGGTACCAACATGCTTGACCAATCATTATAGATCTTGGATTGTATATTTTTAAAAAATGAGATGTTTTTTACACAGTAATAGGTGTACCCACAACATTTAATTTGTTTGTATGTAAGGTATTGATATCTATTTCATTTCTCTTCTCTTCGCACTAGAATTAATTCATTGAAATATAATGACTGATACAATGCAGGTTATACTTGGATGGCACTATCTAGAGCATTAATTGAATTTTGTGTATGGGGTTGGACAATCTTTCTTGCATAATTTTTATGTATTATGCAAATTTTGTTTCTTTTCCATATAAGGAAATGTGTTTCAACCTTGCATCTCAATGTTCCATATCGAAGTACTTATTGTATTTATTTATTATTTTATATTCACACAGGAAAAATGACATCCTACTTTGAGGTGGCACTTTTGGCCACATTTTAGATACTTTGTAATGTGTGTGAAATTGTAAGAGCATCTAATGCCATTATGGTATTGAAAGATGCGGGGGGTACTTATGATGGATTCTACGATGCATGTTGTTAGAAATGAAGGTGAACAACTATATAATAGAAATCTGATTACGAATGTAACTATTAATCTAGTGTAGAACCAAAATGAAGATAGTATGAAATCAACACAAAGAAATAGTAGAACAGAAGATCAAACACATAACACAGTATTTACGTGGAGAAATCCTTTCAGGAAAAAAACTCCACACAAGAAGAGATGCACCAGTCTGTATTAACTTTAAATAGAGTTTACAATACAACACTATCAATCTCCTCTCTCTGTTCTTCAATCCAGTAGTGCCTATAATACTCTCATACATAGTCGTAATACAATATCCTTATAAAATAGGTTGCTTTCTAGGGCAAGACAAGCCAACAAAATCTCCATCGTTAGATGATTTGTGACCTAATGATGAATGGTTGATTTATAATGGTAATTTATATATAAAATGTGGCTTCTGGGGACGTTGCCCCCAGACCCTGTAGGTGGGGTACCCCATGCAACCCCCCAAATAACCTACATTCGTCAGGTACCAGGATCAAACATGCGGTTGAAACAAGATTGCTACTTGGTGAATACTTCATCCCTTATGAATGATTTACAAACAATATTAGGAGTAATTAATTACATAGGATTTACAAGGTCTAAGATGGCACATTAATCCTAACATTCTCCCACTTGACATCATACATTGGAAATACATCCATAGGAAAACATAAAACAACTAAGCACTAGGAACAATGCCCATGGCCTTCCTGCATCACATAAACTTTTCTGTGCTCATAAGTTTAGTAAGTGAATCTACAACATTCTCCTGAGTGTCAACTTTCTTTAGCTCAATCTAACCATTAGCAATCTATTGGGTGAATATTTTATCTTCAACTAATTGAAGGCAAAATGGTTATATCAACCACAGTGTAGTGAGATAAATCTCTCCTCTCAGCAAGGGGAGGTTCCCTATCAACTATCACAAACTTATTTAAACTAAATATTAACTTAGGGGTGAGACCATATCATCCATTTCTATTTTTTCAGAAATGATGTTTACAAAATGAAAGAGCACTTTCTCGATACCAATTGAATAACCAAGAAACCCACGAGTGCACAAAGTCTATCGTTGCTTCTTTTACTGATTTATAACTTAGAACCAAGTAGAATAAGGTGCAGCCCAAAGTCTTCACCAAATACTATGACGAAATATATGATCACAAAAGATAATAGTAGTTTAAAGCCTTTCCAATTTCTTTTACCTTAGAACATAAAATCACAAACTAAAGATAATTGTTGTAGCGTAAAGTCTCCACAATCAACTTTAGAACATCTCCCAGATTATTCACACTCACACTATGATTTGATCAAGCAGATAAGATAGTATTAGGAAAAGGACATAAGAACAATTTCCAATACGCCACAAGTTATTTCAACACAAAGATTGAATGATCACTTGCTTTTCTATTCACTTGACGAAATTTGATTTACAATTTGAACACAAAGTCTCAAAATGCTCTTCAATTTGGTAGAGTTTCGCTTCAATAACTAAAAGATACTTAATTACAATGGGGTCCTCTTTATTTATAAGAGGAACTGAGAGCAAAAATAGGAAAAGAAAAACTAACTATGACTTATTCAACAAAGGAGTCCTTTTTTATTTGGGACTTCCTATGTTTTTACATGTAATTACATATGAGAAAAGTACATGTAACTATGTCCAAAATTATTCCAAAAGGACATCTGAAAAGTGGAAAATAAACTAAGTAATGGAAAAGTTGCTTCAACTTGTATTTCCTTCTTTCTTCATATGGCAATCATACATGGTGAATGCTACTTGCATCCCAAGACTGTCTGGACTAACCGTGTTCTTGAAAATCATCTTAGCTCTAACTATGGCATCTCTGACCATGGTAATTGATTTTGCGTGACTAGTTAACTTGGCCCTCAGATTATCCAAAGTTAACTGATTGTCAAGAATATTATCCACAGAGGTCACTGAAAATGTTTTGTCTTCAAACTCTTTCTGAAACATATTTTCAAATTCCTGGATCATCTCTTCTACAGAAAGAAATCAGTTATCCTGTGACACAAGATTGCAGGGCATCTCCTCCAATTTATGCAAAAGACTGACATCAATTTGATCACTTAGTTTCCTTGCAGTTTTCTAGGTCATTAATAAAATCTTTCAGCACACGGCTCCGATATGTCAATGCCTCTTTGGTTTTAGTATAAGAATCCCTATTTGGAATGACACCAATTGATATCAGAGCGCTTATTTTCAGCTTTCTCATCTCCACCCACTTATCATGATTTTGTTCTAGGCGCTCGATATCTTGAGAAATAACATCAATCAGGTCATCAAGTTCTGCTCTTATTTTCTCCATTTTGTCTGTCTTCTCAGATAGCTCTGTAAGTAGAGAGATTCCTTGTGTGCGCATCCTTTCCAAGTACTCTTCAAGTACTCTTCCCTTAAGATGAGTCTTTTATGCTTTTTGGATAATAGGGTCTTCTACAGAAACAGTCTCGGGAGTTACTGATTCTGAATTCAAAGTGATTTTTCTCACCACTACAGTCAACTATTCAACCATTGCTTTGTAATGATCTTTCATTTCTTTCTCTTTGTCAAACTTCTGAGTTAGAATATCCATTGCTGACTGCATATCAGTCTTTGTACTTTCATGAGTTATTTTGCCTAACTCAACTCTAGAGATAGAGTAATCATTCATACTAAAATTTTCCATGGTTGCATCTTGCGGGGGTCTTGCAATCTCCAGAAATTTGTGTCCATTGTCTCTGAGCATTCTCGAAAGAATCTTTGGCTTCTTCGAGGTCTTGGCTTCCGTAGGCACCAGCTTACTAAAATCAAAGTCATCTAGAGAGATGGCTTGTTTCTTCCTTTTTGGTGTATATGCTGACAACCATGGTGGAAGCACAGAAGTACTCACATTAGGATCTGTTCCCATTGTTGGTGTTACCAAAACTGCACTTGCACTAGAAGTGGAAACAATAGGTGGAGTATTAGTAAAAACTGCACCTAACACATTCACATTAGAGGCTTGCTCAGAATTCATTACAAAGTGATCAAATATAGATGTATCCCCAATATCAAAAGATGAGGAGGACAAGCTAGGAATAGACTCTGAGGACTGAAGAACATCTTCAAAAGTATTTTGAGGATTGTCAAAAATTGTTTTGGAAGGTGATGGAGATTCAGAAGAGGGGATATCAATGGGTGAAACAGACAGAGGAACTGAAACAAGTGTGTCAGATAAAGGAGAAGAGACTCCCGTTTCTTGTTGTACATTCTCCTATGGAGACAAAACTTCCTCTCCTTGTTGTTCTGTAGGTCTGTCTTCAACCTCCATTTCTTTGATGACTCGCTCTTCAGTGTTCTGTTTCTCAATTTCCATATCTTCTATCTCAAACTCTTTCTCCACAGCCTTTGACTTCTTCGTCACAAATTTGGTCCTAGGCTTATGTGGCTTGGAAGAAGAGGGAACATCACTCTTGTTCTTCATCCTATTCTCCACCTTTTTACCTGTTTTCTCTTAAATTTCAGTCTCTAATCCTATAAGGAATTCTTTCAAAGCAATTCCCTTATCTGCTAGCCAGTTATTGGTGTTAGCCAATATAGGTTCAAACCTTTTCCTCAGAGAAGTCAATTTTTTCTGAGACCATTGGATAGGAGGAAGAGGAGTACCGGCAACCTATTCAGTGTTATATCTGTCATCGATCAACTCACCATCATCCACTAGGTCTTCAGGAATATCAGCCAATCCCAGATATTTAATCTGCTCCAGAGATAACTGGCTATAATCCAACTTTCTGATATCTTCTTTTGTTCTCAAATCCACCTAGACATCCTCAACCATAGGTTCATGAAACTGGGTCTTTCTCTTGATCTTGTATTTCACACCCCTGTAATCAAACCTAGGTCTTCATTTGAATTGTTTCATGGTTACTAGCTGCATTTAAGTTTCCATGGCTCTAGCCTTTGCAACAGTTGATACTGAAAACCTACCAATTTTGACTAGAAACCTAAAACCTGGTTTCTTGAGCTCCATTTGTTTATTATGTACGACAATCATTTGTCTACATAATTCCATTAGAATAAGTTTGTCTGAAGGAAACCTTGGCAACATATAAGGATGACCTTGGAAAAAGCCAACCCTTAAATATGAGAAAGAAGGAAATTGTAAGAACATGCATCCATAATCATTCACCACTGACCAAGCTTCGTCTGAAACTCTTCTTTGCTCCAATTGAGGGTCAAAAAGACATAAGAACACTGCAAAGAAAGCATCATTTACCCTCCTAAAGTGATGAATAGAACCCTTCAATGTCAATTGAGAATAGTACTGATACACAAGAATTACACTCCTATCTCCTTCTGATGTCAGACCTGGAAAGATTCTCATGGAAGCTGCTATATACACCAGGTAAGAAGTCATATAAAATTTGAAGGTAGTGGATACCTTTGTCAATTGCTCATGCAGAGCATTGCTGATTTTCTCACCCCAAAAGATGGCTTGCTTACCTTGAAGTATTACCTTGATGAAAGGGTACATCCACTCATGAAATAGTGAGGAAGAGGCCAATCCCCTTATCCTGCTGAGAAGAGTTATAAGATCACCAACTTCTTCTACAAAATCACTTCTAGGAAAACTCCTCGGCCACCTTGACAAGTTTGACCTTGAAGTCTTGAGCCATTTAGTATTGATTATTTTCTTAGCCTTCTCAGGATTTTTGTCATACTCTTTTTGTGCTTCAGCAAAATCTAGCTTTATGACTTCTGTGACAGCAAGGCACATGAAAACTTTATCAATAAATTCAAGATCTAATCTGATTATCACATTGCCATTTGCATCCATCACTGCCCTAGTATCTCTGTTGTAAACCTAAGCACATTGAAGAACAAACTTTGTGTTATGAGCCGCCACTAGGAAAGATGACACCAAATGAATGTTACTGTCAATAATCTTCTTCATTGCAGAACTAGGATTATTGGACTTGGTTCTTTCGACAAATTCAACCATGTCCACATGTCCAATCTCTGTATCCTGAATGTCATTGACATTGGAAGTAACCAAGGTGATTGGAAAAACACCTTGGTACTTATACTTCATTGCTTTCGACTTCTTCAGATACAACTCAGTCATCTGAAAAAGCTATCACCAGAAGGATGTTGGTGAAGAGAGAAAATCCACAGAAGAAACTGCAACAAAAAGCCATGATCATGCAATTAGGGGAAATACTAGTAATCTGGGAAAATTGCAAGTCAATGATCACGACTATGAGGATACGCTTGAAATGGCTAGAGTGTGAGCAGGTCAAAAAATGGAAGAAAGCGGGCTTAGGGAAGCAAAATTGAATATATCCCAGAGTTAGAAAAAATTGAGAGGGTGAATGCACGAGCAGCAAAATTTTTCACCCTTGCATTAGAGGGACATATTGCAAGTGTTAGGGCGGCCATTTTTACTGACCCTGTAGGTAAGATGAAAAAAACAAATGCATCAGCAGCAAAATTAACCACTCTTGCATGTCAAAACAATCTGAGTGTTTGGGCGGTGAATTTTGCCGACACTACATGAGGTATGCATTTGCAAGTGTTTGAGCGGCCAATTTTACAGCTCTCACAGGTTGGATATTTCAAAGTTTTCTGTGTAAGGGCGGCGAAATTCGCCACCCATACACTTTGGGGGTAAAGCTTCCAAATGTGTAAGCGACAATTTCCTCTGACTTAGCATTTATGCACAAATTCGTATGGAAGAACTTCGGGTGGTAGATTTCACTTTCACTACATAAGACCAAACATAATGTAATATGTTTAAGTGGCCATTACCACCAACACTACACCTAACAATGGTTATGTAAGTTCATGTTTCAAGAGGTAAATTTTGTTAACTAAAACACATGATGGTTAATTCTTGTATATTGGCAAAATTTATTGATAAAACATCAACCATAGAAGGATTAAACCAGGACTAGGGTTTTAAAAATGACTCGAAAAGAAATAAAAATGAAACAAAGGACGACTTGCCTTGAACCATACAATTCCAAGAAGACACAGATAATTACTTCGACAAACAAGAAAAAGAAAACCCTAAAAGGAAACAATAACAAAAACAATGGTTTAAAGACTTACCTATTGAAAAGATCAAAACCCTAAGTGTGACGGTGGCGACTCGAAATCCGTTTGAATCCAAGATCAACGCGATCAAGCGGTTTGAGGAAGGTTTTGAGAATCGACTGGGAGGCTTAGAGGAAAAAGAAATAAAGAAATAGAATGAATTTACCCATTAAAAAGGTTTAAAAGCATGCTCTAAATGTTAACACGAGTGGCCATAAATGCCACTGAAGTTCAAGATTTTGAAGATCTTACTTAGGCGGTGAAAATCGCCGACCCGACATGTGTTAACTAAAACGCAACGGAGGCAAAAAGTACTGCCTATACACATTTACATTTTAGTGAAGAACATGTAACAGCGGCAAAATTCGTTGCTCGGACATGTTAAACAAAAGACTATGTAAAAGCGGCAAATTTCGCCGACACAACACAAGCAAATAAAAAGGTATGCAATAGCGGTGAATTTTGCCGACTTTGCAAATAATGTTTCAAAATTTTACTAACACCCCAAAATGATCAAAATTGATATTTTGATCAGTTTACAACCTAATCGATTTGCACAAACTTCGAGGAATCGATTTGAGGGAATGTCGCAAACTAGTTTAGGATGTCATATGACTTCGTACGAGGCCAAGAGAATCTTGTCTTGATTTACGAACTTAGAGTGTAAACTACGAAATAGACAAGTTTTGTAGGGGTTGTCTACAAAAATGAGAGTAGCTGATTTTGAGAACAACACAATCATTTCACGAACAAAATTGTATTGAATATCCACATGCTTAGTCTGTGCATGATACATGGGGTTCTTGGCCAAACAAATTGCACTCTAGCTATCACAACCAATCTAAATAATCATGCAATCAAAACCAATTCATATACACAACCTTTGTAACCAAACTGCCTCCTTAGAGACATGAGTAGCAACCATATACTATGCTTCGGTAGTGGATAAAGCAATGGTGGGCTTCCTTTTACTCATCCAACTCACAACTCCTTTAAACAAAGTAAACACATAGCCACCAGTGGACCTTCAACTATCCAAGTCACCTGCCTAATCTGCATCAACAAAACCCTGTATGTCCAATGTCTTATCCACACTGTTAGTACTAGAATAAACCAAATAGTTATCAAAAGTACCACACAAATATCTTAACACCTTCTTTGCATAATTCCAATGTTGTCTACTAGGGTTAGACATAAACTTTCTCAAAACTCCCACTGCTTGGGCAATATCTAGTCTAGTGCAAACCATTACATATATCAAACTTCCTACAACACTAACATATGGCACATCAGACATATCCTCTAAATCATCTTCATTCTTAGGACACATATCTAATGAAATCTTCATACCAACTAGTAAATGAATTCTAACTAGATTGCAATCCTGCATGCTAAATCTGTGCAAAATAGTATTTACATACTTACTTTGTGATAATCAAAGCTTTTTGTTCACTCGATCCCTTTTTATCTCCATTCCCAGAATATACCTGGCTGCCCCTAGATCCTTCATGTCAAATGCACTTGAAAGTTGAGCTTTCAATTCACTGAACATACCTTTGGTGTTACTGAAAAATAACATGTCATCCACATACAAGGCAATAATCAGAATATGATCATCAATACATTGAATGTAGACACAGTGATCCTCTTCCCTTTTAACAAAGCTCGATTTCAAAATAAATGAATCAAACTTCTAGTACCACATTCTGGGGGACTATTTTAAACCATAAATAGATCTTTTTAACTTGCATACTCAGTGTTCTTCCCTTTTATCTCAAAACCTGTAGGTTGTTGCATATAAATTTCTTCTTCCAAATCTCCATGCAAAAATATAGTCTTAACATCTATTTGCTCAATTTCAAAATCATAAGCTCCAGCAATGGATAAAATAAATCTAATAGAAGATAATTTAGCAACAGGAGAAAATTTCCCCGAAATCAACTCCCTCTCTATGGGAGTAGCCCTTGGCTACCAGTTTAGCCTTGTACTTTTGTAATGAACCGTCTACTCCTAACTTCTTCTTGAAGACCCACTTACATCCTATGGCCTTTCTTCCTTTGGGAAAACGTACAAGATCCTAGGTGTCACACGATTCCAAATCCATCATCTCCTCTTGCATGGCTAGCTGCCAAGACTCACTATCATCTGCAAGAATAGATTCTTTGTAGGATCTAGGTTCATTGTTAGTACTCGATAAAGAAAATACACAACGAAAATTTGGTGGGCTATACATATCAACTAGGTTTTTTTGTCTTATGGATCTTCTCAAGGGTGGAGTAAGAGATTCTTCCTCATGTTCTTCTGTATGCTCAACTTCTTGTGTAACAATAGTCTTCCTCATCTGAACTTTCACTTGAATCTTCTTCTTCTTCTCCATCCTCTAATCCATCATTTTGTTCTTCTTGATGTGCATTTTCCTACTGTAAATCAAAATGCACTATCCTCTTCCTTTCTTTTTCTTCTGGCTGTACAAGTTCATAATAGCTCTAAGTTCCTTGAAAATCACATCTCTAGAAAAAATAACTTTTCTAATTAGAGGATCCCAAAGCTTATATCCTTTTACATTCACACCATATCCAATGAAGATGCATTTTTGTGCTTTTGGATCCAAGTTAGATCACTTTTCCTTAGGCACATGAACAAATGCCTCACAACCAAAAACCTTTAAATGTGAAATAGAAGGTTTCTTACCTGTCCACACTTCATAAGGTGTTGAATCAAGAACCTTACAAGGAGATCTATTTAACAAGTAACAAATAGTACTCATAGCTTCTGCCTAAAAGCATTTATCCAACTATGTATCACTCCACATACTTTTGGCTCTTTGCATTATTGTTTGGTTCATCCTTTCTGCAACACCATTTTGTTGTGGTGTATATGGAGTTGTCATTTGTCTTATGATACTTGCATGCTTATATAACTCATCAATTCTTTACAGCAATATTCCCCTCCATAATTAGATCTTAATATTTTTATCTTAAATCCTGATTGGTTCTCTACCAAGACTTTAAACTCCTTAAACTTAGTGAAAAATTCAAATTTATGCTTCATAAAATAAATCCATGTGAATATAGATACATCATCAATGAAGGTAATGAAATAATGAGATTTTTGAATAGAATCATTATCCACATGTCCAAACACATTTGAATGAATAATTTCTAATTTCTCTTTCGCTCTATTGCTTCCTAAAGGAAAAGAATTTTTGTTCTATTTACCAAACACACAATGCTCACATAAATCAAAGTGCTCATCAGAATAGGAGAAAACATCCAACAAATTTTTATTCATTATTGTTTTTAAAACATTCTCACTTGTGTGGCCAATCTGTGGTGCCACAACATACATGCATTTTTAGCAGTTTCAGTTACATTAGTGGATCTACAAATTGTAGTGGCCTCAAGCCTAAAGAGAATTCCCATCCTTGTTGCACTAGTTACCACCAAGCTTCCTCTCACCAATCTACAACCATGCTTATTAAATGTTACATGCATTCCTAAATCATTCAACTTCAAAACAAAGATAAGATTTCCAGCCAATCCAGGAATATGTAAAACACCAAGGAGGGTTTTAATCCTCCCATCACTGAAACACAACTCTACCTTTCCATGACCAACAATCAGATATGTAGAGTTGTCCCCAAAGTAAACATTACCTCCATCATATTTCTCATATGTGGAGAACCATTCCTCATGAGGAGTCATGTGATACTAGCAACCTGAGTCAATCAACCATTATTCATCAGACATAACATTACATGCAGAAAGTAAAACTTCATCACCTGCATTTGAGGACTTTTTGGTAGGGGAATCCCACTGTTTCTTTTGGTTTCTACATTTTTCTTCCCATGCCCCTCTTACCACAGTTCCAACACTTAACTCTATTCTTCTTTCCAGGAGTTTTAGATTGACCTTTTGATTCCTTAGGCCCCTTCTAATCTCCTTTTGGTCCTCTTTCCTTAGACCTCCCCTTGACATTAAGAGCATCCACTGAGCTATCCATAGCCTTTTTCCTCATTTCCTGTGACAATAGAGTTGCAACATGGCAATCCATCTTTGGATCTTTGAGGTTAGCAGTGATAGCAAGAATGAAATTCTCCCAAGCCTCATGCAAAGAACAAAGAAGCATAATACACTTATCTTCCTCTTCTATCTTAACATCCATAGAAGCTAACTAACTCAAAATCAAATTAAATGTATTCAAGTTCTCAGCTATCAAATCACCCTCATTTATTTTAAGGGAAAATAACTTTATTTTGAGATATGGTTTATTTACCAGGGTCTTGGCTTGATAGATTTCACCCAACCACTTCCATAACTCATATGCAGTCTTCTCAGCAGAGACATTCAATAGGACAAAGTCTGCAAGGCATAACCAAATTGTTCCTCTTGTCTTTTTGTCCATCTTGTCCCACTCATCTTGACTGATAGTATCGGGCTTCTTCTCTTTTGTCGCAACCATCCATTGATCTCTTTCTTCAAGGAGATGCTCCATTTTCAGCTTCCACAGCTCATAATCCATTCCATTGAACTTTTCGATGTCTAATCAGGATGAGTATGCAGCCATGGTTTCTACACAAATCTACAAAATAAAATCAACTAGAACTCCCGCTACAGCTTAAAAAACCCTCACACTTTCACCCAAGACACAGAACTGGCTAGGCTCTGATACCAAATGCTAGAAATGAAGGTGAACAACTATAAAATGGAAATCTGATTACGACTATAACTATTAATCTAGTGTAGAACCAAAATGGAGATAGTATGAAATCAACACAAAGAAATAACATAATAGAAGATTAAACAAATAACACATTATTTACATGGAGAAATCCTTTCAGGAAAAAACTCCACACAAGAAGAGATGCACTATTCTATAGGGTAAAAGCACAATAGTGTGTCACACTTTCGGCTAACTATATAATTTCGAACGGATCATTTATGCGTGATTTAGTTACGCCCATTTTTGTTACGCCTGAAACTACATTGCGCCTATGTGGCACCTACGTGGTTGTACGTTTCCTGGCGGAACCTTACTGGGTGGTAAGGTTATGCCCGTTTAGATTTAGGGCGTAACCAAAGAAAAAAAAGAGGCAAAATTGTCATTTTTGCCCGGATTGATATAGTTTTGGAGTGTTCTACTTGGAGCCCACGATGGACGGTGACCCACATCCAGACTGCACTGCCACCTCCAGCCAACACTGCACTGCACTGCAAGTTGCCACCTCTAGGTACCGTTCCTCAACACCCATGTGTACCTATTGATTTGAATAAATAAACAATACCCACCTATTGATTTGAATAAACCCTAATCACGAATGCTGGGAATGTATAATATTTATCTCATAGATTATATCTTATAAATCCCATAGTTTATATCAACGAGTTGCAACATCCACACAACTTAATGATAAAGTTTATGGTGTCCTCAAGATGGCCAACGCGGGCAAGAATGTCAACCATGCACACATACTGATCAATTGTAGGTGTAATGCAATAAGGGTTACTCATATGATTGAAGCATACATGCAACTCTCATCCACTAAACCTACAACTTTCCAAGTGTCTATGCTTCCATATTTTCCATACAGATAGCCAACATGGGTAAGAAGGTCAACCATGCACACATACTGATCAATTGTAGGTGTAATGCAATAAGGGTTACTCATGTGATTGAAATATGTACAACCCTCATCCACTAAACCTGCATAGCTACATGCACATAGAACACTTGAGCAAAACTTACAATGTTAGGATATGTTCCAGAGTGCATTATTTCAAAGATTTTGAGAGCATCCTTGCAAAATCCATTTTGTGCATATCCTACAATCATTTCATTCCATGAGATGACATCTTTTTGAGGCATTCTGTCAAAAAAGGTCACGTGCCATGTCTATGCTTCCACATTTTGCATACATGTGTACCAGGGCAATTGACACTGTAATATCAGACAAAAATCCCCCTTCCATTATGCTCTAATGGATGTCCATACCCTATTCCAATGCTCCCATTTTGGCATAGGTAGGAAGGATACTGGCAAAGGTTGTGGAATTTGGCTTTACACCTACCAATTGCATTTGCTTGAAAGTTTCTAAAGCCTTTCCAACACTGCATTGCACTGCAAGTTGCAAAATCCATTTTGTGCATATCCTGCAATCATTGCATTCCATGAGATGACATCTTTTTGAGGCATTCTGTCAAAAAAGTTCACGTGCCATGTCTATGCTTCCACATTTTGCATACATGTCTACTAGGGCAGTTGACACTATAATATCAGACAAAAATCCCCCTTCCATTATGCTCTGATGGATGTCCATACCTTGTTCCAACACTCCCATTTTGGCACAGGCAGGAAGGATGCTGGCAAAGGTTGTGGAATTTGGCTTTACACATGCCAATTGCATTTGCTTGAAAGTTTCTAAAGCCTTTCCAACACTGCATTGCACTACAAGTTGCAAAATCCATTTTGTGCATATCCTACAATCATTGCATTCCATGAGATGACATCTTTTTGAGGCATTCTATCAAATAGTTCACGTGCCATGTCTATGCTTCCACATTTTGCATACATGTCTACAGGGCAATTGACACTATAATATCAGACAAAAATCCCCCTTCCATTATGCTGTGATGGATGACCATACCCTGTTCCAACGCTCCCATTTTGGCACAGGCAGGAAGGATGTTGGCAAAGGTTGTGGAATTTGGCTTTACACCTACCAATTGCATTTGCTTGAAAGTTTCTAAAGCCTTTTCAACACATCCATTTTGTACATATCTTGCAATCGGGGCTTAAATGCCATAGTCCACCTTGCCTGTCAAGTAGCTTTTTAATGACAGTTATCCATTCAATGGTGCCCTTCAAATACTATAAAATGCCTTAGTACAAGTAAATCATATAAAAATTAAATATATATATCATCATAATCTTATATAATTTTTGACAGTTTGTCCAAAATCTTTCCTTTCATATGATACAATCTTTTTTAAATTTTGATTGTATCTTACAACAAAAATGCCTAAATACAACTATACAATTGTCAAATTTAAGCCTTGCCTGCAATTATTCCATTCCATGAGATGACATCTCTTTGAGGCATTATGTCAAATAGTTCACATGCCTTGTCCATGCTTCCAGATTTTGCATACATGTTTACCAAATCCATACTTTATCATTTATTATTTCATAATACATTAGCCCATAGTATCATCATTTATTAATATATGTTAGTGTGTGCTTATTTGTATGCATTTGATTATATTAGCCTAGATCCAACTTAGGGAAATTTTATTTTCCTTTATAGTTTTGTTAAACTTGTCCATATTTACACTCCTAGGGTTAGTATTAGAGCTATATGTTCAATGATTTTAAGACATTTTAGATTTGATATTACTATGATTTTATTTTACTTTTTAGAATTTCTAGGGTTTTATCTATATATGATTATGTATGTTGATTAGGGTTTGGGTTCTATAGTGGTCTATCTCTTTTCCCAGCTCTCACGCTATGATATTTTATCATTATGGCTTCTTTTATATCTTGCTCCTTGGCTGATTTACATGCATACATTTCAGATTTTGATTGGCTCTTATCTTTGATATGCATACATACCTAGTGAGGGTATACCTTGTGGCACACCTTGCAGGATGGGCATAGTTTTCCCTCCTTAACCTATGCATGAATGTGTTACACCTTTTGCTGATAAATCTCTTATATGTCTGTTGGTAAATAGATTTGTTGCTTTTAAATAAACTTCGTGAATAACTTTGTTTCGCCCTTGGATCAGCAACAACCTGCTTACAATAGTTGAAGAATCGCAGGACTATGTTAATTCCTCTCTACGTTTGAGAGGGGCAGCTCCCTCATATGATAGTGGTACTTGGATTTTTTAGAATTATAAGAACAAAAACAAAGAATTAATAAACACTAATGATGAAATAAGAGTTAAACTTATGAATTTTAAGTTCCATGCATCCAAGTAGAGATACCAAAACTTGATGCGAAATATCTTTCTCACAATGCAACTTTGAAAGGAAAGCATGTGATCATTATTGATGAAACATACAAATACCAATAACAACACATGAAATTGAGTTGAACACACATTCAAAATGTTTCTTTATTGCTTTCAAACTTGAATAACACTATTTGAGTCTTTCATACACTGTCATGTGAAAAAGTGGAACCCCCTTGATTGAATTACAATGATATATTTATAGGTGAGGTTAGTAACCACTTAGGGTAACTACCTCAACCACCTTTTATAACTACTTGACGTAACTACCTTCATAAGTGCCCTAATTTTGAATAACTAACTTTCTTTTGTAAATATAGTTACTTAGAGTAACTACATAACTTAGGCACTTAAAATAACTACCTTTTTGAAGTACGATGATTTTTTTTTTAAAAAAAGCTTTGAAGTTCATTTTCTAACTTTTAGTTACAACATGTGATCTATAAGCCACTTTTACAAAAAGGTAACTAAAAACCTGTAACTTGAAAGAAAAGCCAAGTCATTGGTTTGCCGAGATAGTCACCATGTCTCCTTTCAATCCATGAGTCACTTGTTGGAACTAAGATCTATCAACAACAATATGGCCTTTGACGATGCCCAACTCAATTAATGACTAAAACTTCACCGATCTACTAATTGTGATTGCTACATTCAACCTTTCCATTATGAAGATATGGAGTTCCAAGTGTTGCATTGAAACTTGTTTTAATCATAATATCTGTGGAATATAATTTTGAGATGCAAACTCCTTATTCAAAAAATGCTCAATCTATTGAATGTTTTGCAACTTTGAATAAGTGTCACTAGTCTTCAGATGAATAGCATCTGTATAAAATATCCATGTCACACAATTTCTTTCAACTGAATGGGATGCTCTCTCCAAAATAACATAAACCATTTTAAAGATTTCACTTGGTGCATCTCATGTGTATAAGAGCATATTCAACCAAGTATATGACAATGCTTTGATGGGATATCATACCCTACAATCTTAGCATTCCATGAGATGACATTTCTTTGAGGTGGCATTCTGTCAAACAGTTCATGGACCTTGTCTATGCTTCCATATTCGCACTTCATGCTATGTAATTACAATTTGCATTGCAGCCATAACATTTAAAAGTGTAATGATACCCAAACAACACGTTCCCACAGATAGAAATGGCTTGCATATATGAAGCAGAGAACAAAATTAGATGAGCTTTTTCTTATCAATGGATTAAACCCAAAATCACCAATAGTCCCTGTAAGAACAAAACCCATTCATGAAATGGTGGAAGCGGCTAGCATCTCTCACAACAATTTCTCGACCAACAGTCTTAGAAATGAATTTTGTGGCAATGTGGTAATTCTCCAAACGGTCCAGACACCCTTCATATGCCTCTCCATGCTTAGTATACCCATCTGCAGAGCATTTCAGACTATAATATTTTAAACAAAAATATTGCTTCCATTATGTCTTGATGGATCTCCAAAACCCGTTCTTGAGCTCACATTTTGGTGCACAGTGGAGGTTATAAATTTTGTCAAACACGGCTTTACACCAGTCAATTGCATTTGCTTAAAAGTTTTGAAAGTCTTCACAAGGGCTCTGTTTTGTATGCATGTTGTAGTCATTGCATATTATGAAATGATATCATCTATGGCATAGCTTACATGCCTTGTCTATGTATCAATATTTAGCATGCAACAACATCCAATAAAATCTCTTATCGTTTATTTTTTTGCTGGATTTCTATACCCTGTTTCAAGGGTAGGCTGCGAGGGTACTGACGAAGGTTGTGGAGTTCTTTATACTTGCAAGGCGTATTTTCTTGAAAGCTTCTAAAGTCTTTTCAACAAACCCATTTTGTGAGTATCCTGCAAGCATCATAGCATTCCGTGAGATGACATCTCTCAGAGGTATTCTGTCAAATAATTCTCGTGCCCTATCTTATGCTTCAACATTCTGCATACATGTTAACTAGAGCATTTGCAAACGTTGCTTCTGACGGAAATTCACTTTCAATAATACTTTGATGGATGTCCAAACCTTGTTCAAAAGTTCCATTTTCTCATGGGTCGAGAGGAAGATGGTTGGGCGTTACAATAGCCAGTTGCATTTGCTTCAAAGGTCTCCATGGCTTTTTTTAACCAGCTCGTTTGTGCATATCCTTGCAATCATAGAAGCCCATGAGATTATGTCTCTGAAAGGTGTTCTTTCAAGTATTTCATTTGCTTGTTTGGCACATGAATTTGCCAAAGGATTTACAACAATAATATCTAATAAAAACCCTTCTTCACATAGCACGGGCTAGGAGGAAGCTAGAAAATGTTTGTGGAGTCTGGTATGTTGGAGAAGGTTATGGAAATACAAAACAAGAATGTTTTATTTTAGCAGTAACTGACTCCTTGAGTAGTTATTAGAAACTACTTCCTCCTAAATTTTGGGCAACTTCTTTTGTTTGAGTTTTTGGGTGCTTTCACAACCATGCAAGAATTCTGATGACATCCCTGAAAAATAAAAAGCTCAAAGCCTTGTCTTTTTGGCGTTTAGAATTAGTTTCCAAACCTTTCATTTTATCTGATATGCAAGTTTATCTCTCATGGAGTAAATCAACAAGTTGTCCACCTCGGCGTCAATACATATTTGCAAACTTTTCTCTTTTTTTTAACATTTGCTTAAGCCTCCATTGATAGTTTTGGAAGCACAAAAAGTTTAAATTTTAAAATGTAGAAATAGGGTCAACAATGTCATATAGCCTTATCTCCATAGATTTATGTGGTTTGAATGCATTATCTTCTTATATACATGATGATGGTATAATGACAATCATATTTCTACTTGTTATGTTGAATCTATGGATGCTTTTAATAACCTTTCACATTGTCTTGCCCCACATGATCATAGCTTATGCCATGATGGTAATTTAGTGGCTGCTCATGTGTCCTTTATTGACACCATGTTGTCTTATCCTACATTGGATTATGACATTGTGAGCCTTAGTGAAGAACTTTTACATGATGTCTAAGATGGTTCTATAGATGCCTCTTTATGTGTAAATTCATTTTTACTTTATAAAATGATGATATCTTATTGATTAGTGAGCTTAGATTACACTTAAGTGGTAGAGCTTTACAATGGTTTGATTCACCTTGTTTTCTTTACACTTCCTTCATGAATTTGGCTCATAATTTTATTGCCTATTTTCTAACCATAGTTCACATAAGGCTAGCATGGACTTAGACAAGTTCCCTCATGATTTATCTTTTGATCCTAATTCATATGAACTATCAATCTAGCTTATGTATTTTCTATATCTACCTTTCATGTGGACCTTGATTCACATGATTATAATCTTATGGGGCATACTCATCAAAGATTAGGAAGAGGCCAAGATGTCAATTTTCTACCATTAGTAAATTACAATCTTTACCTCTTATGCCTAAAATCAAATCTAAAACAAAGAAGTTTAACATCATTCAACAATTACAAAACACTCTAGCCAAAATATCTCTATGGGGCTTAATGTCTAGATGTCACCCTTTTATAGAGATATATTGTAAAAATCCTTAGAGAAAATATAAGCTAGATCCAGTGTTGGTCCAAATATACTCAATGTGCAAATGTGTATGAGTTAGATCTAGGTCAGCACATGTGTTGCACTCATTTGAAGCATGTCCAACTACAAACAAAGGTTTAGAGTACAACAATAAACAATAAATGATGATTTACAAATTTCATCTCATTGTAACACATTGCAAAATATTTTCCAACCCTTTGTACAATGTATGCATATTCTATTTATAGAAAAGTGATAACACTCATCTCACAAATGATTGACACTTGTCAATTCTTACTACAATTTAAAATTAGTTAGGTGGTTAGCACCATTACAAGTGCCACCTAGGTCCAAACTCATTGATGACCAGGGGCTACGTATTACAAAGAGAATCAACTCCTAACTTCATTTTGTTCTTGCAAATGAAAGAAAGTAATTACCATGAAGACAGTAGACTCTTTTATCCTACCAACATGAATGATTTAAATAAGTGCATTGAATTTGTTTCAAGGGCCTCTATCAAAATGATGGAGTGGAATACATAGAATTCGACACCTCTTTCCCATATATTGTAGCTCAAAGCCTTCTAAAACTTGTCTCTAGGTATAAAACATAATAATTCCAAGACCCTTCCATTTCTTCTTGTTAGTATTTATTTTAATAAAATTTGCATTTTTATTCAATATCTGTGAGCAATCTAACTACATTATTAGTTTGAAAATCTGAACTTGGCTAGATGTATTTGAAATAGATGTATTAGATTGAATGTATATTTAATTTTTAAATTTTAAATGTTTATATATAGTTTTGTAAAGTTAATTTAAATGTGTAGATTGTTCATGTGTATTTAATTCTTAGATTTTAAATGTTTTTAGTTTTGTTATTTTAAATGTAAAAATTGAATGCACATATAAATTCATTAAATTATAAATTAAATGTATGTTAAATTTTTTAAAATGTAGAAATTTGCACATGCATGGCATCTGACATGGCATCTCATCATAGTGATGGCCATGATAGTGAGCATAATAGTGGTGATGCACATAGTGTAAGTATGAGTGAGTTATATGGTGCCACTCTTGATAGACTCAATAATGCTTTGACACATTTAGATCAAATGATCTATAATATACCTAACCTATCTAATAGAGACAGGTTGGTGGGGACTAGAGCAAAGTTTGCACGTATGATTGACATAGTCAAATCATACAATCCCTACGATGATTTGAGTATTGAGGATTTTTATGTGTCACTTGCTAACACTGTTACTGGGACAGTGAAATGGCTAGAAGTTAATAGGTTTGTTTCATTGAATATGGTGCATAGTATGTTTCCACATTATCACAAACATGATAGAGTTCGGGGCTATTTTGTCACCAGGTGTACAGATGTTGTTGCTGCACCACTTATATATCCTAAGTGGTTAGCAACACATCATAGATGGCCACACAATGATGAGTTGCCTTTGTATTTTTGCAAACAACTATTTTCTTTTACTCATTTACGACTTGATGTTGATTTCACATCTATACCAAAACATGCGAGACAGGGTCATGGGAGGTTTTCAAAGAAATTTTGATGTCCTGATCAGAATCTGCCTGAAAATAAGAGGGCATTAGTGGGTCCGAACCTTTTGGTACTTCCAAAAAGGTTGGATCTAGGACGGTTAGCTGAGGGGCAGTTACATCATCAAGATAGCGTATTTTTGAGAGTTTAGGTTCTATTGCTAGTGACGTTGACCATTTGGCATCAGATCGTGTTGGTAGATATATGTTGCGTCCACACACCAACATAGGATCAGTTGATTCGACTTCTGCCAGTTATGATCCTTACATACGTACTGACATAGTTTCACCACATGATGTGGCACAGACTTCTGGAGAGAGTACTTTATGCATATTGAGTACATGTCTAGCGTAGGATCTACTTTCTGTATATTAGTTTGTCAGTTCTGAGTATGGTATCCCTCTCGACACCATGTCCACATTTGTCAGTCAGCGCAGTGATCATCAAGCTACACATATGACTGACACAGTGCCATCACAATAGACTCCATCACATCAAACTCCATCATAGCCTGATGCTGGTATTGTGCCACCTTATGCACCAAGATCATTCCATGATCTTTTGTTTGATGAAAACATTGCGATGACCCTCAATTCATCTGATCTTAGTGGGATTGGGAGGGTCATCCGTGGAGCTACATAGGTTGTTGATGATGAGGTACATACATTTTAAATATTTTTAAATTTTATAAAATTTAGTCTTGTGCATCATACACATGTTGACTCTTATTTAATCAATCTTACATTAGGGACCGACGAGAGAGGTGTTAGGAAATGACACTGTGCAGTAGACAATGGATGCAAATGAGGTTGGATGCGAGGTATTTAGTATTTAATTGTACATTTAAAATTTTCAGAACATGTGTACTTGAGATTCCATATTTTTTAATATATATTTAAATTTAATTTAATAGAGATAATTTGTATGTTCAGGGATCTACACATCACTCAGATGTTCATAGATGGATGGGATTAGACACACATGGTTCAGTACATGGCTCGGGATGAGGATTAGTATAGGGTTCGGGACAAGGATCAGTACAGGGCTCAACTCATCATTCTAGTCTTGGGTTGAGTGAGGTCTGTTCCGCCCATAGGAGGTGGGAGTCATGATGTTGTGCACAGTTAGATGTATTCATATGTTCTTTGTTATGTTTGCCCGAACTCTTATGATGTTATATTGTAGTTATACTTGATGTTATGTTATGCATTTACATGTTGTAGTTAGACTTTATGTTATTTAGACTTGATGTTATATTGCAGTTAGACTTGATGTTATGTTGTTATAGACTTGATGTTATATTGCAATTAGATGTGATGTTATGTTGTTGCATTTACATGTTGCAGTTAGACTTTATGTTAACTAGACTTTATATATATGATATGTATATATGCACATTTAGATGTTTAGTTAAATATAGATCTGTATGGATGTTTTCCTTTGAATATATGGGTCTTAATTTGGATAAAATCAAGTTTTAACTTAAATAGTTTTAATTCAAATTAATATATCTTAAATAGGGAAATAATTCAAGTTGTATATTATTCTTCTACATCACATAAAGTACATATGACATGCTCAATTTTTGTGATTTCAAGAAGTTTGAGTTATCAAAATTTGAGAATTAAATATAGTGTCATCAATACAAATAGGATGGATGGTTGCGAAATATGTTATTCTATTTTGGCATGCAATGATCTCAATTTATGATTATACTACAACATCTACATTTTGTAAAAGTTGCCTTCAATATTATAAAATAACATTTTGATACAACTAACATTTTTCTTAGGTGCATACAATCAAAGGTTTTATATTTATATAAATATGTTTTATTATACCCTACCATTGCTAACAATAAATAAATACATGCATAATCAAGAATCCTAAGTAGGTCATTAGGTGAAAAAAATACTTCCCAAAGTGACATTCTAATTTAATTCATCAACTTAACCCCAAATATATACATAAGTATATTTTATCATTGATCCCTTTACAAAAATAAGGAAATGACTATTACAAAGTGGAAATAACAAGGTATTCATTTAATAGGTTTAGCAACTCTCACCAATCTATCTTAAATTATGCACGAGTCATTACATAGAAATCTTTATTAAGTGTAGGTTTTCCAAATGGGTGATAATAGCTAAATTTAGTATATGATGATATGAATTATTCGCTCACTAAATTTTTATTAAATGACATATAGTATAGCTTAGTTTGAGTTTTAGATCATAGTAATATATACTTATTATGCTAATTTGGAGCATTATATTATAACTACAATGTTGAATAATCTTAAAGTTAGTTGCATTTAATATGGAGCTTTAACTTATAAAAGTAAATGAATGAATTTGGAAGCATGGTAAAATTCATGAAGTTTAACAATACCCAAAAAGCTATTGGCATTGAATTAAAAATCATGCTTGCCATTAGAATTGCTTCATTTCAAGGAATTTTTTGAATAAAACTTTTAACAATTTATATGATATGTTAGGCATGTAGTGCACACAACTATGAATGGTCTTCACTACTAACAACTATTTCACTATCAGATTTTTTTTGTATTTTATGAATTCTATAAGGTTCATAATACAATACACAAATTAATTTTCAAATGCATTACAATGACTAGGAATTGTTAGCTGCCGTTACACCAAAAGATCGACCTTTTAATGCCCGATACAACCATGGGAGGCGGTTAATCCCTTGTCACAAACCACTGCAGCGCAGCGCTGAACAAGAAGACCAAGGGTCACACCTTGTAACAATCCCCCCCAGCGCAAGCGCGGGGTTTGAACCCGTGACCTCGGCTCTGATACCAATTGTTAGCTGTCGTTGCACCAAAAGATTGACCTTTTAATGCCTAATACAACCACTTGACTTAACAAGCATAGGAGGCAGTTAAGCCCTTGTCACAAACCACCCGAGCGCAGCGTTGAACAAGAAGACCAAGGGTCACACCTTGCAACAAGAATAACTCTTTATGTCAAGGCTATAATGTATTGAATGGAAATCAAAAGTTGTTTTGAGTCAAATGTAGGTGTGGGTAGTGCCCTTTCTTGATAGGGTAGAAATAATAAGGAAATATAAAAATGTAACAAAAAAAGGCATATAGGATACCTAGTGAAAATAGAGAGATATTTCAATTGTACTAATGAATTAAAAGTGGGTACCAAAACATAAAATCAAGGGGTAAAAATAAAATTAGGGGTGTTTATTAGTAGCTTATAAATGCACATGCCATCCTATTGGTTTATTAAGTGAATCCCTTGGACCTTATAACAACTATTTTATCATTATAAATTTTTAAATAATGTTTTGTGAGTTTTATAGGGTTCATAAAATAATATACATAACATAATTTTCAACTAAATTACAACTACAAGAACTAACTGTTAAGTTATATGCTCTTTGTTGCACAAACTCAAAGAACACTAGTCTATATTATACCAACCTCTCTTGTCCAAACAACCTCTACACTGTGATACTTTGCACAATGATTTGTGCTCCAATCAACTATTGAGCTACTATATGTATAAAAAGGATCCTAGATCAAGTGTAATCCATTTACATAATTGATCATTATTAAAATCCTAAATGTAAAAAAATGTTCAAGACTAAAGTGATTCTTTGGTTGTGGTTACCAAAGACATCCTAGAAATCTTGTATTATGTGACACATATTTTATAGTGATAAAAATTTCAAACATTACAAGACATTCATATTTATATTTGAGTGATGAAACTTACTCTATTTCACTTAAATAACATATTAACTTTAAATTTAATCAAATTTTTATTATAATTCATAAAAATAAGCCAAGGAATTTGTATTAAGAATGTCTGGTAGAAGAAAAATGTCCTTTAGTTAGAAGAAAAAATCACACAATGTTTATTGCACCTTTTGCATATAAAATTTGTAGTCAAGAAAATTGCCAATTTTGAATATGAAATTAGCAAGGAAAATAAAATATTAAAGTACATGTTACCTTTTTGAGTATGAAGTTTTCATCAAGTCATCCTCAAGTTATAGTGTTTCCTCTACTATTTTAGTATTAAATTTAGTAGTTGCAAGGAAGGGGGTTTTAAGTATTTTGATGTGGGTACTTGGTGACCGCCTTTGACTTTGTGGGTGTAGGTAGATTAGTTGCGCATGATTGAATTTGTTTTCATATTCTTTTAGGAGGGGTTGAATTGGTTGAGTTTGATTTGACATCTAAATTTTGACTATGACATTGTAACACATATACCTATAATCTAAGACCAAATCAAGAAACAAAAGGCAATAATGAATGGAGACTTTATGGTGTTGAAAATTACTATTCATCAATCTTAACATAAAAACATATGATGAAGAGTAGTATTGGCTCTCATAAGATACAAAGATAAATAGATTTATCAAGCTATGTAAGTTGTCAACACAAGTAAAAATAAGCATAAAGTTAAATGAGTTTTGGGCTCATTGACAAGATTGTTCAAGTCTATATAACAACTTTATCAAGCCAATTGTTTGTGTTTTCCCAAACTGGATGCTTTTTCCCAGTTATCCCTACAAGGTAGCCATCATTGATCAATAGGATTTCTAAGCCAGGGGTTAATAGTATAGGAGATAGACTCTATAAATATCTCCTCTTCTTCTTTAGGCTCTGCAAAACCTAGGGGGGGATTCCCTATTCAACATCCATAAGATATGCTTGTGAAGTGGGGGATATTGACACAAAGCAGATAAATCCTCCTTTATGTAGACCAAAACTGTGAGATAAGTGCAAAGGGGCTAGCTTTGGGCCTATATTCAGTTGTGAGACAGAGGATTTTGATCCTAAAACTACTTCTAAGGTCCTAATGGTTTGGTTTTGAAGTTTGAGTTTGATTTTGGTGTTTGGATGCAAAACTAGGACATTGAGTGTAACCTCAATACAAAACTGGATCGGTGCCTATCTCAAGGCTTGGAGTCACTAGACATACACATGTGAATGGTCAGCATAAACATATACCAAAGACTAGATATCAGGGGGATTTTGTAGTATTTGCCTTACAGATACTTCCCAAAATAGAGTATTCAGTTATCTCTGCTTACAAACATCCTTACCGCAGTACATTCCTCCCAACACTTTATCTGAAACATTTAATCTACTCCTTGAGCAGAAGTAAGAAATCAAGCATTCAATATAGTAGACCTATATTCTAGAACCATAAACACCCCTTAGATGCTTAGATTCAGAAGAAGAACACACTCAATTTGGAGACAAATAACAAAACACATGCAATACAACATTACTCATTTAAATCAACATGAAACCAGTAAATTTATGCATGAAACATACAACATGAGACTCATAAACTCACAAGACATCCAGAATAGGGCCACCAATGAAGTTGTATCTTATTACAACACCAAAATTTGTCCAGCTTTCAACAACAACAAATGAGTAACACCATCTGCTATATATAGCAAGAGAGTGCACTCAGCATTAATCACATGGCAATTCAAAATTCTCTAGATACAGTACATCATGAGAAAATGGCTCTCAAACATTGAATGTAGTAGGTGGGAGAGGAGATAGGGCGGTTGAACTCGAGCTCTACGCAGTCGCCTGGGGATTCACATCTTCAATCGGGTACCTGATCCATTCATGCCTTTGCCCATACCCTGTAACATCCGCCATTAATGGCATACCAACCTGCGGCCTTGGGAATGCAGTGGACAACGCGCCTTTGAAATTTTCTTGCCAAAAATATGACCCTGATCTTTCAAATCATGTGGGAACTAATTATCCCACATTCACCCTGTGGCGACCTCCTCAATACTTTATAAGCAAAGTCATAAGCACATATGATGTCGCGCAATTTTACCTTGCGTGACCAACGAACCATCAGCTAAGACCCCACCATCATGACCCGCGCCAACAGCGAACCTCCTGCATGATATCATGATATGAAATATCACCCCGATTGAAATATCACCCTGACAATAGCGAACCTCATGCCGAGCCCACCTGATATTCATAATCAGCCTGATGATCACCCTCATCGGTGCAACCTGATGCATCAGAGAAGAGATCCTCATCATATTCAAACCAAATACCTCATCGATGATCCTTCCGTACTTGCTCATGTCCTCATAGGCGATTGGCAGGACCCTCATCATATCTACTGATAATAACATGCTGGAGACCACATGATGCACCCCACCGATCTAGGTGACGTCATCGTCATATTGACAACATAGGGTGATATTCTGTGGCAATGGTGATATTTCATAAGATCACCTGATAATTGAAATATCACCCCCCATAGAATATGATGATGATGGACAGCTAGATATCGACCCTTATTTAAAATTGACGTCCACAACATCGGGGTGATCTTGACTAAGATGACCCGAAATTAGAAACATGATGACCCCGCAGAAATATTAGGCTGATATTTGAAAATATGATGACCCCCCCCCTAAGAATATCAGGTCAGGCTAAAACATGCTGAGGGGGCCCAAAGACTTAGAATTTTTTGGATTTTTTGGGAAGGTGCCTACAAATTTAGAAGCTTGAAACCTGACTGTTCATGCAAACACCAACACCAATAATGCATAATTATCCAATACAACCCTTCAAAAGTTTAAATAAATGCATTTCATATAACCTCATAAAACTCAACAAGCTAAAAACCAACATTGGGTGTGATTGATAGCTTCCAATAAGGATTGCAATGTATACGAGCTACACTATTTCAACATTGCTGAGAATGAGGCAGAAGATGAAGATTAGATTTAAGTTTTGTCAGTATTTAGGTATGAGTGATACTGATTTTTTAAACTATAAAGAGTTCTAGCTACCGCAATTCTCTTATAAATTCCATACATAGAAAATCATGGTTGCTACTCTAAATGAAAGAAAATAAATTACAACATGCCTAGATACATTCCAATACTTGGATAATGTCAGGGATTGGCTGCAAGTGATAGCTTCCAATAAAGATTGCAATGTATACGAGCTACACTATTTCAACATTGCTGAGAATGAGGCAGAAGATGAAGTTTAGATTTAAGTTTTGTCAGTATTTAGGTATGAGTGATATTGATTTTTTAAACTATAAAGAGTTCTAGCTACTGCAATTCTCTTATAAATGCCATACATAGAAAATCATGGTTGCTACTCTCAATGAAAGAAAAGAAATTACAACATGCATAGATACATTCCAATACTTGGATAATGTCAGGGATTGGCTGCAAGTGATAGCTTCCAATAAGGATCGCAATGTATACAAGTTGTACACTATTTCAACATTGCTGAGAATGAGGCAGAAGATGAAGATTAGATTTAAGTTTTGTCAGTATTTAGGTATGAGTGATACTAATTTTTAAAAGGAATTTAAAAGCAAAATATATCATCTAAAGTTACTAAGTTTTGTATTGAAAGCATATATATTCAATTGGACAAAAAATTAACAAATTTAAATACAACTGGACAAAAATAAATGATTGGAAGCCTTTGAAAAAAACATTCTAAATCATGTCACATGTCCAATCAATATAGATATCTAGATAGATCTCTAAAAAGTTTGAGTACATACATATATATCCAGTCATATGTATACACATATATCCAAAAACCAACTTAAAGCTTCCGGTACATATAATCTGGATCTTCTCTATCTTTAATTATCTCTAAAATCTTTTCATGATCTTCAATAGGCAACCTTTACTTTTGTTTGGCATGTCTTTTTTTAGGTAAAGTTTCTAAATTTATTTTTGTTGCTATAACTAAGTGACTATAATGTAGAACCTTTTATCCTAACATATAATCAACAAATACAATACCATGTCTATCTATATTTATTTGTTGATAATATGTGCCTTCAATAACGACTGATCCAATGGGATACTCTTGTCCATCACCATCTGTCATCGATTCCACTGATTTGCTTTTTGGTTGCGTACATCTTAGTAGACAGTAATCTACACCTTCCACATTGTCAAGATCTGCAACAACAACAAAAATATCTCCTGTACACACACCATGTAGAGTTTAGGAAAGTTGTAAATATATATTTTTAATATATATAAATTTAAATTTATATATAAACTTACTTGTACATAGAATATATAAATCAATTTTAAGTTAATCAATTAAATACATACCTATAACAACTAAATCAAATACATGTTCGTAATCAGCTGAATATAGAGGATTGTAAACATTAACGTTATCATTGTTTTCAAAAGGAGGCATGGATATTAATTGTTTCATTTCCCATCGTGAAACATACCCATCTCTATTATTCTCACATTGAACAATATTTGCATTGTCTTTGATGCAATCAACACAAAAACATGATTTTTGTATCACATTAATTACATAAGGCCCGCTACCTCCCATTGTCATGATTTGATGCTTGCTTCTAATAACATTAATTGTTTGACAATTAATAGGATTTGATCGATCAATATCTGTAAATTATATAAATATCCAAGTGATTAATTTATATATATATATATATATTTAAATTTGAAAATTCAATTAAAAATCATGTGTATGTACACACTTTGAAATTCAAAGTTAACAAATTTTGACTAGATGTACTTGTAACTTCCCAAAAATACCGTCTATTGTATGTTGAGTCGCAAGCAGAAAAATGACTTTTGCACCATTCAACAATTTCATTTGCATTCCATATGGCATTGCTTACAAGTACACATGTTGGAAATTTATTTGTCACCCGTTACTTTCAAGGTTTATTTAAGAATTTAAAATTAAAGTTTTTAAACATAGATCTAATTTTTTAAAAAATATCTCTAGATTCTATATATATGGCATGAACTACCTGCAAGTTCATGTTGACGAAGTGCACGCTTCACACATGCTTTTGCTCTATCGTGCTATCCTTTTCCATGTCCATTCTCATAAAAATTCCACATGAATTTGGTGTTGCATCTAGCATGTTGATGGCTTAACAAAAAAAAGCCTTTGCAGACTCAAATTGTCATATGAAGTTACAAATAATTACACTCAAACAAAATTAGTTTAAAAAAACTGGACATATATTAAATATATTAAATAAGTAATTAAACAATTTAAGTCTCAAAGTTAAAAGTAAATAAAAATTTAAAATTAAACCCTAAACAATGTACTTACCAGCACATCCATCAGACCATATCCAATGTTGTTCTTGATTTATGTTGGGCCGGTTTAGGTCTTCAAAAAACATTTTCATATAATGAGCTACATAACTTCTATCATGACTCGTATTATCACTGATATAAAAGTGATCCTCTTTGATGATAATTCGATCATCTTTGCTAGTTTGTATACCATCTATCTGAAACTCGGCATGTCTATCGCAAATTTGTACAAAGATTGCAACTTGCTCTAAATGATAATATTGACTTTGAATCTCAGTTTGAGGACTAAATGTATAGTTCTCAGAGAAATCTACAATAGAGAGAATACAACCTGGTGGAAAGCAATTCTTTGAATTACGAAATTGCTTAGCTTATCATCTTGCACCATGACAATGTTGGATATGTGGATATATGATATTGTGAAATTTATTCATAAATTCATTGTAAGGCATTCCACTCTCTTTGAGAACAATTTTTCTGGCCTTGACTCCTGACTTCGTTAAGTATGTCTCATATTCAAATCTCTTCCAAATAACTTGCATTTCAATGTTGTCAACTTGTAATTTAAGATTCTTCAAATTTCCACAATCATTACATATATTTTTTATACACTGAACATTGAATTCATCTGAATCTTCTGATTTTTCACATAAAAGAGACTTCACAAATTGTGTTGTGCTTCCAGGGATGGCTATATTTCGATCAATTATTGCAATAGCATTTTTATATGATTGTAGATGTAGATCAAATTCAACATAATTTTGACAACAACAAGTTTCATGTACTTTATTTATACGTACAAATGATGGTCGTAGTGTCTCAAACATCCTTTGAGAAATCTTCACATTTGAAAATTCTTGCTTGAATGCTTCAAAAAGTTCACTTTGTGTTGTATCTATAAAATGTTTTGAATAAGAAATTTTTGTACCATCTTCACCTGTTATTTGTATAGTATCCCTTCTATTGGAAGAAACACAAGAGCGATTGGTCCAATATTCAACCACCTGTTTCTTTACATCTTCTGAAATTCTATCTTTTCGGGAAACCCTACAAATATTTACCCAATTTTTCTCAAATTTTGCATCTATTTCATTTCTTTTTCAATATACCTTTGAACAGTTCTCTTAGATAAATTTAGTAATGTAGAAATTGCTTGAACTTGTCTTCTATGTGATAATTTCTTACTAGAAATTATAGTCATCAATGCTCTACGTGCAGCAGTTGGATCACTAGCTCGACTCTTGCTATCAATACAATTCAATGCTTCTTGCAAGTTTTCAACAATTGTTTGTTTTAATGAACCTGACAACTGTTTCCTATTATCAACCCCTAACAACTCCAAAACAGGGGTCATTTCTTTTCGTCTAAATAACTTTGCAACTAACTGTGCTCTTCCAAATAGAGATTTTTCTTCAAAAAAATCATCCCATATTCTCTTAGAGTGTAATTTTATTGTGCTTTTAGGTAACATATCTTCAGATGAAATCTTATTGAAAAGAGAATCCTCATCCATTTCCATCAGATTTTCCATACCATAGAACAAATCTCTATTACTAGGTTCAGTTTGTTCTTGTACTTGTACGTCACCTTGGTCATCAATATTTTCCATGAGTTGTTCTTCAGTAGATGTTACTTCACCCACGTTTCTCTTCCTCTCTCTTGTTCGATCATACTTTCTCGATCTAGTCCTTCGATTCCCCATCACAAATTACACTCAAAATTGAATTCACTTGCATACAAGTGTACACACATGTGTGCTTTCAATGAATGCATGTAGTTAATATTGCATAAATAGAACACTAAATTATAAATTGTTCATTTGTTAAAGCCAAAGTAAAAAAGCATTCAAATTACAAACATATCATGAGCAAATTTGGTATCATAAGCATATTTGGTACATATCATGATGCCTCTAATTTAAATATATCATAATAATAGATTTATATGATGTGAAAGAGAGAAAATATGATATATAGATCCTATGAAAAGGTATATAGCAATGAAAGGATAAGATTACAAAGGGGAAGACCTATGATTCCTTAAATGCAAAGATGTGATGTAAATAAAATCACACTAGATGTAATTGATTTCATTTGTTAAATACTAATTTGTAACAAGGGATGGAACCCACACATGAGAAATAAATGAAAAGTAGAAAAGAGGTGCAAGGGAAACATGATTGTGCACATACATAACGCTAGTTTTCTCTAGATGCCTAGGATAGTATATATAATGATTTACTCACGAGGGGGGAAAGACATTATACCTCTATTTTAAATATATATCATAATAAAAGACTTATATGATGTGAAAGAGAGAAAACATGATATGAAACAAACCTTCTTTTGTTGAAATACGTATTTTTTTCTCCAAATAAGCCTTCCTTTCCTGAAATTTGTCTTCTTAAATTGTATTTAATCAAATTTTCTTGAGATGAAAAATTAAAAAAAATGTAAATATATCGACTCTTTACAGCCGATACTTTATCGGCCGACTAGGTACCGGCCGATATTTAATCAGGCGACAACTTATCACCTGATAAGAATACACCCGAAACCAAGTTGGCCGTAAAGAACTCAGTCGAGTATGTCTAGTTGGTTGTCTACATGGCAGCCAACTCACCTTTTTTCACATATTTTTGAAACATTAAACTTTAATAGGGTATTTCTCCTGTCAGAATGAATTTTCTACAACAAAGAAAAATACCCTTTTGTAGAGATTAGAGTGGAGAATCCAAATATGTAATTTTTTTCATATTTTGATTAGTTTTAATATATTTTATTTTAAAAATATTGCAAGTAGGTTGTTAAAATTAAAAAAGAGGCTGATTAGAAATTTTAAAAAAATAGTAAAACATATTAATTTTTTTTTAAAAATATATGGTGCACTAGATAAGAGAGTTCTCTTCAAAAGGGTATATTTTGTTTTTTGAAAATCATTAAAAAATAAACAATAGTTGACATCCCATGAAAACTGTCAAATTCTGACAAATTTGACTTTAAAACGTTATTATGAGAAAAATATACATCAAAATTTGATTTTTTTTCCATGCACTAGATATTGAAGTTGCCTATTTAGAAAAAAAAAAAAAGGGAGAAATTAATTTTGTTTTAATTTATTTCTTGATGTCTCGTGAACGTCACTTTTTCCTAAAATTTTTAGCATTTCAAAATTTGTTTTTACACTAATAAAAAAAATTGAATACAATTTTTAAAAAATCTAAAAAAATACAGGAATAAACTTCATCAAAAGATCTACATTTCATTAGTTTACATCATTTTAAAATTCAAAACATAAAGACCACTTTTATGTGGTCGAAGTTCATAAATTTTTTTGCTGTTGGTCGATTCTTTTATAAAGTGTGACACACTATTGTGCTTTTACCCTATATTAACTTCAAATAGAGTTTACAATACAACACTATCAATCTCCTCTCTTTGGTCTTCAATCCAATAGCACCTATAATACTCTCATACACAGTCATACTACAATATCCTTATAAAACGGGTTGCCTTCTAGGGCAAGACAAGCCAACAAAACCTCCATCGTCAGATCTGTGACCTAATGATGAATGGTCCAGATTTACAATGGTAATTTATATTTAAAATGTGGCTTCGGGGGGTGTTTCCCCCGAACCCCCCTCCGGGGAGCCATCCCATTGGACTCCACAGGGAGGTACCCCTTGCAACCCCTAGATAACCTACATCTGTCAGGTACCGGGATCAAACATGCGGATAAAACAAAATTGCTACTTGGTGAATACTTCATCCCTTATGAATGATTTACAAACAATATTAGGAGTAATTAAACACATAGGATTTACAAGGTTGATGGTACCTTAATCCTAACACATGTAAGAGAATGATTATAAGGAGTTACATAGTAGACTTGACTTTTGACCAAATTGATGATGCATGTTATGATGTGTCATAATGCATCTTTGAAGGTGGATAATGGAGCCAAAATGGAACCCCCAAGTTGGTGAGTTGGTTATGATGGAGTATGACAACATAAGATAATCTTCTAATATTGGCATGTTGATTCATCGTGAGAGTTGGGTGTTGGAATTCGCTATGGGCATTTGGGCATATTTTTGGAAGTGGTACTCTCTCATAGTTAATGGTTTGCTATTTGTGGTTTCCTGATTTGTATCTTCTATATATTAATGCCTAGGATCAAGATGTAGTAGGATATAATTTTGCAAGGGATTATGTTGCTAAAACTTCTATTAACTTGTGTTGGTTGTTCTTTTATGAAGGCTTGAGCCTATTGATGTATTTTAATTAGATTGGTATTGTGAATACATTGGTTTGACTTTTGGAGGTTGATTTTTTCTTGAAAGGGTTTTTCCAGAATAAACATTGTGTCATTGTGGTATTGCTTTTGTATGTATATTTTCTTTTAAAACTAATATAATCATATTTTGTGTGCATTTCTCTCCTAGTTGATTAGTGTAGGAAGTGTTTCCAATATAGCTTCCTTTCATTTAGTATTAGAGCATGATCAACTCTATTTTCTAAGTGCTAGGAAAAAGAATTTTTGGTCTAATCTTGGTTTAAGTGGGAGCTATGTGTATAATATGGTTGTTTTTAGGGAAAATGACAAGTACATCATGATTAGAGATGGGATATTTTAATGGCACAAAATTCAAGCTATAAAAGTTCAAGATGGAGGATCTATTGATAGACAAAGATCTATGGTTATCAATCTCTCAAAGTAAACTTGCAAGAATGAAGGATGAAGATTTGGATGTGTTAGATTGAAAAGTTAGAAGCCTTATTCAGCTTTATTTGGCAGATTTAGTGCTCCTGAATGTTGCTAAAGAACCGATTGGGAAAAGGGAAAGTTGTACCAAGCTAAATCATTAGTAAACAATTTTTTTTATGAAAGAAGTTATATACTTTGAGGATGGGTGATGGGGACTTAGTTGTTGAGCACCTGACTATATTTAACACTATTGTAAGCCCGTTACAGCCTCTTAGTGTGAAGATGAAGGAAGAAGAACATTGCATGGTCCTGTTATATTCTTTGCTAAACTCATGGGACAATCTGGTGATGGATGTTCAAAATACTACTTCAAAGTTTGTACTTGATGAGGTGGTGGTTTCTCTTCTCTATAATATCCCTCATTCTTGACCCTTTTGAATAAAATATATAAACAATGTGACAGGATCATATGCCCATAATAGGTACACATAGTGAGGTAGAAAAAGGAATGGTTGCGACCATATTGAAAGCATCTTCCCTTTTGCTTGATTTATTTGCCCATAATTTCTTAAATATATATATCCCAACCAGAAAAAGGAATGTTGGTGTATCTAATGGTATATCTAGGATTCCATATTATTTACCGATTTGCAGCCAACTCTGATGACATACAATCATCCCATACTACTTGCAATCATCACTAGCAAGGGCTCAAGTGAAACAATACACAACACATAAGGTCCTTAATACAAATGTACACAATGATTGACTCACACATACATAGTGACAAACTAGTAATAGGAAGTGGACGCAACCTACTACATTCAATCTTCCCATTACCTAGCTCACCAACACATAAGCTCATAAATACCCCCTACGAGAAATAGGAATGTCAGTGCATCTCATGCTACATTGTGGATCCCATCCTTTTCCTAATTCACAACCAACTGTGATGACAAGAAATTATCCCATACTACTTGTTTTCAACACTGGCTAGCGTAGGTGTAACAACATACATATTCACAATCAACTGTGATGACAAGCAAGAATCCCATACTACTTGTCATCATTGGATAAGGAGTAGGTGTGACAACATACATCACATGTGTCCATTAAGAAGATTTCCACAGCCTGTTGAACCTATCAAGTTAGTGGATCCTGACATCTATCACCTCTATGTGATTGGCGAAAGTCAATCCAACCTAGTATGGGGTAGCTCCTGGCATCTATCACCTGCATGGTACTGGTGAAAGTTGGCTAAGCCCTATCATACCACTAGGTAGATCTTGGCATCCATCACCTCCATGCTATGGTGATAGTCAGCTAAAGCCTAAGATATGGTGGATAGAATCTAGCATCCATGACCTACACGGTACTAGTGATAGTGAGCTAAACCGCACCTATATCATAACCTGGATGGCTCCTGGCATCTGTCACCTCTATGCTATTGACAATAACTGGCTCATCCTAATGTATGGCGAATAGCACCTAGCATCTGTCACTTGCACGGTATTGGTGACAATAAACTATCTACACCTATATTAGACTCGGTTTCGACATGTGGGTCATCTTTTAGCCAAGTAAAACATAATCAAGATATCACAAGGATTCACCAACATTGGTCAAGTTGACTTAGCTACATGTAACATAGAGGTCTATAAACCAATACACATGGTCTTATATGTCTAGGGGTCTAGTTTACAGGTCAACACTCAATAAACATATTGGACCCACATGAGTTGGATTCTATCTCCAGTCACATATGCATAAACATATACAAACACAAAGTAATATCAATGGTCATTCCATATATTTAGTTGTCACTTAGAAACATAATATGCGTTATACAGAAGTCAAACCCACATTAGTAATATTAGACAATCTTTCTATTTCCAAGTGTCTAACATTTGCATGACACCAATCACAACTCTTAGTATACTATTAACCACCAACCAAGTGTTAAGATATAACACCACACATAGTTGGTGATTCTCATAACTAATTGCCCATAATGTTCAAAACATAAAACTCTGACCATTTTAGTCTAAACAAGACCAAAGTCGCCTTCATACATTCACATTAGAGACAAACCATGAAGTCGACAATTCTAAAAGTTCATCCAATATCATGGTAGATTTAGAGAACCTAACCCAACAACCTCAGATTAGATGAGTTTAGTACTAATAGAGTGCCTTTTTCTAGGTCATACCTATATAGTGGGACTTACTAATTGGATGGTGAGTCACAATCATTTGATACGATTTCAACCTTAGGCTGAAGCATACAAAAGAGGGAAGGTTGATCAACTTTAGGAACACCCCAACATTAAAGTAAATCACCTAAACCATTCCCCTACAAACTTGAGGTCCAGGGACATCCTTCGCCCAAGAACTGCCTACATACCCGCTTCCAAATGGGATCGAAGTCACATGTAGTTCTCCAAGTTACCATAACTTCTCAAGGATCAAACACCTGATTTTTGCACCCAGGATTTCATAACCACTCAAGAACTTCCCTCATAGAAGTGAAATAGAAAGAACACTTTAGAAGGAAAACCATAGAAGGGATTAAAACCAAATAGTGCAACAAATCGCTATTTACCAATACCCATGCCAAAACAAAGCCATATCTCACAGAGTTCCATTGATTACTATTGTATTCCCTAGCAAGGTTCCTTTTAATGAACCCCATCAATTAATAATGCTTAGTTCAATAGGCAGGGAACCTATCTAAGTTCACCATTTAGAAAACATGTACTAAATAACTTCAAAGGACAAAGGCCAGGCTATTTACCTACCAACATGCAGTTCTCCTTGTTCGCATAGTCATATTGTGACAATTATCATATAACCCTTAATACTTACATAACTAAAGAAATTACTAGTTTAAGTCTACCCATTATGCCAAATAGGGAATTAGACTAGTCCTTACAAAGCCTTTGAACCTCCCCAAATTTGGTATGAAATGTTGCATTCATTAAGGACAACATTTGTGACAATTATCTCACTTCAAGTTGATGCCAATAAGATACCGAGTTGGATATGTATATACATTTAGCTCATTTAACATTAGTGCCCGCTTCACCTTAAAGTCATATCAAATAATAGTCAAGTTTGAGTGTCACTCAATTTCATACCAAGAGTTACTAACATTGCTAGAATCAAATCCCTACCTAGAAATTATGCCTACTAGCATGCTCAATATAAAATAATCTCATTCATATCAATCATAGGATAGTGGAAATTAGAATATCTTGATATGGATCCATACATGATGTCTTACTATAATATGATTTAATGGTATCAAATATCATAATCATATTATAGTATGACACCCTTCGTAATTGGAACAAAACATGTCAAGATAGTAAACCATATAATACAAAGTTCATTAATATACAAATTGCCCAATAGAAGGGTCTCATGATTAAAAACACATTCATTGATCTTAGGCTTAGACTTATGAAATAGAACTTTGCATCATATCGTTGTCCTATAATTATTGCTAGTTGGTATCAAACTATTGGAATAATTTAAGATGAGTACACCATATAGGCTATAATGTATTATTTAGCTATTAGGAAACATTCTTATTTATTACTTCTAGTTCAAGCATAATGGAAATGTAAACAATAAGTTACATTATTCTAATCATAATTGTCACATCCAAAAGTTACATCTAGGTGCAAAACCATGTGAGGTTTTATCCTACTAGTTCAACAAGACCGAACAACATCCTTTAGGTACAATGTTACATAATTTGAGACTTGATTGCTTCCATCAAGCATACCTTTGGTGCACTTAACAATATCATTTACACCATGACACTATACCTTTACACTCATTGAGGGTGAATATAATAATGATAGTGTGAGAGTGACATTAGGAAATGCTAATCTACATCTCAGACTAATTCATAGACCATTTATTCCTTTAACAAGTTTAATCCATAATTCACAAAAACATGGCTACGAACACCACAAACTCATCTTAAACATAGACCACATAGTTGGTTCAATTATCAAATATCTTTGCCTTTATGGAAGAGTCATTATAAAAAGGGATGGATGAAAAATGCAATACACACCATAATCAACAACATAATATCAATTTTAACCTTCCACCAAACTCAAATACAACACAATAAAGTGTTTCCCTAAATATACCATATGGTGCCCAAGGTTAGTCAAGACATTTGTTAACTAATCAACACTTCATTCGCTGCAATAACATGTAGTGATATCATGTAGTTCACTACCAAAATACAAGGTATCATCTTGTGGTATCATACAATGATTTGTCATATTTTTTAATCATCATCATAAGAATATTTCTCTTATTCAATATAAAAGTCATTGAAGGATATTTATGTTTCAATTGAAACCTTCAAGTCATAACCAAAGAATGACTCTTCATTTCCCTACCAAGTTATCTCAATCTTTGACAATGAAATTCTATTTATACAAATAACTATGCTATCAATTTTTTGATATACATTAAACTTATCTTCCATAATGTGCAAGGGACTTTGATATTTCTATCTCAAATTATTTAGTTTCCAAGCTAAATATACAACTAGCAACTCTATCACTACAATATTTAGTTCATAACTACAATGGTTCCTCCTAACCCCACCAAATATCCAGCTTGGTAAATATGCTGAGATCATATCAATATATAGGGAACATACTTGAATGCAAAGACATCCTGTTTATAACATGGCTAGTAGAAAACACCTTTGGAAAAAAATGATAGATCCTATAGGTATATGATAGTCACGTTGTGTTCGGCGGATGAATATGTCCTCCCATTTAGGTTTCCACCTGTGGGATTGAAAGTGATAGATATGCAGATGGAGGGCACAAGGAATTGTTGAATTGAGAAGTATATCATGAGGGTCATAGCCGTATCCTTGTACAACTACATAAGTATTAAAACTGAATATATCAAACAAGGGGGAAGATTGTGCATCCAGACAACAAGGGAGGCGATGGAGAGGGCTATTCTTAAATATCATCCACTTCAACTGTTAAAGGTCAAATTTGGCCAATTAAAATAGGACAAATATTTACCACTTTTTGTTGTGAATGAGGTGTAAAATCGCTATTGATTGTTTGACCATTGAAGTGGATGATATTTAAGTAGAGTGGATGGAGAGTACCCATAGTAGGATTCCACATGCTTAAACAATGGTGATCGTGCTCATTGTAGCAAAGCAAGAGGTTGTTGCTTCCATTCCCATGCATAATTTTATCTTCGAGAGCAACCTCGGTGATGTTGAATGACGATGAGTCTCCTTGTATTGCCCACATGATGTCCTTGCCCTCCTCAAATGATTCTCTTTGTAATCTAAAATACTCTCTAAATTGAAAGCAAATTACAAAACCTGCCTTGCTTACTGGCAACTCCTTTACCTGCACAATATCCACCTCTACCTTTTCAGTTTCACTTTCCATACTCATGGATTTTTGTTCTTCTTCATTTCTGCTCCCAAAAATCAATCAAAAAGATTTTTTCCTGAAAATCTCCCATAGACCAACTATTTGTTCTCTTTCGTATAGCCCCCGATCACCCTCGTTTGAGAGAATTCCTCTATCCTTTATGCCTTTCAAATTACTCTATGCTTTGATGGAGATCGACTCTTGTCCCTGTCAATTGAATTTATTAACTAATGGTTGCCCATGCTTCCACCATACCTCTTTTAATGGCCTTTAAATGACCCCTCTCTCTATCGTGGCACCCATACTATCACTATTAATTTGTCTCCCCTCCCACAGAAAAATGGTATTTCCTTCCACCAAACGCCTTTAAGGAAGATTTTTTAGTTTCATTTATTATTAATATTATTATTATTGCCACATATTTTCCATGGTAATTCTCCCTCAATGGGGGATGTGACATTTGAACCTTGGTGGATGACATTATCAACATATACCATCATCCTCACCTATTGTGCTCAACTAAAAAGACTAATTTATGCATATTTGATCATATAATTATTTTAAAAGTATTATGTACTAGCATATATATCTTAAATACATCTATTTATAAAAGGTCTGGATTGATCTATTTTTAGATAAATGCATTTAAGATATCTATGCTAGTTTTAAAAAAAAAACAAAAAAAAATAAGGGGGTAAAAACTTTATTAGAAATTAGAAAAGAGCATTACAATAATAACCAAGGGACCCAGCGCCAGAAAACAAGGCAAAAACCCCACAACATAAAACAACATCAACTATCCCCATGTATCCTCCTATCCTCCTCCAAGAACCGGTCTAAATCTAGATGTAGTTCAGGGTTACCCTGATCCCAATCCTCAACCTTCCAACCACTATCATGCTCAGAGGCCCATTTGGCCAAGCAGTCGGCAGCTCGATTCCACTCCCTTGGGATGTGAACAAAGGATGGTTCCTCCATCCAAGAACTAACCTGAAGAATCCGCTGAACCACCGAAGCCAACTGCCAATTAATATCAGATATCTTTTGCTCATTCAAGAGATTAATCAAAATCTGTGAATCAGCTTCACATATAACTTTTATCCATCCCAAAGCCAGGGCCCTCTCAATAGCATGTAGAATTGCCAGACCCTCCATGAAGTTAATAGTCTTCACCCCCTCATGTATAGAGAACAGAAAAATCACCGACCCAACTGAGTCCCTACCAACTCCACCAATTCCAACAGGCCCAGGATTGCCCCTAGAAGAACCATCAGTATTGATCTTTAAAAATCCATTGGGAGGAGGTAACCACCTTCCAACCCATTGAACCCTCTTTTTCCCATGCCTACAGTTCCTGGAACTGACAAAAGAAGAATGAATTTCTTGAAGACCCAATCTGGCCACCAACTCATCATCATCTCTCTCCAAGGGGAAAACCACATCACATTTAGTTGAAACTGACTCCTGCACCATTCCTAGCATACGCAGCCAAACTTGCTGACCCACCAACTTCTGATCACGAAAAATTTGGCGGTTCCGCTCCAGCCAAATCTGCCAAAGCAAAAAGGTAGGACCCACGAACCAAACTTCCTGCAAAAAGGAAGCCATAGAAGGAGGTCTTCCCATACTATCCCAAAATTCAACCAAAGAGCACGCATGAATACAAGGAAGCTTCCACACCTCCCACCACCAATGCCAAAGCTGCATAACAAAGGGGCACCGAAAGAACAAATGCGAAGAATCCTCTTCTGCTCCCCCACACAAAACACAAATTGAAGGTCCTTGAAATCCTCGTTTACGAATGTTATCCCAGGTCAAACACCTATTCCAAGCCAAAGTCCAAATAAAGCAGTTGCATTTAGGCCACGAGAGTTTATTCCACACCCTTTCCACCAATGAACCTCTACCCTAGTTAGCTTCTGAGCCAATAACACCTGATAACCAAAAGCAACAGAGTAAACCCCCTTAGGTTTATGGGTCCAAGCAAGAATATCCTCTTCCAGAAGAGAACTACAACTCCTACTATGAAGAATCTTGTGAAGCTCAGCACTATCTTCCGCAAGTCCCAAATCTGGCCACACTGCGGGATCCTTCCAATGAGCTACCTCCAACTGACCAAAATAAGCAATAGACTTGAAGTCACTCACCCCAGCCCAACCAGCCTCAAGAAATCTTTGGCACAAAGGAAGAAGGTTGGGGAACTGAGAAGTAAGTGGAGGGAATCCATCCCAAGAATTTGACTAGAAGAGAGCTTCAGTTCCCCGTCTACAAATCCAAAATAAACCTTCCTTGATAAGCTTTGCACCCTTCTGAAGAGTATTCCAAATCACTGAACCTTTCCCCTCAAGAGGGTAATGAGGGAGATCCTGCCGTGGAATCCCCGGGAAATACTTATGAGATAAAATCCTGGCCCACGGCTGATCTTGTTCCACACACCATCTCCAAAATAGCTTAGCAGCCACAGCCACTCCGGATAACGCAGATTATCGAAGACCAAGACCACCAAACTGCTTTGGGCTGCACACAACATCCCACCTGACCAGGCTCCACTTGGAGGATGACAAACTTCCCGCCCATAAGAACTGCCTTGCAAGAGAATCCAACTCCCTCAGAAAACCCATCGGAGCCACCTGAAGCATACATTTGTAGGTAGGAAGAGCCTGCACCACCGACTTGAGAAGCTGAACCCGCCCCACAAAAGACAACCATCTGTGGGTCCAATGATTAACTTTTGCACGGAGCTTATCAATAATATTCTGCCAAGAACCCTTGGGAAGATGGCGAACAGAAATTGGGAAACCCAGATACGTCAAAGGGAGAACCCCTATCTGAAACCTCAAGATATTAGCAATTCTTCTCTGAATGGGGGTCGACGTACTGAAAAAGAATATGGATGACTTCTCCTCATTAATCAATTGTCCTGAAGCAACAAGATATATGTCCAACACCTGCCTCAAGTTAGTAGCTTCCCTAATAGTAGCAATCCCCATCAGGGCAATATCATCAACAAACTGCAAATGAGATTGCAGAGGCAAGTCTCCACCCCATCGCCAACCCTGAATGGTGCCAAGCTCCACCCTTCTTTTCAACAAACGTTCAAGGCCTTCCACAAGAAGCAGAAAAAGATACGGAGAAAGAGGATCCCCTTGGCGCAAGCCCCTTGAGGCACCAAAAAGTTCAGAATGATCTCCATTTATCAAAACTAAGAAGGAAATAGACGTGACACAGCTCATGACCCATTGGATCCACTCCTCACCAAAACCAAAAGAAACAAGGATCTTCTACAAAAAAGACCATCTAACCCTGTCATAAGCCTTAGCCATATCCGGCTTAATGAACATAGCCTTCTCGTGGGAGTTGTCCATGGTGTGGATGGTCTCCGTAGCAATGACTACCCCATCAAGAATCTGTCGACCCACCACAAATCCACTCTCTTCCTCTGAAATCAGCACTTTAAGCCACTTCTTCAATCTCTCAGCCAATAACTTAGAAATGATTTTGTAAGCAACATTGCAAAGAGAGATAGGCCGGAACTGAGATAACCTATCAGCCCCTTCACACTTGGGTATGAGAGCAAGGAAGGTGGAATTCAGAGCACAAAGCATCTGCTTATTCCTCTGGGACTCAAGGACAACCGCTAGAAGATCCAACTTTATGATATCCCAGAATTCCTGAAAAAATTCAATCGGGAAACCATCGGGACCAGGAGCTTTACCCTTCTTCATCTGAAACACAATCCCCTCCAGCTCATCAAGAGAGATATCTTTCATCAGATACTCATTCGCCTCCCTGGAGACCAACTGAGGGATACAAGAAAGAACCTGTGCTTCCTCAACAGAGTCCCCTCATGAATCCTCCCTAAATAAAGTAGCAAAATACTGAGATGCCTCAGCAGAGATTTCCTGAAACGAGGCAAGACGTTCACCCCTATCATTCACCAGAAAAGGAATGGAATTACCATGCCTCATGTCCTTCACAGAATTGAAGAAGAAGGCGGTGTTTTTATCACCTTCCTTTAACCATTTAACCCGGGCCTTTTGCTTCCAATAGATTTCTTCCCGCAATTCAAATTCCTCAACCACTTTCAAAGTCTTAGCCTCCTCCCTTAGAAGATCCTCAGAGGCCCCATTCTCATGAATCAACCGCGTAATATTATTCAACTCCTCCTGGGTAGCAACCTTAGCATGAAAGATTTTACCAAAACATCGCCGATTCCACATTTTAAGCTGATATTTGACAAACTGAAGAAGCTTGAAGAATGTGTACATTGGCGTACCAAAAGTTGGTCTACCAATCCGCCACCACTCAGCCACATGTTCATGAAGAGTAGGATCCCGTAACCACATAATTTAGAACTTGAATGAGGGAGAACGAGGCCCCCGAGCAGAGATAATACTAAGCTTAATAGGCCAATGATCAGAACCTCTCCAATCAAGAATTTTAGATCAAGTGGACCATAAGTCTCCAACCCAATAACAGGAAACCAAGAATCGATCAAGCCTCTCAGCAACACAACTCTCACCAATTCTCCTATTATTCCAAGTGAAGCGACCATTACTTGGCAGAACATCAATAAGATTTAATTCAGAAATGCTATCTCTGAATAATAGAGTAGAAGGCTCCAACCTAGGAATACCACCTCTTTTCTCAGACAACTCCACAATAGCATTAAAATCACTAGCCATAACCCACAGATGGTAAGGAGCTAAGCTATGAACAAAATGAAGATGGGACCATAGAAGTTGTTTACTCGAAAACTCAACAGGAGCATACACATTAGAGAGGAGAATACACTCACCAGTCTCATACCAAGAGGCGACTAGGGATATAGAGGATCTAGAGGACATCCACCAGAGAGGGAAAATCTTTCGAGGGTTCCAAAAGCAAGCCACCCCTCCAGAAGCACCAAGAGCCCCCATATAATGGCATTCACCATATTTCCACAACTTAGGAGCCATGGCTGATGAGCTGTCGCTGTACCTCATCATTTAATCTATTTTCAGATGTCAAAGAACCAGGGCTATGTCCATGGCTGTCTGCAACTAGGGATTCTAAGTGACCAATTTATAGCTAATCCTAAAGCTTAAAAGAATGATTAATCTACCTGCTTGTTGAATAAATGTAATGAATGCTGTAAAACAGAATAAAACAGGAAATGTACTCAAAGCAAAGAATGATAACATGCATCTATCTACTAAAATAGGAAATACTTTTATAAAAGAAACTTGAAACAGTAAAACAGAGATACTAGCCTCCTGCCTAATTGGTGAGAGTGGGCCCTTGCTCCGCACCTTTGAGGCTGAAGGCTATTGCAGGAAATTAGCACTATAGATGATCTAACCAAATTCAATCCAATTCATTCATTTTTATGTTCATGAGAAATGTATGGCTATAACAGAACTGAAATCTCTGAAAATTAGAATAATCTTATCATTATTTTTCTATTATTGTTTCTGAGAGTATATATAAAAAGAGTGATGATATATCACTGAACTTATCTATCAGTCTTTCTAGGAGATGACACCATCTCTTATTTGTACTTATCTATCAAACTTATGAAAGATCATCATGCAAGAAAGGTAGACTTGAGTGGAACAGAAGTCCACTCAGAGGTCTAAGTTTAGATCTTAATACACTTGGGCATCAAAGCCCTGAAAATTAGTTTAATTCATAACTCATGCAAAATCTTTGGAAAGATAAAACTTTAGCAGTTTAATTGATAGTCGACCCTTCACCACTCAGGTGATGATTTGAGTGAAGTGCGGGGGTATTAGGATTGCTGCTGAAGTGTCTGATTGGCGGCTCTGACTAGAACATGCTCTGTTCTCGAGAGGCTCCGGAGATCGCTGTTCCTGTCTGCAGCTCCGGAGATATTCCAGACATTCGCAGAGCTCCAGAGATATTCCAGACAATCGCAGAGCTCCGGAGATCTTCCAGACACTCGCAGAGCTCCGGAGAGTCATTCCCCAAATCTTCAATCTCCAGGTGTCACTGTTCTTTGTCATGGTCTCCGGAGATCATTGAAGACGATCTCCAGAGATGCACAAAACTGTTGTTTCTGATATTTACACCTGCGGATTCAAAAAGGAAGAGAAATTTTGCATTTTTCCATTAATCCCACGCACATTAGTCACCAAATCAGAAATTCTAATCTCAAGTAATCTATCTTAATTAATCACAAAATAGAACAATCTTGCTTAACTAATTTGAGTGCAGACATAAGGAAGATGAACTGAATAGGGAAAAAGAGAGGCAAAAAGGGTGTATTTTATGAGTGCAATTTGACACTCATCATCCCCCCATACCTAAGGTTTGGCAGGTCCTCCTGCCTTTCACATTCTGGATTTGTTTAGATGAAGCAATCTGTCAGTCAGACTATACTCCTGGAGATAGGTTGTCCAAGTAGTTCTATTAGTGTTACCATTCCCTCTGTACTTGTCAACTTGCTTCATCCAATCTTGCAGTTTTTCATCTTCCAGCTGTTCTGTCCACATGGGGAGTGGTTCAATTATCAGAGGAGGTCTGAACTACCCACCTAGCCATTCCTATTTATGCTTATCCATCAGTTTGGATATCATCTTTGCCTTCCTCATGAATAGTCTCATGTTTGCAGGGGTGACCACCTCTCTAAGCTTTTGCTCTGGTGTTAAAATACTTTGTCTTTTCTTTGCTACAACAAGGACAGGATTTGCTGAGTTAATCATAAAAAGTCCAAAGTCAATGGAGCATTCTTGCAAATTCTTCAAATATAATGGCAATATGCTGGTTGCACTGGCAGGATGATAGATGATGGATCTGAATTGGGTCTGGAAAGCAAAAGGATTGGGACATTCTTTTCTGAGGAGGAGCTCTGTTTTTGAATCCTTTTGAAGATGAGCTTCCATCCTTTCATCCCAAATCTGGTGGTTCCTCATGAGGGACATGAATGCCCTAAGCTGGCATTCTCCCACAAAGTGATTGATCATGAAGGCTATATCATTAATGCAGAACCCATGTAAGTACAGCTCACATAGGAAGTTTTTGTCTTCATCGTTGCTTCTGGTGTAAGCAGTCATGAAACCTTCTGCTGTTTCTGTATCCTCATTCATGTCAGATAAGACTAAGGAAAGTTTCCTTTGCAGTATCCTTTCTTGTAGGAATATTGCATAGATGGCACTTGGAGGTCTGCAAGATAGAATTTCTGAGGAGAGGGAGGCCATTTGAATGATTTTGCTCTCCAAAGTTGCTATCCTTTCTGCTCTGGCAGTAACTGCCCTTTGTAATTGCAACATTAGTTTGGAGGCTTCATATTCTCTGCACCTTTCCTCCCAATGAAACAGGGCTTTAGGAATGTCTATGGGGATTGGACCCACATAGGCATCTGTTTGCACTTCCTGTTCACTGGTTGCCCTTGGGCCAGACAGTTCTTGGATATACTCTTCTTGGTCATCTAGTCTGTTATTGGCCCAAGTTAATTGTTTGTCCTGGCTCTGTACCTTTTCAATTAGTGCTGCTATTACTGTGAGGCCATTGTCTCTGGCCATGGTGAGCTCAGAAACCTTTTGTGCTGCTTCTTTGTCTTTTTCTTCCACCACTTTTGCTGCCTCACCTTTCTGTGTTTCCAACTCTGCCTCCTTCTCCTGGATGATTCTGTCCTTGTTTTGGAGGTCTGTTTGGATTTCTGCAATAGTTTGCTTCAGTTCCATCTCCATTTCCACCTTGACCTTCTTGAGGTCAGTAATAATTAAATTCTTTCCCCAGAGCAGCCTTTTCAAATTCTCAATTTCTTCCATTAATTGTTGCTCTGTTGAGACCTCTATGTCCTCTTGGTCAGAGGGATGTGATAGAGTTTCTGCCTCTGTTCCTGTGGCTGGTGGCTGATTATCAAGATTATCCATGGCCACCTGCCCTGCTTCTCCCAATGTATCTGCGTGCCCTGTTTCTTCTTCTGTATCTGTGTGCCCTGTTTCTCCTTCTGCAATGTCCTTGTCCTGAGGGTCCTCTGCTGCTACTGGCACAACTAAAGGTCCTGCCTTGTCCTCATATGTGCTCAATTCAAGGAGTGCCTCAGCGAGCAGGGCAGTATCCTTCTCAGCCTATGAGAGCTGCCTCTTTCTTTTGCTTCTCCAGAGCACAGGTGGAACTGGTGCCTCCGGAGCAGGTCTTCCTTCCTCAGAGTCTGAGGAGATAGTAACAGTTGGTAAGCTTCCTGTCTCTGGAGCACATGGTGGTGTTGAGACTGGACTCGACTCCATATGAACAGATGGTGCAGGAGAATGTTCCTTTTGTTTCCTCTTTCGGACCAGAGGTACCTCATCGGAGTCATGGGATGGCTCATCAACCCACCATTTCCCTTCAATTCCCTGCCTTGCTTCTTCCTCTGTTAATTCCCTAGGCCTAGATCCCTTAGGTGAAGTCATTTGTTGCCTGACTGAGTGAGTCATATATAGAGGCCGTGCAGGAGCAGGCTCTACAATTTGTTTGCCTTTTCTTTTCTTGTTAGGAACAGGGGTTGCAGATGATGTAGCTTCCTGTGAGGGTGATATCCTTTTGTGAGAAGCTGTGGAGGAGGCTGTAGGCTCAGTTTCTTCATCATGGTGAGAGGGAGAACTCTCATCCTCTGTTTGTGGTATCTCTGATGCTCTGACCTGAGGGTTATGCTCAAAAAAATTCTGTAATAGTTCATCCCCATTGGCCTGAGATAAGAAATGATGCTTGACTATCAAGAAGATGAGGCCATGATGTTTCATGGGCCCCTTACCCTACTGGTATTTTTCTGCAGTTGCTCTGATGGCAGAATAGAGGAAATTGGGGATATTTATGTTATATTCGGGGTGCCTATTTCCATGTCTAAGAAAGATGAGCATTTTCATTATGGGCCCTAAGACTATGGAGAATTGGCCATCACAGGTAAAGTATTTCATTAGCCAGGTAGCAACAGTTGCCCAAGGATTTGGGAGAGTGGACCTCAAAATTCCTTTGACCTCATTCTTATTCATATGCAATTGGATGGCAGGCTCACCACAAACAGAAAAATTTCTAATTAAATCTGTATACAAGGTTTTCAGGTGGTGGAACCTCTCACCTTGTTCGGGGAGTCCGGAGATGTGGCTGATAATTGTGGAGGAGAGACTGATTTGGTTCCCTCTCACAGTGGTCTGGTCGTCTCTCAAATTCCTAAGCAATTCGTCCACAATGTCCTCCAGAAACCCCTTGAACTTGTCTAGGAAATCAAGCCATCTAGCAGTCCTTAAAATATTTGCTGCAGCTGCATCCTTTAGAAGACCCGCAGTACTTTCTGGCTCAGACTTTTTCTTGACCTCCATACCTGAATTGATGGCAGTTTCTGTGTTTTATTCTTTTCTTCTGCGATCTACAGTCTATCTGTCCCTCTGATCTCTATGGGCTCCGGAGTGCTGTTTAAATTACTCTGTAGGCTCCGGAGTGCTGTTCAAATTATTCTGTAGGCTCCAGAGAGTTGTTTATCTTATGCTTCAGTCTATTCTGGAGATTTGAATGAGGGATGCAATTGTTTTCAGGCTGGGTTTATGCAGATGGGTTAAGGAACCAAAGCAGCCATAATTGTAACGGACTGACAGGGTGCTCCGGAGGTAAGGTGGCATTAATGCACATATGGCGGCATGCGTGGAGGTGAGAAAGGAAATGACAGCGGAGGGACGTGTCATCACAGTAGCACTCAAATTAGAAAGACAGGACAGTTACTAATTAATGACTAATTAAAAATAGATTTACCTGGATCAGTTTTAATGATGAGGCAATCGTACGCGGGAGAAATGCTGCGCGGCCTTGAAAACTGCATGCGTCGTGGCATTTAAGTGGCGGCCGATATGACATCCGCTTCCTACTTGCATGCAACCTACAATCATTGCACTGAGTGGCACTAAAATCCACGGCCATGGGTGATGTCAGCGCCAGCTTGTGGACACTCCTGCAATTATTAGTTTTCTAATTTGTAATTATGTTGTGCGATCAAGTAGAAAATGAGTCATGATGACCTCATCATAGGAGTTGTCTACTTTACCACTTGGCGAGGTAGGTCCCGCCCTTATTATGGAAATTGTTAGCGTTATTAACAGAGCGCCGGAGGTGCTCCTAATTGGGAAGCGCCGGAGGTGCTCCTAATTGGAAAGCGCCGAAGATGCTCCTTATTGGAAAGCGCCGGAGATGCATTGGCCAATTTCTGGCAACCGATCATGTCCAGAGCTTGATTATTACAACTATCCTGGAGAAGGGAACCACCATTTTACTAGTTTTCAACTCCCTTGGTCGAGAAGACAACCATTTGTTGGTTTTCCATCTTTCTCTAATTTTTTTTTTTTTTTTTTTTTTTAATTGGAAGGCCGCCATTGCTAGTTTTCAACCTTTTTTTTATCATTTTTTTTTAAAATTTTTTTTAAAATTTTTAATTTTTTTATTTTTTTATTCCAACACCGTGATAGAGGAGGTATCCCCTGTATCAAAACATAGATCATCAAGAAACTCTTCTTTAGTAGATGGTCTTTTGTAGAGCTTTATCTGGTGACCATTTACTAAAAATGTGTTTGTACTTCCATCAATTGGTTGCAATGATACAGTTCCATTTTCAAACACTTCCTTTATTTGATAAGGACCCAGCCAGTGAGTCTGTAATTTCCCTTTGAATTCTTTGAATTTAGAATCATAAAGAAGAACCCAATCTCCTTGTTGAAATGTCCTCCTCTTGATATGTTGGTCATGCCATTGTTTCCTTTGGTACTGAACCAGTTCTGTTTGCTGAATGGCCTCTGTCCGAATCTCATCCAACTCATTGAGCTAAAGAATCCTGTTCTGCTGAATTGTAGACAGCCGCAGCCCAACATCCAATACAGTTTTAAGTGTCTTGAGTTCAAATTCAATAGATAGTAGAGGCTTTTTCCCATAAACCAATTCATATGGTGAAAACTTTGTTGTGGACTTCCAAGTGGTGTTGTAAGCCCAAACTGCTTCAGGTAGTCTATTAGCCCAATCCTTTCTGTTCATTGCCACTGTCCTGGTTAGGATATTCTCAAGTTCTCTGTTAGTTACTTCTACCTGCCCATTTGCTTGAGGATGGTAAGGTGAAGTTTTTCTGTGCTTGACTTGGTACAAATCTGTGAATGCCTTGATTACCTGTGAAGTAAATTGAGGTCCTCTGTCTGAAACTATTGATTTTGGGGCTCCAAATCTCAAGAAAATCCTATTGTAAAGGAAATCATCAACTTTTTCTTCCCTTGCAAACTGTAATGCTTGAACTTCAGCCCACTTAGTAACATAGTCTGTGCATACCAGGATATACTCCTTCCCTGATGATGGCGGTGAAATTGGTCCCACAAAGTCTAGACCCCATTGCTCAAATGGTTCCTTTATGACTTGAGGATGTAGCAACATTTCCTGGGTAAAGGTGGGCTGCCCCATCCTTTGGCACTGGTCATAGTGCTGCACATACCTCTTTGTGTCTTTATGAAGAGAAGGCTAGTAGTAACCAGCTCCAAGGATCTTGTGGACTATCCTGTGGAAAGAGTAGTGGCCACCAGATGGTTCATCATGGTATGCTCTCAACACATCAGAAGTCTCCTCAGCCTTCAAACACCTGTGTAGAATGAAATCAGGACCACATTTAAATAGTAAACCATTCAACCATTTGTAGGATAAACTTTCTTTAAGCAAACGTTTTCTTTGTTTTGAAGTAAAATGGGATGGATACAAGCCTGTAGCTAACAAATTGGCTATGTCAGCAAACCAAGGTGCAGTAGTGGATATGGCAAAAAGATGTTCATCTGGAAATTTGTCCTCCACTAGTTGATCTTCTCCTCCTGTATGTAATCTTGACAGAAAATCAGCAACCAAATTAAACTTTCCTGGATTATCAACTATGGTAATATCAAATTCTTGCAATAGCAATAACCACCTGATGATCCTTGCACCTACTACTGGTTTATTCATTAGGTACTTGATGGCTGCATGATCAGTGTGCACAAATATTTTATATCCGGTAATATAATGTCTGAATTTGTTTATAGCATAGATAACTGCCAAGAATTCTTTCTCAGTTGTTGTATAGTTTCTTTCTGCAGAGGTAAGGTTTTTGCTGATGTAATAAATGGCGTGCATACTCTCTCCTTCCTCTTTTTGTCCTAAAACGGCCCCAATGGATTCATTTAAAGCATCAGTTTGTATATGGAATGGTAAAGTCCAGTTAGGTCCCCTTAAAACTGGTGTCACAGTAAGTTTCTCCTTCAAAGTTTCAAATGCTGATTGATATTCTGTTGTCCAAAGAAATTATGTTTCCTTGTTAAGCAGGGTAAACAGGGGAGCAGCTATTCTGCTAAAATTTTCTATGAACCTTCTATAGTAGCCTACATGACCTAGAAAATTCCTGACATCAGTCTGATTTTTGGGTGAAGGCAACTGTATGATTACTTCTATCTTGTTCCAATCCACTCTGATCCCTTTTTCTGAAATATGGTGTCCCAAAACAATTCCTTCTTCCACCATCATAAAACATTTCTCATGGCTAAGGGATAGTTGATTTTTATCACAACATTTTAGTACTTTTCCAAGGTTTGTGAGAGCTTCCTCGAAGTTATTCCCATACACAGTAAAGTCATCCATGTAGACTTCCATGCATTCATTAGCCAATTCAGTAAAAATAGCTAGAACCAGTCTCTGAAATGTAGCTGGGGCATTGCACAGCCCAAAAGGAAGAACTTTGTAAGCGAAGGTTCCCCAAGAGCATGTGAAGGTGGTTTTGTCTTGGTCTTCAGGTGCTACTTGAATTTGATTATACCCACTGAATCCATCTAAAAAAGAAAAATACTTTCTCCCAGCAAGGTTGTCCAGAACTTGGTCAATAAATGGTAAGGGAAAGTAGTCATTTTTTGTGGCCTTATTGAGTTCTCTATAATCAATACACACCTTCCATTTCCCATTCTTTTTAGGCACAATGACAAGGGGTGAGACCCATTGACTGTCTGAGATTGGATATATGAACCCTGCCTGGAGTAATTTTTCTATTTCAGTTTTGACAATGTCCTTTAAGGCAGGATTCAATCTTCTTTGTGGTTGTCTGACAGGTTTAGTATCCTCAGTGTAGATGTGATGGGTACAGATTTCAGGAGGTATGCCTTTCATATCTTGGTATTCCCAGGTAAAAGATGCTGAGTGGGAAACCAAAAGTTGAATGAGTTTTTCTTCCTGGTCTGTTGTCAACCGAGTATTTATATTAAGTGTTTTCCCTGGCAGAATCATGACCTGTTTTGTAATTTGATCCATAGATGTGGTGGGTCCATACATTGGTGTCATGGCATTGAGAGGACAAGAATGTGGGAGTAACATGTGGAAGGTGGCTAAGTCCCTGTAAAAGGTTTCCCCACAAGGAATAATGTTGGCAAGGGTACAATGAGAAGAAACAAGAAGTTCTCTTTGAGGATCTTGGGTGAGTTCCATCACATCTTTGTTGATTAGGATGTGAGTGAAGTCTTCCATTGTATCATAGTATACCTCTTCTTCTAATTCTCCCAAATGTTCCTTAATGGTTACCATAGCCAATGAGGCACTGTTGTTCATGTTATCTGGTTCATCCACCCATACTCTTCCTGTGTAATGCACCGATGGTTTAGCTGGAGGACACAGAGATATTTTCTTTAAATCTATCCCATTAGAAATGACCATATCTCCAGTTCGACAATCAATAGATGTTGCTGCAGTAGCCAGCCATGGCCTTCCTAAGATCAGAGGATAAGCATTTCTCTGGTTTCTAGGTTCCAGTATTAAGAAATCCACTGGGAATTCCCATGAATCTATCACAACAGGTACATCAGTGATCACTCCCTTTGGAACAGCTACTGACTGATCAGCAAGTTGAAGAATTGTAGTTGTGGATTGGATACCTGACAGAGCTAACTTGTCCATTGTATGAACTGTCATCACATTAATTGCTGCTCTTAAGTCGACCAGAACATTTGAAATTTCTACCCCTGAGATGAAAACAGTTATGACAGGGTTCCCAGGGTCGCCATATTTTGGGAGGAGAATTTCTCCCATCAATAGATCCATTACTTTTCCTTCTGCCTATTGTAGACACCCAAATTTGTCCATGTCTAGCAACACCTTGTTAAATCATTAATCATTAAGCCAATTAATTAAATAAATTTTATTTATTTAATTAAAATCCCATTCTCATCCACTTAGCCAATTAATTAAATAAATTTTATTTATTTAATTAATTTCCACATCATATCTTATCCCATTTTATTCATTTATCCTATTAATTAAATAAATTTTATTTATTTAATTAATATCCAACTCATATCCCAACTAATTCAAATATTTTATTTGAATTAAGCCCTCATCATTTATCACATTCCAACACTTGTCCAGTCAATCATGTGTTGTAAGACAACTTTCATTCATATCCTTCACATGCACAATTAATGGAATCTAAATTTAGTAACTTTCAATCCTAGCCATTCATATAGCCTCTGAATCTCCACCGTTGATTGATCTTGGCTAAGTCCTATATAAACACCCTCTCACTTCATATGAGACATCCAGCAATCATATACAGCAATCATATAGCACCTACATTATCATCTTGAGCATTTGAGCATTCACTTGAGCTTTTATCATCAATCATGGCAGCTTTCAGCATTGCAATTGTTCATTGTTGAAGAAGCAGTCCACATCCCTCAAACAAGGAATCGCACGGTCTAGGTGAAGTTATGCTTGAATTGCATTGTTCTTTGATTTCATTTAGGTTAGATTCCTTAATGATGGTAGGGTTAGGGTTTCATGACTATGTCTGATCTGCTACACCTGACTTTCACCTATCACATTTTGGCACGCCCGGTGGGACTCACGTCCTTGATTGACTTCATTTTTCAGAGTTGTTTTCTTTGAAGATCAGATTTTGCAGGTGCTTGCAGAAAATTTTGGTCGCTTCTAAACGAAAATCTGTCGCTTCCGAATCTCTGCGCCGCTTTTAAGCTGGAACAGGCCGCATCTACCTCTCTGGATCGCCTTTAAACAGACAGTCATCGCCTATGGTAAAATCGTATCGCTTTTGTTTTTAAAAGGCTCGCCTGTGATTTTCGCAGTTGCTTTTGACTGTATTTTCCGCTTTTAACCTAACAGTCGCCGCTTTTGCACATAATCGGGTCGCTTTTAATCTAACAGTGACCGCTTTTGCACATATTGGCGTCGCTTTTGATCTGACAGTAGTCACTTATACACTGATGTGAATCACTTATAAACTGAGAGTTATCGCCTGTGCAGGTTAGGGTTTCGACTGTGTTCTTGCAGATATAGGTCGCTTTTGTCTTGCAACAGGTCACTTTTGGGTATATCTGGATCGCATATGAGTCGACAGAGGCCGCGTTTGACTTCATTGGAATCGCTTATGGACTGATAATGCTCGCCTGTTAGGCTAGGGTTTTGTTGTCGGTTGTGTTTTTACAGATACAGTTCGCATCTAGCCCTTAATTGATCGCCTCTAGCCAATACGCATCACTTATGAGCTGACAGGTGTCGCATACTATATTTTCGGCGTCGCATATGATCCGCAGTCTTTCACCTCTGGTATAATGGAGGTCGCTTTTGATCAGCAGTGAGTCGCATCTGGTAAGTTTGGTTGTTTTCAAATCTGTTTCAGTTCCAGTTCGATTTTTGGCTATTAATCGAGTGTTTGCATAGCATCTTATCGATTTGTCCAAGAAAGAAGGTTATCAAACTACTGACATATCTGTTGCAGGTTCGATCGGTCCAAGATTTGTGGTTTTTTTCACTAAATTAGGCATATTTGGGCTTGGTGCTTAAAATGAACCATTGTTTGCTCCGTGCTTGATTTATCTTTTTGATTGCTTGCATGTGCTTGATTGTAACCCAAATTTAATGACAAAAGTATCCTCTCCCCTTGCCTATCAAATGGATCTTGGGTGTATGAGAACTTGTCATTATCTTTAGAGGGCCTGCCTTCCCAGTGTGAGAAGGGATACGACCCAAGCGGTAACGGGCTAAAGCCAAGTCCTTCTGAACCGCTATATAAGAAAAGTGTTTGTGTCGAAAGCCACAAACAACGGGTGCAGTTGCGTTATACCAATAGCCAACCTCCCCCAAAACCCTCCAAGGCGCAACCCTTGGAGGCTGGGAGACTCCATAATGGAGAATAACACTGCCGCATGTATAGCCACCTGAACGGATGCCCTTATTAGTAACTTTGTGTAGTAGCCAAAAACCTTCTATCTGTTGACGCAGAGGGCAAAACCCTTGAAGCGGCCCCGATTCATGCGGTTCTTAGCTGAGGTAGCAGGGACAATCTAAAGGTTTGGAGAGGGTCAAGCCTTATAAGAAACCCAGATCTTGGTATGCATGAGAAGTGCGTGCAAATGTAAGGAGGAGCCGGTGCTACCAAGATCCTGGAGCTACCCGCTTTGAATAGGCGCAGCTAGGGGATTCAACAGATACTGTCCTATCCTAGCCTAGGTTGTATCAGTTTGTGCTTGTTGTGAGTGTGAGTGACTGTTATCACTGTTTTCTTGCTTAAAAACTACAAAACCAGACAACTTTTGGACAAACACAATCGCTTTTGAACTTAAACTGCTCGCACAGATCACAGACATCGCTTCTGAACTGTAGTAATCCACTTTTAGCCTGAACTATGTCGCTTTTAAACAACAGCTGCCCGCATACTGCTTGAACAGAGTCGCTTTTAAACCACAGTTGATCGCCTTTTGCCTGAACAGAATTGCTTTTAAATCACAGTTGATCGCCTACTGCCCGAACCAAATCACATCTGAACCATAACCGATCGCATCTTGTCTGAACCAAATCGCCTTTAAGCCGCAGTTAGTCGCCTTATGCCTGAACAAGCTCGCCTCTGAACAACAGACTGTCGCCTTTAGGGATATCTGAGTCGCCTCTGATCAACAGGAAATCGCCTTTGAACCAACAGTCGTCACCTCTGGCATAGCATTCGCTTCTGGTTAACACTGTCATTCTCTGTTGAGCCTAAACCAGATCGCATCTGAGTTATCATTGATTGCCTTTAGCATCCTTTGAGTCGCATTTGAGCTATCATCAGTCGCCTGTAGTCAAAATGCCTGCCAACCTCAGTCCATCAGCTAAATTAGCCACCGGTCCAGCTTGCTTGAGTCTTAAACATCAGCTTTCAGACTTCTCTTTGATCAACAGCAAATACCTGGACTTTGTCTCCTGTTTTGAGCTTATCAATCAATCACAACTCATGAGCTTTCTATCCTTTTGAGACCCCAACCAGCAAATCAGACATCAACCCGGTCATTTCAATCAGCCAACATCCTTCAGTTTTAGCTTCAACCAACATCATCCTTCAGCTTTAGCTTCAGCAAACAACATCCTTTAGCTTTAGCTCCAACAAACATCAACAGCAAACAATCTTTCCCTTGAGTGTTTAAGCTACCTTTAGGGACAACCAACAACAACTGAACAACAACAACTCAGCCAAAACAAATCAACCAAGCGAATTAGCCAAACCAGCAAACCAAAACAACAACCAATCAACCAACCAGCCAACTATCATCTTTTGGGTCTCAAAACTTTGACAAGCTCAACTTCATCATCAACATCATGCCTCAAACTAGGAGTCAATATCAAGCTGAAATAGAAGCCAAATTGAAAGCTGAAATGGAAGCCAAATTGCAAGCTGAGATGAAACAATTCACGACACCTCTTAAGGACGCCACTCAATTCACAACTGGTATGCCTTCTCATATGTTTATACCTCAAGGATACACTATTGGCGAGTCATCTTCACAATGAATGCAACCTCCACCATCCTTGGAAACTTTCGAAGAACAATCTCAAGATGACTCATCAGAATTCCAAGATACCTATCTATGGGACCAAGTTGAGAAACTCATGATATCTGAGCCTGATCGTTGCTTTCTCCAACTTGCTCGCATGGGTGCTAAACTACCTAAGGACTTTGACATATCTGCTATTAGAGAGCAAGATCCCAACACTACTGTTGTTGTTGTGAATAGACCATCTACTATAGTCACATCATCTCCTATTACATCGCAAACATCGTCCTCATTGCCTATTATTGCTTCATTTGAGCTACCACGATCAAAGAATACTTTATAATCATTGATAGTGCCCACCAATGTGCTCCCTCTCATGTCACAAAATCTCAACATTCCACCTTTCCATGTTCCTCAACATATCTCTCCTTCTACCATGACTGTTTCCATGCCTCAAGTAACACAAGCTGTCCATGTAACACAAGCGCAAATACTTCGAGCATCACAAGCTATTCCCATGTCTTATAGTGTGCAAACCTCTCAAACCACTCCAACAACACATGTTGTCCATGCTTCACACCCATTACAATCCACTACCTCTCATACGAATACCATATCCCATATACCAACTGCTAATACCTCAATGCTATCATATAATCCCAATGTTAGTCTCATTGACATGAGTGATCCCCCCGTTTCTCAAGCCAATCCGAACAATAAGATCGCTTATGTTGATCAACTCACATCCATGTCGTCATATTCTTCCAATCCTTCACGCACCATCAATCCATCCTATGCTACCCAAAGCGTTCCTATTGTCACCCAACCTATGACACATACCAATCCTCATATCGTCCAAAATACAAATCTAATGTTTCTGTCGTATCCACCAATCCCTCCATTACTTACCATGTCACGAATCAAATCCCAACTTCCCAACCATTCGCTACTATCAATCCACTATCCACTTCCCATGTGATGCACACCCAATTGCCGCTTGTGTCTCAAGGACAGCAATCCTCCAACACATACGTATCACATACCAATCCTTTGACATACATTGTGGGCACACAACCGCAACAAACAGTCACCACTCCATATATCCCACAACCGCAACCACAATATATCTCCTATCATACTCCACCCCCTTCGCAACAACAGCAATTATCTTCAGCAGATGTTCAACAGATGATCGATGAAAGGGTAGGACAAGGCAAGAAACCTTTTTCTCTCGAAAACATATGCGCCTGTCCATTTGACAAGTCTCTTAATATGATACCTTTTCCACCACATTTTGAAATCCCACAATTTGATAAATACAAAGGGAAAGGGAATCCGAAAGACCATCTTCGAGCCTTTTTTGTAGCATGTCTTGATGTCTCTTATGACAATACGTATCTTTTGAGACTATTTCCTCGAAGCTTAGCAGGACAAGCTCTTGAATGGTTTTCTCATTTACCCCCGGGCATCAAATCTTTTGCGGAATTAGCAAACAAATTTCGATCACACTTTGCCTTCAACATTAAACATGAGGTAAACATGAATGACCTTGTCAATACCAAACAGCGCAACGGTGAACCCTTTTCTGCTTTTACCCAACGATGGCGTAACATGGCTAGCAAATTATCATGGGAAATACCTGAGAAACAACAGCTTGACATCTTTGTTCAAAATCTTCATCCTGAGCTGTCATTCCATCTACAATTGCAGAGCGCTAGCACCTTTGATGAACTAGTTTCCAAAGGAGTTATTATTGAACGAGCCTTAATTGCCAAGGGCACTATCAAGATCTTTCGCGACAACAAAGACTCTCCCCAAAATTCCAATGATAAGTCTCGCTTTTGGAACAAGAACAAGAATGTTGTAAATGACGGTATTGTAGACGCAAAGAATATTCAAACTATGAGAGCTCCCATCAACATTCAAGCAGCCTCTACACCAAGACAGCCTTTTCCACAACGAAGAAACCAACGCCAAACTTCCAATCCACGCCGACAATTTACACCATTAGTGGAACCCATGGAAGTTATTCTTCAAAAGATACTTCAAGCAGGAGATATTATTCTACCCGATGCACCACCAAATGGCGAACCACTCTTTCGAGCTCCTTGGTACAAAGAAAATGAGTATTGTGATTACCATTGAGTTAAAGGGCACAAAACAAATGGTTGTATGCGCTTAAAACATGTTATCCAAGACTGCATTGATCAAGGTTTAATCAACGTCACACCTTCAACAGCTCAACCTGCTCAACAATCAACATCAAACTATGATCTAGAGACTTTCAAGAATCCACTTCCATCTCATGATCAGACAAATAACCTTCAGGCTGGAAATGCTATTCCGTATAGCTATGCATCATCTACCATTGGCCGCATTGACCATGCTCGCATTTCTACCATTACCGTCCAAGGGAGAGCCCCTGATTGTGCCGTAACCACGCGAAGAGGTCGAGTTACTATTCAAGGAGCACCTCCTCATTCTCCTCGATCTCTCTCTAACTATAACCTCTTGGATCACCTTGGTAAAACACCCGCACACATATCTATTCTTGAGCTGCTCCGCATATCCCCCGCACATAAAGCTATCCTTGATAAAGCCTTACAAGAGTCTTCGGTGCCTAACAATATTAATATCACACAATTCCAATCTATGGTCGCTAGCATTGCAGCCCCTTGTCATTTGACCTTTTCCGACAAAAATCTTCAGCCCTCCATTCATCCGTCACATAACAAAGCCCTCCATATTGAAGTATTTGTTAAACAACGCCGTATCAAACGAGTCTTGATAGATGGGGGAGCTGGTCTTAATATATGTTCTTTGAAACTTATCAAGCAATTGGGATATTCTGAGAAAGATGTTGACACTTCCAAGGTTATTACCATCAGAGCATATGATGACACTGAAAGAGATACCGAAGGTATTATCTTATTGCCTATTCAAGTTGGGCCGGTCATTACAGAAACTCACTGTCAAGTCCTTGATATTGATCTTCCATACAACATCATCCTTGGACGCCCTTGGATCCATACCCTCAAAGCAGTTCCCTCCACATACCACCAATGTCTTAAATTTCCACATAAGGGTGTTGAGGTTACCATTCAAGCTGATCCCAATCCATTTGAGTTCTGCCGTGCCTTTCAAACTAAATATCAGAGTCTGAATCGCATTCCTATCAACACCGAGGCATATCCGTCTTCATCCTATATCAACCCATCTGACCTTCTCAAGCCCTCATCTAGCAAAGCCGCTTCCAACCTCCATATCAAATATACCGAACATGGCCCTGGTGAATACAAACTACAAGAGTCCTATTGCGTTGGTACCCTTCCATTATCCCCTAAATCCCACGGTAAGCCTTCTACATCCAAGCCAACTTCATCCTCCGCTGTTATCAAAGCTCCCCCTACAGTATTCATTAAGGGTGGCTTCTTGGATGATGAAGACATTGAGGACATCAACTCTTGGATATTCTTTGATGAAAATGACCAAGTCCAACTTGAAGTAGAGCGATACAACAATGGGTTTCGTATCATAAAGAACATGGGCTATAAAGGACATGGCGGCTTGGGATCACAAGAACAAGGACCTACTGAGCCCATTATTGTGTCTAAGAAGTTTAATAAGCAAGGCCTTGGTTACCAACTGGAGGTACCGCAACTCAAGGACATTAAGTGTATTTCCGATATTGACGTTGGACCTTCTTCGGTAGGAGAGACTTCTAATTCGGATACTATCGATGACTCCTCCCTTCATATCACCGACCTTTTTCAAGAACATTCCATCTTCATGTTTTCCGCAATCTCTTCTAGCCATCACGATTCCTCCATTAGCCTTTCACTCGTATATCCTGACCTCATCGATTGGGATCAACAGGGGGCACCGATATTAGATACATTTGAAAATGACGAAGCCATTGCAGAATTCATGGGTTTGAGACAAGGTATTCCATTGGGTGATCATAAAGCAGGTTTCATGATGGATTTGCCTAAACTAGCATATTTTGGCAGAAGTATCAAATCCTTCAGTCGCAAAAGTGAAATAAACAAAATTCAACAAAATAGGTCACTAGGTGAAAACCGCAAGGCGCCTCTTGACCGTGAAAAAGTAAAAATAAAGGATGTATCTGAAGGTGAAAACCTCTCTGAGGTGCTTGAGGATGAGGGATTTGATCTTCCTGTTGCCACTAATTACCATGAAAAATCAACTGTGCTAGTTGAAAAATCACAAGACATGAACTTGGGAACAGAACAGAATCCGAAGATTACCTTTTTGGCAGCATCACTATCAGAGCAAGAACGAAAAAACTTCACAGCATTCTTTATGAGAAGAGCTATAAATTTTGCATGGACTTATGCAGACATGCCAGGTCTAGATCCTTCACTTGTGGTACATCATTTAGCAGTATCTCCTGATGCGAAGCCTGTCAAACAAAAATTGCGCAAAATGCATCCACAAGTTGCCTTATTGGTCAAAGCAGAAATTTAGAAACTGTTAGAAGCAAAATTTATCAAGCCTATTGATTATCCAGAATGGGTTTCAAATTTGGTACCTGTAGCAAAACCAGATGGACGTGTTCGTTGCTGCACAGACTTTAGAGATCTTAACAAAGCTTGTCCTAAGGATGATTTCCCACTACCAAGCATAGACAACATTGTAGATCTTACAGCAGGACATGAAATGCTATCTTTGATGGATGGATTTTCAGGTTATAATCAAATCCGAATTACAGAGGAAGACCAAGATAAAACATCTTTTATTTGTCCATGGGGTACCTATTGCTGGGTTGTAATGCCTTTTGGTCTTAAAAACGCTGGAGCTACCTATCAACGAGCCATGACAGTTATTTTTCATGACCTTTTTCATACTATCATGGAAGACTATGTTGATGACATCCTGGGAAAATCCAAGACAAGAGAAGGACATCTACAAGTATTGGCACAAATCTTTGATCGATTAGAAAAATACCAAGTCAGACTAAACCCAAAGAAGTGTGTATTTGGTGTAACATCAGGAAAACTGTTGGGATATATTGTGTCTCGACAAGGGATAGAAGTGGAGCCAGCTAAGGTAAAAGCTATCATAGAAATGCCTCCACCAACGACTCTCAAACAGCTCCGCAGTTTACAAGGTAGGCTACAATCTATCTGCAGATTTATCTCACAACTAGCAGATAAATGTCATCCTTTTCAACATCTTCTTCGTAAGGGTGAACCTTTTAAGTGGGATGAAAAGTGTCAACAAACTTTTGATAAGATAAAGGAATACTTGGCAACACCTCCTGTGTTAGTACCTCCGATACCTGATCGTCCATTACTGCTCTATATATCATCAACAACCGCAGCATTGGGTGCCCTCCTAGCTCAACATGATGATTCAGGAAAAGAACAAGCCATTTACTACATCAGCAGAACCCTTGTGGGATATGAACTCAATTACTCATTCATGGAAAAAGCTTGTTTAGCATTAGTGTTTGCTTCCCAAAAGTTGCGACACTATATGCTGAATCAAACAACAAAGCTCATCTCTAATGTGGATCCCCTCAAGTATCTCCTTTCAAAAGCCCTTCTCACAGGGAGATTAGCAAAATGGGTTATGACCTTAAGTGAGTTTGACATACAATATGTGAACTGCAAAGCTATCAAAGGACAAGTTATTGCTGATCAATTAGCTGCAGCACCCATCACAGATATTCAGCCCATATATCCAGAATTCCCTGATGAAGGATTGTTTACTTTGAATTCCCCAGCACGATGGCAACTATACTTTGATGGATCATACACACAACATGGTTCTGGAGCAGGTATCTTGTTTGTCACCCCTCAAGGAGATTGCATACCTAAATCATACAGAATAGCATTCCCATGTACCAACAACATAGCAGAGTATGAAGCTTTAATCACAGGCTTGCGCATGGCAGTAAATGGGCTATCAAATAGTTACGAGTCTTTGGTGATTCTTAGCTGGTTATCAAACAGGTCTTAGATGAATATCAAACAAAAGACGAAAAGCTTCTCCCATACAAGCTAATGGTGGATGATTTCAAGAAATATTTTGAGGATATTACCTTTGAGCAAATTCCCAGACTACAAAACAGAGCAGCAGATGCCATGGCTATGATTGGATCTCTTTTAGACATGCCATCTAACACCTACAAATGTGAGTTCTTGGTTGAACAGCTTTTGATCCCAGCATTTGAAGTTCCACAATCTGAGCTTATATGTGAAATTGTTGGTCCCAATTCGTTGTGGTACAAGGATATATATGAGTATCTTCACCATCAAACCTTTCCACTTCAACTATCCAACACCCAGCGCAAAACCTTTATCCGTTGAGCCTCTCGTTACACTATCTTAGGAGACACCCTTTACCTTGGTCTTTGCAATCTTTACCTTCTGATCCTCAGCAACATCTTCACATTCAAAGTGATTATCAAGTGCAGCAATCCAATCCAGTAACTCATCTTCATTCAAACTTCCATTATACTTGGAAACATCAACCTTTACCTTAGGTTTGTCACTCTGCACTGCCTTTAACAGTTTTGCAAATCTCTGGTCTTCAGCATCCAGATCTTCAGCTACCTCTTCATACTCTTCAACAGCATCCACTTCATCATGATGCAGAGGCATCCACACTAAAACCTTGACATACAGCATGTATGTCCGCAACCCTTCATCATCATCATCATATTTTCCTTAACACTGTCAGCATCATCATATTTTCTCTGCCGACTGATATCCTCCTGCAGACAAACCTTCGACCTTCCGTCTGTCAGTAGCATCATCATATCCGGCTATCGGCAGCATCATCATATTCGGCAAGCGCAAACATCCTCCTGATGTTCACTGTTCATCTTACCGCCAAACTCTATCTTCATCATCATGATGTTCAACATCATGTTCATCAGCAGGATATAGAACATTCGGTTCCTCCCATATATCCTGATGACGACAACCTTATGCACCTTTCCTTCGATGCTTACGTCACCCTGATATCCTGATGACGATTATCCTGATGACGATGACGTCACATGCAGCTCCTTCAATATCCTGCTGTCCCGATATCCTGATGACGATTATCCTGATGACGATGATGTCACATGCAGTTCCTTCAATATCCTGCTGTCGGCCAAACTTAACATTATCGGCCCGCGATGGTTTTATCAACCCGATCTTCTACCTTATGCCGATACGCTCCTCCACGGCAACACCTGATGATGATCACCTCAATGCACATTCACTTTATGCAAATTACTGCATCATGCTCATCTCCACTTACTCGGATGACGCCCGAAGTAACTGCAGGATATACACAGAAATATCCTAATGATGCCGTTGCGATGGGTTTTCCAACCTTAGCGAATTTCGATCCGCCGAACCTCCTGAGGTGACCCGATCTGCTTCCAGGGCAACTTTCCAGACTCTAACAACTAGCACGACCTAGCATATACCCATGCTAGGGTCCTCAACACCTTTCGACGATGATCCTGCACACATGCACATGAACAAACAGAAAAAGCAAACTACTTCCTAAACTACTGTACATAGCCATTCCACCGATTCGACGAATCAACCGGTGGAATGGATCAGCGAATCCATGTAACCACCAAAACAGCAACTCGATTACACAATGGAGATCAAACAGAAAATGAACACAAACAGGATCTTTATTGATTTCAAAAGATGCAATACAATACTCAGTCTCTCCTCTTCAATGCAATATCTAAAATCAACCGATCCTAATGCATAAATAGGATCTGCTTGCGAGTACTACCGACCCGACTCCAAGCGGCTGGGAGCTTCCAAGCGGCTGGGAGGATCCAACCGAACACACAGCATAACAGCTGTCCTAACAAACTATCTAAAAATAGTAAAGTATGGTCAACATGACCTTATTACATGCATTGGTCTTATCAGACCTTCTTGGAAACATTAACAAGACTTAAACTAACTAACTGCCTCATGGAGGCCAGCTGTCAGGTAGGTGCTCCTGCACCACTTTCCACTTCAACTATCCAACACCCAGCGCAAAACCTTTATCCGTCGAGCCTCTCGTTACACTATCTTAGGAGACACCCTTTATCGCCGGAGTCTTGATGGTATCCTTCTTAGATGTCTTGATTTCGAGGAAGCAAAAATGACCTTACATGAAGTACATGAAGGTGTCTGCGGTTCGCATTCCGCTGGCCCTAGCCTTGTTAAGAAACTTCTACGAGTAGGATACTATTGGCCAACTATGGAAAAAGATGCCCAACACTTTGCAAAGCGATGTCTACAATGTTAGAAACATGGAGATCTAATACATGCACCAGCACATGAGCTTCAGCCTATTGTCACTCCATGGCCTTTTTCGCAATGGGGACTTGATCTCGTAGGTAAAATCCATCCTACTTCATCCAACAGTCATAAGTTTATTATTACTGCCACTGAGTATTTCACGAAGTGGGTAGAAGCCATACCAATGACATATATCACAGGTAAACAAATAGCCAAATTCATCCTACATTACATTATCTGCCGTTATGGAGTTCCTCAAGCTATTGTCACAGACAATGGTCGCCCTTTTAAGAACCAAGAGGTTAGAGATCTTTGCAACAAGTTCCATATTCAACATAGATTCTCTACGCCTTACTATCCTCAGAGCAATGGTCAAGCTGAAGCCTCTAATAAGACAATCATCAAGATCCTTAAAAAGACTGTTAATGAAGCTGGTCGAGATTGGCATCTTCAACTACATCCTGCATTATGGGCATATAGAACAAGTATCAGAACTCCCACTGGAGCTACGCCCTATGCTCTCGTCTATGGCACTGAAGCTATTTTGCCTATCGAGGTTGAGATCCCCTCTTTGCGCATATCCTTGCAACATACTATCTCAGATGAAGAGTACCGAGTATCCAGACTCCATGATCTTGAGCTATTAGATGAACGCCGCCTTACAGCATTGAACCATCTTCAAGTCTATCAAAACCGGCTACGCCGCAGCTACAACAAAAAGATCAGAGCACGCAGATCTCAAGAAGTTTTATCCATAAATCTCAGCTACCCCCCCCCCCCCAAAAAAAAAAAAAGATATATGATAAATAATCCGTCCTCTAGTGAAAACCTGGTAAACAGGCGCCTTGGATAAGTACCATAGTGAAAACCTGGCAAACAGGCGCTATGTGTAGTGACCAGCTTCCCTCATCTGTTTGGTTCGTTTGATCATATTTCTTCATTTCATCTTGTATAAGCCATAATCATAAGCCCTATCGCAATGCCACACATAGCCTTTCATCTTCATCCTTTGCCAATGCTAGCTATCATACTTGAGACATTGTCGTGATATCTATATCTTTTGGCACCTTAGCATCTTGGCCACATCTCTTATGCATTGTCGCTTCTGCATATTAAATCTCGTCCCGCACTGGGGGCATTTGTCGAGTCTTATTTGGAAGTGGATCCTGTTATCTCTAGCTCATAACACATCAAACAACTCAGCTTACAACACAACAAACCTTATCAACTTCAGCCATGGCATATATCCAACGACAAACGTGACTTAACGACTTGCAACCAGGACCCATATCTTCGCAATCTATTCACATTCATCCAACAATCGCAACAAACGTCGCCTGATCAAACATCCAACCAACTAGCGACATCATATAAGAACTACATACAGCTCTATCATTGACGCCTTGATCCCGTGGATACAGGGTATGTAGGCAATCTGAGATGCGAAGGAAGCACTCTGATTCAGGCTAAGATGATAGCCCCTTTCATCATTCATCTTTCATCTTTCTTCTAAACATCCTTCAATCTTTCAGCTCAAATTCTTCTATCTTTCATCACTTACACCATCAATAAAACCCAGAACTACATATTCATCATGTCTCATCTTCATCGTAAATGTGCTTTGATCCCGTGGATACAGGGTATGTAGGCAGTCTGGAATACGAAGGAAGTTTCCAGTACTCAAGCACAGATGATCCACCCCATCTTCTTCATCTTCTTTCCTCATCCATTTTCTTCTCTTTGATTAGCTCAAACAAGAAGCAAACCATGTGTATATTGAAAGCTCAAGCACTTTAACCAATCAAAAGTAAGCCAGAAGCTATTTGTCTGCATGCCTTAAGCCAACATTTGCTATAACAGTTTATCAACAACTTTAGCCTTCAACAGGATGTAGCTTTCCTCTTAACAAGGCGCCAGCTTGATCTATCCAAGAGCACCCAAAATTTGGCAAGAGAACGTGATGACAGTATCTTTTGTTTTATCTTTTGATTTATCTTTTGTCCCTTTTCTATGCCTAATCAAGACTGCCTTGATCTATTTATATCTTGGTATGTTGCAATGAAGTAAGGACTGGGGCATGGTCATATAGCTTTCGTATGCCGTGTTTGCGGAATGATCTTATTCTCTTCCTATGCGTATTGGTATCTTGTACGTGTTGGGATTAGCATCTTACATATCAATATCTCTAGCATCTGAGAAGCTAAACAGTCTCTTATGCATTTGAGACTATTCTATGTTAAAACTAACTCCATACATATAACCAGCAAGTTATCATTATGTGTAGTGGAGATAAGCTCAAACCATTGCTTGTAGCGTCAAAGTCCAACACTAGCTGTTACTCATATCTTGTGTATGTTGGCTCAACATCTGGACCTCATGCGTTCAGACAAGATTGTAACACGCTAGTTGCGCATTGGATACCTCGACACCTTGGTTTCTTATACCCTAGTGCATAACATCCATATGCTATATCAAACATAAGGACTGCATTTCTTTTCATTCTGAGCAATTACTTGAAAGCTGCCAATCATCATTCTACCTATCCATTCCATCATACTCAGCCAAGATCAATCATTTCCATCATCCTTTTTCCTGCTCCTGCAAAAACAAGTGTGTTAGCCATACATAAGTCCATCATATATATCTTTCATTACCATCTACCTATATGCATACATCTATCCATATCCTTACCATTTACATATTCATACATTTTCTATTCATTACCATTTGCATAAACATCCATCCATAATCCATATATAATCCACATAACATGCATAGCCATCATAATATCAACATCACAACCATTACAACATCATATAGATCACCAAAACTGCCATATATATATATATACATGTGTGTCAAATACAAATGTCTACAATACAAGCTGAGCCCTGAAAGAATGAATGTACAACATCGGCTCTAGGCCTCATCATAATACAATGTAAACAAGGTATGCCCTAGCGACTACTGCCAGCTCCCTCGCCCTGACCACCACCGCCACTAGGTCCTGTACCTGGTCCTCCATCTCTTGGTGGCCCCATCACTGAGGCTACTGATCGCGATCCACCTGACCTCCGTGAGCTCGAAGCCCCTGACCTGCTCCTAAAGCTAGGCTGTCTCTGCTCTGCCGGCACAGCTCCATAGTATAAGCCTCTGTAATACTCAGCCTCACCCTGCACTCTCCGCAACTCTGCCTGTACCGCTGTCAACTGTGTGGCCAAGTACATCATAGCTCCATCAGTCCCCAAGGCAGCCACTACTCTGTCTCGCTCACTGGTCATCCCCTGCAGCTGCTGCACTGCCCTATCTCTCTCAGCTCGCAGACCATCCCTCTCTGCTCTCATAGCCTGCTCCTGTTGTATCGCAGTGTCTCGCTCAAGTCTCATCATCTGCTCATGCTGTCTCACTGTATCCCTCTCCCCTGTCACTCTAGCTAGAGCACCGTCATCCTGTCCATCTCCCCCCTGTGCTCTCAACTGTAGCTGAGCCTGATAGGTCTGTGCCTGTGCTCTCGCATGCCGCAGACTAATCACGGCCTGATGCCTGTCCATCTCCACCCTCCTCAACCTCATCTGTGCCCGCTGCCTCCATCTCCTCTCCTCTCTAATCCGTCTCCACAGCTGCTGAATACCAACATCATCACTTGCTCCAATCTGTGCTTGAGGCTGTGCTAATATAGCAGGCTGACCTGGCACCTGCCCCGGCATCTGTATCCCTGGTGCAGCTGGCACAACTGCCTGTGCTAGTGGAGCCCGTCGTCGTCTCCTCCGAACTGGCCTCTCCATCCCAATCTCTCCTATCTCCCCATCTCGTGTCAACCGAGTCAGCCTCGCTGTCGCCTAGTATACATCATACTCTGGCAATGTGCCTGGATCTACAGGACCCTGTCCCCACTGCCATGCTACTGGCTGCAGTCCATCTCTCTCTGCCAAGGCTGTGTCCACCACAACCTCTAGACCCCAATCAAATACCTCCTGCCTCGTCCTCCCAAAAACGACATCACCTAAGTGTACTGCCTGTGCCTCTCCAAACTGTCTCAGGGCTCTCTCTGGCAAATAGCGCTCTATAATATACACGCCGCGTCCAAAAATGTATCTCGCCTGTCTAGCATAAACAAGCTCCGCATCCTCCTCCTCCCACTGCTCACATCCCAACCATGGCCTCCATACAAATCTATCTACCTCATCCAATCTCCGCCTCCAGTATACCACCCCTCGGCGCTGTCGATAAGTCAATGCTCCTCTATACATCCGTGCAAATGGCTCTCCTGCTACTCTAGCCACCCATCCCTCTGGTCTCGTCACTGGGATGTGCTCATACGCCCATACATGTAAAACTGTCACTCCTGCTGACATACTAGCTCCAAACATATACGCACAATCATGCAGATAATGATAGAGCTGTCCCAATACGCACTCTGCCCATGCATATCTCGTACCATAGGAAAACATGCCCTCCATAACTGTCCCCCATCCTACGGGAAAACCTCTAGCTCTCCTATCACCCACTAGCCATCGAATGATAGCCACTACCACCCGCTGTAATCTGTCACAGAGCTCCTCCATCCTCCCCATCGGAATCTCTGAACCCTCTACTCCGATGTCTGGTGTCCCAAACAATCTCCTGAATGCAGCTGGGCCCATCTCCGGATCATAATCTACACGATCCCCATCTATCGGAATCCTCAAAATCTGGAATACATCCTCTAAGGTAATGGTCGCCTCTCCTGTCGGTAACAAGAATGAACTGTGCTCGCTCATCCATCGCTCCACCATCGCTGTCATCAACCCTCGATGTGCCTGCACTGGCTCTAATCGGGATACATGCTCTAAGCCCAGGATCTCTAACATCAGTAGCTCCTCTGCATCTAACCGTCTCACCAGCCGTAAATCTCTCGGATGGGGCTCTCGCGATAACAATGGCGGTAGTACATCCTGCATCATTCATTTACCCTTGTCAGTCCATTCTGTTAGTCATACATATCAAAATTTGCTTCTCTATTTGCTATTCTATCTTCAACCTACCATAAGCGTCCCATTTTACCACATGCGCTTCTTCCTAGCTTATTAGCGACCAGCCTTTCCTTATGCGCTACTGTTTTGCCCAAACGCAAGCTCTTTTTCACATGTGCCCCTGTTTTCACCACATGCGAGCTATTTTACCTTACGCGCTTACTGTTTGCCCATAAGCGAGCTCTATCTCTATAAGCGCTTACTATTACTGCACATGCGCGCTATATTCTACATGCGACTATTTTTATCCTATAAGCGAGCTACATTACTATGCGCGACCCTTCTAGCCTTATACGCACGCTTTCTACCCTATGCGAGCCATTTCTATCCGTAAGCGAGCCAAACTACGTGACGCGACCACTATTTGCTTATACGCGAGCCCTTTCTAGCCATAAGCGACGCATTTTGCAATTTACGCGCTTTTCGCCTGCGTTTTTCCTGTCGACGAGATGCGACCCGTTTTCTCCTATGCGATCTACCCGCGCTCATAAGCGACCAGAATTACTACAAGCGATCTCTATTCCTACATAAGCGACCTAAATGTGCTATGTCCTAACCTACCCGCTTTTGGTGACGTGTGTGAATTAATTACGCTTTTAGGCTATTAATTACACGCTTTTGGGAAAAGTTTTGAAACATACCGGTGCGCCTGCTCCCTCTGGTCATCCATGTGTCCTCACTCGCTCCGCACGATGATCCCTGCGTGGAATAACCATCCTGCTAGCTCTGCCACTCTCACTCTAAGGAGCTCTGGGTTTCTCTAAGTTTCTGAACACAAATGAGCACAAATGAGCCTATTTGCCATTGAAGAACCTACTTATAGTCCTTCTCAAAACCCTAATTCTTCTATGCCACAGCCTATTTTCTTCCATGCAACCCCCATTTCCTTCGCGTCTGCCCTCTGTTTAGCCATTTTCTTCTATCGAGAGCCAACCCAGCCCTTCCTGGTTAGCCTGGCTTACCTCTCGAGGGGGCATCACCTGCCAGTTACACTGGGGCATAACTTGTTTATCGAACACATATTGTATCTTCTTTGACACAACATTCTACTGAACATTGTATCAAAGAGGGGCAAAATGTAGACACCCAAATTTGTCCATGTCTAGCAACACCTTGTTAAATCATTAATCATTAAGCCAATTAATTAAATAAATTTTATTTATTTAATTAAAATCCCATTCTCATCCACTTAGCCAATTAATTAAATAAATTTTAGTTATTATTTAATTAATTTCCACATCATATCTTATCCCATTTTATTCATTTATCCTATTAATTAAATAAATTTTATTTATTTAATTAATATCCAACTCATATCCCAACTAATTCAAATATTTTATTTGAATTAAGCCCTCATCATTTATCACATTCCAACACTTGTCCAGTCAATCATGTGTTGTAAGACAACTTTCATTCATATCCTTCACATGCACAATTAATGAAATCTAAATTTAGTAACTTTCAATCCTAGCCATTCATATAGCCTCTGAATCTCCACCGTTGATTGATCTTGGCTAAGTCCTATATAAACACCCTCTCACTTCATATGAGACATCCAGCAATCATATACAGCAATCATATAGCACCTACATTATCATCTTGAGCATTTGAGCATTCACTTGAGCTTTTATCATCAATCATGGCAGCTTTCAGCATTGCAATTGTTCATTGTTGAAGAAGCAGTCCACATCCCTCAAACAAGGAATCACACGGTCTAGGTGAAGTTATGCTTGAATTGCATTGTTCTTTGATTTCATTTAGGTTAGATTCCTTGATGATGGTAGGGTTAGGGTTTCATGACTATGTCTGATTTGCTACACCTGACTTTCACCTATCACACCTGTATTGTGGAGGGAAAACTTTTCTTTCTGCCTTGAGTTTTGATGCAATACTGTTTGATGAATTGATTTAGTTCCGGTACATCTCTGATGGCCTGGAGGAGAGGAATTTCAATGTTTAGCTGCTTGAGTTCTTGTAAAAGTTCTGATTCCTGATTGGGTTGGATTTGTTTTTGTAAAACCTTTTTCTGGGGAGCATTTTGTTTAAGTCGTTCTGGGTAGGGTGCTAGTTTTTCCATCTCCGGAGCTCTTATCAGAATTGCGTTCTAGACTGTTCTCCGGAGCTGGCTTTTTAGGAGGAACTCCAGAGTTGTCTGTGGTTGATTTTTCTAGCAGTTTTTCGTTAGTAATCTCCTCTGGGGGTTGATTGGATGGATTTTCAGGTTCCTCATCATTGGTTATTTCAACTATAGTTGGAGGAGAAGGTCTTGGGAATGCTTTTCCAGAATGCAGCTGGAGATTATTTGAATATATGGCATTAACTTCAGCCAGATTTTCCTGATCTGTCATATAGACAGCTGCTCCCTGTTTATTCCGTGGGTTTGGTATAGGCTGAGCTGGTAAAGGTGGTTGACTAACTGGTTCATTTTGCGTTTGGGCCTGTGTGTTGGAGGGTCCAGTTAGTAAAGCCTGCTGTTGAGGTTGGAAACGTCTAGGTTGTCCTTGGTATTGTTGATGGTATCCCTGTTGAGGACCCCATTGAGGTTGCATGCCTTGTGACCCAAACTGTGGTGGCCATTGTTGATTTCTGCAAGGCTGGTTTTGCCAGTTTTGGTTTTGCTAATTTTGGTTTTGCCAATCTTGTTGTCCCCAAAGAGGATTATTTTGAGGGCCATACCAAGCTGGATTCCACTGATTATTTCCTCAATTAGTAGGACCCATGTAAGAAGACTGGCTTGGGTACTGATTATAAGGGAAATTTCCACCTTATTTTTGTCCCACATAGTTCAACTCCTCCTCTATCACAGCATTCTTTTTACTCAATATTTTCAAGGCTGGAAGTTGACTACACTGACTGGTAGGATGTTCCCTGTCATAGATTTGACAGATCTCTGATTTGTCCAAGGGGCATTCTCTCAACAGGTGTTTGTTTCTACACCTAGGACAATAAATGGAAAGCGGTTCAGTTGCTCTACTTTGATCAGTTGTCCTGGTTTTTGCTTGAATCCCATCCAAAGTGGTATTTAGTTGGACCAGAATATCTGTTTTTAGATTTGCAATTTCCTCCATCAACTGTCCTATCTCATTCTTCCCCTTAAAAGTTTTGGATGACCTTACTCCATCTTGAGTTCTGGAATAATTCCTGCAGAGTGCCTGTTTTGATTCTTTATCCAATCCTTTTATAAACAGGGTTCTGGCCAAGGAGTGGTTTACCGGATTGCCATACCTTCTCAAGGCAAAATTAAACCTATCCACATAGTCTTCTAAGGATTCTTCCTCCCCCTGCCTAATTTTAAACAGTTCTTCATTTTTATTACTGGATCTGCAATAATCTTGGTATTTTTCCAAAAACTTTGTTTCCATTTGATCCCAAGAACGGATAGAACCCTGGGGTAAACCCATAAACCATCTCATCGCAGAATCTTTCAGGGTTGAAGGGAACAGTTTAAGTTTCTGGTTATCTGATCCATAATCATAGGTTTGGCAGGCTACTTTGAATTCAAACAAGAACTGATCTGGATCCTCATAGGAAAGTCCTCTGAAATTTCGCAGATGTGCTGGTGAGATATTCTTCATGGGAGCATTGTCTCCAGCAGCCAAAACAATAGGATAAGAGAAGGTTCTTGGGGCCTGATTTTCCTCTTCCTCATGATTATCGTTTTCCATGTTTAATAATAGCTCTTCTTCCTGAGGTTCTGAGGAAGTAGGTTCTACCAAAGGATCTGCCTCAACTTTTTGTTGCAATTTCTGGATATAATTGGCAAGTGGAATATTTGTAGGATCTAAGGGATTGTTGTTTTGAAATGTAGGTTCCAAATTAGGATCTAGGTTTCCTTCTTCAACAAGATTTTGTACAACCTCACTGCTTTCCCCTATGGTGTGTTGTTGGGGTGTCTGTTTAATATATCTTCCTTTAAGATCTCTAGCTCGAACCATACAGATCTATTCTAAAAACTGTTTTTAACTCAGTGTCCCTAATTAACACAAACTAGTCTCCGGCAACGGCGCCAAAAATGACGAGCTGTCGCTGTACCTCATCATTTAATCTGTTTTCAGATGTCAAAGAACCAGGGCTGTGTCCATGGCTGTCTGCAATTAGGGATTCTAAGTGACCAGTTTATAGCTAATCCTAAAGCTTAAAAGAATGACTAATCTACCTGCTTGTTGAATAAATGTAATGAATGCTGTAAAACAGAATAAAACAGGAAATGTACTCAAAGCAAAGAATGATAACATGCATCTATCTACTAAAACAGGAAATACTTTTATAAAAGAAACTTGAAACAGTAAAACAGAGATACTAGCCTCCTGCCTAATTGGTGAGAGTGGGCCCTTGCTCCGCACCTTTGAGGCTGAAGGCTATTGCAGGAAATCAGCACTAAATATGATCTAACCAAATTCAATCCAATTCATTCATTTTTATGTTCATGAGAAATGTATGGCTATAACAGAACTGAAATCTTCGAAAATCAGAATAATCTTATCATTGTTTTTCTATTACTGTTTCTGAGAGTATATATAAAAAGAGTGATGATATATCACTGAACTTATCTATCAGTCTTTCTAGGAGATGACACCATCTCTTATTTGTACTTATCTATCAAACTTATGAAAGATCATCATGCAAGAAAGGTAGACTTGAGTGGAACAGAAGTCCACTCAGAGGTCTAAGTTTAGATCTTAATACACTTGGGCATCAAAGCCCTGAAAATTAGTTTAATTCATAACTCATGCAAAATCTTTGGAAAGATAAAACTTCAGCAGTTTAACTGATAGTCGACCCTTCACCACTCAGGTGATGATTTGAGTAAAGTGCGGGGGTATTATGATTGCTGCTGAAGTGTCTGATTGGCGGCTCTGACTGGAACATGCTCTGTTCTCGGGAGGCTCCGGAGATCGCTGTTCCTGTTTGCGGCTCCGGAGATATTCCAGACATTCGCAGAGCTCCGGAGATATTCCAGACACTCGCAGAGCTCCGGAGATCTTCTAGACACTCGCAGAGCTCCGGAGAGTCATTCCCCAAATCTTCAATCTCCAGGTGTCACTGTTCTTTGTCATGGTCTCCGGAGATCATTGAAGACGATCTCCGGAGATGCACAAAACTGCTGTTTCTGATATTTACACCTGCGGATTCAAAAAGGAAGAGAAATTCTACATTTTTCCATTAATCCCATGCACATTAGTCACCAAATCAGAAATTCTAATCTCAAGTAATCTATCTTAATTAATCACAAAATAGAACAATCTTGCTTAACTAATTTGAGTGCAGACATAAGGAAGATGAACTGAATAGGGAAAAAGAGAGGCAAAAAGGGTGTATTTTATGAGTGCAATTTGACACTCATCAATGGCCAACATATTATCTACAGATAATTTAGTCTCCTGAAGAAAAAGAACATCCAGAGAATGATTCCTAACCAAATCACGAACAACTTTTTGTCGAGGGCCACTGTTCAAGCCCCTTACATTCCATGAGAGAACAATCATTTCTGGGGGCATGAAAAATGTGAATCCAGAGTCTTGACTGACCCTGACTCCACCAAAGTTTCCCCAGTTAATTTAATCTTCTCCATAGCCTTCTTCCTTCCCAGCTTGGAAGTCCTGTCACCAACCCCTTTCTTCAGTTCAATTTGCTGAATACCCAAATGAGAGGAGGCCAAAGAGCTCTTCCCCACATTCTTGCCTCCTTTCAGGGGCAATGGGGAACCACCTCCACCACTCTTTGAAGCTCTAATCGAAGATTCTTGTTCAGTCTGGACAATCAATTGTTGATCCGTATCCATTTGCCCAACCCCAATCTCTTGCACAACTTGCATGGCCTCCAATGGTGGCCCATCCTGTCCTGTACCCAAAGTTCCCTGATCCAAGTTCAGCAACCCCGGATTCACTTCCCCCTGGCTGAGATCATCCAGCACCTCAAACCTATTAAAAGTTTCATCAACCTGCCTCTCCCTCAAGGTTTGCTTTTGGCCTCGATTCCTATTGCGAGCCTTGACAGGGACATAGCCATCATCTCCATTACCATCACCCGGAATAAGCTCCTTACCATTATCAGCCCTAGGTGGATTACGAGAAGGCTGAGAAGGTTGGGGCACCACAGGCTTAGCCCTGGGGCACCTACGCTGCAAGTGACCATATTCATGACAAAGACGACACCGAAAAGGTAGGGTTTCGTAATCTAGCTGTTGCACCCAAGTATATGATCCAACACTCGCTTCAATAGAATTTGGCAGTGGCTTGCTTAAATCAATTTCTACGATACGAGCAAAAGTCATTACCTTTTTATACTGCGTCTGTTGTGAAGACCCAACAGGTTTACAAAGCATTGAAGCCACCAAATGCAACATGTCATCCCGCCAACACTCAACTGGAAACCACGGCAACTGAACCCAAATTGGGATTCGACTCGGTAATGCCTCAGTCAGGTTGAAGCCAGCATGCCATGGCTTGATAAACAAACCCACCTGGTTATAAAAATAGGGGCCACCCTCGAAGACCTTATTCCGATTTGCCATGCAATCAAAAGAGACCATAAAAAAGTTGTTCGCAAGGAGCCTAATCTCCATCTCCCCCTCCGGCATTCAAGTCCGCTGAGCCCAAGATTCCAAAAATTGTAGCGAGACTCTCAAACCCATGAACTTGCAATAAAAAGAGTGCCTTGAATAGTATTCAATATCATCTGCAAGCATTTCCATCGGGATAATCAACTTCGGTCGCTCTTTGCATCTTTCCAAACACCCATTAATCTTCGTTATTTGGGAACCACTAACCGATCCTAAATCATTCATCTCCATCTCTGAAGAAAACAACGTATTATCAAAAACATTCACTCCATGCGCCGAAGGCTTCGAACCAACTGCTGATCGAAAATCCAATTTGGGGCTAGCCCCAGATGTTTCCCCACCTTGCATAGCAAAAAACAAGATCCTTAGCAGGCATGCAAACCCCTAGGGCACGTTTGCAAGAAATGGAAAAAGACAAGACCCCAAGGGAAGGATCAAAACTCTTCCACCCACAAGCCACCCAATCGGCAGCAAGAAGGCCTCCAGAAAAGAAAAAACCCACCACCACCACCTCGAAAGCTTCAAAAACCCCCCCCGCAATGCAGAAGCGAGCAACACACAAAGAACGAGCTAGGGCACGGTCACCCTAGCTTGGCTTGCAGAGCACGTGAACGCCATCCTCCAAAAAACTTTATGTTCATGCTAGTTTTATTTTACTTTAAAACTATTTAAGAATTATTTTATAGTTTTAATTTTTTAATTGAACCCTTAAAAATATAATTAATAAATTATAAAATTTAAGAGTTATTTTATTTTAATTTAGAATTATTTAAGAATTATTTTAAGATATCTATGCTGGTTTTATTTTACTTTAGAACTATTTAAAAATTATTTTATAATTTTAATTTTTTAGGTTTGAAAAATATAAATAAAATTAATAAAATCAGTTATTTTATTTAAATTTAAAACTATTTAAAAATTATTTTATTTTATCTATATTATTTACTTTACTTTATTTTATTATTATTATTTTTTATTTTTTAAAGATAATGTTTTTGAGGCCACAACTGTGGGACCTCATCCCCTAAGAAGAACACTTCAAACCCACGAGCTCATTGGCCCAGCGAAGGCTTTTTTGCGAGCTCGTTGGCCCAGCGGGGGTTTGAACTCTGGTGGCCGCCACTACAACCGAGCGACTTAACCACCGAACCATGCCATCATCAGCAATTTTATTATTTTATTTAATTAAGAGTAATTTTATAATTATTTTATAGTTTTAATTTTTTTTTGTTAAGCCGCGGTTACACTCCAACTCTTCTGCGAATTTAGAACCACATAATCAATTTTTTAATAAGCATTTTTGAATAAGTTACGGTTAATTTGAAATTCCAAACCGCGCCCACGCTCGTAACCCATATCAACGGCGGTTAGTTGGTTGGTGCGATTTGAAAAGTAACGTCTCTCCATTCGAAACAAACCCTAATCAACTATATAGGGTGCAAAATATTTCTATCCTTATCGCCTTCTCCAGTGGTGGAAAGGCTATCACCTTACTGTTAGAGACTTAATAAAATCAATCGCCATTTTCAAATTTGAATTCAATCGTCAGTACAAAATTATAAAAAACCAACAAAGCTATTTTTTTCTATCGGTCTTGGACTACATTTTCAGAAGAAGAAACAACAGCGTTCTTCTTATTAAAACAAACACAGGTATGCAATTTCCCTGGTTTTATTTGTTTATTTTTTAAGTCTCTTGGTTTTCATTACTCCTGCATTGTTTCTGTATGTTTTTGTAATGGGTGTAATTAGTTTTGTTTGTGCTTATCATCTTCTTTAGGTTTTTTTGCCCTTTTCTTTTGGGTATCCCTGTTTGATCTAGCAGTTCTTTTTTTCTTTTTGTATTAATTTCTCCCTGTTAGGTGTTTTTCCAATAATGTGTCTTCTGGTACTTTTAGGGGCTTCATTTTTTCTTCGTTATCTTTGTGGGTACATTGATTTTGGGTTATTAGTACTTTTGTTTTTGGTTTTCATTCTTTCCCCTTTCTCTTGGGTGTTTTTCAAGTGGTCTGTTTTCTGTGTATAGTTTTAGTACTTTTAAGGCCTTTTTTTATTGTTTCTAAATCTGGGTTTATTTGGTTCTGTCTGTTGTTATGGCATTTTCTTTTTAAAAACTAGTGGGTCTTTCTTTCCCCTTTTCTTGGTCTTTTATGTTCTGGTGTAGCAGTTTTTGCTCCTGTGCTTTTTCAATGGTGTTTTCAAATTTCTTTCCGGCGGTGGTTTCATCAAGGGGACTGCTTTGTTGTTTTTATAGGTTTTTGCAGTTTAAGATTGTCATATGAAACCTTATTGAAGCTCCCAAAGACGACCTGAAAAATGGGCTAAGCCGTTGCTGATGATAGCGTTTAGTCACTATTTATTTTTCTTCCCCGTTTTAAAGATTTGCCTTTTCCATGGGGAAAAAATGTTGTAACAGTAATACCCATCGAACTGTCTCCTCCCACCTCTGTTCCCCATTGTTTTGTTCTGGATATCACTTTTTGTTATATTTGAAGCTTTTAGCATTACTTTTGGAGCTTATTAAACATTTTAAGAGCTTTTTGTCCTGTTTTTAGTAACTGTTTTTTAGTTCTGTTATTGTTTTGGTAATTTAGTAATTACCCTTGTAAGGCGACTTTCTCAGTTTAGATGCCGAGGGACGTCTTTTCTGTCAAATTTATTTTAAAACATGATTTTTTATATTTATTTTGATTTATTTTTGTTCCTTTTATAAGTTTAAATAGGGAAGTGGATCCAATGGCTGTGCAGGGTCTAATAGCTGTCATGGTGTTGCACAGTAAGGGGCTTTTGCTTGCTTGCTTTTTTTTTTTTTTTTTACATTTACCACATTATTTGTAAAGTTTAAAGTTAGGGACTGATAGCTATTATGTTTTTAGCTAAACAATGGACAAACAGTTTCCTTTTTAGAAGTCACATAAAAGAAACCATTCATATAGTGACAGTTAAGGTGTGGGGCAATACATGACTTGATGCACATGTTTTGGTCTTAACCTTTTTTTTTTTTTTTTTTTGATGTTTTGGGAAGACTAAGCAAAGAGAAGCTCATGTAAGAGTAGTGTTGATGTCCAAAACCCCAAACCATAATTTAAATTTTTAACAAACCTACAAATACATGCTGAGATTTTCATGGAAATTGGACTGACTATTTAGAAGTTTGAAGAGTGCACAATTAAGGTGCACAGCTGGATTTTGTATACATGATGAATGTGGTACTTTATCTCATGTCAACATTAAATCATGTCCCCTAAAGATTTAAACCTATTGTTTTTCTCTAAAAGCCCCAATCATAAACTGCTTGAGCTTATACCATGTCTTTTTTCTATTTTGTTGCTGTCACTCTCCATTTGGAAGCCTGACTACATTTAATTGCTTGAGCTCAGCCTATCTCATTTTTGTTTCTATTCTTCTGCTGTTCTCCATAATTTGTTCACATCAATTTTATGCATCCTATATATTCTATTTAATTTTCAAATTTCCATGGCTCTGCATTTTTGTTTTCTGAGAGATTTCACCGTGACAATTCTTCGTATTTTTGGTTATGTAAAGAAATAACGGAAGGAAATCCAGAAGAGTAACAAACTGAATAGAATTATTATGTTTTTTATTTTTATTTTTTATTTTATTTGATGTCATTTTTTATTGGAACAGGGTTTCCTTCCACTTTTTTTTGGGTGTAGTTTTTTGGCTTCTTAATCACGTCTCTGTAGATTCGGTTTGGTAATGTATTTTTAACTGAAGATTTCTATTTTTGAAAAAATCTCTGTAATGTTGTTTATTATATTTTAAACTTCCACAGTTCTTGATTTATGAAATGAGATTGTTGGAAAAGAAAAATGTTAAATAGTTTTTAGAAATTAGATGTTTTGGAGAAGTTTGTGAGAATGATGTTACATGTGCCATTTTACCAAAACACCTCAAAGTTTTTGTTCCCAGAAAGTTAATTTTAGTGCATTGTGTGTGTTTTGTGCCCTCTTAAATTCAAGGGTGACTGGAATTTGAACTGTGGCTTTTAAAACTACTTTTTATATACTTATACCCAAGCTACCAAACCATTTTGTATTTTATTTGGCAGCCTTTATTGCAGAGGGGTTGCTATTTGTAGCTTGGCTTTGAATTGTTTATTTACTATACTGGCACATTTAACTTGTAGTTTGGCTATGTTCAGAGGGTCTGGAATTTGAAACTTGGTCTTGAAATTGGTCCTGTTTTATTGCTTTATTAGGTGAGGTAAGAAGACACAAGCCTTCTTTATTGTATGAAACAGGGGTTTATCTTAGGGATTATTGTAGTTTCTCGATAATCTATGTAGCTTTAGTCCAACACCTTTTATTCTGTTTTCTGGCAGGGGTGGTGTTAAGCCGTGGACAAAATGAAGGGAGGAAGTCATAAGAGACAAGTAAAGAATCCTAACAATAATAAAATTCGGAATAGACCTCCACTTGCTGAAAATGGAGAAACTGTTCCAACAAGCAGCAACTCTGTTGCTCATCTGAGCAATGATGATAAGATATCCAACTTGCAGGGCCTTAATAATCTTCTTGTTAAAGATATTGCAACCTTAAGAGAAGAAAGAGATGCCCTGTTAAAGAAGGGAAAAGAAGCCCAAGATGCACTTTTTGAATCTGAGAAAAGGTTGAATGAAGAAATTGCAAAGAAAGAAGATGAAATCAGAGCAGTAATTGAAGAAAAGAATAGCTTGGAATCTTATATTATGCAGTTGAGAGAACAATCAGAAGTAGCTTGCAGTTCTTTTGAAGCTGAGAGAGTTGAGCTTTTATCAAAGTTCAGAGAGGAAGCACAGATTTCCCTTGATGCAAAGGTTGCTGAGGTTGAAAAACAAGTGCAAGAGCGATTGAAAGAGGAATTTGAAAAAGAGATTATAAAGAAAGAAAACGAATCACAAGCTGCAATTTTTGAAGTGAAGGAATATGTTAAGGTGTTAAAGGAAGACCTTGCAAAGAAAGAAGATGAATGCCAAGCAATGTTTTTAGAAAGAACAAATCTGGAAGCTAACATTTTGCAGTTGAAGGGACAAATGCAGGCTATATCTGAAGAGTCAGGGGCAGCTCGGTTATCTTGGGAATCTGAAAAAAGCAAGCTTTTATCACAGGTTGCAACAAAAATAAAGGATATTAAAGAGATGGGTAGAAGTCATGAAGTGTTGCAGAAGGCATGGGAAGTTGAGAAAGAGAGATTGTTGTCTGCATTGTGCATATCTGAGGAAAAAGCTGCAGACATTTTGAAGAAAAGTGAAGCAGATGTCTGTCGATTGAACCATAAATATGAAAAAATGTTCATTGATTATGATTCATTAAAAGTCCAATTGATCGAGGCTAATGACATGCTTGCTTCTATCAAAGATGAGAGGCAGTCACAAGAAGCTTTGTCAGCAAAGAGGTTGGAAACTTTGCTTATAGAGAATAGAACATTGAAACAAAACATCAATGAACTTCAACACATGGTCAGCGAAGGTAAGAAACAATGCTCACGGTTGAAACACCAATATCAAGTTTCTGAAAATTCTCTCAAACAAGAAATTGAACGACTACAAACAGATACAGACCACACAAAGTCTTTACTTGAAATCCAGGTTGGAAAGGGTGAAGAACTGATTGTTGAAAATGCTGGACTTGACTACGAGATTCAAGAGTTGAGGAGGAGTCTGGAAGAGATGCAAGGAACGCATGCCAAGGTGGTGGAAGAAAGGGGATTGCTTATGAAGGAGTTTGAGTCACTGCATACAGAATTTACAAGAAAATGTGGTGAATTGGATGAAAAAGAGTTAAAAATGTTGAATGAGATTGAGAAGCACAGAAAGGAGATTGAGTCATTGGGTAAGGATAAGGCTTTCCTTGAGAGTGAGAAAGTCTTTGTTGTATGGAGGCTTGAGGAAGTAACCCTGAGATCTGAGGAAATTCACAAAAAACTTTTGCAAAGTAACAAGAGAGTGCTAGATTTAGAGGATCAGGTATCAGAATTGCATACAAATTTAGCGACAGCAACTTCAGCATACAACTCGGTAACAGCCGAGCTGAACAAGGTCAAAGACAATGTCAATGAACAGCTGGGAGAATTGTCTGTTGAAAATGCACAATTGAAGGATAAGAATCAACAGTTGAATAAAAGTCTTGCAGAGGCTACCGAGAGAGTTGAAGAAGTTCAAGAAATGAATTTGTATAGCGGGAGTGTGAGAGTGTTATGCTTAGAGGATCAGGTATCAGAACTCTTCACAGAGTTGGCAAGAGCAAGGGCAGCATATGATGAAGTTACAGCCCAGTTAAGGAAGATTGAAGAAGATGCTACGAAACAGGCAAATGAGCTACGTGAGATCTCAGAAGAAAAAGAGAAATTACATGGAGATTTGATGTCAAAGATTACAAAAATCGAAAAACTCGAACAGGATTTGTTCTCTGCGAATTCCTCCTTAAAAAAGTTGTGGGAAACTTGCATTGCTGAAGGGCGACTAGTCAATCTGCAAAGTCAGTTTTTAGCTTTTGCAGAAGAAAAGGAAAGTCACAGTTTTGATTTTTTGATTCAGCTTCCAGTTTTTGCAGAGGCCTTGAGCAGTGATTTAAGTGATTTGCAATATCAGGTTTCAAGACTTGCCGAAGATAAAAAGTGCCTTGAGGAGAAAAACAATTCTCTTCTTGCTACAGTGGCACAGCTTACTCTAAGTTCAGCAGAAAAGAGTCAGGAGGGAATAGAGGAGTTAGAAAGCTCTTTGGATAATTTCAACAATGATATCAAAGGCAGAGATATTAAAGCCCAGAAATTGTTCCCAGGGCATCAACATTCGGGCCCGGCTGAGAATAAGAAACGAAGGAAGATGCATCTTGACATTGTATGGCCTGCTTGGGTAGCGTCAGCTGGTGCGTTGGCTGCAGCTACAATTGCTGCTTATCTCAAGTTTTCAAAATAGGACTCATTGTGACATTAAGGTCTGCATGCCGTTTTCTCTCTACTCAGCTTTAGTTTAACCATCAGGATATTGCAATAGATTATTCAGTTGGTTTGCTGCTGAGTTGTCTATCAACTGTTATGCTTGACGATTTAGATCAGTTCATTAACAGATACATATTGTTTTTCAGCTAACAAAATGTAATCCAGTTTTAATGATTTTCTGTTAAAAGTAACAAGTTCAATAATTTGAAGATGGTCAGTTGTGATAATATTCGGCCATGAGTGCATTATTGATGTTTATTTGCTTTCTCCCTCTTTCTTTCTTTTGAACAATAATGTTTTGGTGCTTCTGTTCATAAACTTCATAATATATAGGTAAAACTGTAGACAATACATGAGTGTGTTATCTTATATTCAAAATAGACTTATCCCAAAGCTTTACAGTTTGAAAAAATCTATAGAATCTCATCATATTTGTCAGGCACATTTTTTGCTAATCATATTTGCTTGTCTCTTCCTCAAAATCTGAAATCTTGATCTCTGCTATCTTAGTGTAAGTTTTAGAGGTGAGCAGCAACTGGTCTTTCAATATAATGATATTGATTTCACTTCATTCTGTATATGTAACTTGAAATGTATGGCCTATTTATGATGCTCAATAAGTCTGGTTGCAAACTTCCTTATTGTACTAGAGCTCTACTTGATAGAAGAAAATGTATGGCCTATTCATGAATCTCAATCATGTTAAATAATTAACCTTCTTCTTTGTTTAGTAAAAATGTAACTATCTTGTATGAACCTGTACTCGCAATTGTATTGAAATCGTTTCCTTAAATTGGATAGCATTGTGTAAATTAGTTATTTGCGTGAGACTTATCCGGGCATGGTTGGATAGAAGAATAATAGTCTTCTTGTGTTGGAAATCAGTAAGTTGCATGATTTATTAGTGAAAATAATCACCTTAAAAAATTGATATAAATGGTAAACAGTAATTAGATTTAAATTATTGAGCTGAGACCAACATTTTTGAATGATAAAGAAGGTTGGGATTTGTGTAGTGATATTTGTTGTTCTTGAATAGTATCACTTTTGTAGTAGTCAAACTGTTTTTCTTTTCTTGACCTCATAAAAGGGTTGCAGTTGAAAAGTATTAACGAAACAAAGAAGTTCATTGAATTCAGACGATTGTTTAAATAGTTTTTATTAATACTTATTTTTGTAATGGTGAGATTGGCATTTCTATGCTATTTCTCATTTAGTTTTATATTTATTTGAATAAATGTTTTAAAAATAATGATAAACAATATAAACTTTTGTAAAGTTAGGTCAATTTATCTAGTTTTATATGTTAGGAGTGAATTTTTAACTATATGTGTTGTGGCAAAGCTTTCATATAGTGAGACGAAAGAGTCCTTGCATTCATAGACAAACACAAACAACAAATCTTTGGGGCATTCAAGTGTTATAGCTACTACCACCACTTATTAGATACAAGGAGAATATGGATTTCTCTCATTGATTTTGTTGGTACTTGAGAAGCTCTAATAGACAAGGAATCTACACTAACAATTATTTCTCTCATTGATTTTGTTGGTACTTGAGAAGCTCTAGACAAGGAATCTACACATTAACAATTATTTTTGAACAACTACATGGAAATCTTTGGAGAAGATTGACTTCCTCTTCTATTTTACACCTAAGACTAGATTAATTAAATACATGGCACTACTATGGATAATATAGAATAGAAAACTACTCTAGCATCTAGCTTGCCTTAGTTAACTAGTAACAGAAAAGGTATAGAAGGAGGTTTTAAGGGTTTAGAAAAGAGATAGGGTTAAAGAAATGATTGAAGAGGGTGGGCAAAGTAGTGTCAAAGAAGGCAAGATGTTAACTTTCTCTACAATACACAACCAACTTTTGTTTATGATTAGACATGCCTATGGTGGAATTGCTTCAATGTAAATTATGTAGACCTATCTATAGTAAAATCATATAAATTGACATCTATTCACAATATCAAACTTGAGGGCACTCTTGTGGACAAGTAGCAAAAAATATAAAATGTTAAAACACTCTCATTTCTAACAAGTTAATGGATTATGACCAATCATTTTATTAGTACATAAAGCCAAAGATCATATATTAGAAAGCTAACATATATTTATATTAGGGCATAACCATTATTTATATGGCCACAAGAACCCATGTGCAATTGCAACCAAAGAAGTCCAAGAGTATTTTATAAAAGAATAAAAATTAAGAGGAGAATGGGCATAGATGTTGGGAGAGCATCAATATTTGCTAGATAATTTTTAATTGATACTAGATCAATGAATGAGAAATGACATGCACAAGTAGTTAGAAACTTTAGTCGTAGACAACTAGAACTATGATGGCTTCCTTTGCATGCATGTTCTGTCTATTATCTCTAAGAGTAGAGGGCCCATGTGATCTAGTGGAGAATGAATCCTAGCCATATTCACAATGAGTATTAGGTAGTGTCTTCTCTTGCATAATTGCAGGTTTCTTGAAAACCTAGTATGCTCTTCTGTTGCATCTTCAGATGATTTGGAGAATAAAAAAAGTTTGACAAAAATATTTTAATTTGAGGTTTTGTATGTGTTTTGTGAGATCTGAGTGACTGTATCATTTTTGGTTATATTGGCAACATTTTTGGTTATTTTAATGTGTCCAAGAGGCTCGAGAAAATCAAGATTGACTTCTTTCCATCTGATTTGGAGATCGTTTGATAAAGTTGCGGAACGAGGGTTTTAAGCTTGGATTTGGAAGATTGTTTCTGTTTAGAGCATTTCCAAGCCAAAAGGACTTTGCCATTGCGTCCTAGAGGCCTCTTAGATAAATTTTGACACATTACATGTTTTTTTGTTGTTGGAGGCATTTTTTCTTTAGACAAAATAGTTTGAGGATTGGATAAACCAATCTGCCTTTGGATTGTAGTTCTAGGGAATGTGGAGAGGAAGAGAAATTGGGACCATGTTTGTGTTTGGAGATTCTTATGCTAACATAGGAAATCACAACTAGCTAGCCATTGTATATAAAACTCCATACAACACCACTTTTCTTGGATAGCCCTCCAAATGCCATTTAGATGGAAGAGTCCTCACTGACTTTGTTGGTATGTCTGTTTTTTAGTTGCATATGACCAATTTCAATTTTTTTTAACATTTCTTAGATTTTTTTGGGAGGCATCTTTTTTCAACATGAGCATACTAGTTCCATACAATCATAGGAAGGGGCACCCAAATCGGTTGCATTCAAGCATAATTTTGCGGCTAGAGGAACTGGGATTTTTGATATAGTGCCTAGAATGCTAAATGCTAGTGGTCAAATCAAGCAATTGTATTAATTGATAAAGAATGGAGTGTGTATACATAATAGGCTAAGACACTTTGTTATCATGGACTTTTGTCTATATGCATTCATTCAAAGGTGGATCTAGATAGGATTTGATGATATATTTCTTTCCAAATAGTGGCATTTACTACTACTGGACTTGAAGGTTCAAAGGCAACATTCAATGGCTCCCTTGCTCAAACGACCTTGGAAGTTTGTACCCAAGGCATTCCATGAGGCATGTCCCTTGAAACACCACTATATGTTGTTCTTCCAATTCTTGAATTTGACAATGCATGCAAATGGCTAGAAAATTTTACCTTGATAGGGTATTATTCTGTGGGTATGGTCTCCCTTGAAAGCATGCTGAAAAATTAGGTCAACAGGGCATGGACCCTGCATGGGATCTGCCTAAACCTCACCAAGGGGTTTTTCTTTTGTATTTTACTGAAGCCAACCACATTGAGGCTATCCTTAGTTGTGGCCCTTGGCTTGTCCATTCCTCCCTTCTTGTGTTCAAACTCTGGACTCAAGAATTTGTCATCTTTGATGAAAAGTTATTTTGAGTCCTTGTTTGGGTTGAGTTTCCTAGGTTACCCTTGCCATACTAAAATTTCTTGATCTAGATAGCCTCTTCTTTAGGCTATGCGATTTGTATGAAACCTAAACAGTTCCATTTGGCTTCTCCCTAGCAGTGAGTTTGTGTGGAGGTGGACCTCTTCAAGGATATCAAAGAATTGGTTGACATTCAAGTTGGTCAAACCAAATACACATAGTGTGTCCAGTATATCAACCTATTGAACACCTGCTATTAGTGCCAGTCTTTAGAGCACAAGATTTGGGATTGGCCTTCACGACCAAAGCCTTCTACACAACCCTCTTTTGGGTCACCACCTTCTGCAAAAGAAGAGGAAGGTTGGTCTATTGTGGTTAAGTGTAAAGCTAAGACTTTTGGCAACCCCAAGCTTCCTCCCAAACCTTTTGGTTCTGGGACTTAGGATTTGAAGAATGTTTCAAAACCTCCAAACACAAGAAAATCCCTTGGGGGTAATTCTGGTGAGGTAATAATTACAAACACCCCGCTAGTGGCTTCAACCTTGGCTTGACTGCTAGCTATTAATGCCTAACATGCTTCCCCTCCTTCTATTGGACTAAGGAGGTCTCACAACCGGTTAGGGAAATTGGAAGATGGAGAAAGTGTGTCAAAGAAGTGACAACCAATCTAGCTCATCTTCAAGATAGGAAACTTTGAGGCAAATGATGTCATGTTATAAAATAATTATTCTTCTATAGAGGAGCTGGATAATGAGGAAATGACTCTCGATACTCGTTTATGAGTTGCATTTCTTGGAATGTTTGAGGTCCTAACAAATCGCCCATGAAAATAACTTAGTTTGTGATGCTTGACTTCAATATCCAGGTTTAGACATTCTTTGTTTACAAGAGGTTAAAGTATTTGGTTTTTTTCTCTTTGTTGCTTGCTATGTTATTTGGCCTTCTAGTCATTTTATCTACAGTAACCATGAAATTGGTTAGGGTGGAGCTATCACACTTCTTTCTCCTACACAGCATCGACATTTGGTTGATCAAGGATGTTACCCCACTAATTGTGCATTGTGGGCTCTTTTCAATGTTAATAATCATTCCTTTGGTGTTATTAATGTTTATGCTTCCAATGATGTCATGGAGAGATCTTCCCTTTGGAGATGGAATGCTATTTCAATTCCTATTGCCACTTTAGTTTTGTGTGGCTATTTTAATATGTTGGCTTATGATAAATGTGGGGTCTTGCCTATGCATTGGACAATTGGTGAAAGGGAGGCTTGGTTTTTCATGCACAATAATTTGTGGCTTTTTGATCCTAATGTTGGTTGCCACCAAGATCATATGATGTGGTACACTTGCATCAATATTAGAGCTGGTCTTGACAAGGTTTTAAAGTAGCTTGATTAAGCCATGATGTCATCCCAATCTTTTTTCCTTTTGCCAGCTATTAGTCCTTGCTAGTGGAGCCATTGTCCTTTTTGACCACTGGGTGTATGCATGGAGTTGTGGGACCAAAAAGTCGCCACATGACTTTTTGGTCCCATGCAGACTATAATGCAAGTGCGTTATAACGCGCTCGCGTTATTGTCTACATAAAACAAAAAAAACACATTTCCTTCATACCTGCGGCCAAAACTACAGTCTGGCAAGGAAAAAACTAGTTAAATAGCGCGAGCGCATTTAAGGAAGGGCAAATCAAGCAAGTGTTAAGAGAGATCGACGTTTTCACGATGCCATCTCGTCAAACCCGCTCCTGAAGATGTCGTGAAGCAAATGTAGATGGTCTAGCAGCCGAAGAAGGTAGGGTTTGATTAATTTTTGTGAGTTTGAAAAGATTTTTTGACTTTTGCATTGTTTGATTAGTTTTTTATATTGAACATATAGTCAATGAGGCAGGAAAGACACAAATCCAGTTGAGAAGCGTCAAAACAACACTGAAAACTCTCAAAACCCTCAAAATCCCTGACCTTCACATCCTTGCCATGCAAGAGATACACAAGAAAACTATTTAGGACAAATAGAAGAAAATAAAAAATATCTTCAAACCCTAATTGAAATGTTAAACAATCCAAGTGCAAGCACCGATTGTAGGAGAGCGCTTGCGAAGTCATTAGAGATGATTGTTTCTTACATCGAATTGGTGACAAACCAAATGACCGAATTTCATGACTATAGGGAGAGGTGTTGGCAATATTATGCTGACAAATTATCTTATGAACAAGTGAAGGATGAAAACATTACAAAATCTGAATTATTTTCACACTTTATCAATCCTAAAATTGGCCAAAGATTAGAAGAGAATTGCAAACGCTTCCCTATTCATTGGTGTAGGAATGAAGATATATCCTAAAACTTTTGGGATAGATGGTACATGGTGTTTGACAAGCACCCATGCAACAACAATGAGGTGCCACAATATTTCTTGAGGAAACTCCATTGCAAGTTTGTCCTCAAGAAGATTCCTAATTATTTTGAAATTCAAGAGTTCTAGGGCAGAGGTGGTGGCTCTGCCCAAGATAGAGAGGGGGCATAGTGAGACCAAAACCGTGTCCCTAGACCCCTGATGAGACCAACACATGTGTCACTCCCTTCAACTTTGAAGGAGAGTGTTGAGGTGGAGACACTACATTCATTGAGTGCTCTCACGCAGTCTCTAGCACAACACAATGATGATCTCACGTAGACCAATGAGGGTGAAGTCAAAGCAAATGGAACAAAGACACCTTATGAGCTGTGGTATGGAAGAACTTCTATCAAATATTTCAAAGTTTTTGGAAGCAAATGCTATATTAGAAGAGATGAAGAATTAGGAAAGTTTGATGCTAGATGTGATGAAGACATATTCCTTGGGTACTCTACTACAAGCAAAGCTTACTGGTGCTACAACAAAAGGTTAAGGAAGATTGTTAAAAGTGCAAATGTAAAGGTAGATGAAGATATTTAGAAAATCTCAAAGCCTAGTGGACATGAGTTAGATGAGTTTGCTGATATGGAAGTAGTTAAAGAAGTCAATGACAAGGAAATTTAGTTTGATGAAGAAGAAGCTCCGGAAGGAATTCCTAAAACCCCCAAGTATGTGCAAAGGAATCACTCAAAGGATCAAATCATTGGTGACAAAAGCAAAGGAGTTTTAACAAGAAGAAGAGTTGCAAAAGAACAGGTAAATTTATGTTTAATTTCAAAGGTTGAACCTAAGATAGTTATTGAAGCATGTAAAGATGAACATTGGGTCAAGGCTATGGAAGAAGAATTGATGCAAATTGAAAAGAACAAGACTTGGGAACTTGTCCCCGGGCCTGCAGATAAAAATGTGATTGGAACAAAATGGGTTTTTAGGAATAAGTTGAATGGGAATGGAGACGCAGTAAGAAACAAAGATAGACTTGTATGCAAAGGCTACTCACAAGTGGAAGGAATAGACTATGAAGAAACTTTTGCTCCAGTGGCAAGACTGGAAGCTATTAGGTTGTTTCTAGCTTATGCAACACATAAGGATTTCAAAGTATACCAAATGGATGTAAAGTCTGCTTTTTTGAATGGTGACTTGGAAGAGGAAGTTTATATAGAGCATTTGGATGGATTTTAGTTATCAGACAAACCAGACATGGTATGCAGATTGAAGAAGGCATTATATGGACTGAAGCAAGCTCCCAGAGCTTGGTATGCTAGGTTAGATAAGTATTTGTTGCAGCAGGGTAAAGGATTTGCAGATAGAAATTTGTACATCAAGGTAAGCAAAGATCAAATTCTGATTATTGAGGTCTATGTGGATGATATAATCTTTGGTGGAAATGAAAGCATGTGTAAGGAATTTGCAAATGAGATGCAAAAGGAATTTGAGATGTCAATGTGTGGAGAGATGAACTTCTTCCTTGGGATGCAAATTAATTAGATTGATAAGGGCATTTTCATTTCACAATCAAAGTATGTCAAGGAACTATTGAAGAAGTTTGGAATGGAAGACTCCAAACCAATTTGTACTCCCATGACAACTGGTTGCAAGCTGAGCAAAGATGATGAATCTCCTAAGGCTGATCAGAGCAGATATAGATCAATAATTGGAGGATTGCTATGCCTAACTGCTACCAGACCGGATATCATGCATGCAGTCTATCTTGTGGCAAGATTTTAAGCAGATCCTAGAGAGTCACATGTCATGGCAGTAAAAAGGATATTCAAATATTTGAAGGGCACTCTAGACCACAGTTTGTGGTATCCTAAGAATAATGACTTCACATTAAGTGCCTACATAGATGTAGATTGTGCCAGATGTGTAGATGACATGAAAAGTGCAAGCGGTGGTGTGTTCTTTCTTGGAGATAGAGCTATGTCATGGCAAAGAAAGAAGTAGGATTCAGTGTCCTTATCTACTGTAGAGGAAGAGTACATTGCAACAGCATCATGTTGCACACTAGACAAACCTTGAAAGATATTCAAGTTGAGTATGAGGATCCAATTCCTATCTTTTGTGATAATACTTGTGCCATTAACATTTCAAAGAACCTAGTGATGCATTCAAGAACAAAGCATATTTCTCTCAGTGATCACTTTTTGAGAGAGAAGGTTGCAGAGAAAGAAGTGAAGCTTGAGTATGTATCCACAAAAGATTAGGTTGCTAACATATTCACCAAAGCTCTTCCTAAGGATACATTTGAGTATCTCTGGGAGAAGTTAGGGGTTATTGCCCCTCCTTTGTTGAACTAGATGCATTAGGAAGTGCATCAATCTAGTGTGATTTGAGAGTTACTCTGTTCTGGACTTATGATGGAGGCTACCTCTCAGGAGGAGTAGGTAGTGGCATTGAAGAGTGTTGTAGTCAAGGGGAACAAGAGTTGATTCAGGTTTGTGTGTACTCCTAAGGGGGAGTATTTAGAAGCAATTAAGATCAATGCAAGTATGTGCAGTATCATTCTTAGGGGTAGAAAACTTGAAAAATGTGTGTTGTCCTTTCCCATTGATGTCAAAGGGGGAGAGAGTTCATGTGAAAAACAAAGAAAGAGTAAGATGTATAAAAAAGAGGGAGAATGAGAATAGTGCAGAATTATGTCATGATGGTTTTTCACATCTTATGTTGCCATCAATGACAAAGGGGGAGATTGTTGCAAGTATGTCCTAATTAGTGTTGTCATTAATGTCAACATGATTGTGTTGTTATTGGTGTCAACTGTATCTTCTGAGGTGCTATTGTTGGTTGGTTGAGTTGTCATGTTGAAGTGATTTGAATGCCTTATAGAAGTGCTAATGATGTTGGTATAGTGCTCTTGTTGCTGAGTTTCCAAGTGCTTTTGAGAAAATTTGCTCTCTAGAGGAAACAATGTGTTGCAGCGTATTCTGGCTTATAGGATATTGTCTGAGTTTTTTCTTTGCATTTCTTCTGTGTTGAAGACCAGAGTGTGAGATTTGAATATGTCTTAGAGAAGTGTCTGAAGATGCTAAATCCATAATTTGGTGGTCCGGATCGTTGTGTAGTAGAAGTTATGTTCACCAGTTTGAAGACTGTAATTGATAGTCTCTAGGTTGTGCAGAGGTGTTTGGGAGAAAGTATTTTGCTCCACATTTCTCCACAGAGTGGTTTTAGGTGGTGTGGTTCTGAGCATATGGTCCTTAGCTATCTTCATTCCAAAGAGTTTGTGATTTGATGCTCTGAAAAGCAAGTTATTGTGTAGTAGAGTTCGACAGTGTTGTTTAAGAGAAGACAATGAACCTCCTTCAGGTGAAAGGTATTACGGATGATTTTGTTGATTCTCAGGTGACTTAAGGTTGTTCGTGGATGTCTCCAGATCATGTTGAAGGCTTGTTCTTGGTTTGCAAGTTATGGTTGTGTTCTTGGAAGCGCGTGCCTAAAGATCCTAATGTTTACACCAATTTTTGCCGACCAAGTTGTGTACACTCATTGCGGATGAGCTTGGTGGATTGTGGAAGCGTGTTGAAACATGTGAAGATGTATTTAGGTTTGAGATAAGCTATGAAGTGTTCTTCCTTCATTCCTTTGCTCCGCAAGACTATTTAGGTCTAGATCTAATTTGAATTATGTGTTTGCTGACCTTGGAGACTATTCCAAAGGTTGTAGAATGTGTTGCTGACCTTGGTGAATGTTTCAAGGTTGATGATTGATATAAATAAGTAAAGGATTCATGTGAAGGAGTGTGGGTGTGAAGGTGATATGTATTGTGCTTCATTGGAATTGAAATCAGGCATGTGGTAGATGCTATCATATCAGTTCATGGCAGTGAGCCACCCCTTTTGGTAGTGAGCCCTTTGGTAGTGAGCCTCTTTGTAATTTAGTATTGGTACTACTTTATATTTTGAGCTAATCCTCACTGTGGTTTTTCCTTTTTAGGGTTTTCCATGTAAAAATCTAGTGTTCTCTTGTGCATGGTGTTGATGAGATTAAGTTTCTGTTATTTGTTTTTCATGTTTAATCTTCATAACATAATTTGTGTTTAAGTGAATTAATGTGGATGTGATTATGTTTGAAAAGGCTTAAAGTTTTTGATACAACTACTTCACCCCTCGTCTCAGTTGTCTTGTGCATCTAACAGAGAGCAACAGACGTCATTTGTCCCCACATCTGTGCAGTTCATGTGGGAACCTGTGTGATTATGGGATGCAAGATTCACGAAAGGACTCTCAATAGGATGTTGCGATGCAGGGGCAACATCCAATGATGGACACATCCATATTGGATGATCTTGTTCTCATAGATGATGTCTTACAACATACATTTGGTATTGACTCCCATGTAATTTTTTACAAGTTTCATCTTGATTTAATAAATTCTTATTCTTATTTCTAATTAATTTTATATGACTATCTATATTATAAGTCAAAATAATGTATGTAATTGTCTGCACAATGAAATTCTAGGGTCAGAGTCTTCATCTTGTGTTTGTTAGCCATCCATTTGCTGGTTATGAGAGGAGATCGAGTTAGCATGTATATAATTTATCACATGAACGTAAATATAGTACATATATCAATAGTAATATTACTTAGTGACAATTTGATGATTTAAACAGGGAGCTTCACCAGCACCTCCACGGGTTCCTTGGTCCCCTGCACACAAAACCACTTTTACAGAGGTAAATTTAACCATTTGTAATCATTATGTATTTAAATAATGTTATGTATCTATTTTGGTCAAATGACCTTGAACTCTATTTTTAGATGCTGAATATGGAGATTCCTCATCTTTGTGAGTCAATGTAGGTAGGCATTGCTGCAACCGTGTTGCCTTCAAATCCTTTGATCGAGGTATGAGCCAGTAACATGTAAATGTCATTTTGTATTTCTTTTTTGATCCCATGTCATTTGATTTACATAAATGATATTTATGTTTAGTCAATTTTGCTTCTTAATGCTTCTCATAGGAGGTCACAACTCCAACCTGTCCAACTACAAACGAAGAGAGAAAAGATGATCGAGAGGGATCACTAGGTAGCGGTAAGTGATTGATTACATATGTGATGTTATATATTTCATGTTTTCTATATTAATATGCATATTGTTTGATTGTATTAACAGGTGGAGCTACAAAAATCTCTGTTGAGAAGGTCTACTCGACGGGAGAGAGAGGATGAGTCACTGATTGGCTCTCCATCTTCACAGCCAAGCAAGGGCCACCAATTATTTGATAGAAGTCCATAGGAAACTAGATTTTGGGACATTTTTTGTATGCCTTGATGGCTTTGTATACATACTTTTGTATGTTAACGATGTATATTTTTGTATATGCTTGTACATGGATCTTTTTAGACTTGCCCATATGGCTTTATCTATAGACTAGATGTTATGTTCATGACATTATGTATATGACAATATATATTAAATATTTAATATGATGATCAATTATCATTACAGAAATTTGGTTTTACACATGCCAGTTGCATTTGCTTGAAAGTTTATAAATCATTTTCAAATAATCTATTTTGTGCATATCTTACAATCATTGCATTCTATGAGACTGTGCATTTCTTTGAGGCATCATGTCAAACAGTTCATGTGCCTTGTCTATGCTTCCACTTTCCATACATGTCTACAAGGGTAGCTGCAAACACAATATGTGACAAAATTCCTATATCCTTTATGCTTTGATGGTTGTCCACACCATGTTCCCTAGATCCCATTTTGGCATAGGCAAGGAGGATGATGGATAAGGTTGTGAATGTGCCAATTGCATTTGGTTGAAAGTTTCTAAAGCCTTATGAAAAATCCATTTCGTGCATATCTTGCAATCATTGAATTCCATGAGACAACATTTCTTTGAGGCATCATGTCAAACAATTTATGTTCCTTGTATATACTTCCACACTTTGCATACATGTCTCGTAGGGTAGTTGCAACTACAACATTTGACAAAATTCCTATATCCTTTATTCTTTGATGGATGTCTATACCGTGTTCCAAAGATATCATTTCTAAGGTTTTGGAATTTGGCTTTACACCCGCCAATTGCATTTGCTTGAAAGTTTCTAAAGCCTTATCAAAAAATCCATTTTTTTTCATATCTTGCAATCATTGCATTACATGAGGTGACATTTCTTTGAGGCATCATGCCAAACAGTTCACGTGCCTTTGTATATGCTTCCACACTTTGCATACATGTCTCTGAGGGCAATTGCAACTACAACATCTAACAAAATTCCCATATCTTTTATCCTTTGATGGATGTCCATATCATGTTCCAAAGATCCTATTTTGGCATAGGCAAGGACGATACTGGCTAAGGTCGTGGAATTTGGCTTTACACCTGCCAATTGTATTTTCTTGAAAGTTTATAAAGCCTTATTGTAGATACCCTAAAATGACCGTGTCGTCAAATCACTGGCATTCCGTTATCTGTCTAATCACCTGCATTTCACACATTAATTAAATAATCTAATTATTTAATTAATTATCATCAAATTCTTCTAAATCTCCTAAATTCAACATTAATTAAATAAATTCTCTTTATTTAATTAATTAAATTAAATTCCTCTATATTCTTCCACAATTAAATAATTTTAATTATTTAATTTGATCATTATCCTCCTTCCAAAATTCACATCCATTAATTAAATATATCCCATTATTTAATTAATTCATCACAATTCTATCTTATCTACAATTAAATAATTTACATTATTTAATTAAATCAATTGTTCTTCTAAATTTAAATAAATCAAATCAAATTTATTTAAATTATCTCAATCCTCTAAAAATAAATAAAATCAAATATTTTATTTATAATCAAATTTGTTCTTCCAAAATCATGCACAACAATTAAATAAATTTATTTATTTAATTTGCTTTCAAATCTTCTAAATTAAATAATTCTAATTATTTAATTATTTCTTCCAAAATATCTTCTCTAAATTTAAATAAATCAATTATTTATTTAAGTTGCTTTTTCTTCTAATTTAAGTTATCTCTAAAATAACTCAAGCTTTTTTGCTCATCAATTAAATATTTCTATATTTAATAAAGCAAAATATCTTCTTTTCTCATGCAAATCTCTTCTTCTTGTTTTAAATCACTTAACTGATTGCTTTATTCTTTTAATTGATTTATTTCTTCAGTTAACTCATTCTTCTATTCTTGATAACTCCTCTCATGCAAAAGCAAGCAAGACACATGTCTGCTATTCATTCGTTGCACATTCCTCAACTTATCTCCTCCATTGATTCTTCTGAATTATCTGGACCGTTGATCGATCTTTGATGAAATCTATATAAACCCCCCTCATCTCCTTCATTGGGCCTCTCTCTTCGATCGTATTCTCAGGCATACTTAACAGAGTTTCGAGCATACACAACGCGTTGATTAAGCACTATAACGATCTTTTGACATTGATCTCTTGAGCACTACACTTGCTTGTTGCAGCTATGGCTTTGCAATTTCATTGAGCAATTCTACATTCAATCCAAAGGGAACAATACAGGTTTTGGTAAGAGCTTTCATTTGTCTTTGATTTGTGATTTATGGCTTTTACTTAGATTCGTTTCCTTTATGTTATTGGGTTTTTTGGTTTTATTTTGTTTAGATTTAATCCATTTTTCTATATACACATTCTGGCACGCCCGGTGGGACCCATTGGTCCTGATTTAATATCAAATTTGTGGAATTTTTAGTTTGATTTCACAGGTTTTTTAACTCTTTTTTTGGAGAGATCTGAAAAAGGATTTTTAAAGGAAGCTTGCTGGGCAAAAACGGAGGTCACGGTTGTGTTCGGAAGGGTCGAGGGACGAAAAAAAATATAAAATTTGGCCTATTTCGGTGACGGCAAAAATCTGGTAAAATTTTTTGTTCTCGGGCACGCAACCCGAGGCAGTACAGTCATTACGCATGTACAAAGGTCAAAAAAATAAAAAAATAAAAAAACAAATTTGGAAAAAGTTTTTTTGGTTTTCAAAAAAAAAAAAGGGACAAAAAATAAAAAAGCAACTCATAAATTTAAAAAAGCAAAAACAAAAACAAAAAAAAAAAAACAAAGGTCAAAACAAGCAAAGTGAAAAAAACAAAAAAAAGGTACGTACCTGCACAGGGGTGACAGGTACCTTGTACCTTTTTGCAGGTACTCTTTCTTCCAACGTACCTCTTCCATTTTATATTCTTACATTTTTAATGAAAATGTATCTTTTTGAGAATATGAAAGCTTTTAAGTTAGTTTTTTTAAAATAAAATAAAATAAATCTATGGGAATAGATTTTATTTTATTTTTATTTTTTTAAGATTTTCTTTTAGCCCAGCAGCAGGTCACATCAGTGACCAGGAGCCAGTCACAGGGGGCTAAGACAGACCCCTCTTCAATGAGCTTTTTAAATGAATAGGCGATTTTCAAACCTCATTATCTTGGTCATACGGACACGTATTTCAGTGCTTTTTTTTTTGAAATAGGATATAATTTCGTGATCTACATCGTGGTGAAATTGGTTTTTTCTCAAGATTCTCTAATTTTTCAGAAAATTGATTTTCTCACTGCTGTCTTTGTCTTGTCACAGTTTTTTGACTTTTCAAGCTTCATAACTTTCACAAACGGACTCGGATTCAGGTGATGTTTTTTTTGAAAGTTGGTATTTTTCTGTCCTCTACACAGTGGTAATATTTTTTCAAAGATTTTCTGAGATTTATTTTTTAAGACCACTCATTGGCCTATTCTCAATCTCTGACTTCAAGCACTTGCTAACTTTTGAGTTTGTGTGGACCTAATATCACTTGTTGCAGCTTCTTATTACTCATACAGAGCAAATAGGTTTTTTTAACATGTTCATGCAGGACGAGCATTGAAGACCTCTTGATCTATCTCACTAAGTCTTAGAAACACATTGCATGCTTAAAAGGATAATTGAACAAATCTTTTCTTGCAATCTAAGTCTTAGGAACATACTGCTTTTCTTAAGGGACAATGGACATGTATGGACAAACACCTCAATTTTCTAAGGGACAATGGACATGAATGCCAAACACTTCATTTCATAAGGGACAATTTACAACTACAACTGTGTGTGTGCCTAAATTAGTTGCACCTTATTTTTCTTATAACGGGACAATTGAACCATTGTTTGACGTGCTTGATTTTACATTTTTTGTACTTCCTTTAGAAGGGCCTGCTTTTGGATTGCGCTTCATCCAAAAGGGACGACCCTAAGCGGAGTTTTCCTTTGAACCGCTATATAAAAGGGATAAGGCAAAAGCCAAGTCCTAACCGACGTCAGCCTTACCTTGTGATGCCAAACTGAAAAGAGGTGTACTAGCCCTTTGTGGAAACGATTTTCACATTGAGCGAAGTGTTTGAAACTCTTAGTAGGATTGGTTAAAGCTTTTAGTAGCTTGTCGCATTGCTCGTAAGGCGTTGGTCCCTCAAAGTCACTAAGAACTAATTTAGATAGAGACTACTCGACCTACCTCCGAACATTGCGGTAATCATCAGTGCAAGGGAAATCGATTTAAACCCTTAAGATACTCACCATTGGCTCCCTTGAGAAGAGATAGTATTCCCTTGGACATAAAACTCTTGTGACCTATTTGAGCTTTCCAAGGGGAGGGTGAGATATCCCTACCTATCGTCTCTCGCAAAGATACTAAATATCTGACACCTTTATGGAATGATACTTTTATCGACGGAGTATTAAGCTGTGAGCTGATCTACTGCAATGAAACCTTGTCTCTAGGGATAAAAAGTGCTTGTTATTGATTGCAACTGTATTAGACCTGTGGAAACATTAGGCTTGTTTGGAGCCTTGAACATACACTATCTGTTGTGTCAGTCCTTGTGCCTTTTTTTGACCACTTGTTTGCTGTGTTTTCTCTTGCCAAACTAATCCAATCAGAAACAAAAAAATCTTGCCTTTGAAAAACATCCGACACTACTTCAGCGCCCCTGGTATTACAGCAGCTCGCCTTTGGTAATACAGTAGATCGCCTTTGGTCAAGCAGTAACCCGCCTCTGGCAAAACTCTACTTCAGCGCCCTCGGTATAACAGTAGCTCGCTTTTGGTCACTGTAGCTCGCCTTTGGCATAGCAGTAACTCGCTATTGGCAGCTCAGTCCGTCGCCTCTGGCCCACAGTAGCACGCTTTTGGTAGCACAGTCCTGCACCTCTGGTCAAACAGTATAGCGCTTTTGGTCCAGTACTTTGTGCATCAGAGTTTGTCTGTTTCTTCAAAGCATCTCACAGATTCCCAGCATTACATTGTGCCCAGGCATATCCCATGGTCACCACTAGGCTACAGCAAACTATGAAGTCTAGGCAAGTTATCCCTAAGAAGCACAAGTCACCCCCTCGCACACCACAATCAGGTCGTCTCAACATTACTCCCAAGGTGACTCCTAGTACACCCGCGGCAAAACCAATCAGCTCTCCAAACATGCCACACATAGAGGAACCAAGCAATCCTCATGAGGATAGAACCCCTTTGCTAAATGCACCGCAGTATACCACAGGCTTGCCTCCAGATTTTGTCCCACAAGGTTACATCATAGATCAACGCCCATCTCAAGAAGAGCGACACTTTGAAATAGGTCAATCCTCTCAAGAAGATGGGCAAGATCTTGATGAATTTATACAAGATCCTAGAGCTATAGCTGCCTTTGATAAAATCCTTAGTGAGAACTAGGATCATTTCTTTCGCTTGCTTGCAAAGCAAGGTGCCAAGTTACCTCCAGATTTTGATGTGTCCACTCTCAAGGAGAGCAACAACACCCAAGAAACCATACAAGCGGTGCAAACCATGTCCACGGTCACTACGCCCTTACCTACTCAAAGCTCACAGTATAGGAATCCCCTCTTTCAAAATCCAACAGAGGAGAGGCCCGTATCACCACTGTTGACTCCTATGGAAATCTATCAAAACCAACAAGAAACTCTCCAACGTCAAGCAGAGTTAGCTAAGCAAGCCACCTTAGCTCGATCGAATGTGCAACCGCCTCCTAAAGTGTCCACCCCAAGCGCAAGTGGAATCTTGGTTACCCCATCACGCGTAGGTTTCCCACCCAATTACAATCCGGGGAACACGTATGTAGCCATGCAACAAGGGTCTCAACATATGCCACCTCCTATATCATCACACCTGCATGTCTCTCAACCAATTGGAGTCACGCAGCCCCAACCACAACATTCTTCTACTCTCATCCTCAAGCAACCCCAACCGTCGCAAATCACTTCTACCTATGTTCCTCCACCACAACATTCTTCTACTCTCATCTTCAATCAACCCCCACCGTCACAAATCACTTCTACCTATGCTCCTCCTCCACAACGTTCATCCACGCTCAACTTCTTTCATACATTGCCTAGCCACTCTCAACATTCCCAACATCAGGTTTCCCAAAGCTATGTGCCACCATCACAACCTAATCAAACGCACTTTAGCTTTCCTCCCCCCAATACGTTTCTTCAACCATCGCAGAGCCAACATTCTTACCTAGCGCCACCTCCACCTCTGCCTAATCAAAACCTCCAATTCCAACCCAATCTGAACCAATCATACAATCCATACAATCCCAATCAATCTTACGACCCTTACAATACCACTGCGCATGGCTCACATTATAATCTTCCATATGGGCAACACCAACCGCTTTTTAGACAACAGGAGACGTTACCAACCCCTCCCACGACTATGGAACTAAAGATTGCGGAGGTACAACAACAGCTATCTGATCTTACATTTGGCCACACCAAAAAGACCTTCTCCTTGGAGGAAGTGTGCCCTTATCCTTTTGATCGGTCGTTACCAATGATCCCTTTTCCTCAAAATTTCACTATTCCCAAGTTCGATAAGTACAAAGGAAAAGGTGACCCAAAAGACCATCTTAGGGAATTCTATCTTGCTTGCTTCGAGGTCTCTCACAACGATACGTATCTTATGCGTCTCTTTCCTCGTAGTCTTGGAGGTCAAGCCATAGAATGGTTCTCACACTTACCTACGGGTATCAAGTCTTTCAACGAGCTAGCAGAAAAGTTTGCCACCCATTTTTCTTACAACGCAGAGCATGAGATTTCCATGACGGATCTATGCAACAATAAACAGAAAAATGGCGAGACTTTCATTTCTTTCCTTCAGCGATGGAGACAAATGGCTAGTAAATTCCCTTTCAAGATTCCGGAGAAACAGCTTGTTAGCATATTTGTACAGAACCTCAACCAAGAGTTAGGTTTCCATTTGCAAATTCTTAGTGCTACAACCTTCGATGAAATCACATACAAGGGTATCAACATTGAGAAGGCCCTCATTGCTAAAGGTGTGGTCAAAATCTTTAAAGAGACGAAAGATAGCTCTTCTCATCAATAATCGAACGATAAACCCAAATATTGGAACAAGAACAAAAACGTGGTCAATGATGGAGTGGTCGATACTAAGCATGTCCAAACGTTGCAAACACCGCTGCAACTCTCCAAACCAAGTCAAGCTCCACCTCAACAACAGCAGCAACAAAGGCAGCCTTATCAAAATCAACAACGACAACAAGAGCGGCCCCAACAAGATTACCCTCCGCGACGTCAATTTACTCCTTTGGGAGTGCCCATCGAATCGGTCTTACAACAAGCTTTGCAGAAAAGGCTCATAACCTTACCTGATGCTCCTCCTTATGGAGAACCTATCTACAAAACTGCACGTTACAGAGACAATGAGTATTGTGAGTTCCATAGGAGCAAAGGTCATCGAACTGCATCTTGCATGAAGCTTAAGCACCTCATCCAAAACCTCATCGACGGTAATCAAATCACTTTTGAGAATGAATCACCAGCGCAACACACGAACAAGGATCTCGATATGTACAAGGAACCATTCCCTCATCATGGTCCACCTCCTCCTCAGGATAGAGGTAAAGGTATCAATCACGCTTCCACGTCCTTCGATTCCATTGTAGGTCGTTTTGAAGAGAGTCGAGTGTCTACCCTCACCATTAAAGGCAAATCTACAGATTGTGCTGTTACTACTCGTCGAGGTCATGTCACCATTCGTGCACCTACACCTAGGCTTCCGGTTTAGTCTGATTATAATCTTGTCGAACATCTAGGGAGAACACCAGCGCAGATCTCTATTTTGGACCTTCTACGGTCATCACCTGCACATCGAGTAGTGCTAGAAAAGGCCCTCCAAGAGTCCTCCGTTCCTAACAACATAGCAGTCGCAGATTTCCAAGCTATAGTGGGTAATATTGCTTCGCCTTACAATGTGGTCTTCTCTGAGAAAGACCTTCCCTCCCATGATCCTTGTCACAACGATGCCCTCCATATTGAAGTGCTCATCCATAAGCGCAAAATCAAACGCATCCTCATAGATGGTGGTGCTGGTCTCAACATCTGTTCTTTAAAGTTACTAAAGCAATTGGGATACTCTAAGGATCACATCAACACTGATCATAGTATTACAATCAAGGGGTATGATGATGCAGAACGCCGTTCAGAAGGTGTTATTCACTTGCCTATACAGCTGGGCCCCGTTATGCTTGAAACCAGGTGTCAAGTTCTTGATATTGAGCTGCCTTACAACATTATTCTTGGCCGCCCATGGATCCATGCAATGAAAGCTGTTCCCTCCACGTACCATAAGTCCCTAAAGTTCACATACAATGGTACGGAGATCACCATCCCAGGAGACCCTACTCCTTTTGAATTTTGCCGTGTCTTGCAAGGAAGCTATAAGAATTGCAACCAAGTGCCTAAAAATGACAAAGCCCTTGAATCCCCTCTCTATGTTGATCCTGAAACTCTCACACAAGCCTCTACAAGTGAACCTACACCCCTCCCCAAAATCACAGCTCGTGTCCGAGATATAGGGTTTGGCACTTATGATATCTCCGAATCTTGTTGTGTAGGGCGGATGCCTTTATCTCCAAAATCTTACGGCAAACCACCCATTGCTAAAGTTACCAAAAAAGCAAATATTCCTCCCCCACCATTCCTAACCCAATTCCAACATGGACGGTTATTGGAAGAGGAAACTATTGAGGACATCTCTTCTTGGCTCTACAAGGAGAAAGAACCAGTCACGATACCAGTCAAGCAGTATGGCAATGGCTTAAGGATAGTGAAAAACATGGGCTATAAAGGCAAAGGTGGCCTTGGGAAACAGAATCAAGGCACTATGGAGCCCATTGTGGTAACAAAGAAGCTAGACAAGAAAGGATTAGGATTTGGTAAGAAGGTACCACGCGCCTCGGACATCGAGTATATCCTCGACGAGGTAGCTGACAAGTTTCCCGCCGATTCGACATCTACAGAGGATATCACCGATGACTCTTCCCTCCACATGACCAATCTATTCGCAGAATCCTCCATTTTTACACTATCCTCTGTATCCTTAACTTCCACCACCAGCACCCAGAATGTCACGCTTGTCTACCCTGAACTTATCGATTGGGACCAACAAGGGGCCCCCGTTATAGATGTCTTTCAGAATGACGAAGCTTTAGCTGAATTCATGGGACTTCGAGAAGGTATCCCTCTTGGCGATCACAAGGCAGGTTTTGTAATGGAACTAGAGCCCACGGCTTATTTTGGTGAGAATGCCAAATCCTCCAGTCGCAAAAGTGCAAATAAAGAAAGATCTCTAGGTGAAAACCACACTGTGGCACCTCCTGATCATAAAATAGTAAAAATAAAGGACGTATCCAAAGGTGAAAACCCAACTGTGGCACCTGAGGATGGAGGATTTGACCTTCCCTTACCTTCTAAGTATCAAGAGAAATCTGCTCTCCTAGTGGAAGATTCTACAGGGATCAACCTAGGTACAGAACAAAATCCAAAGACAACATTCCTAGCGGCATCATTATCTAATACAGAGCACAGAAATCTTAACAACTTCTTCTTGCAACGAACCATCAACTTTGCATGGACCTATGCGGATATGCCAGGGCTCGACCCTAAGCTGGTAGTTCATTATCTCACAGTTGATCCCAAAGTGAAACCAGTCAAACAGAAGTTGAGAAAGATGCACCCACAGATCGCTCTCCTAGTGAAAGTAGAAATACAGAAGCTGTTAGACGCAAAGTTTATACGACCCATTGACTATTCAGATTGGGTCTCAAACATTGTACCTATGTCTAAACCTAATGGGCGCATCCGCATGTGTAATGATTTCAGAGATCTCAACAAGGCATGTCCCAAAGATGATTTTCCACTACCAAACATTGACATTATAGTGGACTTGACAGCAGGTCACGAGATGCTTTCTCTTATGGATGGATTCTCAGGTTACAACCAGATTAGAATAGCTGAGGAGGATCAACACAAAACAACCTTTACATGTCCTTGGGGCAATTACTGTTGGTGTGTTATGCCATTTGGTCTGAAGAATGCAGGAGCAACCTATCAGCGAGCTATGACAGTGATCTTCCACGATCTATTTCATCACATCATGGAAGACTATGTGGATGATATATTGGCTAAATCTTCTAGAGCAGAACATATACAGGTCCTAGGACAGATCTTCGACAGGCTTGAAAAATACCAAGTAAGACTTAATCCTAAGAAGTGTGTCTTCGGTGTCACATCAGGGAAGCTGTTGGGATACATAGTATCTCGTAGGGGCATCGAAGTAGATCCAGCAAAAGTAAAGGCTATAGTGGAGATGCCTCCACCAAAGAACCTTAAAGCATTAAGGAGCCTCCAAGGAAGGTTACAGTCCATCAGGCGTTTTATATCACAGCTAGCAGATAAATGTCAACCCTTTCAACACTTGCTCCGAAAGGATGTCTCGTTTCGATGGGACAACAAGTGTCAGGCAGCGTTTGATCAACTTAAGGAATATCTAGCTACACCTCCTGTATTGGTCCCACCAGTTGCGGACAAACCCTTGATATTGTACATCTCCACTACAAATTCGGCCCTAGGGGCCCTGCTAGCACAAAATGATGACTCAGGCAGAGAGCACGCAATTTACTATATTAGTAGAACCTTGGTGGGATATGAGCTCAATTATTCACCCATGGAAAGGGCTTGTCTAGCAGTAGTGTTTGCCTCCCAAAAGTTGCGGCATTACATGTTGAACCAACACACAAATCTGATAGCCAAGATTGATCCCTTGAAATATCTATTAGCAAAAGCAGCTCTCACAGGCAGACTGGCTAAATGGGTTATGATCCTTAGTGAGTTCGACATTGAGTACACAGATCGTAAAGCAATCAAAGGACAAGCCCTCGCGGATCAACTAGCAGAAGCACCTATGAAAGATACACATCCTATGGTCGCAGACTTTCCTGATGAGAATCTATTCACTCTTGCTAACTCCATAATGTGGAAGTTGTACTTTGACGGTTCTTACACACAACATGGCTCAGGAGCTGGCATCTTATTTGTTACACCTCAGAATGACTACATTCCAAAGTCATATCGGCTTGCATTCCCTTGCACCAACAACATAGCCGAGTATGAAGCACTCCTTATAGGTCTCAATACAGCAGTTTAATGGGACATCACAGAATTACAAGTATATGGAGACTCACAGCTAGTCATCCGCCAAGTCACGGATGAATACCAAACCAAGGATGAAAAGTTGGTCCCCTACAAACAACTAGTGGATGCCTACAAACCACATTTTTCTAGCATCACATTTGAGCAAATTCCAAGAGAACATAATAAAGCTGCGGATTCTATGGCTTCTGTAGGGTCACTGATTGACATGCCTGCAAATACACAGAAGTGTGAATTCTTGATCGAGCAATTGTTGATACCAGCCGTCGATGTTCCTGTTACTGAAATCATCTGCGAACTTGTTGGTCCCAATTCCCCATGGTACGAAGATATCTATGAATACCTCAAAAACAAAACCTTTCCCCCTGACCTATCATCCACTCAACGCAAAACCTTTTTCCGTCGATCCTCTCGTTACATCATTCTGGGTGATACACTATATCGCCGGAGTCTCGATGGTATCCTCTTACGATGTCTTAACGCGGAAGAAGCCGAAGCTACCTTACGAGACATACACGAAGGTGTCTGTGGCGCACATTCTACCGGTCCTAATCTTGCTAAGAAGATACTCAGAACAGGTTATTATTGGCCTACAATAGAGCAAGATGCCGCACAGTTTGCTAAGAAGTGTCTACAATGTCAGCAGCATGGAGATTTGATTCACGCACCCGCTCATGAGTTACAACCTGTGACTACTCCGTGGCCTTTTTCTCAATGGGGTCTCGACCTTGTAGGACAAATCCACCCTTCCTCCTCCAATGGCCACAAGTTTATCATTACCGCCACTGAGTATTTCACGAAGTGGGTGGAAGCCATTCCTATGACCTATATCACCGGTAAGCAAATAGCCAAGTTCATCCTAAACTACCTCATATGCCGGTATGGTATTCCCCAAGCCATTGTCACTGATAATGGGAGACCATTCAAGAACCAAGATGTCCGTGCCTTATGCATACAATACAATATCCAACATCGCTTTTCAACTCCCTACTATCCGTAGAGTAACGGCCAAGCTGAGGCTTCCAATAAAACCATTCTCAAAATCCTCAAGAAAACAGTCAATGAAGCTGGTCGTGATTGGCACTTGCAACTTAATCCCGCCCTATGGGCCTACCGCACTAGTATCAGAACACCCACTGGTGCCACACCATATGCCTTGGTCTTTGGCTCTGAAGCCATCCTACCTATAGAGGTCGAGATCCCATCACTCAGAGTATCCATGCAGGACTTGATCGGCGGAGATGAGTATCGCACTTCCAGATTAGCTGAGCTTGAACTACTAGATGAGAGGCGTCTTGCCGCACTTAATCATCTCCATGTCTATCAAAACCGCCTCCGGCGTAATTACAACAAAAAGATCAAAGAAAGACGGTTTCAAGTTGGTGATCTTGTACTTAAGGAGAATCAGAGAAATCAAGCAGATCGAGAGAAGAAGGGCAAGTTTGAGCCTAACTGGTTAGGTCCCTTCATTGTCACAGCAGCATATGGATCGGGAGCTTATACTTTAGCTACACCTGACGGCATTCCTCTAGATGAGCCACTTAACAGTGTCCATCTCAAGAAGTTCTATGCCTGATCCTCAGAGTATTCCCACAAAAAATCAAAAAAATCAAAAAAGTCAAAAAAATAAAAAAAAATCAAAAATACAAAAATACAAAAAAATCCATCCTCTGGTGAAAACCTGGCAAACAGGCGCCTTGGATAAGTACCATAGTAAAAACCTAGCAAACAGGCGCTATGCGTAGAGTCAGCATCCATCGTCTATCGAGTCCTGTCCACTCCTTGTCCAGTTCGCAACCTGCTTCATCCATCCATCCGTAATAAAACCATTGACTTGTTTGCATTTCCATCTCCCTATCTAGTATAGCTTGGAAATTTGTCAATGTCCATCATCGTCATCCCACGGCTTGATCTGTGTCTACAGTTAACACTGTCTTGTCCTAGGTCAAGTCTTTCGGTGTCTTCTTCGGCAGTCACCCCTACAGTTTCCTCTACCAGAATGGGGGCAACTCTTTCCTTAGCTTCAGTCTAGGATTGGTTCCTTATTCGTGGTTCGCAGCGCGTACTTCAATCTTGTCTCATTTCCACAGGTAACACCTTTTAACGGACACTTCGCTCCTATGATAAGGCTGTTATCTTCTCAACACTTGTTCTACATCATCACACTAACCAGAACTACATATCATCTTCTCAATCTTAAGGTACCTTGATCCCATGGATATGGGTATGTAGGCAGTCTGGAATACGAAGCACGTTTCCAGTACTCAGGTACATAAGATCACCTCTTCTCCGCTCTTTTCCCACATCATCACACTAACCAGAACTACATATCATCTCATTTCAATCTTAAGGTACCTTGATCCCATGGATATGGGTATGTAGGAAGTCTGGAATACGAAGGAAGTATCCAGTACTCAGGTACATAAGACCCCCTCCTTTCACCTTGACCCATTCATCACTCTATCCAGAACTACATATTTATCACGTTCATCTTCCATCGTAAGTGTGCCTTGATCCCGTGGATACAGGGTATGTAGGCAGTCTGGAATACGAAGGATGTATCCAGTACTCAGGCACACACGATCCACCATTCTCCACCCGTTTCAATCCATTAGCCTTCCATCCTTCTAGTCTTCCGTTTTTCAAAATCCATTCGCCTCGACTTGACTAACTCAAGCAGCAAGCTAGCACATCCTTTCAAAGCAAAAGTCCTTAACAAACTTGAAGCAAAGAGGCCTACTTCCAGAGTCATCTACTGTCCTGCATACCGATTGCCAACATCAGCTAAGTACCGCTTAACCAAGCCCTAGATCAACAAGCTTGTCTTCTACGAAGTGTTCCATTGTCGAGACCAACACACGCGTCTCCTGCGACATGTGGCATTTCCTGCAAGTGAGACATTGTCTTTTTAGGTAGATAGCCCCCTTTAACGGACACAAAGTTCCTACGATAAGGCTGTTATCTTTCCTATCCAATCTATCCTGAGCAAACCTCTTTGGCAAGAGAATATGTTGGCTGTATGTTTACTTTGTAAGTTAGTCAATTTGTGTTATGGTTTATCTTTTGTTCCTTTTCCAATACCTATTCAAGACTACCTTGATTTATCTATAATCTTGGTATGTTGCGATGCAGTACGGATTGGGGGCATAGTCATTGCTTTCTGTGTGCCGTGTTTGAGGAATGACCTTTAGTATCTTTCTTAGCATCATATCTATCTTGTGTGTGTTACGACCTAGCATCTTGCATATTAATATTTCTTCTTGCATTTACATGTATTGAAGTTTATTTTATGTTCAAGACTATGTCTTATTCACATGTTCCAACAAGGTTATATTATGTCTAAGGGATCTAGGTTCAAACCGTTTGCTTGAGGAGTCAACGTCCACGCACTCGGATATTACTGCACCTTGGTCTTTTTATACCTTGGTGGCGAACTATCCACGTGCTATATCAAACTAAGGATTGCTCTTTATATACAAATGTGAAGCCATTGCAACAAGCTCATTCATCCATTCCCACACCCTTTATATCGTTTTCATTGCAGTAATCGATCAACAGTCTACGTCCTCCATCTCCTCCTGTTCTCTTCTCTGGTGCATATCTGCAAAACCCACATGTCAGATATCACTAGTCATCACATCTATATCATCATACATCTCTATCATCATACATCTATAAGCATCATATAAGCAACATATGTCATCACATGAATCCATAATCATACATACATATCATCACATCCATGACATCAGATAATGCATACACAAAAGCATGAACAACAGTGAATCGAACAGATCATCATATATATATATCATGTAATGGTCATCATAATACAAAGTGTCTGTGTCTACATCAATAATACAAAATGTGTATACATCCAAATATACATCAATATAGTACATCAAGGCTATCAAGAGCCCTCAAAATATACATCAGAATGCACGCAGGCATCTGTCCAAAATAATACAAATGATACAATGTACATGAGTATGCCCTAGTGCGTAGAGCTACCCTCCTGCTGTGGCCCCTGGCCTCCCCCTGTGCTCGGTGGAGGTCCCCCTGACGGACCTCCTCCTCCCCCTGGCGGCAAAAGTGGCCCTCTGACCGAGGACGCTGACTGCCCTGTCCTCCGCGATCTGGATGCCCCAGATCTACTCCTGTCTCTGTAGCTCGGTGCCTGCTGAGCTGCTGGCACCGCACCCACATACAGCCCCCTATAGTACTCTGCCTCCCGGCCAGCTGATACCAGCTCACCCTGCACTCGGACGAGCTCACTGTATAGCGTCCTCTGGTCTGCACCCAGTGCACGGCGTGCCTCCTCTCTCTCCCGCCTCACTCTAAAGAGTGTAGCCTCTGCTGTCAGCCGTAGCTGTACCTCGGCATCTCTCTCTCGTCTGGCCTGTGCTACGGCCTCGGTGTCGGCTGCTGGTGCGGCCGGTGGCTGCATCTGTGCCTGTGCCTGTGCATGCACCTGGGCCTGTAACTGTCTGTAGGCCTGCACCTGTGCCTATAACTGTGCCTGTACCTGTGCCAGGGCTGTCTATGCGGTTGTGGCTGCCTGTGTCTGTGCCTGGGCTGTGGCCTCTGCCTGCCTCGCCTCTGCCCGCGCTGTATCCCTGTCTCTCCTCAGTCTAACCATCCGGAGCTCTAGTCGAGTCCTCCGGGCAATCTCCTCCTGTAGCAGTCGCTCGGCCCTCTGCAGATCAGTCTCTACGACTGGGCCCAATGCCTCTGCCATCTCAACATCCTCCTGCTGGCCGCCTGCCTGCTGTCCACCTGCCTGCTGTCCACCTGCCTGCTGTCCGGCTGCCCTGGCCTGCCGCCTCCTCCTGGCCTCTCCGCCAAGTACTAACACCTCTCCCACTGCCCCTACTACACCTGGTGTAGTCAATCGCACCGGCCTGTGAGTCTGCCAGTACTGGTCATAGTCTGGCAGCGTCCCTGGGTCTGCCAGCCCAGAGTCCCAATCCCATCTCACGGGGATAAGTCCCCGCACCTCTGCTAATGCTGTCGCCACTGGGATCACTGGGTCCCAGTCTCCGATCTCTCTCCGCGTCCTGGCATGTGTGGCCTCCCCCACTGGCAGCCCCTGTGGTAGGCCAAACTGTCTCAATACCCGCTCCGGAAGATATCTCTCTATCATATCTGTCCGTCTACCGAATAGATAGCGAGCCTGCCTGCAGTACATGAGCTGCTCATGCTCATCTGGCCACTCCTCGCATAGTAGCCACGGCCTCCAAATAAATATGTCCATCTCGTCGATCTGTCGCCGCTAGTAGCTGACAGATCCCATCCTCCTGTGTGTCATCACTCCAACATACAAAAACGCATATGGCTCCCCTCTGTCTCGGTGGCACTGTGCCATGGGCCGGATAACTGGAATGTGCTCCCACGCCCACACCTGTAGTAAGGTCACCCCTGCTGAGAGGCTCCTGCCTCTCCTGTATACGCAATAATGCATGTCATGGTATAGCTGCCCTAGGACACAGGGTCCCCACGCGTACTGTCGGCCATGTGTAAACATCCCGGATAACACGGTCCCCCAACCAACTGATAAACCTCTGGATCTCCTGTCCGGGCACAGGAAGCCGCCGATCAATGATGCCACTATCCAACAGATCCTGTCGCAGAGTCTCGGGACGTCTGCCCACCTGATCTCCCCATCGTCTATCCATAGGTCGTCCGTGCAGAAGACCTCCTCCAAGCCTGCCTGGCCTCGTGCCGGGTCAAAGTCAACAATCTCCCCATCAATCCAGATCCGCAGGATGCGATATACATCCTCCAGTGTCACTGTAGCCTCCCCTGTCGGGAAGTGAAATGACGAGGTCTCGCTGTGATACCTCTCCACGACTGCTGTCACTAGGGCGAGATTCGCCCTAATGTGTGTCAAGTGGGCCACATGCCATAGCCCTGCATGCTCTAAAAACGCATCCTCCTCCCAGGTCAACTGAACAACCTCGGGCGCAATCGCGTGGTGTCGCTCCCGCGACATCAACGGTGGTAGATTCCTCTGCATCCATAAATATATCACTTGTCAGTTTCATAACCAAATCCCTCAAAACCTATCTACCCATTGGCTATGCTATACCCCACCCCTGCCATCCCTTTTCCCCCCTGTCGGCTAGGCTAGGCGTCTCTCCTCTAGGCCCCCCATTTTACTAAACCCTAACTTTTTCTTCTATCTAGCCAGAAGCGCTTTGTTTATGCAACCGCGCTGTTTCTCCCGGCCAAAAGCGCTTCAATACTTATCCAGTTGCGCTTTGATTTGTTCCTCCCACATGCGCCTTGTTTTCAAGTGCGCTAAAGCATTATACCAACTGCGCCGTTCTGTTTCACCAGAAGCGACGCGCTTTCTCCACCTACCCGCCACCCACGCTAACCTGCCTTGCCAGGTGCGCTGCACTGCCATACCAAACGCGCTGCGGGATTTCCCACATGCGCTGCGACGCTACCCACATTAACCAGATGCGACGCGATTTCACCAACCGCGCCGCTCGCGACTGCCAGTTGCGCTGCAGCGCACCAAAGGCGCTGTCCTCGACTACCACCCACGCTGCACAATCCTATAGCGCTTTTGGCTAAAATTCTACCCTCCCCAAACCTAGCCCTAATCTACCCCAAATCGACAAATTACAAGGGGGTGTTCGATCACTTACCGCTGCCGGAGCTCCTGCTGGCCTCCCGTAGGTCCGCACCAGCTCCGCCCGATGTCTGTGCACTGGAATCGGCATCTCTCCGCGTTGTCTGCTCCACTCTCTCTCAACTAAGCTTAGAAGCTCTTCTCTAAATTTAGACTCTTAATGGGTGCAAATGAGGATTGTGGTCCCCATGGGACCTATTTATAGTGTCCCCACCCTTCAGTTTTTCTTCCCCCCCCTGTTTCTGCTTTTTCTTCCTACTGGTCGCGCACCTTTCTCGTCGAGCGTCAACACCTTTCCTCTGTCGCCTCCCTGTCTTCCCGCTCGAGGGGGCATACACTGGGGCATCAAAAAAATTGTATTACATCTTCAACAATTATTTTCTTTGACGCAACGCTACATGCTGCATTGCATCAAAGAGGGGCAAAATGTAGACACCCTAAAATGACCGTGTCGTCAAATCACTGGCATTCCGTTATCTGTCTAATCACCTGCATTTCACACATTAATTAAATAATCTAATTATTTAATTAATTATCATCAAATTCTTCTAAATCTCCTAAATTCAACATTAATTAAATAAATTCTCTTTATTTAATTAATTAAATTAAATTCCTCTATATTCTTCCACAATTAAATAATTTTAATTATTTAATTTGATCATTATCCTCCTTCCAAAATTCACATCCATTAATTAAATATATCCCATTATTTAATTAATTCATCACAATTCTATCTTATCTACAATTAAATAATTTACATTATTTAATTAAATCAATTGTTCTTCTAAATTTAAATAAATCAAATCAAATTTATTTAAATTATCTCAATCCTCTAAAAATAAATAAAATCAAATATTTTATTTATAATCAAATTTGTTCTTCCAAAATCATGCACAACAATTAAATAAATTTATTTATTTAATTTGCTTTCAAATCTTCTAAATTAAATAATTCTAATTATTTAATTATTTCTTCCAAAATATCTTCTCTAAATTTAAATAAATCAATTATTTATTTAAGTTGCTTTTTCTTCTAATTTAAGTTATCTCTAAAATAACTCAAGCTTTTTTGCTCATCAATTAAATATTTCTATATTTAATAAAGCAAAATATCTTCTTTTCTCATGCAAATCTCTTCTTCTTGTTTTAAATCACTTAACTGATTGCTTTATTCTTTTAATTGATTTATTTCTTCAGTTAACTCATTCTTCTATTCTTGATAACTCCTCTCATGCAAAAGCAAGCAAGACACATGTCTGCTATTCATTCGTTGCACATTCCTCAACTTATCTCCTCCATTGATTCTTCTGAATTATCTGGACCGTTGATCGATCTTTGATGAAATCTATATAAACCCCCCTCATCTCCTTCATTGGGCCTCTCTCTTCGATCGTATTCTCAGGCATACTTAACAGAGCTTCGAGCATACACAACGCGTTGATTGAGCACTATAACGATCTTTTGACATTGATCTCTTGAGCACTACACTTGCTTGTTGCAGCTATGGCTTTGCAATTTCATTGAGCAATTCTACATTCAATCCAAAGGGAACAATACAGGTTTTGGTAAGAGTTTTCATTTGTCTTTGATTTGTGATTTATGGCTTTTACTTAGATTCGTTTCCTTTATGTTATTGGGTTCTTTGGTTTTATTTTGTTTAGATTTAATCCATTTTTCCATATACACACTTATAAAAAAAATCCATTTTTTGTATATCTTGGAATCATTGAATTCCATGAAATGGAATTTCATTGAGGCATCATGTCAAACAGTTCACGTACCTTGTCTATGCTTCCACACTTTGCATACATGTCTACTAGTGTAGTTGCAACTACAAGATCTGACAAAATTCCCATATCCTTTATGCTTTGATGGATGTCCATACCATGTTCCAAAGATCCCATTTTGGCATATGAAGGGAGGATGTTGGCTAAGGTTGTGGAATTTATCTTTACACCCACCAATTACATTTGCTTGAAAGTTTCTAAAGCTTTATCAAAAAATCCATTTTTTTCATATCTTGCAATCATTGCATTCCATGTGATGACATATCTTTGAGGCATCATGCCAAATAGTTCACGTGCATTGTCTATGCTTCTATGCTTTACATACATGTCTCCGAGGGTAGTTGCAACTACAACATCTAACAAAATTTCCATATCTTTTATGATTTGATGGATGTCCATACCGTGTTCCAAAGATCCCATTTTGGCATAGGCAAGGAGGATACTGGCTAAGGTTGTGGAATTTGGATTTACACCTGCCAATTGTATTTGCTTGAAATTTTATAAAGCCTTATCAAAAAAATCCATTTTTGCATATCTTGCAATCATTGCATTCCATGAGATGGCATTTCATTGAGGCATCATGTCAAATAGTTCACGTATCTTGTCTATGCTTCCACACTTCGCATACATGTCTACTAGGACAGTTGTAACTATAATATCTGACAAAATTCCCATATCCTTTATACTTTGATGGATGTCCATACCATGTTCCAAAGATCCCATTTTGACTTTACACCTCTCAATTGCATTTGCTTGAAAGTTTCTAAAGCCTTATTAACACATCCATTTTGTGCATATCTTGCAATTATTGCATTCCATGAGATGACACTCTTTGAGGTGTTCTGTCAAACAATTCATGTGCCTTGTCTATGCTTCCACACTTTGTATACATGTATACTAGGGTAGTTGCAACTAGAATGAATTTGACAAAATTCCCATATTCTTTATGCTTTTCAATCTAAATCCTTATCAAAAAATCCATTTTGTGCATATCTTGCAATTATTGGAATATATACTTTGAGCTTAATTATTGCAAAAATATACACAAAAACAATTCCATAAACAAGGGTTTCCTTAAAAATCATTTTAGAGTTACAATAAAGCCATAGGTCTATCCTATAGCCCTTGCAAATATTTCAAATTCTTTTAAGGTAACATTTTTCTCATATGCACATACATAATTGCTATCCACATATTCAATCAAAGTAAAGCATTTTCACTTTGTTCTTAAGGGCTAATAACAATACATCTTATCAATGAGACTATACACATGGAACTAACAACCAAAACAATATTCAAGAGAAAACTAGACACTTTAGAAGGCACTCTACTTTTGTATTTACCATCATCTACAAATTCATTTCAAGCACATTAATAAAGGATGTAGGGACAAGTTGATCCCACCATGAGGTTTTTAACCCAAGATTGGCATTTTATATTTCTATTCCAACTTTATACTCCACATGAGATATAGAAGTTGAGTATAGGTATATTACATTGCATAGGCCTCTAGGGTTTGTCACTATGACTAACACAATACCATTGAACTTCACCATATAATGCTCATAAGATAAAGTCCAAATGTATAATACTTCTCGAGACACCAAACCCTTGTCCACCATTCAAAATAAAACCTAAATAATAATCATCACAATCAACTTCACAAAAACCTACATAACATCCTTTATGCTTTGATGGCTATCCATACCCTATTCCAAAGATCCTAATTTGGTAGAGATAGGGAGGATGCTAGGGAAGGTTGTGGAATTTGGCTTTACACTTTCCAATCAAGCATTCGCTTGAAAGTTTCTAAAGTCTTTTCAACAATTCCATTTTTTGCATATCTTGCAATCATTACGTTCCATGAGAGGACCTCTCTTTGTGGTGTTCTATCAGACCTGTCCACGTGCCTTGTTTATGCTTCCACACTTTGCATACATGTCTACAAGGGAAGTTACAATTACAACATATGAAAAAATTCCTGTATCCTTTATTATCACTAAGATTGAACAATTATCATGTGAAACAGTCACAAAACATGACAACCAAAGAGACAGTCCTCAAGTCATGATTATGAGACAAGGAGTGTACGTGAAAATGAGGTAGTATGAGATAAACTAGCAAATGACATCTGAAAAAATTCCTATATCCTTTATGCTTGGATGGTTGTCCATACCCTATTTGTAATATTGGTTGTCCATACCTTGTCCAAGACTAGTGATGAAGTCCTTTTGCAAACTTGAGTTCATGCTAGGAGTTTTGATTAATAGTTTAAGCCTTATGATGTATGACATCAAAACTATCTCTTGCAGCATGGTCACATTTTTGGCACTACAACATGTCCTTGGTTTAGGTATGCATAACTAAAGATATCCTATATCTCAGATATAATACCATCTTGATGAGGGTTTCAAACAAAAAATGACTACATAACTGCCCCTAAAACTATGGTAGTCCTTGACTATCCTCCTATGACTGTCATAACAAGCATAATAAGCCTCTCCATGACAATTCCTCAAAAATATAATAAAAGACAACCTCAAACTTGCATAATAAGCCTCTCCATGATAGTCTTTGTGGATTTAAGGTTTAATATTTTAAAAGTTTAATACTACTAGTTGTGACTTTAAGGTTGTTAGTATTGACTATAAGTACTTACAATTGAATGAAATGTGCTATTTAGATCTAAAAAGCAACCAATCATCTAATGCCACATCATCACACTAACAAAATATGAATTAATGCACAACTGTTAGAGGTGTGAAGTTAGGAGTGACATTTTGCAGACAATCTCTCAAATGCTTCAGTTTCATGTAGTGGAAAGGTGCTAGGAGTGACATTTTTCATTCCATAGCTTATGGGGCCAAATAGACTATGCTAATGTGTTAGTGTGGGTAGGTAAATACTGGGGGAGCTCTCATTTCGTGTGCCAAGCATCCCAATAATTTGGGGCAGCAGGCTACTGGCAAAGTCCCTTAAGATCCCAAAGAGCAAAAAATTGCCAAACTATGACGGACCTATAGGTGCATGTTCTCAGAATTCATGGTAGATGGGAATATTCCATTTGGAACTATAGGTACACATGGGGTCCATCCACAATAACCTCTCTTAGTTTTGGTCAACTCTAGTTCCTTTGACCGCTCCGAAATCAAATGCATTTTGTAAAATGCTTCAGTTTCATGTAGTGGAAAGGTGCTAGGAGTGACATTTTGCATTCCATACCTTGTGGGGCTGAACCAACTGCACCAATGCATCAAGGTGGGCAGATAAATGCTATGAGAGGTCTCTTTTCATGCACCAAGCATCCCAGTCGTTCGAGGCAGTAGGCGACCGACAAAGTCCCTTAAGATCCATAAGAGCGAAAAAACTACCAAACTATGACGGAGCAGTTCTTGGAATTCGTGGTAACTAGGAATGTTTGATTTAGACCTACATGTGCACGTGGGGTTTGTCCACAATAACCTCTCTGAGATTTGGTCAACTCAAATCTATTTGACTGTGTCGAAATCAAATGCATTCTTGCAAAATGCTTTAGTTTCATGTAACACAACCTTGCCAGGTGCCATATTTTTTGTTCTTCTCCTTGTGGGTCTGAACCAACTGTACCAACACATTGGGGTGGGTGGGTAAATGCTAGGGGAGGTCTTGATTCATGTGCGAAGCGTCCTAGTCATTCAGGGCAGTAGGCTACTAGTAAAGTCCCTTAAGATCCCTAAGGCAAAAAATTGCCTATGACAGAGCAGTTCTTAGAATTAGTGGCAGCTGGGAATGTTCTATTTGGACCTATAGGTGCATGTGGGGTCCATCCACAATAACCTCTCTCAGATTTGGTCAAATCAAATCTATTTGACCATGCCAAAATCAAATGCATTCTTGCAAAATGCTTCAGTTTCATGCAGCACAACCTTGCCAGGTGCCATATTTTTTGTTCTACTCATTGTGGGGCCGAATCAACTACACCAACATGTCAGGGTGGGTAGGTAAATGCTAGGAAAGGTCTTGTTTCATGTGCCAAGCATCCCAGTCATTCAGGGCAGCAGGCTACCGACAAAGTCCCTTAAGATCCCTAAGAGCAAAAAATTGCCAAACTATGATGGAGCAATTCTCAGAATTCATGGTAGCTGGGAATGATCCGTTTAGACCTATAGGTGCACATGTCGTCCGTCCACAATAACCTCTCAATGGATTTGGTCAACTCCAGTCTGTTTGACCATGCTGAAATCAAATGTATTCTTGCAAAATGCTTCAGTTTCATGTAGTGGAAAGGAACTAGGAGTGACATTTTGTATTCCATAGCTCATGGGGCTGAACTGACTATGCCAAGGCGTTGGGGTGGACGGATAAATGCTAGGGGAGGTATCATTTCATGTGCCAAGTGTCCTAGTTGTTCCGAGTTGTAAGCTACGAGCAAAGTCACTTTTTCGGTAGCTTGCAGTCCGGAACAACTGAGACACTTCATGCATGAAATGAGACCTCCCCTAGCATTTACCTGCCCACCCAGATGTGTTGGTTCAGTTGGTTCGACCCCACAACCTATGGAATGCAAAATTTCAGTCCTATCACCTTTCAACTTTGCCGGTAGCTTACAGCTTGGAACGATTGGGATGCTTGGTAGATGAAATGAGACCTCCCCTAACATTTACCCTCCCACCTCGACATGTTGGTGCAGTTAGTTTAGCCCCACAAGATGTCGAATGCAAAATCTCACTCCTAGCACCTTTCGACTTTATTGGTAGCTTATAGCCCGGAATGACTGAGACACTTGGCGCATGAAATGAGACCTCCCCTAACATTTACTTGCCCACCCAGATGTGTTCGCATAGTTAGTTCAATCCCATGACCTGTGGAATGCAAAATTTCATTCCTAGCACCTTACGACTTTGCTAGTAGCTTGCAGCCTAGAATGACATAGACACTTGGCACATGAAACGAGACCTCTCCTAGCATTTACCCGCCCACCTGGACATGTTAGCACAGTTAGTTCAACCCCACAACCTGTGGAATACAAAATTTCAGTCCTAGTACCTTTTGACTTTACCGGTAGCTTACAGCTCGAAATGACTGGGACACTTGGTACATAAAATGAGACCTCCCCTAGCATTTACTTGCCAACCTCGACGTGTTGGCATAGTTGGTTTGGCCCCAAGAGCAATGGAATGTAAAATCTCACTCCTAACACCTTTCAACTTTGTTGGTAGCTTGTAGCTCAGAACGATTGAGACACTTGGCGCACAAAACGAGACCTCCCTTAGCATTTACCTACCCACCCGAACGTGTTGGCATAGTCGGTTCAACCCCATGACCTTTGGAATGTAAAATTTCAGTCCTAGTGCCTTTCAACTTTGCTGGTAGCTTACATCCCAGAACGACTTGGATGCTTGGCACACGAAACAAGACCTCCCCTAGCATTTACCCACCCACCCTGACATGTTGGCGTAGTCAGTTTAACACCATGAACTATGGAATGCAAAATGTCACTCAAGCACTTTTCCACTGCATGAAACTGAAGCATTTTGCAAGAATGTATTTGATTTCAGCATGGTCAAACAGATTTGAGTTGATGAAAACTGAGAGAGGTTATTGTGAACAAACCCCACATGCACCTATAGGTCCAAACGAAATGTTTCTAGTTGCCACAAATTCTGATAACTGCTCCATCATAGTTCGGTAATTTTTTGCTCTTAGGGATCTTAAGAGACTTTGCCGGTATCCTGCTACCTCGAACGATTGGGACACTTGGTGCATGAAACAAGACCTCCCCTAGCATTTAATTACCCACCCCGACACATTGGTGTAGTCGGTTCAACCCCATAAGGAGCAGAACAAAAAATATGGCACCTGGCAAGGTTGTGTTGCATGAAACTGAAGTAGTTTGCAAGAATGCATTTGATTTTGGCACGGTCAAATGGATTTGAGTTAACCAAATTTGAGAGAGGTTATTGTGGATGGACACCATGTGCACCTGTAGGTCTAAAAAAAAGTTCTCAGCTGCCACGAATTCTGAGAGCTGCTCCGTCATAGTTTGGTAGTTTTTTGCTCTTAGGGATCTTAAGGGACTTTGCTAGTAGTCTGCTACCCTGAACAACTGGGATGCTTGGTGCATGAAATAAGACCTCCCCTAGCATTTACCCACCCACCTCGATGCGTTGGCATAGTCGGTTCAGCTCCACTAGCTATGGAATGCAAAATGTTACTCCTAGCACCTTTCCACTGCATGAAACTAAAGCATTTTGCAAGAATGCATTTGATTTTAGCACAGTCAAACAGACTGGAGTTGACCAAAACTGAGAGAGGTTATTGTGGATGGATCCCATGTGCACCTTTAGGTCCAAATGGAACATTCCTAGCTACCATGAATTCTGAGAACTGGTCCATCATAGTTTGGCAATTTTTTACTTTTAGGGATCTTAAGGGACATTGCTGGTAGCCTGCTGCCTCGAACGACTAGGATGCTTAGCGCATGAAACGAGGCCACTCCTAGCATTTACCCACCCACCCCAATGTGTTGGCATAGTCAGTTCGGCGCCACGAGCTATGGAATGGAAATTGTCACTTCTAGCACCTTTCCACTGCATAAAATTGAAGCATTTTGCAAGAATGCATTTGATTTCGACATGGTCAAATGGACTGGAGTTGACCAAAACCAAGAGTGTTTATTATGGATGGACCCCACGTGCACTTGTAGGTCCAAACATAACATTCCCAGTTGCCACGAATTCTAAGAACTGCTCTATCACAGTTTGGCAATTTTTTGCTCTTAGGGATCTTAAGGGACTTTACTGGTAGCCTACTGCCACGAATGACTGGGACACTTGGCACATAAAATGATACCTACCCTAAAATTTACCTGCCCACCCCAATGCATTGGCGCAGTCAATTTGGCCCCATGAGCTATGGAATGCAAAATGTCACTCCTAGCACCTTTCCATTGCATGAAACTGAAGCATTTTGGAATAATGCGTTCCTTGCTACCATAGGCAAACGAAATTGATTTAAAAAAATTGAGGTAGGTGTTTGTAGGTGGACCTAACATCCACCTATACATTCAAAGAAGATGTTCCTAGGTGTCACCACTTGATGGAACAACCAGTCCAAAGTTTGACACTTTTTTTTTTATCTTAGGGCTCTTGAGAGAATGTCTGCATTCGATATACCCGAGAACAACCATGAGGCTTTGCCACCAAAAAAACATCTCACCTAGCGTATACCCACATACCCAGATGCGTTGGCGCCATCTGTTTGGCCCCAGGAGATGCTGAATATAAAAATTCAGTCATAATACCTTTCTAGTACATGAAAATTTAGTATTATAAAGGTGTTCTCACTTGATCCAATGTCTTGTATGGAATGAATCAAGGTTGCCCTTACCGCTACTATCAATTGTTAGCACCCAATGTGAAGAAACAAATGAGGGTTTGTCATTCAAACTCATTATGAAATAGTAAGTAAAGGACATATCATAGTGAAATAATCATGAAAACATACGTTACTTTTCTTCCAAAGGCAACTTCATAAGGATTATGCCTACCTCCATTATACTAAAATCCTGCATGCAAATGTAGTTGCACTATTTAGCTAAAATATAGAAGGTGAAATGAGGATAGCAAAGAAAAATTACATACCTTCTGTCATTCCATTGATTCAATTCAATGAACCATCTGGGTCTTCTCTGCTCTTTATTATGTCGAGTATTGCCTCGTGGTCAGACTCATGAACCTTCCATAAGGTCCTATTTAATGGTCTACTTCCATTATTGATCAAATGAACGTTTGATGACACAACAAGATTAGAATAATGAAGAACCTTCCTATGTGTGTCAAAGTCCTCGAACAACCACACATCATACTTATTCACTGGGTACCTTCTAAGCCATGTTTCGGTAACAACCACTGATCCTGTAGGGTAATCGATGTTAATCTAATTTCTTTTTTGCCTCAACATAATGACACAAATAATAATCCGTTCCTTCTTCATTGTCTTTACTTGCAATAACTACGTAAACATGCCCTGCATTGTTACGTGCATTTAGTTCGATGAATATAGTCAACAATACAAGAAAAACTATAAAATAAGATGCAATATTGAATTTTATTAAATTTGAATGTTGATAATACCTAGTTGAACTAGATCTAAAACATGGTCAAAGTCAACTGATGATTCAATCTCTATAAGTTGTAGTGTTGTCGGTAGTCGTTATATGTCAATCAGACTTAGGCTTCCTGTACACCAATCAACCCTCTCCTTTGACTCACAATCACACCAAGATTCATCTGTACATGAAGAACAAAAGCATACCATCCGCTGCATATGAATACTCCATGAACCTGCATTAGAGCTTCTAAAAGAGTGTAGCTCACTCGATCTTGTCAATGTACAATAGTCCTCATATTTTGTAATGTTAGTGTTGGTTGTTTTTAAATCCCAACCTTATCTCATGAAATAGCCTATGATTTAGCCACTTTCAAAATTTAGCTATCATGAGGGGTTGGCCAACACATAGGTGAAAGTTGAAACAACTTTCCCTCTTCACTTTAGGCTTTGCAAAACCTGGTGTTGTGCCTCACACACATGCCCTATTTCATGAAATAGGGACCCCCTCTTTCGAGCTTTGGTTTAGAGTATCAGTTAGGTTTTCACCTCCTAAGTTGTCAAAATTGGTCAATTGCATTTTCTTGCCATACTAGAAGGTTAGTGTCATTAAGTCATCCAAAAATCTGCTAAGTCCAAGTGCCTATCTTTATTAAAATCAAGTCTGAATGTCATTTGCGCTAAAAACTTCTTCATCTGACTTTTATGCTGAAATCCAAGTCATCCGACTTAGCGCTGTTTTCATGTCCGACTGACCTTTGTGCCAAAAACCTTTCCAACTACCTGATTGTGCTAAATTCATGATCAACTAACTTAACACTACAAAGCACATCCGCTGACTAAGTTGGACCACAAAGAAACTCCCGCAAGTTTGACAACCATAGAATTACCGCAAAGCGCTGAAAAGGTTTCCCTTTGACCTCGCGCTGAAACCCATGACAACTGACTAAGATGGTAACCCTCAAAACTCCCGCAAGGTCAATGGTCTCAAATTTTCATGCAAAACCCTAGAAACTCTTTTGCGCACTGTGACGTCTGCCATACCCCCTGCATTTATGACTATCAAATAGGGGGAATAAAATGTGTTGTTGACCTATTTTGAGTTCACTTTGCATCTTGTGGTTAATCAAAAGAGCTTCGAGGACGGATTTGGACTTGACCTGCTACAAATTGCCCTCAGATTCGAACCGAAGACGTTACCTCCTGAGTATTTCATCACATCGCATTTCTACAAACCAGATAGGTATTCCATTTTTGGGCCTAGTGTTTCATTTTACAAGCTAGGGCTTACAATAAAACACAGGTTCTACGTTAAATTAGGTTTAATTCTTTCAAATGACTCTGCAAACACATTTAGCAATGAATGATTAGTGTGCAAGGGACAAAAGATAGGGTTTCTCTAATTTGTGTGATTATTTTTTATGAAACCCTATTTTAAAAGGCAAGCTAGGAAGTTTATTGTCAAATGCAACTTTGTTCAACACTTCCATTTTTCTTGCGTCAGGGCTGAAACTAAGTCCATAGAATCATCATGCCAAACCTACGATCAAATAAGAAATTTGTTGAAATTAACTTATTCAGTTGAAATACGACCCCTTTGAAATAGTGCTGAAAATGTGTCCAACTAACCTATAAAACCTTACAATCATTCTAAATTGGTAGGCACAGATGGGAATCCCCGCCAACACCTTAGATAAAGTTAGCGCTAAAAATGTTATCATCTGACCCGGTGCCAATTTTTGCTCCAACCGACTTGGTTGGATGACACTTGAAACCCCACAAAACATCAATGATCACTTTGTGCCACAAATTGCCTTGTCCGACCCGGCGCTAAACCCTGACTTCTCCGACTTAGGCTTGCCAAGTCCACAAGCCACAAAACTTGCGCAAAACGAGTGAATGGTCTCAACGCTAAAAAGTATCTCCTCTGACCCTGCGCTAAAGTGCCTCCTCACTGACTTAGTCAGTCATTCCCTAAACTCATGCAAGGTCCGTCAGTCTTCAAATCTGTACAAAATACAAAGAAACAATCTAGTGCTAGAAACCACCTTCTCTGACTTGCGTTGAAAACCTATTCAACCGACCCCAGAATTTATTTAAGTTAGTCATGTTCAAAACTCCCGCAAGTCAGACACCTCTAAAATTTGCACTGAGCAAGGTGACCAAATACCAAATGACCTTTAGGTCGGATGACCTCAAAACCCCCGCTAGGTCGGTTGACCTCTGATTTAGCGCTTTGCTTCTCAGAGGTCAAACAACCTCTAAATTAGAGCAAAATTGGTAAAATGACTGTTCTGACCAAAATTTCAAAGGATAAATGATCTATCTTGATGTAATCAAAGATGCATCGATAGAATCATGATATTTTACACATTCCAATTAAGATTTTGTAGCATTTAAGCATTTATTGCATGCATTAGTATAAAAAGTAATATTGTTTCATCATCTGATCATGTAATAAGTGTAGTAATTGGTAATTTTCGGACTTATGCATTTCATAAGCATGCATTTGTAACTTAGTTGGATGCATATTGATCTCATTTTACATAACATGACTTAGTGTAGCAGTTGGCTTGATATTCATAGATTTAAAAATTAGGAGTTAGGAAAACCATTCAAATGCATCAAGACTTATAAGGTCCAGTCATGTAGGTTAAATGATTGCAAGAGCCTAAACCATGAGGTACGAGTTCAAAGGCATTCCCCCCGAAACCAAGATCTCCACATGATGGAAGAACATAGGGGATACTGATCTAGGTCATATTGACTTAGATGACTTCAGACTTCAAGTATTTGGACCTAATCCAACCCCAAGGGCCAAGAAAGTTAAAGATAGTGGGATTGCAGAGGCTGCTGCTTTCCCTACATCAGCCCAATGTGCAGAGTTGATAGTTGCTTGTGCAGAAAGATATGACATCATGACTAGAACTATACAGGCTTCTAATGGAGATATGATGGCAGATCTAAGTCCACCATCCTTAGCTGAAATATTTGGGATCCCATGGCACTCTGTGATGACCATGCCAGACAAGACAGGGGCAACTGAACACTCAGATACAAAGCTCCAACTACTTAATCTCCATTACCACACCAAAAGAAATCATTTTGATCCAAATAGAGTAATGGAAAGATTTGTGAGTAAGAAGCTATTCCACAAGATACACTTAGAAGATTTCTGGGTAAACTACTTAGATGACTATGAAGTAATGAAAGAGCCAATCAGATTAAGTAAGGCTTGGGTAAGAAACCAGGTTACTACTCTGGAGGGACAAGGGGTGCAACTCACATACACTAAACCTGAGTATGAAAAGGAATATGGAGGTGAAGAAGATATACCAATAGAGGTAACAGATGAGGCAGAACCATCTCAAGAGCCTACCAAGAAATCAGACAGTGAAGAACATGTACCCTTGGCAGAGAAGGCTAAAGCAAAGACAGTGAGAAAGGCTGCTCCTAAGCCACAAAAGAAAGACATGCCTCCGGCCACAAGAATGAGGGAATCAAAGAAGAGAGATATGCCTAGCGGGCCAGGAGAAGGGTCAAAGACAAAGAAAATAAAAGTTAAGACCACTGGTATAACCATAGAGGCTCCCACTACTGCAACTCACAATAACACAAACCTACTAGTAGCCTCTCCACCTCTTGCTACCCTAGTTGTAAGTACTGCCATACCTTCTTCTGCTGATTCAACTGCTGCACCTTCTCTTGCTATTTCTACCACTACTCCCGCTTCTCTTGTAACAATCATTCAAGAAGATACTACTACCGCTCCCTCACCAGCAATTGCCATCTCAATTGCCTCCTGTTTAGTGGCGATAGACTCAAATACCCCAGGTAGTCCCATTTCTTCCATTGATACCCCTTCACCCTCTTTGATGAAGGGGGTAAATCATAAAACACACAATAATAGAAATTAAACATAGAGAATAGAACTTTCTTTTATTGATCTGGGCAACTCATTACATTACAGAAGCTTAATTATAATCAGAGGAATCAGTCCTCTACAGGCTACAACACACTACAGCTACCGTCACCAGGCTCTGGAATCTTCTGACTTCTGTAACCCCCAAATCAGCTAGGGTTTCTATTTTCCCGCCTATTCTTGACTCTACACTTGCCCCCTTAACTCTCCTACTACCCAAGGTTCCCAAAAATGGTTATTAATAGCCTTTTTGGCGGCCAACAACCTAATTTCGAATTTTGCATCTCCCTCCAAAAATAGGTCAACTTCCGGGAGCCATAACTTTTGATCCGGGACTCCGATTGACGAACCGTTTTATGCGTCGGAAAGCTCGCAGAGTGCTCTACATGCTAAAAACTAGCTCTACCAATTTTGGCCATTTTTAGGCCTGTACGGGGCCGTTTAGTGCCTCAAACCTGAGTTTGAATAATTTTTAGGCATTTTTCAGGAAACAGAAACTTTAATATCTTTCAGCTCACAAATGATCTTCGTATGATTCCTTTGCCAAAGGTCTTATACTTCCATTATGTAACTTCTTGTAAATTGTGACTTCATTCCGTGCCCAAATGCAAACTTTCTAAAAATAGCAGTTTACTATTTTTAGCAGTTTGGGAAAACTGAAAGTTCTACATTATTATTCAGGTGATTATGGAACCAAAAATACTAATTATGGAAAGAAATGAAAACAACTACAATGATTTTGAATTAACTTCTTTTTGGGTGATGCAAGATTGCCTTTACACCACTGGATGCTCCTGCATCAGACACCTAGGGTAATTTGAGAAGTGACCCTGTCACGTCTCATATGTTTGTGTGAGGAAAACCCAAACGGTCAACCTCTGCCTTAGACAACCAAGAAGAATCTTCAACAGGCCTTCCTTTCCATTTTACCAGATATTCTTCATATTGCTTGTTCCGAGTACTTCTTCCCACACAGCTATCCAAGATCTCTTCTATCTCCTCCATTGAAGTAGATGCCGGAATACTCCACTGCACTTCTGTTGGTCCATCCTCTATCCCACCTTCATGATATTCTGATAAATCAGCAATGTTGAAAATAGGGGAAATATTGATCCCACTCGGCAGCTCTACCTCATAGGCATTTCCTGAATCATGCTTCTTCAGGATTCTGCATGGTCCAAATTTCTTCATTTTCAACTTATTGTATGTTCCAATTGGGAACCTTTCTTTTCTCAAGTGAACCATGACTTCATCTCCTACCTAGAATTCCTTATATCTCCTCTTCTAATCTGCCTTAGCCTTGTATTGAATATTCATTTTATTAATATGCTTTCTCACCTCTTCATGCAAATTCTTCAGATGTTCTGCAAAGTTTTTAGCTTCAGCACTTGTCTTTTCTCCATTGTCCAGCTTCCTTAACTCAAAAGCATTTCTTGGGCTATTGCCATATACAATCTGGAATGGTGATTTACCAGTACTCCTATTGACAGAATTGTTGTAAGCAAATTCTGCTTGTGGTAAAATCAAATCCCATCCCTTGGGCTTATCTCCTATTAAGCATCGTAGCAGGTTACCGAAACTCCTATTCACCACTTCAGTTTGTCCATCAGTCTGTGGATGGTGTGCAAAACTGAACTTCAGGTCTGTCTTCAACTTCTTCCACAATGTCCTCCATAAATAACCAACAAACTTGGTATCTCGATTTGAAACTATGCTCTTTGGTAGACCATGTAGTCTCACCACTTCCCTAAAAAATAACTCTGCAATATGAACATCATTAGTCTTCTTACAAGGAATAAAATGTGCCATCTTTGAGAATTTGTCCACCACCACAAAAATAGAATCATGCCCTCTCTGTGTCCTTGGTAAACCAAGAACAAAATCCATACTGATATCATCCCAGGGCTTCTCTGGTATAGGTAATGGGTGATACAACCCTGTATTCTGACTTGTTCCTTTTGCCATCTGACATACTTTGCAACTTTACACAAACTTCCTCACATCCTGCTGCAACTGTGGCCAATAATAATTTTCACCAACAATTGAAATGGTCTTATCTTGACCAAAGTGTCCAGCCAATCCTCCACTATGCTTCTCTTTAATCAAGTTCTCTCTCATGGAACTCCTCAGAATGCACAACTGGCTTCCTCTAAACAACATGCCATCTTGGATTATGAAATCCAACCATCTTGTCCTGTCTAAAGTAACAGGCTCTAGACAAGCTTTCCAAGCCTTTGCAAAATCTGGATCTTCAGGATACAAACTTTTGAGCTCATCGAACCTAACAACCTCTATCTTCATTTCTGTCAACAAATTTTGCCTTCTGCTCAAGGCATCTGCAACTCTGTTGGACTTCCCACTCCTGTACTTCAAAACAAAGGTATAACTTTGCAAAAACTCAACCCATTTTAAGTGCCTTTGGTTCAACTTCCCTTGACTATTAATATACTGCAAAGCCTGATGATCAGTATATAAAACAAACTCTTTTGGCAACAAATAATGTCTCCATTTCTTCAAAGCCTGAACTATTGCATAAAATTCCTGATCATAAACAGAATATTTTTTCTTGGCATCATTAAGCTTCTCACTAAAATAAGCAATGGGCTTACCTTCTTGGCTCAAAACAGCTCCTATACCACTACCACTAGTATCACAATCTACCTGAAATACCTTATTGAAATCTAGAAGTGCCAAAAGAGGTTGTTCTACAACTTTCTGCTTCAATGTATCAAAACTCTTGTCGGCTCCTTTAGTCCATCTAAACTCTTTTCTATCCCCTCTCATTGTTTCAGTTAGGGGTGCACAAATGCTACTGAAATTCTTGATAAACTTTCTATAAAAACTTGCCAAACCATGAAAAGATCTTACCTCCATTGCACTCCTTGGCGTAGGCCACTCCGTGATAGCCCTTACTTTTTCTAGGTCCATCTTAAGACCTTCCTCTGAGACAACAAATCCCAGGTATACCAACTCCTTTGCAAAATTGCATTCCTTCAGATTAATCAGCAACTTCTCCTCCCTCAACTTCTCTAGAACTCTTCTAATATGCATCAAATGCTCATCCCAAGTCTTACTGAAAATCAAAATATCATCCAAATAAATAATAACAAAACTTCCCAAAAATTCTTTCAGTACCTTGTTTATGAGCCGCATGAATGTGCTCGGTGCATTGGTTAGCCCAAATGGCATGACTAACCACTCATACAAACCTTCCTTTGTCTTGAAGGCTGTCTTCCATTCATCTCCTTCTCTGATACGGATCTGGTGATACCCACTCTTCAGGTCAATCTTCGTGAAGTACTTGGCTCCACTCAAACAATCCATGATGTCATCCATTCTTGGCAATGGAAATCTATACTTGATCGTTATCTTATTGATGGCTCGAGAGTCTGTACACATCCTCCATTCTCCATCTTTCTTTGGTGCTAGTACTGCAGGTATCGCACATGGACTTAGGCTCTCCCTTATCAGTCGCTTCCTCAACAACTCTTGAACTTGTCTGTTCAGCTCTTCATTCTCTGCAGGGGTCATTCTGTGGGCTGCCTTGTTTGGCAAACTGGCTCCTGGTATCAAATCCATTTGATGACTTATCTTCCTTACTGGTGGTAAACCTTCTGCTACATTATCAGAGATAATGTCCTGGAACTCTTCCAACATATCTGAAACTTCTGCTGGTACATCTTCACATTTCTCTTGACTAATCTTAGGAATAAATGCAAAGCAATGACGCTCATGCTTCATACCCTCCAAAAATTTCCTACCATCTACCAAACAAATTCTGGCAGTACTACATACATTTTCTTCCACCTCCTTCAAGGGCTTCAACTTATGACGAACTCCATCCTTTGTTAGGGAATATGTGTTTGCACAGCCATCATGGACAACGCTCCTATCATACTGCCACGGCCTCCCCAACAGCATATGACATGCATCCATCGGTGTGATATCACATAGTACCTCATCATGGTAGTCACCAATCTTGAACTTCACTAAACACTGCTCATTGACCAAAGCTCTATGGTCCTTATGCAACCATGCAATCCGATATGGATGTGGATGCTTTCTTCTTGTCAACTTCAACTTGTCAACCATCTCTTCTGAAACTAAATTATCAGTGCTTCCACTGTCAATAATAATATCACAACACTTACCCTCACATTTGCACCTTGTGCAGAATAAACTCTTCCTCTGATTGGGTTCTTTCTCCTCATTCAGCAAGGTTCTTCTGACAACTAGGGTTTCTCCCCTTTCAGCATCTTCAGAATGCTCAAAATGTACATCTTCATCTACATGTGCAACTCGTGCATTACCTTCAGGTCTTCTATTTGTCCTTCCTTGATGTTGCGGACACTCATATGCTCGATGCCCTTCTTCTCCACATTGGAAATAGGCTCCTCTGAAACCTCCTCTTCCAGGTCCTTGCCCAGGTCTGCCTCTTCCTCTTCCTCTTTGATCACCATTGTTCTGGTCATGAGGGTGGTAGGTATTATCCCCTCTTTGATTTTGACTAGTGCCTGCTTCTTCACTTTTCTTTTGATCTTCATTACGGCCTCCATAGGGTCTTCCGCCAGTCCTTCCACCTTGACCTCTTCCCCTTTGCTTGCTATCAAATCTTTTGTTCGGCTTTTCTTCCACCTTCAGGGAAAACTGGTATGCATCTTCTATGGTGGTCATTCTGACTAGGCTCAACTCCTCTTGAATACTCGGCCTCAACCCATTAATGTAACAGGCTACCTTCTCCTTGTTGGGCTCTGCATGACCTGTCCTAATAGTAATTTTATAAAACTCTTCTATATACTCCTTAATAGATTTGTTACCTTGCTTCAGTCCTTGCAGCTTCTTCAGCAACTCCATCTCATAGTCCACAGGAATGAACTACTTCTTTAGTTTCTCCACCATCCGATCCCATCTGGTGATCTTTGCTTTTCCTCTTATGTTCCTCTCTAATTGGACCTCCTTCCACCAAATATTGGTGTGGCCCTTCAACTTTGCTTTTGCAAACTTAACCCGATTTGGGTCCTCCACATCTTCATACTCAAAATACTCCTCCATGTCATTGATCCAATCAATAAGCTGTTCTGGATTCAAATCTCCAGAATATGTAGAAACTTTGATCTTGGGCCTCTTTTCGATCTTCAAAATGACCCTCAACAACCTTACTTTTGCAGCATCTTCGGCAGTTTCTTGTTCTTCCTCAGATAGCTCGTCTTCAACTTCGTCTTCACTTTCTTCTCTTGTCCTTGGCTCAAACCCTCTTCGTAGCTCCTCTTGCAATGCATTGATTTGCCTTTTTAGGGCTCTAAAACCCTCTTCTGTCAAAGCATTCCTCCCAAGACGATTTCTTCGTGGAGGCATCTTGGTCTCTGCAGTAAACCCACAACCTCAGGTTCTGGTGCAAATTGCCTCACGGTTGGCGATCTGTCTACACACTCAGGAACCCTCGCTCTGATACCACTTGATGAAGGGGGTAAATCATAAAATACACAATAATAAAAATTCAACACAGAGAATAAAACTTTCTTTTATTGATCTAGGCAACTCATTACATTATAGAAGCTTAATTACAATCAGAGGAATCAGTCCTCTACAGGCTACAACACACTATAGCTACCGTCACCAGGCTCTAGAATCTTTCGACTTCTGTAACCCCCAAATCAGCTAGGGTTTCTATTTTCCCACCTATTCTTGACTCTACACTTGCCCCCTTAACTCTCCTACTACCCAGGGTTCCCAAAAATGGTTATTAATAGCCTTTTTGGCGGCCAACAACCTAATTTCAAATTTTGCATCTCCCTCCAAAAATAGGTCAACTTCTGGGAGCCATAACTTTTGATCTGGGACTCCAATTGATGAACCGTTTTATGCGTCAGAAAGCTCACGGAGTGCTCTACGTGCTAAGAACTAGCTCTGTCAGTTCTGACCATTTTTGGGCCCGTACGGGGCCGTTTAGTGCCTCAAACCTGAGTTTGAATAATTTTCAGGCATTTTTCAGAAAACAGAAACTTTAATATCTTTCAGCTCGCAAATGATCTTCATATGATTCCTTCGCCAAAGGTCTTATATTTCCGTTATGTAACTTCCTTTAAATTTTGACTTCATTCCATGCCCAAATGCAAACTTTCTAAAAATAGCAGTTTACTATTTTTAGCAGTTTGGGAAAACTGAAAGTTCTACATTATTATTCAGGTGATTATGGAACCAAAAATACTAATTATGGAAAGAAATGAAAACAACTACAATGATTTTGAATTAACTTCTTTTTGGGTGATGCAAGATTGCCCTTACACCACTGGATGCTCCTGCATCACTCTTCCATTTCCACCATGTCACTACCTTCCGTTTCTTCCATATCCTCTATTTCACTCCCCACTTCCCTTGCACTATCGCCTATTTCTTCTATTCTTTCACCATCTCTCCCTGTGCTCTCCTTGTCCATTACTTCACCTATTGTCATTTCATCTATCTCACCTACCTCTCCCATTCCACCTACCTTGGGGTTTGCCACTTTTGCCAACCTAACATAGGTTAGTTTTCCTTCACTTGCAACAGTCCCATCATCTTCTACCCTTATAACTTAAGATTCAACTCCCTTGGCTCTACCACTACTGCCAGGTATAGAAAAAGTATGTGCAAAATTGGGCCTTCAAGAGCAAGAACCTAAGAAGGATACATTTGAAGAGCCTCTTACTGAAGCAATGGACACTAAAGTAATAGAAATTTCTGATAGCCCTCTAGAGAAGAACTCAATAGAAATAGTCTTGGGAGCTGCCCAAAAGGAGGTATTAGTAAAATGGAGAAATCTTACAGATGAAGAAGATGTAAATAAAGAACCAAAGCAAGAGCAAAAGTTACTCGAGAGGCCATCTAACACAAATGATAAAGATGATGATATCTCTAAAGAGTCCTCCTCTACAACACCTGATTGGCTGCAAAGCAAGATTGCTTTTCGAGAGCCACAGGTTGAAATCATGAAATTGGACCTAAGTGCCATTATATCACAAACAAAGAAGTTGATAAAATAGAAAAAGGCTAAGGTGCAGTCTAGGATATATAAGGATGCCTTAGGATCTCGAATAGCAGAAGTGGTAGTCCCACTAGCTGATGCAGATAGAGAACAAGTTAGAGCTAAGGATTACACCATAACAACTATTAACCTGAGGCCTGCTATGAGGAGTCAAAAGGTTGATGAATTCAAAGGCTCTGTTTCTTCTATCTTAGAGTAGTTAGACAAGGATGATCTCACCAAGAAGGAACTGAAATGACAAAATGAAGAATTCAAGGCATGCTTACAGTTCCTAATAAAACCCTGGGATTCTGACGATGAGCCTAGAACAGTCCCTACTTTTCTATCCAAGGATGAAGTAACTAAGCTCGATGAAGTCAGGACTCTGGCCACGTGAACTCAAAAGTGGATGATTAAGGTATGTCAGGAAGGATGTGAGGCCAGTGATTTTGTAGCTGAACTTCATAAGAACTTATGTAGATTACATGATCATTGGAAAGACTTGCATGAGGAATGCGACCCTTTTGATGAGTATTACTCTCAAGTGTTCTCTTAGGTGCAAGCAATAAGAGATCTGCCTCCCCAAACATTGCTGTCTGAAAATATCTTAACAGGAGATAGATTACATAAAGCAGTGACTTGGTACCAACAGATAAAGCTGAGGAAAGAAGTTTTTGATAATATTAGGGAAGCTTATATGGCAGCAGATAATAATATGTCTCTTATCTATGAGATAAATGACTCCCTGAAGGATTTCCTTGTAATGGGTTGTGATGATCTGGCTCCATACAATGTGCAGGGATGTAAAGATAAGTTGTACAAAATAGTTTTTAAAGAAATTGAGTTGGATGTTTTGGACAGGTTGGATAAAGTTAGTGATCTCTAGACTGACTTCATCACATTTCATAAAGGAAGAAAAAATGTTGAAAAGATGTATATCCAATACAACCAGGAGCTGGAAATGTTCAGATACTGAGTGAACCACATCAAGAACCTAGACCCCGTTGATACCAATCTAGCATTGTTAGCTTGGGTCCGCAACAAAAGGATAGAAGAAGACAAAGTAGCTTTGGATGAGGATCCATAGTATATTTTTGTAAATATAATCCCATCACAAATATGTATTGCTATATTTGAAAGGTCATGTGACGCTATTTTGTCCTTATTATGCCTTGGAAATAGTATTTTCTATATATATATTCAAATGGGTAGTCAATTTGTCTAGGTTCAATGTATTTAGAGGTCATTTTTTGTCCTTTTCGTAAGAGGCAAATTGTAATCCGGGAATGTAATGAGCTGTTGTGAATGCATTTAATGATGTTAAATCTGGACCGTCGATGTTGAGTTAATCTCCACCATTTAATTGAAAAACTTAGTATGGCGCCTCTCCTAAATAAAGAGCTTCCATTTCCCTCATTTGTGAGAGAAGACTCTTGATGCCGAATTGTTGATGCTCTGCCATTTGAAGTTAATACAAAGGAAGTTTCTGCAGTTTTCTTGAGAATTTGTTCATTGTGTTGCTTATTTGGTTTCATGATTTGCTTCTTGATCTCCATTAGTTAGTTGTACTTTTGCAATGTTAATGATTTGTTAAAAGGTATCTGATGAATATTCTTAGTCCATACTTTTAGTTGCTTGCTGATTGTAAGTAATTGTGCAGAGTTAGCCTGGGCTTATTATTTTGTGCTAAGTTCAATTGCATTTCATGAGTTAAATTGTGCTGTTATTTGGGTATTTGATAAATGAATGTAATATGAAAATCTTTAAGTCTCTATTGAAGATAACATCATTTTCTATAGTGCTGTAGCATCTAGTTAGCTTGGTTACTCAGAAAATTGGTTAAATTTTAGAATATTTGTCTACCTGCATTAGTCTTCACATTGTGAATGTCATTTAGGATTTTCTCTAAACCCTATCTCCTTTTACAATTTCTTTCAAAAAACAACTGCTTAGATTAGGTCTTTAGCATCATCTCACATTGCCTTATCAACTAAAATTCTAGAGGGTTTGCATGAACTACTGTTTAAATTGTTCAAATCTGTCAACTACATGTAAGACCCCTTGTAGGAATAGCTAGCACATTCCAACTGAGAGATTCCAAGCAAGCTAAGACCTAGCTGTATTATCCTTGGAGAAGTCTTACCTAGGGTAGGATACTTTTTAAGAGAGGTGTGAAACTAGCAATCACACCTGCATTGTTGAGTGCCAAAACACCCATCAATAGGAGGGTAATCCCTTAACAATATTCAATAACCTCCTATACCTTTTTATTATCAATACAATGAAAAGTAGATTGGTTCTATGCATATTTGCTTGAGGATTATGAAAATGTGAAGATCTAGCTCAAAGCAATCAAGCTTTTGCATTCCTCAAAGCCATAGATCAGGGTAAAACATATAAATTAACAAACACTTACAATGAATTTCAATGATTTAAAGTATTTGGGTGCTTGCTTCATTCTGGAGTGTGAAAGTTAGATACCGAGGCAAGAGATCGGTGCCTTGTCCTAAGGCAACAAGTCAAACCGAGTGTAATTGAAACTTGATAACAATATTTAATCTGAGCATCAAAAGCTTTATAACATTGCCTTACAACATTATACTTAGTATTTCTAATTCACTCATTCTTATGATATCCTTGCATACATTTACACAAATATGTATTCTTGTTAAAGCATTTAACTCATTTTTTGAATAAGAGACTCAGACAAAAAAACACATCCATAAGAAGTTTATGGAGATAAGATGAACAATCTTTGATCTATTCACTCATAATTTGTGCAAACCACACCTCAAGAGACAACTGAATTCAAAAACTTGCCAGTTCATTAGGATGCTAGTACTATTAAAATAAATTTACAAATACATACAATTCAGACTCAAAACCTAGAAAAAGAAAAAAACTTCTATTCCCTGTGTTCTACTACACAAAATCTTCTTAGAAAATCAACCAACCAACCCCCTGTGTAAATGACCCTAAATTCCTTTTATAAACAAGGAGCAACAAGCCTCAGGCCATTACACGTGTTACAATATCATTTGACAACCATTACAACAATCTGCCTATTCATTGCTAAGCAATCTGATCCCAATATTTAGTTTTTAACACAGTAAATGCCATTAGTTGTAGAGTGATAGTGCAAATAAAAAACATTGTCAGACAATCAAATTTGATTCAGATTTCAATAGTTTTATAACCCAAGATTAGATCTTCCACTGCTTGAAATGATCATAACAATTTTTGCTGTCAGGACGCCATCTCAAAATTTGTAATTCAGTTGGAGTCTTTTGGTGGCTTCCATGAAGGATTATGATCTCCTGCAAAGCACTATCGAGCTCCCTGAATCGTGACATAGATTGCCATGTTTGAGTCAATGGTCTTCCTACTATTTAAAATCCTTTGTTGACACCATCTTACACATTACAGCAATCTTGTACACCATATTTGTTAGGCATGAGCTTTCCACAGTCCATAGAAATTGTGATAAAGAATGACACAAAAAACACACATAGTATAATCCAAAAGCATTCTTTATCACCATATTTGCTGTTATGCAAAACCATCGTGGGCCTATGGGCTACATTTTGTGCTTTATTATCCTTTTGCCGCCATCCTGCAGCAATCCCTCAAGACCTCTGCAGGATTGTGGCTAACGGTCACATTATATCGTAGGCTCCTGCAAGCCCGCACACATCTCCATTGACCACTGTGGCAATGCGGTAAACATTATGTGTTGGATTTAAATCATTACTGCTGACCCGCATACTTCTTTGTTGACTACCGTGGTAGCGCGGTAAGCATCAGTTTATTATTGCCATCTTGCGAGATTCTCCCTTAACCATCGCAGTAGCGCGGTGATGGTTAGATCCTTACTGCTAGCCTGCCACGCTTCATACAGACTGCTGAGGTGTCACGATAAGTTGTTCAAACTACTTCTTTTGCTCCTGCAAGCCCACAGACCCTTCAATTGACAGCCGCGGTAGTGCAGTGACTACATCGTTACTTACGGCCATCCCACCATGACCCATATAGACTACTGCGGTAATGCAGTAAGTTGCTATATTGCATCCTAGCTCTTGCAAGCCCACAAGAGTTCATTAGACATACTCGCGGGATGCGGTAATGATAAAAATTGCAAAGTTTTAGCATAAAATGATAGGAGATGACTCAACAAGGATTCAACAATGATTTTTGATTTTAGAACAATGAGCAATAGAAGGATTTAAAACATTTTCTAATGAAATTCTAGAATAGGGTTTAGGGGATAAGATCTTCAAAAAACATTTAGATCCTAACCCAGGACTCATGTTATGTAAAAATTAGGATTTTACCAGAGTCCTACCAGTGGCTCATGTTGGGGGATGCATGCCCCTTGCGGACATGGTGAGATTATGGATCTCTGGGATGTAGACCAAGTGCCAAATCCATTGGGCAGCTCTGTAACTGCTCCTTTGTTCAAAATTTTAAACCTCATTTGAAAAACTAATATTTGCCTCTGTCAAATACCAGCCTGTTGAAGGAACTAATTTCCCTCAACCCACATTTACCTCTACCACACTACTGTAACAAGTATAGCCCTCTTCTTACAAGCATAAATATGTGATTACCAATGAACAAGTAAATACTTGCTCCACATTTGACTCTATTGTTGCATGGAAACCACATAACATAGGCCACCACATTGTCATGCAATTTTTTTTTTCATTTTTGTAGTAGGTGGTGGAAAAGCATGAAACCTCAAGTCAACACTACATAACAACATGGAACACTCATAGCTGTTGACCTCCTCAAATGAATCAAGGCAAAAAGAAAATGCCTCCAATTCACATGGAAAAGAAAGATATGCTCCTTCATTATGTTGACTTGGAGAGGGAAACCCGTCCTCTAACATGTCAAACTTAAAACCTTGAAGTTCAGGCATATAAGAAATATGAGTAGCCAAAAAATCACCAACCTGGATAACTTGTTGCTTCTTATAATCACTGCAAGATGTATGCTGGATCCAAGTGAAGTTCTCAAATTCAGGAACATTGGGATTCACATTGTGAGAAACTACATCTTTAGCTTTATTTAAAACAGGGACCATAGATGACCAACATATCTTGGGGTCATTTATTCTGATGCAACCTCATCAACACTTCCATCCATATCATGAGACATTTTATGTGAAGAGCCATACTCCTCATATTATCTCTTTGTCTCAATCTCTTGGCAATTTGTTGAAACATATGTACCATAAAAATCAAACCTATGACACATATCTGTCATGTTTAATTCAACAATGCTGCCCTCCCATGACTCATTTGAATTACACTATTCATGAGGAAGACTAGAAGTTGCACACCTAGAAAAAGGTTCTCATATGCATCCATGTGATTGACACAATCACATTCTTCAAGTGCCAACTCATCATAAAAATTATCATCAGCTACACCAACATTTGTCTTTATATTTTCATTTTCATGTATAGCTACATCTATGCTATCCTTAGGCAAACATTCAGTGATAACTTCAAAATCAGGAAGAGGGATAGAAGAAGGTAAAAGATCAAACAAGAAAGAAATTCCTTGTTCACCACTCACATCACCAACATATGCATGCTCTACAAAATCAACTACCTAAACTGATTCATCCAATGAATCTCTTGCACATATATCTTCTTCTTTGTCCATACTGCTACAACAATTAGTAGGGTCATATTCCTCACTATCTAATTGAAATCACCATTTATTTCTTCATTGAAGCTTTTCATAGATGATTTATCCAAATGAAAATCATTGCACACTCTGTCATTTGCATCTGATATGCTGTTAATATCAAGAGTATTACCCAGGTTTTCAGCATCTATCCTTTCCATATAAGATTCTAAAATTTTTATATCATCAGTAAAATTTGAATTGGGATAATCATTCGAAGGATTGTGAACACCATCACAGATTTTCATAACATCACCATGCATTTGTGAGCCTTCAAAAATGTTTTCATCATCATTATTGAAACACTCCTTACTTAAGGAAATCAATTCTACATCTTCTTCTTGAGAGGAATCACAAGCACTAGGGCTGTAATCTTCATTTGTAAATATCTTCTCCATGGGTTGAACAGAGAAAGCATCTTCCCTTCTGTCAAACACAACATCAACCTCTGCTATATTATGTTCAATCTTTTGGTCACAAAGGGAAAAAGCATCATCACTCACTATAGACATAAAATGCATAAAATTATTTCCCCATTCAACTTTGATGTCTTCATAAACTAAAAGCCATGGGTACATACACTTAACACTTGGAGGCTTTAAATCATGTGGTATAGTACTCAAACCTGGCTCAAGATTCTCACAAAATAAATCAATGCAAAATGATTCATCAGGTCTTTCTAATTCTAGCACTACAAATAAAGATTTTATAAATTTGCTATGAAAATCATGAGGTTTCATCCTTATACTTCTTCATATTACACAATGCATCGATAGGTGATATGGATTCAACATTGTTTTTAGATTGGTCTTCAAACTCTTCTTGGATATGCAGACGTCTATTGTTAAATAGACACACATTATATACTGATATTCCTTCAAACTGATCAATGAAAAGTATTCTAAGGTCATGCCATGAACATATGAAATGCATTGGTAAACTAGAAAACCAATATTCAGCAGCATTTTCAAAATTTGTCACAAAAAGCTTCATGATAACATCCTCCTCTTCTATTTGATAGTCCTCCATCAAATCAATGAAACTTTGTAAATGCTGTGATGCTAACTCTTTGAGATCTCCTCTAAACCTGGGCAAGTATTCATTCATTTTTCTTCGGATTGAGTGTGGATAACCTTGGATTTTATTAAAATCCAGGGGGTTATATCTTTCATTAGAGAACATCATTCTTTGAGGGCATGATGGTGTTTCAGGCATGACATTAAAGCTTGTAGAGGGAGAACCAGAATATTCATACATATTTGCAAACGAGTTAATCCCTACTACAACTATCTACTTTTTTTAGAATATCCTGCTTTCTCATTTCCCTTTTCTACTAGTACCTTGGAGCACTGGATAAGGGACAATATTTACTAGAACCTTTGTTGCAAACCTTCATATAAAAATGTTGCAATAGAAAAATACCTGAGAACTGCTGCAACCAACTCTTCTAATGATGTGGAATATTATGTAGATCTGGAACTTCTTTTTATCCTTTATTAGGTTCTTGAGATAGAGTCACCACCTCTCTCAATGGAGGACTAAATTTTAAGAAGTAGGAAGCTCCTTAAAATCTTTCTTTCATTCCGGGTCTTCTCCAACAATAGAGCCACATACAATTTGGTCAAATTTTCTGCAACAAACTTTTCAAGGTCTGAAACCTTCAATATCTAAAACAAATATTCAGATTCTTCAATTTTCTAACTCTTTCCACAAAAATAATGCACTTGGTCCCCAGTAGAGTCACCACTTCTATTGGTGACTTGAATGGGCAACAAGTTTACTAGAGACTCCAAGGTATGATTCAATATTTTCACTTTAACTCCCCAGTAGAGTCGCCATTTCTGTTGGTTGTTTTTAAATTCTAAACCTTATCTCATGAAATAGCCTATGATTTAGCCACTTTCAATGTTCAACTATCATGAGGGGCTGGCCAACACATAGGTGAAAGTTGAAACAACTTTCCCTCTTCACTTTAGGCTCTACAAAACTTGGGAGGGTAATCCCTTAACAGTATTCAATAACCTCCTATACCTTTTTATTATCAATACTGTGAAAAGTAGATTGGTTCCATGCAGATTTGCTTGGGGATTATGAAAATGTGAAGATCTGGCTCAAATCAATCAAGATTTTGCATTCCTCAAAGCCATAGAATAGAGTAAAACATATAACTTAAGAAACACTTACAATGAATTTCAATGATTTTAATGTATTTGAGTGCTTGCTTGATTTTGGAGTGTGAAAGCTAGATACAGAGGCAAGAGATTGGTGCCTTGTCCTAGGGAAACATAGTCAAACCAAGTGTAATTGAAACTTGATAACATTATTTAATCTAAGCATCAAAAGATTTATAACATTGCCTTACAACATTATACTCAGTATTTTTGATTCACTCATTCTTATGATATCCTTGCATACATTCACACAAATCTGTATTCTTGTTAAAGCATTTAACTCATTCTTTGAATAAGAACCTCAGACAAAAAACACATCCATAAGAAGTTTATGGAGACAAGATGAACAATCTTTGATCTATTCACTCATAATTTGTGCAAACCACACCTAAGGAGACAACTGAATTTAGAAACTTGCTAGTATATTCATTAGGATGCTAGTACTATTAAAACAAATTTACAAATACATACAATTCAGACTTAGAACCTGGAAAAAGAAAAAAAACTTCTATTCCCTGTGTTCTACTACACAAAATCTTCTCAGAAAATCAACCAACCAAACCTCCATGTAAATGGCCCTGAATTCATTTTATAAATAAGGAGCAACAAGCCTCAGGCCATTACACGTGTTACAATATCATTTGACAACCACTACAACAATCTGCCCATTCATTGCTAAGCAATCCGATCCAAATATTTAGTTCTAAACATAGTAAATGCCATTAGATGCAGAGTAATAGTGCAAATAAAAAGCACTGTTAGATAATCAAATTTGATTCAGATTCGATAGCTTTAGAACCCAAGATCTGATCTTCCACCACCTGAAATGATCATAACGATTTCTACAGTTAGGACGCCATCTCAGAATTTGCAATTCACTTGGATTTTTTTGGCGGCTTCCACGAAGGATTATGAGCTCTTGCAAAGCACTATTGAGCTCCCTGAATCATGACATAGACTACCACATTGGAGTCAACGATCTTCCTAATGTTTAAAATCCTTTGTTGATGCCATCTTACACATTACTGCAATCCCACACACCATATTTGTTGTTATGCAAAACCATTGCGGGGCTGCGGGCTAAATTTTGTGTTTTTTTATACTTTTACCACCGTCCTGTAGCAATCCCTCAAGACCCTCACGGGGCTGCGGCTAGTGGTCACATTATATTGCAGGCTCCTGCAAGCCTATCCATACCTCCACTGACCACTGTAGCAATGTGGTAAACATTATGTGTTGGCTTTAAATCCTTAATGTTGGTCTACAGACTTCTTTGTTGACTATCACGGTAGCGCAGTAAGTGTCAATTTCTTACTGCCATCCTGCGGGCTTCTCCCTTAACCGTCGCGGTAGCACAGTGATGGTTAGATCCTTACTGTCGGCCCACCGTGCTTCATACAGACTGCTACAGTGTCGTGTTAAGTTGTTTAGACTACTTTTTCTCTTGTAAGCCCACATAACCATCAATTAACGGTCACTGTAGTGTAGTGACTGCATCATTACTTACCACCATCTCGCCACGACCCATATAGACCATTGCAGTAATGCAGTAAGCAACTATATTGCACCCTAGCTCCCGAAAGCCCACAAGGGTTCATCAGACATACCTGCGGGGATGCAGTAATGATAAAAATTCCAATGTTTTAGCATAACACGATAGGAGATGACTCAACAAGGATTCAACATGGTTTTTGATTTTACACCAATGAGCAACAGAAGGGTTTAATAAATTTTCTAATGAAATTCTTGAATAGGGTTTAAGGGATAAGATCTTCAAAAAACATTTAGACCCTAACCAAGGACTCACAGGTTATGTAAAAATTAGGATTTTACAAGAGTCCTACCAGTTAGTATCATCAACCAACCAAAAATATCTATGAATTGTAGACTTACCTTCATTACCTAGACCCATTGTAGCGTTACAACATTCGACAATAGATCTCACATCTGTCAACTTTGCATTGTCTTTGTACTTCAACTCTTCTCGTGCCAATGCTCTTTTGATACATGCTCTTGCACCATCATGCTCCCCCTTTCCATGCTTGGCCTCACAAAAATTCCACATATGTTGAACACCATTCATTTTATGCATCGTGCTCAACCAATAGAACATCCATGAGTTCTTGAATTGTGATGCACAATTATTTGACCATATGATATGATGACAAAATGATATGCTCC